>OZ005648.1:347597299-348797299 GCA_963930645.1 Salticus scenicus
ACACATTTTTTTTTTCTCCCAGTTGACTATCTCTATTACAAATAATTCTTTTAAATTTCATAATGATTATTAAAAAGTAATTTTCTTTATGCACATTTATACAAATTTTGTCCTAGACCATCATGTTAAAAATTTAGAAAAAGCGGGATGGCAACGCAAGCTGTTGGACAATTTTTACCAAAAGTTGACAGGCACTAATTTATGTCAATGTGTAACTATATACTAATTTGTATGAAATTCTGTGCAGTAATGCCTGAGATACCGTCGCCACAAAATTTTGTCACACACACAAAGAAAGACAGACAGACATTTTCTAAAAATGGTCAAATCGTGTTCTACAGCTCTCAAAACATGTAAATCCATTAAAAACCCGAGGTCGAAAATTTTTACTAATACAATACTTTCTTATATTGAATACAGAAGGAAGTAAAAAAAAAAAAAAAAAAAAAAAAAAAATGCTTAAATGAATTTAATGTTTTGATTTTTATGTAAAAATATGATCGTGTGCTATCTTTGAAAGAGTGTAAAAATTAAGAGTTTATGTGATACATGTAGCACCTGTACAAAATGTTTATAAGAAATAGATCAAAGAAATAGAATTAAAGAAAGATAATAAAGAAAATGTTTATAAGAGAATGTTCAAAGAGAAGCAGCTATGTTGGCAGCACATTCTGTTTTAAGCATGAGCTTTTGAATTTTAAGTATTATCTACCGTAGGAATAATCACATTTTTATGCAAGCACAGATTGATGGTACTTTATTGATTCTTAAAGTGTGGATCTCTTTTGTTTGCTCCCTCTCATTCTCTATCTTGGATCAGATGGATTGGCGCGTATTATATATTCAATACTGCGTTCGGAGTGTATGTCCTTTGATCATCAATATAAGGAATAACGCTTCTTCCACGAACGCACAACATTTATTATATATATTACAGAGTGGCATCTTAGCCTTACTTGGAAATAAATTTTGTCATTTGGTGTATAATATACTTAAGCTGACATTATGTTAAATAGAATTAAAGCATTCTTTTTCCAATATACTATAACACCTCCTTTCTTTTAATAAATTTTAAGATATTTAGTAATTATTTTCTCCATTTCTTACAAGGAACATGCATAATTTCCATATGATAAGAAAATTTATCAGTTTATTTCTGTTTGTAACGAAGAAAAAAAATGTATTGAATACATTTAAAATTCTTATAAAGTATTTAAAAAGTATCATTTTACTTTTGATTATATAAAAGAAACAATAATAAAATTTTCAAAAACCTTACTATAATTCCCGGTTAAAAATTACGTTTTCGGATTTACAGCTAGAAATTTGTTAAAAATTAATAAAATAAATAAATAAATAAGAAGAATAGATTGAATCTCATCACAAATTGAGACCGTGCAAAATGATGAGAGAAATAAATCATGCACAAATTTCACCTGTTATATACTTATGCTGTATAATCTTAAGAAATAGAGATTAAAATCAACGTTACATACAGGTGCTATACATTGCCTTTTGTTTCATATACAGGGTGTGTGGAAAGTAACTCGCTACTGGAAATAATTTTTTTTCTCCTAAACGAATGTAGGTATGAAGACAATTTTTTGTACACATTTAGTTTATTGTGTGGCATGTATAATTACAAAAGTTACAATTCAATGTGTGCCCCAGTATTTTCTGTACACTGTCTTAAACGAACAGATACGTTTGCTACAGCCTTCCGCAAGAACTCATCAGGAACACCACTTACGACCTCACGGATTTTGTTCTCAAGTTCACCAAGAGTTTGAGGATTGCTTCGGTACACTTCTTCCTTAGCTCACCCCTATAAAAAGTAATCGCATGGGGTGAGGTCTGGACTACGCACCTATCTAGCAAGAGGAGCCTCGGCGCCTATCCAGCGTCCAGTGAATCACTCATCGAGCCACTGCCCATACATTAGACATGTGAAAAAGGAAAAAAATATTACAAATAATGCCACATTACAGTCTACAAAACAAGGTACCTTTCACTGCAATCTACACATAACATCAATAGCTATTCCAAATTCAAAAAATAGGGAGTTAGTTTCCGCCCACCCTGTAGTTCTGACCTTAAGAATTAACATTCAAATTGAAAAGCTTCTATATAAACATGAAAATATTTCATAACGAATTAAAGTATTCTCAATTTTATTTGTTATTACATATTCCTGATTTTTTTTTTTTTTTTTTTTTAAAAAAAAAGGTCCTCAAATAAAATATTCATTTCCAAAATAAAATAAACTTTTTTTTATTTTACACAATCCTGGTTTTAAAAATTCTAAATTCCATTAATAATTTTTGAATATAGCATAATTTACAAAGAATATCAATGTCTTAACATTGATGATGAATTCAAATAAATGAATATGTGATAAAGAATATAATCAAATGGTTTACAGTGAAGTAACTTTAATACAGTCGGCAGCAAAATTATTCGAGCGCTAGCAATAATTTCTATCTAAAAAACGTACACTCAATACTGTTTTGTTAAATAAATCCTTCTCGAATCATATTCTTAGTCAGTCTAAGAACATGATTCGACAAGGATTTATTTAACAGAATAGTATTAAGTGTATTTTTTTACATAGGAATTATTGCTAGCACTCGAATAATTTTCCTGCCGACTGTAATTTAGAGAAATCTATTTCAAAATGGTGATTTTTTTTTTCTTTTTTTAATAAAACAGCAGTCTTCTAGTAAAGAAATAATTATTGTAATCTTATAGCAAACTATACTTCATAGCTTAAATTTGCTCCTCATAACAATGTATTTCTAGATTAATAATGATTTTATTTGTTTAATAAATTGCATGCGCAATGCGTTCATGTTGTTCCTTTTTACTTAAAATTCGATACTGATCATCTACTTTGTGCTTCCATAAAAAAATTGTATATTTTACGGAAAAAAAAAAAAAAAAAACTATTGGAATTTATTTAGCGATGCACATCAACAAGCAAAAAGGGGATTTTTTTTTTTTTTTTTAAGATTATGGGAAAAACTAATAAAAACTCAATTTTTTGTTTGTTTGCTTGTTTATTGTTAACATATACATTAGACTTGTATGTGACTCAAATTCCAATTGTAAATCTTTTCGAGATGAGGACAGACAGCAGACGATAAGACTACAATATGAAGAAGTGGCAAAAAAAATAGCGCCTGAGTAGAAATCGAACCCACTCTCCTACGATCTAAGGCGATTAGCGGTGCGGCAACATAATCACTCGGTCACGGAGGACCTATCCATCTTTTGTTAAACACTTATTTATATCTATAAAATCGGCAATTTAAATACATTTTAATTAAATTAGGATGTTCTAAAATTGAGGCTATCATTATATCTTAAGACAACTACACGGAAGACGTAGCAACGAGCAAGTAAAATCAGCAATTTAATGAGTAAAAATGGCGAAAGGAAAAGAAAGAAATAAATAAATAAATAAGGAAAGTTAGATGAGATGGCATTATATTATTTCCTTAATTTCCTACGGTGACTAAGGAATAAAACAGATTGGACGCATCACTGGCATCATTACAATGAAATTGGTCATTACAAACGAATTTACACTTTTTAAAATCTCATTATGTAATACATCAGGAAAGAAAGAAAAATCAGATCGTTCTTCTGGTGAATAAGGAAATGATTATAGTTCGTTTTTCTTTTGACTTGTAACTTACATCACTTCTCTTTTATTCTAATTCACGTTATTATATATAGACGCATATAAGCAATAAAAATTTTATTGGAAAATTTAATCTCAAAAGAATTAACTGTATTGATTAGTACATGTTAAAATTTTTTGAAGTAACACATTCAATAAGAAATTCAAAGGAATTGCTTTTATTTTCGAACAGAAAACTGATGCAAATTAATAAATATTAGTTCTATGAATTTTTATTCTGATAGAATCAAACTTATCATATAACGAACATTAATGTAACTTTTCAGATTAAAAAATTATATATATTATGAAAATATTTGCAAACATTGAACAGATTAAATGATATATTACATGAAGAACGGGAAAAAGAAAAAAAATTTCCGGAAAAAATAATAATGAAAATCCAAATGATGAAAACATATAATATCAACACGTCATCAGGGGATTTGATTGAATATTGTATGCAAACAAATGTAATTTCGGTTACACTGTAAGCAAACATTTACAGTACACGAAGCTGAAAGAACACCTAATAAGACAGTGAATTAATATTCGTTTTCCCAAAATTAATTTTTCACATTTTATTTTCTAGATAAAAATTCCGAAAAAAACAACAACAACAAAAAAAAAGCATTTATTTAATTTTTCGCTTTTTTAAACTCAAAAATTATAAATTAAATTAGTAATTAAAAAAACAGTACTAATTTAACAGTTTTAAATTTACTGAGTGTAAAAACGTAATTTAAGGGGGGGGGGGCATTAAACAATGATTAAAGTTAAAAGAAATAAATTTCCCGTAAAGTAGCATGGGTTTTGATTCATGGTGAGGTTAGCTATTGTGCGCTCTTAAATGGAAATGTAATATTAGTCAATACTTATAGTGCATGCCGAAAACAAAGATCATCTTCTTTAATATACACGCGTATTAAAACTTTTTAAATATTTAAACAATATAAGGATCAAAGAAGTTAAGGAAATATAATATCGTCATTTGGTTCAGATATTCGAGCTCGCACCCGCAGTGTTCCTGTGCAAATTAAGTTTTTCGTTTCATGCAATATCCTAAATTTAAGTGTACGGACTAAATGCCAAGAGATAACGAGCATAAATGTCGATACAAGCAAAACATATGAGTAATTATTATTTTTTTGTTTTATAGCGTGATAGGTATAACAGAAATAATTGCATTTTCAAACTATCCCAAGGCCAATCAAAAGACGCAAAATATTGATTTTCATAATATGACAGCCTCACTTTTTTATGTACTCTCTATAGCCATCTGAAAGCTATTTTTAAGAAATATTTATCTGTATAAAACAGGACTCTTCAACCCCCATCTTAAAAAAAATCTTCCTGAAGAATGATTAATGACAAGCGAAATATCTTCCAATATTAATAGAAGAGAAAAATATTTTTTTCTTCCTCTTTTATTAATAGCAGTTTCAAACAATTTTTTGAAGCAATATAATAGTAATTTTTGTACTGGTCGATAAAAGTGATATTTCGGATACATTAGATTTCAACAAAATTAAATATATTAAACCAAAATTACAAAATATTCCCAGTATTATGAAAGTAATTTTTAGCATACTTTTCTTATAAATTATTTTTATCGAGGTATTACTGTTGACAGGTGGGATGAAATAAAACCTATTGTACATTTAGCCTTTTATTATCATTTCGATAACAAATTTATAAGCTAAAAAATAGCATTAATAATATTTCTTCTATTAGACTTTGCTTAGACCTCGCAAGGGTGCAACACATCGAGGTATCAGATAAAGTTTAAAAATCAATATATATATATATAAGAGATTATTAATTAATAAATAATGCAATCAATTAAAGTATTTCAGTAGCACCTAAATCGTTTAATCGTTTCTAAACTTTTAATCTTTTCCTTTTACTAATGTTCGTTTGGCAACCTGTTTATTTCTACTATCTCCGTAAGTAACGTTTAACATGTGGATTGCTTAAATTACTTATTCCTTGTTTAAATTTTGGTTTGTGTTATTGATTAATTTAATTTCCTTTTTAATTTAAATCAATTATTTTATTATTTTTATTTTTGTTTTGTTGCAAGATAGAGACTTGAGCTGTATATTGCTGGAATTAGCTATACAGTCTTACGAAATCTTGCATATGCTGATAGAAATGCACGTTTCATGAAGAGTACTTTTCTATTTTTCAGCATTTAAAATTCCAATTTTCAATTCATGAATTCCATTTTTTTTTTCCTTTTAACGGAACTCTTAGGTGATTTTATCCTTTTTTTCCCCCTCTAAAATGTTCACTGTTACTAATAATTCAATGTTTTTGCAAATTCTCTCATCGTTAGGCTTATGTGTTATGTGAGTGTCATTTCTCTTCTGCGTAAGTACTTTAACTTGTTTTACTAATCATTGGTACTCAAATTAATTTAATACTGTGATAATTTTAATCGACATAAATCTCAATTAAAATTTATTTTCTGTTGGTATTTTCATTTATCTTTTGTCTGCTGAGTGTTACAATGGTACTAAAAATATTTCAAATTATATATATAAGCTTGAAATGTAAAACTTGGATTGTAAATTTATTGGATTTTGATTAATTTGAAATCAAATAAAGTGGCTTAACCTGAAAATTAAAACTTCAAGTCGCTCGCCAGAGGCTGGTAAATCCTCTTGGCTTACTAGCCACTTTTTCGCAAATTTTTAGATAGATAACTGAAATAAGCAATTTTCTTCTCAGATATTCTTGAAAACTTCTTAAGATCAACAATCTTTGTGCACGGGCTATTTTGTGGACTTAAATTTTCCTTAGAAACACAGTTGTGGAATAGTTTCCGCATATCAATAAAATTTGTCTTTTTAAAAATCTGAATTCTGAAATCCATGATAATTTGGTGCAAATAATAATTTTTAAAGAAAAATCTCTCTTTTCTTTTCTTTTCTTTCTTTCTTTTACTTTACTTTACTTTTCTTTCTTTCTTTTACTTTACTTTACTTTTTTTTTTGAGTGTGTGTTGTGTGTGGTTGATTGGTAAAATGAGTAATATTTGAATGCGGGGTCAATTTACCGACGTTTGACTTAATTTATGTTAAATTGTCAAATCACGCGATTTTAATAAAGTAGTGAAATTCGTGGTCAAAGAAGCCCTGGGAGGGGGGGGGGGGAGAGAGGTGAATAGATTGCATTGTTTATATTTTAAGCTGCCACTTTTTTATTTAGTCACTACATAATGAGTGGCAAGTGGAAAATTATTAAACTTTTTTTTTTCTTGTCCTTATCTAGGAAAATAAATCTAAAATAAAGCACTTAGAATAGAAAATATACGATTCGAATCTGGAGTAGTCGGACAAATCATAGAAGAGAGAAAATTAATTCTTTTCTGTACAAGGCCATAAAAACATGACTTCGTCGTAAGGGTAATTTGAGATGATCTATTGTCTCTAGTTATCAATTACGGCATGGGGATTTTTTTTTTTTTTTTTTTTTTTTTTTACAGAATCTTTGTTGATTTCTAATTTAATTATAAAATATGAGATCGGTATTGTTCTACTTTCTACGTTCTATGTTATTGTTTCACTGCTTCAGAATATCAAATTACTTCTTTTCTTTAATAACGTTTCCTCAAATTTCGAAATTTGAATAAACTTTTGGCCTAGATTCTAAATATAATATATATATATATATATATATTATCAAATCTAGGTAATTTTAATATAACCGGGACGTATTGTATCAGCTTATTTTTATGAAATAATCATTTTCAATAGAACAAGCAAACACAATTTTCATACAAAACACTGATTTTTTTTTTTTTTTTTCAGAGCATACACTATCTGTTATTTAAATTATTCTTTAAACGTTTTGAATATATTTATTATTTAAAATTTTTAACTATTATTTTTTAACATATTTAATTTTTAAACCTTATTTCAAATTTAGCAATATTCACATACGATTGCAAAAATTAAGCATCATCTTTCTCCTTGAAGTATTTAAAAGGGGGAAAAAATGGAGATAAGGAAAGTTTAGTTTGCCTTTTTATATTTTTTTATTCTTCACTGGAATTATACTCCTGTCCTTTTCTTAATTGAACACATTTCAGCTTAATTTATTTGCATATTTTATAAAGCAAAACAACTTGTCATAAGTGGTTTAGGTAAATTTCGCAAAATTTGTATATACAGTTTGGAAAACAATCCTTTTTGTGCAAATTTAAATATTTATTATTAGATAATCAATGAAAAATTAAAACAATCTTTTATTCTGATGGCCGAAAATTATCTGGTGTTCGAATATAAATATATTTAGCATTATTAATAAGCAAAATTACAGCATTGGTGATAATGTTTTATTAAATTTAACATTAGATTTCATGTATTTAATGATTATTTAAAAAATTAATACATGTAATTTTATATGTAAATATTTGAAAAGTGTAAACTAATAACAGCAATGTTTTATTTACTACTACAATAATTGCTTTTTGAAAAAAATCAGTTGCCAAGAAATTCTTTTTTAATATAATCTTCACTTTCTCTTAGCCATGTAAATGGCAGAGAAAGTATTATTTTCGGGTCAAATTTTCGAAATCGAATGTTTGTTATATGTTTTGAGACCCCTGAATCCAAAAATTACGTTTTTAGCGACAGTCGTTCGTGTGTGTGTCTGTTATCAGCATATCTCAAGAACAAATACAGTCGACTCGCGTTACAACGATTCCATGAGGACGACTCAATAGGGGTCGTTATATCAAATTGTCGCTATATCAAATAAATCGAATATATCAAATAAATCATTTGAAATAATTTTTCATTAAACTTGGTTTGATAATGGTTGCAAATGACATACTGCATGTAAAATATGAATTGTATTTTACAATTTATAAGGGAAATAAAATTTTAAAATTTAAATCAATTAAAAGTTTTAACCAATGAGAAACATTATAATTTTCTCAAATTTGACGAAAATGAAAAGAAGGTTTCCAGATGATCGTTTGAATTAATTATACAGTATATGTGTACATAAAGTATAAATAGTACCATAAAAATTTTAAATGAAAGAATAATTTTATTTTGATAAAATTTACATAATAAAAAAGAAAATAAGAGGTATGAATAGTGCACATACTGTACAAAAAGCAAATTATCTTATCTAGTTATGAACAACTAATTACATGTTTGATATTTCCTGAAGAAAGCAGTAATCGAGTTTTGATGTAATTTTGAAATTGGAAAGCAAAGCATTTTTAAAACGAATGATGTTTTCAAATTATTCATTTCCATAACTTTGATTTTTAAAAGTATCCGAAAGTTTGTTACGTATTTTCGAAGCACATTTTTGATTGTAGGATTATCAATTTTTGGAATATAACTAATGCTTTCATTATTCTCTACATTTAATATCCCTTTTGTCTTTCCATTGCCAATAATCTTAACGAAGAACGTTCGTGAATTTTCTTCACACTCCCTGAATTTGAGAAAATCCGTTTATTCGAAGTGATTTTTGATGGTTTCTTTGGAAATTTCTTACCAAACAGTTTTTGTGGTTCGGATTGTAATTAAAAAGGATAACATCAAACTGCATTAAATTTTGAAATATTTTAAGAAAATTTTAAAATTAAATACTCTGTTGGAAATTTTAAAACACTTCTTCTTATTATTTTATTTAAGTACTAGCAAACCCGTGGGAAATTTTCGCACTAAATTTCTTTTCTTATTTACTTTTAAAATTTGAAACTCATAAATATTATACCGATTTCACCACCTAATTAAAATTTTAATTTATCAGAAGCCAAATTATTATTAGAAACAAATTAATATTGTGCAATAGTGCAACCAAAATTATTCAAAGAAAGGTTTCCAAATAAAATTCATGGTTGACAACCCAGATTTCATACTTCAGCAGGCAGTACAGTTTTAGAGTAAGACCCCATGATTCCTTTTAAATTTTTATCGCCATATTAGCGATGACATTTTATTTATTTGTTTTGGCATAATCCTTTATTTAAAAAGAAAAAAAAAACCTAATTCCTATTTTGAAATTATGAATGCGTTTTTAGTCATTTTTTGATAATAATTCATATTCTGTATATCTTTAAAATATTGCTAGGTTTAAAATGACGCTTGCAAAGGTTTTGAAAAGAAACAACTTTTAAAAATACATTTTTCCATAAAAAAAGAATCATAAGACAAATGTTATTTTTTCTTATTAGATAATTAAGTTGAAACCGCGCGCTTAAATATTGCCCATTAATAGATATTATTTTTTTTATCCTTGCGTATTTTATTAATTACATCACTATCGTATCGTTTCGACAAAATATAATCGTAATTGGTCCCCGTTAGAGAAATATTATACAGATTTTAACTCCTTTTATTATTTATTTATTATCAATAATATTGTAGTGAAAAATTTTGAGGGTCACATTTTCCTTTAACAATATTAGTTAACAATATTTTCTTTATCTTATTTAAGACGACAGTCGACTTAAAAAAAAAGTAACTACAATTACAAATCTGTTACTGTAAAATGTTACAGTTTCACATAATGATATATATAGAGGAGAAATACAATATTATAATTATATAAGACATTAATTAAAATTATTCATTAATTGTTAAATGTTAAAATGATGCTTGCGAATTAATTTTTGGTTTAGACTTTTAAAATATGTTTTACAAATACACTTAGATGATTTTAACAAAAGTTAGTTGACATTTTTTATTTATAATTTTTATATTTTTTTATTTAATTTTTATTTATTTATTTGTTTGTTTTATTTTAATTTTATAATTTTATTTTTAATTTAGAAAAAAAGAAATGTGGAAAGTTGTAACTAACTTTTGTTCCAAGATTTGATATACATACACTGATGGAAAAAAAAATCCCAACACCAGGAAGGAGCTGTGCTAGATAAACGAAATTTGGTAGGCGTGTTTATACATCTGAAAGATGACGTCGATTCAAATTTCGAGCTACGCGCATAAGTGTGGCGCTAGTAGCAACACTATGAACATGCAAATGAGGTTTGCTTTAAATAAGCGCTGTAAGGTTCGTGATCGTTATTTACAGTTGAGATTTGACGTAGTGGGTTAATGTTAGTCAAGGATGCCTCTAAGAAGACGAAGAAGCTCACAACAAGCTATCAACAGCTCACTGAGTTTGAACGAGGTCGTGTAGTAGGGCTACGAGAAGGTGGGTTTTCTTTCCGCGATATTGCAGAAAGACTTGGCAGGAATGTATCCACTGTGCATGAGTGTTGGCGGCAGTGGTCAAGGGAAGTTACTGCCTCAAGAAGACCGGGTTCCGGGCGGCCACGTGGCACTACTGAGAGGGAAGACCGCCGTGTTCGGCGTATGGCTGTGGCTAATCGTACTGCGTCTGCAGCTGAAATTCGAGCTGCAGTTGGCACCACAGTGACACAACGAACTGTTACAAATCGGTTACTTCAAGGACAGCTCCGAGCCAGACGCCCTGTAGCGTGCATTCCACTGACTCCAAACCACTGCCGTTTGCGACGTGAGTGGTGTCAAGCTAGAGCTCATTGGAGGACGGAGTGGAGATCTGTTGTGTTTTCTGATGAAAGCCGGTTCTGCCTTGGTCGCAGTGATAGCCGTGTGTTGGTTAGGAGGCCAGGTGAACGCCTGCTAGCGACCTGTCTGCGGCCTAGGCACACAGGGCCTACTCCTGGAGCATGGACGTACACTATGGACCGCCGACGCTGTGTTATCAGAATGGCCCCATTTTAGAAGATGGCGCTCGCATCGACTGCCTTTCCACTTCAGACTTGAAAGAGCGTTTTAACGCGAGAATTAAATGTAATAATGTTAAATATCTCGAACAAAAAAACATATATCCGTAAAATTTTTGCTTTAAAATATAACTAATAAAAATGTCTAAAAATCGATTTCTGGAATTTTTGAAATTCGGTCCCCAAGGGAGGGAGGAGGGGGCGAAACGTGATTTCACATGCGTTAAACGTGATTTCACATAATCCTATATATCTCAAACAAAAAAACAGATATACGTAAAATTTTTGCTTTAAAATATAGCTAATACAAATGTCTAAAAATCGGTTTCTGAAATTTTTGAAATTCGGTCACCAAGGGGGGCGGGGGGGCAAAACGTGATTTCACATGCGTAAAACGTGATTTCGCATAATCCTATATATCTCAAACAAAACAAAAAAAAAAAATAGATATACGTGAAATTTTTGCTCTAAAATATAGCTAATGCAACTATCTAAAAACTAATTTCTGGAATTTTAGAAATTCAGCCCCCAGGTGGGGCAGCAAGGGGGGAGGCTATGGAGCAAAAACAAATAGAAATACAGTTAGGCCGTTCAAAATTGGTACAGATAGGTTTTCGATACTTACAAGTCGATTGCGGATATTTTTAAATTTGTAAAATTATTAGGAGGGCGGTAAGGGGGGTGGGGCGGTAAGGGGGGCTATGGGGCAAAAACAAATAGAAATACAGTTATAGGCCGTTCAAAATTGGTACAGTTAGGTTTAAGAGGCCTGAAAGTCGAATGGGGATATTTTCGAAAGTGTAAATTTATTAGGAGGGGCGAGAAGTGGGAGGGGAGGGGGGGGGGGCAAAAAAATAAAAATAGTGTCAGATCGTTCAAAATTGGTACATAGAGGTTTTCGATACTTACAAATCGATTGCGGATATTTTTAAATTTGTAAAATTATTAGGAGGGGCGATAAGGGGGGCTATGGGGCAAAAACAAATAGAAATACAGTTAGGTCGTTCAAAATTGGTACAGATAGGTTTAAGAGGCCTGTAAATCGAATGGGGATATTTTCGAAAGTGTAAAGTTATTAGTAGGGGCGAGAAGGGGGTGGGGAGAGGGGGGGCAAAAAATAAAAATAGAGTTAGATCGTTCAAAATTGGTATATAAAGGTTTTCGATACTTACAAATCGATTGGGGATATTTTCGAATTTGTAAAATTATTAGGAGGGGCGAAGGGAGGGGCTATGGGCAAAAACAAATAGAAATACAGTTAGGCCGTTCAAAATTGGTACAGACAGGTTTTAAAGGCCTGCATGTCGAATGGGGATATTTTCGAAAGTGTAAAGTTATTAGAAGGGCCGAGAAGGGGAGGGGGGGCGGCGGGGCAAAAAAAAATAAAATAGAGTTAGATCATTCAAAATTGGTACATAGAGGTTTTCGATACCTACAAATCGATTGCGGATATTTTTGAATTTTTTAAATTATTGGGAGGGGCAAAAAAATAAAATCGGCATAGATCGTTCAAAACTGGTGCATAGAGGTTTTTGATACTTACAAATCGATTGCGGATATTTTCGAATTTGTAAAATTATTAGGATAGAGGGGGGGGGGCGAAGGGGGAAAATAATAGAAATAAGAGTTAGAGCATTTTGGGAATTTTTTCCGAAGACATTGAGAACCCGGTGCGACATTTTTCCTAATCAGATTTTGTTTCTCTTTTTTTTTTCACGTGATAAAAATTAATGCAATTCTGAGAAATCAGTAATTATAGTGATTCATTTAAAAATAGGGACCAGCGAAGCGGGCGTCGCCTGCTAGTATGTAAACATATCTGTAAATATAAACAATTCGCTCCCCCCCCCCACCCCACCCCGAAAAAAAAAAAAAAAAAAAAAAAAAGACGAAATAGTATAATGAAAACATATGATATTTAAAAAATAAATATGAAAATATGAATTTTCATAATTTAAAACAATGAATGTATTTCAAAAATCACAATTTATGCCAGTATTTCCAATAAAAAAAATAAAAAAAGTACAAAGTATGTAAAAAAGAAAAAATTTAAAAATTTATTATGATTTTTTTACAAAGGCCGCCCTTTTTCCTCTTCCGAGACTCCAATGGTGGTCGAGCGGTTCTGCGCTCAAAGCTGAGTGACGGGAAGTGCCTGGGTTCGATTCCAGGTCGCGCTTGTCTACTTAGTCATTCAGAGTTTTCCGTGTTTTTCTCCGAAAATTGTGTGCATACGGACTAGAATCCCTTAGAAAGATCCCCCACGGAGAGCACTCCCCTTCAGACGTAGGACCTATAGTAGTCAATCGACCTTATTCCCAAATCCAATAAATCCATAAACCGAAATACAGCACTTTTTCATTTTTATCAATATTTTTCATTTTAAAATTTGCACTTTAAAGAGATTTTCAATCTGTATTATTTGCTACTCATTTAAAGCAAATAATTTATTCAAAAAATAAAATTAACTTACATATATATTTAAATATGCGCGATATAAAAATCAATGTAATGAAAAGCAGAGTCAATCATAATAATTTGAGCATTCCCTTTCAAAAAGCTAAAGGAGCATTTTTTTTATTAATTATTTTATTTATTTATTTTTGGAACCAAAGCCCATAATACTGTATGGGGAAATTTTTTAAATTCTGAATATTTTCTTCTAAAGGATTCGAAAACTGCTTTTAGGTCATTCATCTGACTTTATAGCTTAAAATCAATGTTGGTGTTGGAGATTAAAGCCAGCTGACTGCATTAGGGTCCAAGGCCTGGGTCTGCCCACCGTGGCGGTCCTTCTAAAGGGCCTTTGTCCACAATTACGCAAGTTTCAGGAAAAAGAAAAAAAAACGCGCAAAACTCCGAACAGCTAGATTGATAAGCGCGATTTGGGATCGAACCCGACACTTCACGTCCACCAGCATCAAGAAGTCAATTTTTGAAGAACTAGAACAGATTTAATGGTCGAGAAATTTCTGAATGTGCAAATGAAATTATGAAAAATATACTGGATAATGTAATTCTATGAACATCCATCTTTGCAACAAACAGTATGATACCACTGTTTCTTGCATGTAAAATAATACTCTGTTCCTTAACAACATTATAGCTGCCTGGTACTCATAATTTCTAAAGTATTCTCTCAGTTTTTTAATACAAGTTCCTATAGTAAGATTTTTAATTAAAAACTATTATAGCTTGGAGAACATTTTTCTCTTTCTATAATGCATTTTTTTTTTTTTTTTACTAGTGCAACAAGAATTGGGGGAAAAAAAAGAAGGAAAAAAAAAAAAAACCTGTTATAACAACATAATTAAAAAGTAATGTTTGGGTTTAAGGCCGATTGCCTACGCTAAGTTCCTAGGCCAATAGGTGGAATGCCCTCCGTGGGGGTCTTTCTAAGGGGTTCTAGCCCGCATTTACGTGAGTTTCTGAGAAAACCACGGAAAACTCCTAACGTATTGGTCGATGAGCACAACCTATAATCGAACCTGACATTTCTGAAAGGTAATAAAAATTACTTAAAAAAAAATTGATTCAATTTATAAATTGTTTAGGAGATTTCTTTCTTCTTTCATTTCTTAATCTTTGAAATATAAGGTTTGCCGCTATGTATTATACAATATGACCCAAGGAGAATGATATATGCTTTAATCCTTAATTTTTATAGATAAATGGGCAATGTGACTCAAGTGTGTTAAAAATAAGATGTTATTAAAATTTATTAAGATTTATCAATATTAGCATAGCTTGCTTAAGAAATAATGCATGTAATATTTATTAGAATTATTTCTAAGAAATAAAAAAAGATGGCAATAAAAATAGCATGTTGATAAAAATGTGAAAAAAAAAAAAAAAAAAAAAAAATGTGAAACTTCAGTTTACAAATTCTGTGGAAATTAAAGCTAATTAAATTCTTAAAATATTTATCTGAATCTCAGTGGAATAAGAAATAATATAATACAGTCGTACCTCGTTAATGTGAACAATGTTAACATGAATTACTTTTTGCCCACCAGCGGCCGAGCGGTTCTGCGCTCAAAGCTGGTAGACGTGAGGTGCCGGGTTCAATCCCAGGTCATGCTCGTCGGCCTCGCCGTTCAGAGTTTACCGTGTTTTTCTCCGATACTTGCGTAAATACAGACTGGGACCCGTTAGAAAGACCCCATGGAGGGCACTCCCCACAGGCCTTGGACCTATAGCAGTCAATCAGCCTTATTCCGAAATCCAATCCAATCCATGAATTACTTTTAACATGAACTGCTTCCACGATCCCCGTAAAAATGAAGATTACTTTAGTAATATGAATATTAGTTACTGATAGCATGAACTACTGATACCATGAACAAATTTTTTATCCTCCTTGAGATTCTCGTTAACAAAGTTCAATTGTATATATATATATAACCATTTAAACATTATTATAGTTCTTTTCCATTTTGCATAGAGAAATAACCAGTGATTATACATAAAATAAAATTTGAGATATATATGTTATCTGTATCAGTTGAAATTTTTAAAAAAAATTGTGGAATATATATATATATATATATATAAATGCAAACGATGATTTTCTTTTACTCTTTTATCAAAAGAAAAGTCAAGGAATCATGTAAAAAACCCTTTATGATATAAGAAAATTAACTTAAAAAAGGAATGAAAAAAAAGTTACATAGAGTTTTATTCAATTAAAAAAACCTTGAATTTAATACTCTAATTTTTACATAAAATCTCTAATTCAGCTGGAAGAACACTAGCTTATAAATTATGAAATGTGAATGTGGCACTGGTGATGAATTTAATTAAATATAATTTTTCTTTAAAATCTCCAATTTTCAACTGAATTTAGGAGTTTTTTACTGTGAAATCATAATCATTATTTTTAATTTTTGACAAAATCAATTAAAAATTTCTTTTTTGTTAAGAACTATAATATGGTAATAATAATGATAATAATATAACGTGATTTATCATCTAACATGAATTAGAAGTTAAAAGATTGGCAGTTTGTAAAATTAATTTAAAATGTCAATGCAAAGTGGCCTGAAATCACATTTTAAATTATTTTTAAAATATCTTAAAACTCAGTAATTTTGAAATGAATTGGAAAAAGTATGACTGTGAACTCATATCATTTTTAACCAATTTTTAACTCTTGCCAAAATCGGTTTACAATTCAAGATTTTTAAAAATACTTGTTTTTAAGCTGCAATAAAAAAAAAAAAAAAAAAAACGTGATTTATAATTAACATGATTTAAATTCGGAAGATTGCAAGCTCGCATGTCTTAGCCGAATAACATAAAAAAAGGAATACTGCTAGCACTCAAATTTTAAAATCTTAATGCAAAGTGACCTGAAAAATTACATTTTAATTAATTAAAAAAAAAAAAAAAATCTATCAAACAGAATTTTACTAAGAACCATCCCAAATAAATCAGCCTTTTTTTTTGTATAGTAATAGAATATTTATAAGACAACTATTTTATCATTCAATTAAACATTAAAATCAATAGCTTACATTAGGTGGACGAAATAAACTTGGGTTCTTTTCACCTATTTCCTTGTTTTTTTTTGTTTTTTTTTCGAACACTTCGATATCCAGAGGTGCAACCCGGTGCGTAACAGTGTGACATTATAAAAAAATCTAATATTAAAAATAAATTGAAAATAAAACTGAAAATAAAACTAAAATTTCGTCTGCTCACAATGCTATTCTACGGCGTAAGTGGACAGTCAGAGAACACATACGACCCCTAGCGGCGAATGAATAATAGCGACCATTTCGGGTCCATTTTTGAGGGACGGCCGCCGTTGGAGAAACGGGTCCTTCTTCTAAGTCCGTGTCCTGGAGTTATGGTTTGGGGAGCAATTTCGTATGACAGCAGGAGCACTCTCGTGGTTATCCCACGCACCCTGACTGCAAATTTGCACGTCAGTCTAGTGATACAACCTGTTGTGCTGCCATTCATGAACAGCATTCAAGGGGGTGTTTTCCAATAGGATAACGCTCGCCCTCATACCGCTGTTGTAACCCAACATGCTCTACAGAGTGTCGACATGTTACCTTGGCCTGCTAGATCACCAGATCTTTCTCCAATCGAGCCCGTATGGGACATCATTGGACGACAACTCCAGCGTCATCCACAACCAGCATTAACCGTCCCTGCATTGACCGCCTAAGTGCAACATGCATGGAACTCCATCCCACAAACTGATATCCGACACCTGTACGACACAATGCATGCACGTTTGCATGCTTGCATTCAAAATTCTGGCGGTTACACTGGTTACTAATGTACCAACATTTCACATTTGAAATGACTCTTCTCGCCAATGGCTCTACCTGTGATCTTGAAACTTTAATCAATTAAATATGGTACCTAGACAAATGTATTGCTGAAATTTCATTACTGTACAATAATTTTTTCTTGGTGTTGGGATTTTTTTTTTCCATCAGTGTATATAAACATTAAATGAAGTTTTGTGAAAATTCAACGATAAATATGACGCAGGGAACATTTTAAACTTGACGTAATTACATAAAAATTAGTTTTGAGAAAGTGTTTAAAACTTTCGTTCCACAACATATTTAATGTTCGTTTACAAATATAAACACTTATAGCTGAGCATGGAATGATGGGAATCGAAAATTTCATTTTGCCGCTCATTGCTTTTCTATTATGCTAGTTACAAATGTGGTAAATGATAAAGAAAGTTTCATATAATGTTGCGACATTTTTTAAACGCTTTAGAATTTTGAAAAAAAAAAAAAAAAATAAGATAATAATTAAGTTTCCTCAAATACAAAGAAATGCAATGTATTTCAATCTTTCATTCTGTATTTCAACAGTCAACAAAAAGTGTTAAGAGTTGTAGTTTGCGTTACAGTAAGATAATAATAATTCACAGCTTTTTTTATTTTCCAGAAGATGATATAAATCAAAAAATGAAATATGTTTAGAAAACAAAATTAAAATATATGAACATATTAATTTTAATTGAAAACTGATCAGAAAATTACTAAAGACTTTTAATTATATGTTTGAAAAAAAAAATATATATATATATATGTGTATATATATATATATATATATATATATATATATATACACACGTACTTGAATATAATTATATATTTGCCAATGAAAAAACGTTAGGATTATAAAAGAATTATTTGAAAGTGCAAAGATTTTTTTTTTTTTTTTTTTTTAGCGTTTTTTATGAGCATACTAATTTTTGATGATCTTTAGACTTTTCCTGGAAAATAATATAGATTAAATAGATTGTTTCAGCCAAATAATGCTAAAATGTGGATATTTCGCCAAACATTTTTTTAAAAAGATATATATATATATATATACTTGTGTAACATGTATTCATGTATGTTGTGTTGTTGTGTAACATCCAAATAAATTGTTTCGGAAATTTGTTTCGTTCATTTCCGTAAAAGAGAATTATAGGTATGTTATCTCTAAATAACAAAACACTAAAATTAAAAATTACTTATTTCTAAAAATATGTGATACAATTAATTTGATGAAATAAGATTATATAAAAGAAAAAAATAAAGATTGTTTGATTAAATATTCTACTATAACTAAAATTTACTTTAATAAAGCTGTTAAAAGAATATGAAAATACTATGGAATCTACCTTAAGAATAACTATCAACCTGTGTAACTATTTTATAGCGCATTTATGTGGTCTAAAGTTAGACAACCTGTGTTTAAAATGAAAACCATTACATACTCCCTTCATTAACATGAAATAAATTTATAACTCGTAAAGTATTTATCTTCTGAAAAAAGTTGCTACTAAAATTAAATTATAATTAATTCCATGACCAATTGCAAAGGGGGAAAAAAAGTTCCTTGAATGTACATGTATCAAAATTTTTGTGTAATTAATTTAGGGAGAAATGTCCCAGAAATTTATGCGTGACGGGCGGCTGAATAGTTAACGTTCAGATCTACAGTATCTACAGTTAACAGGTACCTGATTCGAATCTAGGATTCATCATAGTTGTTCATAATTGGTCAGAATTCACTTTCAGGAGAACGTCTACGGTCTAAGTAATCCTACTGTGAAGTGGAAAAAACATCGTAGACAATACACCAAACAGAATAAAACATACAATTTCATATGGCAAACATGGCTTTCCTGTATGCTCCACAAATTCTTCCGCTTTTAACAGAGTCGAGTACTGATGTTTTGAAAGAAATGTATATTCTAAATTCCAATCATTCTTTTTTTCATTTTGTGTGATTAAGATTAAATAGCTGAAGGATTGCTTTTAGAAACTAGTATGTTGTGGCTGTTACAAAACATTCTTCTATATTTTCCTATACAAATTGACGTAGTGCAAATTATTTAACAAAGTTATTTACCATGATGAAAACAGGGGATTTTCACCTGAGATAAATATAACACTTAATACCCAATAAAATGGTTTTGTGTCTCACGGACGACATGTATTTTTTTTTTTTTTTTTTTTTTTTGGTAAAAAATAAAAATGTTAAAGATAAAAATGTTTAGCATGTTAAAAATGTTTTAAAAATGTTAAAAATAAAAGAAATCGATAAATTTATTTCAAAATGTCGCAAATATATGGCTCAACCATTCATTTTAAATGTATTGATGAGCTCTTTTAAAAAGCATTCATATTGAAAATTTATACCATATGGGAGAAAAGCAAGATTTATATAAAAAAAAATTTCCTGGTTGACTATTACTATTATAAATACATTTATTTTATTCATTTTCACAATAGTTGGTTTAAAATATTTCACACTGCGTACATTTGTACAAAGTTTTGCCCTTTAATGCAATATAAAAAATTATGGGGGGAAAAAATGGGATAACAGCGCCACCTGTTGAGGGTATAATCCCCAAATGTGGTGAGCACCAATTTAAGTCAAGGTCCAACTACTAAATATCATGTTTGGTGAAATTCCGTACATCGGTTCATGAGATATAATTTTGTTAACACATACATAAACAAACATTTTCCTGAAAATAGTTCAGGATATTTCAAAACGTGTAAATTTTCAAAATTCGAATAGTTTTTTCTTAGCTATATAGATAAAAGTAAAAAGTGTTTTCAAGCCCTTTCAAAATAAACAGAAAAAGTATGTATTTTGTTGCAATTAAAGAAACACATAGCATTTTTACTTAACAGAGTATCACAGGTTCATTGACACCGGACAAATGACAAAAAAATTCGCTGAATAGCAATAAGTCTCAACTTTTATTGTTATTTTTCAATCAATATACATTCCAATAATGCTTCTCAAATAACTTTTAATCGATTGTTTTGTATTCGCTTTCCTTTATAACATCCAAAGTAAATCAATAACATTTTAAGCTATTCAGATTGAAATGTGTTTCATAGTACAAAACATGGGAAGGGGGAAAAAAGCCGTCTGTTTTTGTCAGAAAGCGAATGGCATCGATCGATAATTGTTAACAATGCATTCACCTGATAACGAAAAAGTTTCTACACAAGGAGCGGTCACTATAAAAATGAAACTTTGGAAACGGTTTAAAATGTTTTATGCAGGATGATTTTTGTTATTTGTTTATATTATATTCATATATCTCGATTATTTATTAACAGAAGCCAAAATTATTGAAGAATTTTACAAAATGCATAGTATATTAACCCCTTGACAATCTCGAAATTTTCAAGAAAACGGAAAAAAAAAAAAAGGCGTCTATTTATTTTTTAATGAAAGAAAAATGTATAAAATAAATAATAGAAACAATGTATATATATATATCTATACACCCCGCGACAAAAAGATGGGAACAAAGGGTTTTTTTTTTTTTTTTTTTTTTTTGATTTTTCATAAAATAACGTTATCTAAATTGTGCTTATCATTTATTATTATCATAAAATAACACTATTCCCGGACTGATTTTTGTTTTAAGACAAATTTAGAAAAGTTTTAAGACTAAAATTTTTGTAATTTAAGACTACACTCCGCGACAAAAAGATAGGAACAAAGGTTTTTTTTTAATTTTTCATAAAATAACATTATCTAAATTGTGCTGATCATTTATTATCATAACAAAATATTATCATATCAAAAACATATTACATATTTGAATCATATTCAAAAATTAAAAAAAAAAAAAAACCTTTGTTCCTATCTTTTTGTCGCGCTGTGTAGACTTAAATTAAAGAAAAAATTAGTCTAAAAAATTTTCTAAATTAGTCTTAAAACAAAAATTAGTCCAAGATTAGTGATATATTATAATAATTATAAATGATAAGCACAATTTAGATAAAGTTATTTTATGAAAAATCAAAGAAAAAACCCTCTGTTCCTATCTTTTTGTCGCGGGGTGTGTATATATATATATATATATATACATATATATATATATATATATATATATATATATATATATATATATATATATATATCAATTTTTAATTTTTTTTAATTTTTTTACCATGAATTCAAAAAAATTTAATTTTGCAAAAAAGTCCAACAATCAGGGTTATTATGACTGAATGTTGGTTTTCCAGTAAGTAGAAAAAATGAAAGGTATGTGTTTTAAACATTAAAAGATAATTTTATGAAAAGAATTTCACTTATAAAAGAATACTATACGTATAATACACTGTCTTCAGATTCGCTGTCTGAACTTTCATAAAAATCACTTATTTCCGAATCACTCTCAGATGCATTTATACTAAAATTATAATCCGAGTCACTTTGTGATTTTGACTACATAACGTACACAATCTATATAATATTTCTCTAACGTGGACCAGTTTCAATTATTTTTTGTTGAAACGATACGATACACGAGGATAAAAAAATAATATTTATACATGAACAATATTTAAGCACGCGGACTTAGCTCAATGGACTAATACGAAAAAATGACGACAATTGTCTGATGAGATTATTTTACGAAAAAAAAAAAAAATGTATTTTTAACAGTTGTTTCTTCAGAATCTTTGCAAGCGTCATTTTAAACCTAGCAATATTTCAAAGATATATGCAGAATATGAACTTTTGTGTCATAAATTGACTAAAAAACACAATCATAAAAAAATATAATCAAAATAGGAATTATTTTATTTTGTTATTATTATTATTTTTTTTTAATTAAAAAATATATTTATATATATCAAAATTAATAAAAAGTGTTCACAACATGACGACAAGAATTTAAAAGGCGTCGTGGGAGTCCTATATTAAAATTGTACTGCCTGTGGAAGTATAAAAACTGGGTCGTGAACCATGAATTTTATTTGGAAACCTTTCTTTGAATGATTTTGGTTTCACTATTGTGCAATATTAATTTGGTTTTATTAATAACTTGGCTTCTGGTAAATTAAAAATTGAATTAGGTGGTGAAATTGGTATAACATTTATGAGTTAAAATTTTTAAAGGTAAATAAGAAAAGAAATAAAATACGAATATTTCGTACGGGTTTGCTAGTATTTAAATAAATAATTAAATAAATATTTTACCACAAAGCGCAAAACCCCGTGCATTCGAAAGCCTAACTGACAATGAGATTAAAAAAAAAAAAAAAAAATTACAATTATTTAAAATTGGATAGTGTTGTCAGTTTAAAATAAACCTACTATCTTCATATTTATTGAAATTTTTATTTTTCCGACTGAGTGAAAATAATGCCTGGACTGGGACTTATTTTCACTCAGTCGGAAAAATAAAAATTTCAATAAATATGATTTTCTTCCACAGTTGATTGTGTGATTTTAATAAAAATTGTACTACTATCTTCAATTACATTTTAAATAGTCTGCTACTTTCACCTAGAGTGTAAAATAAGAAATAAAAAATTTTCCGGGTATCAGAAATGTTTTATTTTTATATCTTTTAGTGTATTACTTTTGAACATTCCAGCCCGGAAATATCATGGGAGTGAGAAGGAAGTGGTTAAATGCACAACTAATTATTTTTATATCAATTAAAAGAAAATGAATGAATATATATTTTTTTTTTTAATTCACCTAACTCACACACACACACACACACATAAAAAAAAAAAAAAAGTCAATCAAACAAATTTTTATTGAAATTAAGTTTTTTATCTATTTTTAATGGATTGAAAAAAGAATTTTATATAGTAAACTTTTACATTTTTAAAACTTTTACCAAGGTATTTGTTACTATAAAGGTTAGTGTTAAGTATGCAGTAGTATTAAATGAAAAATAAATATATAAGTAAAAACATCTAAACACATTTGCAGTTTTTTTTTCCTTTCAAATTCATAATTCATTAATTTTATAGTTAATTGTTCATACATTTGTGTGTGAATTTATAGCGATATATAACACAAAGTTCTGGGAAAACTTTTAGTACTTTTAATCGAATTAATGTATGCTTAATAACTATTTATATATTAAATGACAATAAAAACAACATTATCGTAGGGAACAGATTTTGCTATTTCTTTATTTTTAGGAAATATTTTTATGGATTTATAAGTTAATAAAATCGCTATTTTTCAGTGGTATACATGTGCTTAATAATCGCACTGTTCTGATTTAGTCCCCCTCCCCCACCCCCACCCCCCAAATTCTTTTTAAATTCTTTTTAAATTCTTTTTTTTTTTTTTTTTTATGGCAATAAAAGTATTTATTTATTTATTGTTTATTATTTATTTATTTTGTTATTCATAAATATTTTACATGTTAAGATTTTTTACGAAAATAAAGTTGAGACTTAATTTTAATAAACATTTTATTGAATTCTTTGCGTTGGGTTTGCGTTAGAGTACTCAAAAAATTAACATAGAAGTAAAGAAATTGTTACTCTAAAAATAACCAAATCGCATTCTGAATATCCCAAAGAAAATCCATGAAAGACAGAAAATCAAAAATTTCTACGAATCCAATAATTTCTTCTTTTGAATAAAAATAAATAAATAAACAGATAAAGTACAGTGAAAATTTCAGTTAATCATATCTTGCAATATGTAAAAGAAATAATTTTTCTTTAATGAGAACAATTATAGCAGATCATTTATGGCATTAAAACATACATAAATATGTAATTAAAAATATTTATTACGATTAATACGTTAACATTTATAATTATAGATTGAGAAACGAACTTTTTACTTCAAAGTTTCTGAATGTAATGTTAACCTTTGAACAGCCCTGGTTTCTGAGCATTGAATGAAAAACTAAATTGTGTCTAAGTTTTATTTATATTTAATATATATGCATGACTAATTAATCAGAAATATCTGTAAAAAGTTTCAAAATGAAATATGGGCATTACGCTGTATGAGATTGTGAAAAAAGTTAAAAGAAAAGTTAAAAAAAAAAAAAAAAAAAAAGCTGTATCTTTGAAAACGTGAAGAAAAACATAATCCATAATAAAAGTAATAGTTCAAATATGCATTCGACACTCCCAACCTACACACACATAACTCCTCTCAATATGAAACAAAGTAAAATTTAAGTTCGTACAGAAAAAAATAAGTTTAAGATTTTATCCATAGTAAATGCAATGAACTAAAAATTTACACGAATACGAGCAAAATATTTGTAATACGTATTTTCATAATATATATATATATATTTCATCTATCTTTCATTTGCTGAGTGCTGCAAAGGAATTAAATTATTCAAATTATATATATATATATATATATATATATATATTTATGCATTCTAAAAAGAATTGATAACATGTACTTTTTAACAATTAAATCGTACTATAAAGTAATAATAATAAATTTTGATTTCAGAAGATAATATAGGATTTTAATTAAAGTCTTATTGTAAAAGGTAAGGGAAGAAAAAATATAAATATCAGAATACAATAAATAATATTAATTAATAATAATTAACAAATTATAAATAATAATTATAAATTATTAATAAGATTTTATTAAACTATTTTCAAAGTATTAATAATTAATTCAGCTATAATAATTAAGAAAAATAACTTTTTATTAAGTAGCAATAATTCTAGCTACAATAGCACATTTTGCCTGAAAAAAAAAAAAATCTTTTATCGAATTTTTTTTTTTTTTTCTGGAAAAATTAAGAAAATATAACATAATAAAGTAATTTATGTTATAAAATAATAAGGAATAGATAAACCCATTAAAATTTATTGCTGATATACTGAGACACACAAAAATTAATATATCAAATTAAACCCCAATTAAAAAAAGAAATTAAAAAATATTAATATTACTTGATAAAACGGCGTAAAATATTTAAAAGCAAATTTACAGAAATTTATATTTAAAGTAGTTCGCAACTTCTCTACGATTAGCATGTTACATGAAAGTGTATATTAAATTAGGCACTTTTTAAAAAAGGAGGAAGAATTAATATTTACTAAAAAGATAAATGCAATCCATTAAATAAAAATAATAACCTATAACTCATAAAAGAATTCAGGACAGCCAATAAATAGCACTTTTAATTAAATCAAATTTGTGTTAAATAATTATTTTAATGAAGGAAGACGATTTAATAATATAATGATAATAATTGTAATAATTTAACGATCAAGTAAGCAATCAATAAATAATGAATAAGATGCAGTTCTAGAGGTAATACTTCAGAGAACGTAATTTCACTAATTTCCAAATTTTTAACGGGATTTTTTTTAAAGGGAAAAATATAAATATTATTTATGAAACAAAAACAATTTACAAATTAAATAACATTCTATTTAACAACAAGCGTTTTGCAAAAAATTAGGTGTACCGGAAAGTTCTGTCGTTTTGAACTAAAATACTGACATCGGAAATTTATCCTGGATAAAATTTAAGATATTCTTAGGTAACTTATAAGATGGTTATTTGTAAAGTACCATGTAAACACTGTTAAACAAAAATTTCCGGTTTCATTTTATTAATTCAAAACGACATAACTTTCCGGTGCACCTAATAGATATACTATATTATTTATTAAACAAAATTAATGCTATTAATTTAATAAAACAATTACGTTCGACTTATAATATTTTTAGGTACCCAGTGACTGTTAAATAAAATTTAAATTTTTATTAATGAAAAATATGTTTAATGAAAAGGTATGATATAATATAAATGTCGTTCAATAAGTAAATATAATATCAAAAATAACTTCAGAGTCAAATACTGGGCATGCCATTGCATCATTTCTTACCTAGGTCTTCGGTTCCGTTAAAAATGTTACACACCGAACACAACATTATAATACACCAAAACACTGAGAGCACACTATATCCTTCGAAAAGTAAACATTCATGTGAAACACAGTTCTATGTGCACTCCCTCGACGAACGAATAACAGAGAGATCGTCTGATCTCCGACTGCTTCTCCTCACAGTTCTCGTCTGCAGACCACCTGCTCGCACGAGTGAGTGCGTGCGTGGGAATACACACCCCCGCGCCACCGCCTCATCTATCTCAGATGTAATTTTTTTTTTTTTTTTTTTTTTAGTAAAGGGTGATACGGAAGAGATGACAGTGTTGAGGGAGGGGGAGGGGGGTGAATGGATTCGATTGATTGTTCGAAAGTTGGGGAAGAACTTTTCAACTTGAAAAAAATTACGGTCCATTGTATTCACTGGACATGATGCGGGAGAAGGGAACATGCAGGAGCTGATTGGTAAATGACTCACAGAGCGGAACGATGGAGATCAGATCATGATTAATATTTCACATTCAGAAGCGGGGTAGGGGGGTTACTGAAATGTAATTACATATTTGTAGTGGATTATCGAATTTGCCTATCATTTTAATAGAATTTTTAAATACAATCAATATCGAAAAAAATATGAGTAAAATATACCCTTCCTCCCCCTTCCAGAGTTATTTTCACTTTTGATAATTCAAAGACGATAAAACTCATTTTTTGAAAGCTTCAGCGTGGTGTAAAAGATCACTTATGCGCCTTAAAATCACAGCCGTAGCCTGAAAAAAATTTTGGGCTTGGAGGAGGGGGATTAAACTTTAATACAATTCATGTTAAATCGGAGAAGATATGAACTATTTTTGTATTTTCCTTGTGGTTATGGATCATTTTCGAGTTGAATTTAGATCAATTATTCGTCGAGTTCGAATTCAGATCGGGTTTAATTTTTTAAATAATGGGTTGAGTTAAGAGCTTTTTTTTTTTTTTTTTTTTTTTTTTTTAATTACAATACTAAGCAAAAATTTGATTGATATCTCCATAACTGATAAAAGTATACTCAATACGATCATAATTAAAAATAATAAATAAATAAATAAATAAATGAAAAGATATGGTTTTATTTTAAAGTGCATTAAAAACTCCAACTGAGCAGATATGGATAATATACATGTATGCAAAACGTCAACTTAATCGAAAAATAGGAAGTAGTTTACACTTCGAAAAGAATTTTCAAATTTTTGTTGGGGCTGTATGTATGTTTTGTCAGACGATAGAAAGGGTGTTATAATTCAAAACAAATTTTAAACCTGATTTAGAGGACCCCCCCCCCCTCCCCACATCAATTACAGTCGGCAGCATAATTTTTCAAGCACTAGCCAATAATTCCTATATTAAAAAAGTACACTTAAGACTGTTTTGTTAAATAAATCATTGTCGAATCATGTTCTTAGACTGACTAAGAACATGACTCGATAAGGATTTATTTAACAAAGCAGTATTAAGTGTACCTTTTTTAGACAGGGATTATTGCTAGTGCTCAAATAATTTTGCAGCCGACTGTAAATTCATAACTAATAAGGCCTGTATTGTAATCGGAGTTATGCATGCATGTAAAATTTAAGAACAATCGGACGATATGAAGTGTATTGAAATTCGAAACAAAATTTGAACTTAATTCTGATGTTCAGCTTTCTCAACCCCTCCCAAATCAGTGGCGGTTCAGGAACTGAAAAATAACTTTTAAGTTGTTTTAATGCATAATTTTAACAAAAATTACTCACTTTATTTCAATGTAAACTTATACTCTATGAATGAATACAGTGCAAAAATTAAGTGAAGTGCCTCCTCACCTAGTTTCGATCCACGAGCCGCCGCTGTCCTAAATCCGTTACTACTTGACCATGTATTGTCTACGAAGTTATACATGTAAGCAAAATTCCAGCTCAATTGAGCGACAGAAAGTGGGATAAAAATTCGAAACAATTTTTAAACTGGAGTTAGAAACACAGGGCCTTAATTAAAATTTCAAACAAACTGTACACTGGAGTTGAACTCCCACGGCCACTCCCCTAAGTATGTTAATACTTGAGCATGCATTATCATCGAAGTTATATAGCCAAAAGTTATATATCCAAATTCCGTTCTTAGATTTGACCCACACACATATATGAATAAATGAATAAGGAACATACCAAGTTAGATAAAACCATGCAATAAGCAAATTTAAATTATTATAATAATTAAATTTCCACATCGAACTCCTCGCATATCAGAGGTAACGGACATTTTTTCAACAATCAGTGCATTCTGATTTTTTGAGTAACTAAATTATGATTCGGAGAATGGCGATAAAGAAATAAATTGGGTTTATCAATTGTAATAAAAAGCTTGGAATTTTTGGAATTTTCAGTCTTCTCCCTCTCTGTCTCTTCTTTTTTAATTGGTTTATAACAGTGGATCTATTTCTCTTGATTACAACAAACGTTCCTTTATTTATTTATTTATATTTTATTTAATTATTTGTCTTCCTGTGTCCCTTCTTAAGATTGTAATATATGATATTTTTAAAGATGTCGGATACATTGCATGTAAAATAACAAAAATATGTGAACAAATGTTGCATGAATAAATACTATATAGAGTTAAATATAAAAACAAATTTTACAATTTTGATTTACGCTTATTGGTATTTTTAATTTTGTCTTCAGAATCCCAAGATTTTTCTAACTAAGGTTACTTAGGATGGACAGCTCTGGGTTGTAAAAATGTTTATTTATTAGTTTCCCATCATACAACAGGTATGGGGAAATTCGGTAATCGTAAAAATTTTCGACCTCGTTCTTTTGAATCTTTTTAAACGTCTTGAGGTGCGAGGAATCCGATAATTATTATGGTGTCCGTCTGTAGGGTGTGTTAATGGTTGTTATTGTGTTAGTATGTTAGTGTACAACATATGTCGGACTAGTTTTAAAATATCACTTATTACACTGGCAAGAAATTCATTAATTTAAAACATTCTAATTTAAATAATTCGTAAGTTATTCGAAAATTACGATTTTCTTAGCACTGGAATGTGGGGCAAAGTTTCACTTAAACGTGCATTATTTTGACTGTTAGATGTCAGACTAACTTTAAAGTATAAGTTATGATGCTTGCATGAACACAATCAACTATGAAAATTCGATTTTGAAAACTTCGTATGTCATTTGAAATTTACGAATATTTAACACGGCAGAATAGGAAAAAATTACCCATCAACGTCCGTTTTGAGAAATATTTTCATCGTAAAGATTTCAAACCACTTTTAAAATAAGAACTGGCATGTGCATCATTGGCTATGAATTCTCTAATTTAAAAAAGTCGTAAATTATTCGAAATTTAAGATTTTTTTAACATGGCAGAATCGGGCAAAATTTCTCAGAAACGTTAATTTTTAGGTATATTTTCATAGTAAAGATTTCAGACCACTTTTAAAATACCATTTATGATACTGGCTTGAACATCATTGACTACGAAAGTTCTAATTTGAAAATTTCGCAAGTTATTCGAAGTTTAAGATTTTCTTAACATGGCAGAATAGGGCAAACTTTCATATAAACTTGCATTATGAAGATCATTGCATTGGAAATAGTATGGAAATGCACGAAAACTGAAATATGAAATTAACCCCAGTAAAATTAATTAAAAAATTAGAACAAAGTAAATATCTATTTCAACGGTTGGTAGCGGGGCCGCGGTAGCCTGGTTGGTAAGAGCAGCGAGTTCGTGATCGAAAGATTGCGGGTTCGGTCCTCGAGCCGGCCGAAGACCGTCGTGTACGCTAATGGCGACTGCTGCACGTTAAATTCCGTCGTGATCGCAAAGTCCTCCAAGTTCCCATCAAAAATTATACCTCTAGGGGTACCGGAACATGGGTCTAACTCGCTCTGATCCGGATCAAAATTCGAGTTTGGCTGGTGCTGCCATCTTTCACCAGCTTATGGAACTAGAAGTCGTACTTCCTCCCTATGAGGCGTTCCTAATAACGGAAGACGCAACCCTCATGCCTTAAAATAAGTCCGGTAGTTCCACTACCGGGGCTCGGAATTTCCGAGTGGCACACAACAACAACAACAACAACGGTTGGTAGCTTATTTGGTGTTCACTTCACTTTGTCACCGTGTCAAGCGACCAGTCAAATTATTTCTCTTAACATGAATATAGTCTGCCTTGTAACAAAAATTTATGAGAACTAATATTTGATGGGGAAGTCGAGTCTACTTATGTGAACTAGTTTATTTACTTAGTAAAAAAAAAAAAAAAAAAAAGAGAGAGAAATAGATTTAAAATATATGGTATAGGAAACAAAAGTAAAACTTTTTGTCTGTAAGTTCCTTCATAAACTGAATCCAAAATACCAGTTAACATGTTAAGTACCACGTCAGTCATCGGTGACTGACACAAAACTTTCCATTCAGGCAGCGTCACGCTAAACTTACCGTTTAGATCACTGCAATTACCGGTAACTGACAGAATAAAATACGAGATAAAATTAAAAAAATTACATTGTTTTAAATAATTAAAATTTATTTAACATTTACTTCTAAGTAGTGCACTTGGATTAAAGGGATAACAGTGGATTTTATTTTAAATTCGCGTGGAATTCATTGCGAACCCAGCCAATATGGGTCGGCTTTTAAAATTTTGTTGCCATTTTGGCGATGAATTGAAATGGCTATCGCAATTGCGTGAATAAAGACATTGGTTGGAAGTGTCAGAGCTACTTCGGTGCCAAATTTCAAATTTCACCAAGGATTTCTATACTAAAGCTGTCCCATTTCTTTAGCTGAATTTTCTGTTTTTTTTTAATTACACGTTCTTTTTTTTTCGGCATAAAAAGAAATACATTTACTTATTTTATTTTTGGCATCTTTTTTTTTTTTTTTTAAGTTAAAAAATGTGGTTTTTATTTACTACCTTTTGAGCCAATTATCCGAATGAACTAAAAAATACGTCTTTAACTAGATTTTGTTCTAAATAATAAGTCTTTCAATTTTTGATAAAGTCTAATAATCTGAACTAAAAATCAGAGCAGATATAATAGCAAATTTTCAGCTTTATATATATATATATATATATATAAACCTAGTTTTTTCATTTTTTTCCCCCCAAGAGACTTAAAAACTTAAAAATTTTATTTGAATCATACTGCGGATGGATGCAAGGAGAAAATACTTCTCAAAAAGCCAGGAAAAAAAAAAAAAAAAAAAAACTTTTCTTTTTTTGTCAGATTATACCAGAGAAAAATAGCATTGCATGAATTGATTTTGAAGATCTACATACAAAAGTAATTTAGTAATTGTGTGAGTCGCATTTGTACTGTGTAAAATTCTTGAATTTTGAAAATTATAAAAGGAATAAAAATAATTTTGTTTTCCATTAAGTAATAATTTATGTCAAAATAATTATAATAATAATTAATATCAAATTACAGATAAAACCTGAAGCGTAATTCTGTTTTCTAAGTAATAAATATAGAATTCTACACAAAACAGAATTTAATTTATCAGTACGACGGGTTTTATTTTAAAGTATTCTTTTATATAACTGCATGCAGTAACTATGTTTCATTCCCTAGCATTGGTTACAATTTTCATTTCTTAAAATTTCTTTGATATAATTTTAGCATAGGAACACCTTGGCAACTTTTAAATATTTTTTGTCATTTTGACGATGAATTAAAATGACTAACTCAATTGTGTAAGTAAAGAACTTGGAGAAAAATGTCCGAGCTACGTCGGTACCGAATTTTAAATTTAGTCAAGGGGTTTTATACTGTAGCTGTTCCATTTCTTTAGCATGGTTTTTCTCAATTTTATCTTAATTATTTTTAAAAATGTTTGTTATCAACTTTTTAATTTTTTTTTTTTTTTTTTTTGAAAAGTTTTGACGTTATGCGAGTTATATCTCATAAATCATAGAAAATTGTAATATATAATTTTTATAGTTTTAATAAATTTTTAATAGTAAATGTCACAAAGTTTATTCACGTCACAAAGTTTGTTTACTTTCAGAAATTTCCATTTCTTTAAATTTAAGCCTTTTCTATTTATTTTATTTTATGAGAAATCGCCATCAGTATTTTAGAAATTTTAACTTTATTTTCAGTAATTTTAAAAATGTTAACTATAAATATTTTTAAATAAATTTCTTAGTCGACTAATCTGTCTGAAATCATCATAAATAATGCCAGTTAACTTTTTTTTTTTTTTTCAATATATAAAAATAATAATAATAATAATTATAATAATAATACATAATATATATCGTCTATACTGAATCTGTTCCATTTCTTCAGCACGATTTTTATCAACTTTATTTTAATTATTAAAATAAATAAAAATAAAGTAAAATGTTTGCACGTTCATCTTTTTCGACATAAAAAGAAATGTATTTACTTATTTATTTATTTAATTTTGGTATAATTTTTTTTTTCTTTTTATTCATTTTAAAGTTAAAATTGGGTTTTTATTTAATACCTTTTTAACTAATTATCTGATTGAACTAAAAAATACGGCGATGGCTAGATTTTGTCCTGATTAATAAGCATACAAAATTTCTATAAAATATAATAATACGGACAGATACAATGACAGACTTTCTACTTTATATATGTAGATAAAAACAAAAAATGTTTGCACGTCCATAACTGAGGTGTAAAACTGGAAAGAGCGGCAACGAAAAATCGTTGTCTGAAAGAAATTGTACGACCAGTCGTACTAATAAATAAATAAATAAATAAAAATAAATAAGTAAATAAAAATAAAAATTGTCGTCATTATTGCTCAATATAGTTCATAATGCTAATATAATATGTTATTCTGAAAATATTATTATTATTATTATTATTATTATTATTTTAACTACTTTTTTTTATATTTTTACTGTTAAGTTGTCGCAAAAAAAAAAAAAAAAAAAAAAAAGATAAAAGTTACTATATTAATGGCATCCTTAAATTATCAACTCAAACTTGAACTTAATTATATTTTTATATTTTTCATTTCATTTTGAACGCGCGCTTTTTATTTCCTAATTCAAAATTATTTAAAAAAAAAAAAAAAAACTTTTCCGATACTGTACTTTTCGAAACAGATTATCATTAATTTTCTTTTACTTTCGAAAAAAAAAAAAAGTTTTTGATGAAATTCTGATAAAAGCAGAATTTAGTTTAGTATGGAGGACAATTAGTTTTTTTTTTTTTTTTTTCAAATTATTCAATTATATTTTCAGTAAATTTTCGATTTCGATAAATGTCCAACTATCGTAAAAATACGTAGATTGAGACTAATAATCCGCCGTCCAAAAAAAAAAAAAAAAAAAAAAAAAAGCCTCTTCATTCAGTTTGATTGATAAATATTGGTAACGACGCTGCTTGAAAGAAATAGTACGATCTTTCGCACAAACTTGAAACTTATGGGTTTTCTAACTTTTCAATGCATCTCTTGAAGTAGCAGATTATAAATGAATTCTTAAAAATTTCTCAGCAGATTGAAAATAATAATAATAATAATAATAATAACAATAAAAATAAGCAGAAAAAATGAAGAAAAGATAAGATAAGGGACAGATAAAGAAAGAACGAAAAGGGAAAAAAAAAAGTTTCTGCATCATCAGTATTTATATTCATATATCTTATAAAGTTTTAAGATGTTATTAAGTATTTCGAGTTTTATAGTAAGGATCTTTTAAATATATTTACAAAACACATAATCTGTTTTTCGTTAGGACCTACACTTTAAACTTTTTATGGCTATGTAATATTTAAAAGAAATCGATAAATAGAAAGTTTTCATATTTTCGTAGATTTTTTCTTTTTTTAAGCTGTATATAATCTTTTTATTGAAGCAGTGATTTGCTCTTTTCAGTTAGATCCAAAGTTTGTACCCGAAATAATTATTATTCTAGATAAAGAATATTTAAGCTTATGTTAATTTTAAAGTTTTGATAATAAAAGCTCTTTATAAATTGCTTGTACAATTAGTGCGATTTTGACAGTCAAAAATAAAAAAGGTCTAATTTATGTAGCCATTAAAAAAAAAAAAAAAAAAAGAGCGAAGTATCATGTATCATTTCCGAATAACAAGGAATTCTTTGAATCTACACTTATAACTTCGTTGAAATACAGATTTAAAGAAGAAAAAAAAAGTCAGAAGGGAAAAATATTTAGGGAATAAGGGAATTTTTTCCCCTTTAATTCTGTTTATTTTTGGATGTGCTAAAGTGCTTAAAATTTTTTATGAAGATTTTTTCTTCTTTTATTTACTTTTTTTCTTCTCCCCATCTCCTAATGCGTGTTCTTCATGTACAAGAACTCTTATAAAAACGTCTCACACTTAATCCGTTACTGTAAATTGTATAAGCTGATTTCTTTTGACTTCGATATGAGAAAGAGACGAATTTCTCTAAGTTTTACTCCATCGTTGAAAAACTTTTATTAAGATTTAAAATTTTGTTGTTCGCAAATTATGTAGCATCTGTGTGAAATGTTGATGCTATTAATAGATAAAAGTTATAATTTTTGTTTAAGAACATAACAAAAGTGTGCCGAATTGCAATCTAGCTAAAATTGCAGTCTAACTTTCATTCATTCTAGCTATAATTTTCGCTTTCGTCATAAATTAATTTGAAGTGAAAAATATTTTTGACTCAGAAAAAATGGAAAAAATGTGTTTAAGGTATTTATGATATATTGCTGAATTATCTTATAACAAAAAACTTAATATTAAGGCAAGCAAAAAAAAAAAAAAAAAAAAGATAAAAGTTACTATATTAATGGCATCCTTAAATTATCAACTCAAACTTGAACTTAATTATATTTTTATATTTTTCATTTCATTTTGAACGCGCGCTTTTTATTTCCTAATTCAAAATTATTTAAAAAAAAAAAAAAAAACTTTTCCGATACTGTACTTTTCGAAACAGATTATCATTAATTTTCTTTTACTTTCGAAAAAAAAAAAAAGTTTTTGATGAAATTCTGATAAAAGCAGAATTTAGTTTAGTATGGAGGACAATTAGTTTTTTTTTTTTTTTTTTCAAATTATTCAATTATATTTTCAGTAAATTTTCGATTTCGATAAATGTCCAACTATCGTAAAAATACGTAGATTGAGACTAATAATCCGCCGTCCAAAAAAAAAAAAAAAAAAAAAAAAAAGCCTCTTCATTCAGTTTGATTGATAAATATTGGTAACGACGCTGCTTGAAAGAAATAGTACGATCTTTCGCACAAACTTGAAACTTATGGGTTTTCTAACTTTTCAATGCATCTCTTGAAGTAGCAGATTATAAATGAATTCTTAAAAATTTCTCAGCAGATTGAAAATAATAATAATAATAATAATAATAACAATAAAAATAAGCAGAAAAAATGAAGAAAAGATAAGATAAGGGACAGATAAAGAAAGAACGAAAAGGGAAAAAAAAAAGTTTCTGCATCATCAGTATTTATATTCATATATCTTATAAAGTTTTAAGATGTTATTAAGTATTTCGAGTTTTATAGTAAGGATCTTTTAAATATATTTACAAAACACATAATCTGTTTTTCGTTAGGACCTACACTTTAAACTTTTTATGGCTATGTAATATTTAAAAGAAATCGATAAATAGAAAGTTTTCATATTTTCGTAGATTTTTTCTTTTTTTAAGCTGTATATAATCTTTTTATTGAAGCAGTGATTTGCTCTTTTCAGTTAGATCCAAAGTTTGTACCCGAAATAATTATTATTCTAGATAAAGAATATTTAAGCTTATGTTAATTTTAAAGTTTTGATAATAAAAGCTCTTTATAAATTGCTTGTACAATTAGTGCGATTTTGACAGTCAAAAATAAAAAAGGTCTAATTTATGTAGCCATTAAAAAAAAAAAAAAAAAAAGAGCGAAGTATCATGTATCATTTCCGAATAACAAGGAATTCTTTGAATCTACACTTATAACTTCGTTGAAATACAGATTTAAAGAAGAAAAAAAAAGTCAGAAGGGAAAAATATTTAGGGAATAAGGGAATTTTTTCCCCTTTAATTCTGTTTATTTTTGGATGTGCTAAAGTGCTTAAAATTTTTTATGAAGATTTTTTCTTCTTTTATTTACTTTTTTTCTTCTCCCCATCTCCTAATGCGTGTTCTTCATGTACAAGAACTCTTATAAAAACGTCTCACACTTAATCCGTTACTGTAAATTGTATAAGCTGATTTCTTTTGACTTCGATATGAGAAAGAGACGAATTTCTCTAAGTTTTACTCCATCGTTGAAAAACTTTTATTAAGATTTAAAATTTTGTTGTTCGCAAATTATGTAGCATCTGTGTGAAATGTTGATGCTATTAATAGATAAAAGTTATAATTTTTGTTTAAGAACATAACAAAAGTGTGCCGAATTGCAATCTAGCTAAAATTGCAGTCTAACTTTCATTCATTCTAGCTATAATTTTCGCTTTCGTCATAAATTAATTTGAAGTGAAAAATATTTTTGACTCAGAAAAAATGGAAAAAATGTGTTTAAGGTATTTATGATATATTGCTGAATTATCTTATAACAAAAAACTTAATATTAAGGCAAGCAAAAAAAAAAAAAAAAAAAAGATAAAAGTTACTATATTAATGGCATCCTTAAATTATCAACTCAAACTTGAACTTAATTATATTTTTATATTTTTCATTTCATTTTGAACGCGCGCTTTTTATTTCCTAATTCAAAATTATTTAAAAAAAAAAAAAAAAACTTTTCCGATACTGTACTTTTCGAAACAGATTATCATTAATTTTCTTTTACTTTCGAAAAAAAAAAAAAAGTTTTTGATGAAATTCTGATAAAAGCAGAATTTAGTTTAGTATGGAGGACAATTAGTTTTTTTTTTTTTTTTTTCAAATTATTCAATTATATTTTCAGTAAATTTTCGATTTCGATAAATGTCCAACTATCGTAAAAATACGTAGATTGAGACTAATAATCCGCCGTCCAAAAAAAAAAAAAAAAAAAAAAAAAAGCCTCTTCATTCAGTTTGATTGATAAATATTGGTAACGACGCTGCTTGAAAGAAATAGTACGATCTTTCGCACAAACTTGAAACTTATGGGTTTTCTAACTTTTCAATGCATCTCTTGAAGTAGCAGATTATAAATGAATTCTTAAAAATTTCTCAGCAGATTGAAAATAATAATAATAATAATAATAATAACAATAAAAATAAGCAGAAAAAATGAAGAAAAGATAAGATAAGGGACAGATAAAGAAAGAACGAAAAGGGAAAAAAAAAAGTTTCTGCATCATCAGTATTTATATTCATATATCTTATAAAGTTTTAAGATGTTATTAAGTATTTCGAGTTTTATAGTAAGGATCTTTTAAATATATTTACAAAACACATAATCTGTTTTTCGTTAGGACCTACACTTTAAACTTTTTATGGCTATGTAATATTTAAAAGAAATCGATAAATAGAAAGTTTTCATATTTTCGTAGATTTTTTCTTTTTTTAAGCTGTATATAATCTTTTTATTGAAGCAGTGATTTGCTCTTTTCAGTTAGATCCAAAGTTTGTACCCGAAATAATTATTATTCTAGATAAAGAATATTTAAGCTTATGTTAATTTTAAAGTTTTGATAATAAAAGCTCTTTATAAATTGCTTGTACAATTAGTGCGATTTTGACAGTCAAAAATAAAAAAGGTCTAATTTATGTAGCCATTAAAAAAAAAAAAAAAAAAAGAGCGAAGTATCATGTATCATTTCCGAATAACAAGGAATTCTTTGAATCTACACTTATAACTTCGTTGAAATACAGATTTAAAGAAGAAAAAAAAAGTCAGAAGGGAAAAATATTTAGGGAATAAGGGAATTTTTTCCCCTTTAATTCTGTTTATTTTTGGATGTGCTAAAGTGCTTAAAATTTTTTATGAAGATTTTTTCTTCTTTTATTTACTTTTTTTCTTCTCCCCATCTCCTAATGCGTGTTCTTCATGTACAAGAACTCTTATAAAAACGTCTCACACTTAATCCGTTACTGTAAATTGTATAAGCTGATTTCTTTTGACTTCGATATGAGAAAGAGACGAATTTCTCTAAGTTTTACTCCATCGTTGAAAAACTTTTATTAAGATTTAAAATTTTGTTGTTCGCAAATTATGTAGCATCTGTGTGAAATGTTGATGCTATTAATAGATAAAAGTTATAATTTTTGTTTAAGAACATAACAAAAGTGTGCCGAATTGCAATCTAGCTAAAATTGCAGTCTAACTTTCATTCATTCTAGCTATAATTTTCGCTTTCGTCATAAATTAATTTGAAGTGAAAAATATTTTTGACTCAGAAAAAATGGAAAAAATGTGTTTAAGGTATTTATGATATATTGCTGAATTATCTTATAACAAAAAACTTAATATTAAGGCAAGCAAAAAAAAAAAAAAAAAAAATGTCAAAACTGATTAGCATTGTTGCAAGAAATGAATTTCAATACCAGCTTTTAAAGATATTTAATCATATTAAATAAACATTATCTATGATAAGTTGCAACAAGATTAAACTGCCAACATACCTTTAAATCGTATATTATATTAGAAGAGAGGGAGAGAGAAATGAAAACGATACTGAGTTTTCATTCAAATTCACACAGGACGACAAAATAGGAGTAATTTTTCAAACGAACCTACCCATCAAAACAAAGGAGATTTTTTAATTGGGCCGGCCTGGAAAAACATAAACGACCTTTTTTATTTCAAAGAAGTCTATAAAGGAAAATCAGATTTGTTTTTTTAGTACTTCGTATAAATAGAATTTTTTTTCCATTTTACAAAAAGCAAGCTTTGTTATTTGTAAATTCATGCTGAAATAATGGTAAAAGTATTTAATGGTAATGTGGTGATGTGCAAACGATTAAACGGAGTGAACAAGACCTGTTTTCAGATATTTTCAGATACATAACTTTCAACTTTTAATGTTACAAAAGTAAATATAGAGAAATTTATTTAATAAAACAGTATAAGGATGTTTTTCAATATCCTAATTAATCGGATATTTTCAGTCCAGTTATGAATCGTGGACATAATTGTAAAATTCCAATCTATTTTTTCTATCAGGAGAATTTTCTCATTATCGTTCTTAACTTCTATTCTAATGCTTTGCTATTGAGTTTGGTATTTCCAATTGAGGGCAATGGAAAATAGAGTATTAATAATGTGAATCGTAATTATTTTATAGGGACATATCAAACATACAAGATGTGAATAAATGTTAGATATTTAAAGAGAATTTAAATTATTGTGTTCGGTTTCAAATTCATCAAAATTTTGAATTTGTTTTGTTTCTTCTCTACGGTCATTTTTTGCACGTTAAAACTTATTATTTATAGCTTAAAGTGGATTCTGAAGCACTACGAACACCCATGCCATTGGGATTCGAGCCCGGAAGTCAGGAATTGAAGACCAGAGCGTTGACTATTCCGTCATCAAACGGACTGTATTGAATTTTCTCTACAGCACGTTGATTTTCAGAAACTATCTGCATAGTATTTACGTTTGGTTTACCTTTGTGATTTAAATTTCTCATTGTCATAGTTGTGCTAGGATAAAAACTTGAGTCTCCAATACAACAGAGAAATTTTGTCTCTGTATGTAAGTTTTTTTACAAATAGCGAAATATTTTCTAACGACTAATAGTGTTGCGGCAGTCACACAAAGGAAATAAAAATATTGAGTACTTTCATAAATTTATTTTTTACAACTCACAGTACATCGTCCTTTGTAGCTTATAGATTTTTCATTAAAAAAACCTAGGGCTTTTATTTATTATTATTATCATTATTATCTTTATAAGTGTCTGTGTTACATGTCTGTATTGTGAGAATGGCCTTGAAAAGCTTAAAATACTACTTAAATGTTGAAAACAGAAATAGAATAAACGGTTTTCTACTTTATAATTTTTGACCTTCAGTTCTTTATCCAATTCTTCTCAGACCAACGAAAGAAATCACCAGATTTGAACAATATTTATTCAAATTACGGCTATTTGTGTGAAAAAGTGAATAACACTTTTACTTTCATATAACTTTATGCATTCTAACTTGAGAAGACACATTGATCTTCAGAGTAAATTAATATCATGTGAAAGTTCGTTACTTTTATGAAGTGTCCACAGTTGTCATATGAAAAAAAAAGAGCAATCTTATGATACAGTTTTTAACGTGTTTAATGTCTAACTAAAGTGAATCATTTATCAGTGACATATGCGCTTTAGATACATGAATGGGATATACTATTACAAAAAACGCGTTGAAATTCAAGACACCGAAAACTGTGATAGATCTATACATTTTATAAGAATAATGTGTCATGGAGAAAGAAGCGATCACCTGAGAGTGTTATTTAGCAGGAGTGGTCATCAAGTATTAGGTAAGTAGCGTCCTTGGAGATGTTTCTGTTGGGTGGCAAGTTATTACTTTCTTCAATAAATAATAGAAGAAAGTGTCGGATTCGTTAAAATTTTCGACTTTCGATTTTGGATGTATTTACAGGTTTTGAGAGGTCTTTAACACAATTTGACCATTTTTAGAAAATATTCGTCTGTCTGTGTGACAAATACTTTCTACCAACTCAAAGTCAAAAACTAATTCACAGAATTAAATAAAATGTTATATTTACTTTCACCTTGACATAATTTGCATCTATCAACTTTTTGGTGTACATTGCTCAACAATTGGCTGTGTCGTCTCGTTTTATCATAATTTTTAATATGGCAGCACCGGACAATAATTTTTTGTACACAATGAGATATATTTTTAGTCAGTCGTTGTGGAGGGGGCGGGGGGACAAAATAACAAAGAATTCCTCAGTACCTTTAAAATGAATTCTCGAACTATGTATCTCCGATAACTTAAAGCAAAATTATCTTTTTTTTTTTTTTTCCTTTCCCATAACAATAATAATAATAATAATAATAATAATAATAAAAGTACTTATTGCCAAAGATGTAGTCCATAAGGGCAAAAAATTGACTTTCTTCCAAAATTTAGTAGATATGCTTCTCTGAGATGAAAATTGTCTGTACTCACTATGGAAAATTATTTTGACAAAAAATAATTTAAATAAGAAATGTGCATCGCGAGAATTTGTATAAAAAAATATAAAAGAAAGTTTTTGGGTGCACAATGTACCAGTGTTTTCCATGTTGTATGCTGCGTTAGGCAGGCCGCACACCAAAGAAGCAAGCGCGAAATGTACGACATAAGAGACAATCCCTAACATTGCCGGTAACTTTAAGACAGAATTTAAGAGAAATTTCACTGAGGTGCTGTGGGAAAGCCAATAGGAAAATATGCTTTATGCAGACTTATAGATAGATGACTGTAAGAGCTATATTTATGACAGTTCGAGAAAAATTCCACACAAATTTTAGAACAATAAGATCTAAGAGAGCAATCGATAAACGAACTCTTCAGCAGACAGAAACAAGATGGCTACTCAATGAATGCGAACTATTGACAAATCACGCTAAAGCAAATTTCTGATTCGACGTATATAATACGCACTGTTAAAAATTAAGAATCTACGTTTCACTAGAAAAACGGTTTCATTTTAGCTGTAACCATTATTTTTAGAAATTTGGCTCGTTATATTTTACCATTCATATAGTATATCATTAAAGTAGCACCATGGTAAACTTACCACCATTGTTTAATTTGCACCATTTTTTTTAGGAGTGAATCGTTCGAAATATTATTTTTAACGCAGTAAGAAATAATTACAAAACATGATAATATTTGATATTTAAAGCATATATTTTCACAAATACATAAAACATTACAATATAAAAGAACAATTAAAATTAAGTTAATTGTGCAAATATAAAGGAAAAAGGAAAAGAATGTTGTCATTATGTGATATATCTTAAATTCCGTAACTTCAGGGCTCACCAGCGGCCGAGCGATTCTGCGCTCAGAGCTGGTAGACGTGAAGTGCCGGGTTCGATCCCAGGTCGCTCTCGTCGGCCTAGCCCTTCGGAGTTTGCCATGGTTTTCTCCAAAACTTGCGTAGATACGGGCTAAGACCCCTTAGAAATTGCAAGTCTCTTATTTATAGCATGCCTAAGAGGATTGCACAAGTTACTAAAAACAAAGGAGGTCCTAGAATGGAGGTCCTGACTTTAATTTACAGAAAATAACCACGTACAGTCTATTTTGTTCTTTTATATGTAAAATATATGTTATTTTTACGGAATTTCATTAAATCTGATTTTTCTATGGGTTGTCTTAAACTTTTGCAAATGACTGTATTTGATTAAAAAAATTTTTTTTAATACCTTAATAGCCTAATTATAAAATAATTCATTAGTTTTTTGTATATTTTAAAGAACATGTAAAAGAATATTTCAGTTTGTTTAAGGGGCTGTTTGTACAAAGTGAAAAGAAAAAGAAAAAGAAAGAAAGAAAGAAGAATGAATGAATGAATGAAAGAAAGAAAAAGGAGCCATGTTAAATTACTATTATTATACAAATCCTAAACAATATAATGTGCATGTAATAGAATAATTTGAACAAAGTGGAAAATAAAAAATAAGTAAAATGAAATAAAAGTTAGAACGGTATTTTAAAAATGTCCAATTTTAAATTAATATTACTACAAGAGATCCTAAGCGGTATATATGTGCAGTGTATTTAAATCCCTGCTTTTTAAACCTTTAAATTCCCTAAGTTTCAAATTTGATACCAGACTTTTAAATCGAATTGTACACTTGCAATTGTTTGTTTTAATTTTTGGCTGTATGTATGTTATCACTGCATAATGGTCTTCTGAACAAAAGTTTAAAAAAGTAAACCCAAGGCTGTCAAAATTGTTCAAATAATATCCCATAAATGCCGTGTATTGCCTTTCGGCAACATAGCCAATTTTGTCTTCTAAAATACTATTAGAATAATATTGTAGCTCTAGTGCCTAATGTTACCAATAAATTACATACTGATAGTATTATTAAATCAGTTTTCGTCATGTAAAGGCAACACTAGTGTTAAAAAGTATTACATGGTAAAGTACGCGTAGTCCATATTTAGAATTTTATTAAGAAAAAGTTATTATAATAAAATAATAACTTTTTATCTTTAAATAAATAAAGATTAATGTTCTTTTTAGCCGTAAACCATACTTAAAATAATATATGATTTTTTTTAAAGTATTGTCCCCATGATTTTTTAAAGAAATGAAAGCCAAAGAACATTTATAAATTGATTTAAAAAAAAAAAAAAAGGCATTTAAAGGGTTAAGTATTCTCAAAAATAAAACTCCTTTATTTATTTATTTATATTTATTTATTATTTTTATTTATTTTTTTTTTCGTTTTAAAGTAAAACTAGAACCCCAAAACATTACTATGGAATATAAAAGCGTAACCCATTTCCTCAGATTTAACTGAAACTAATTTACTATTTCTTATTTATTTCTAAAAGTGATTGATAACCCAAGTTCAGGCAGTTTGCATTCAGGCTTCTTTAAACAAGTTTTATAGTTTTTTTTTTTTTTTTTTTTTTTTTTAAATCAAAGCACAAAGGAAAAAATTCCTCCATTATAATAACAAAATGCGTGATTCGTTTCTAAAATTTGTAAAACTTCAAAAAGGTTTTTTAATTTTTTTGTTATTATTATTTTATTACTTCATTTCATTTCATTTTTGTTTTTATTTATTTTTTATTCATTTTTATTCATTTTATTTTATATTACTATTATTACTATTATTATTTTGAAGGAAAATTTTTCACTACCAATATAAGTAACCTTTTATATAATTATATTTTTATTCAAATTTTAAATATAAGAAACAGTTTTATAATCCGAGCATATTAATTAAATGTAGGTAATCAAAGATGAATTTAGGGAAAGGCATTCACTTGTTAGTCGATCTATTGAGTTGAGATGCTATTGGTTACAATTCATTTTTATCATGGTAATAGAATATCTATATTCTATTACCATAATTCTATGCTCTATAGCTTCATGATTTTTATTCTATTCATTTTTACTTTCTTCTATATACGAGTATAAGAAGAAAGTATTGGATAGGGGAAATTTTTCAATCTCCGGTTCTCGATGGATTTACATGTTTTAAGACGTAATGAACTCGACTTGAACTTTTTAAAAAAACGTCTGTCTGTCTGTTTGTGTGTGTGTCTTTATGTATATGTATCACAAATTTCATGGACGCTGTATCTCACAAACCAATGACGAAATTTAACCAGTTTTGGTATTTAGTTGAACTTTGACCTAAACTGGTGCTGATAATATTTTGGGGCAATCGCTCAACAGGTGGTGCTATGATCCCATTTTTCAAAATTTTTAATATTGCAGTATACAACAAAATTTCGTTCAAACGTACATAATGAGAATTATTTTTAATGAACGAATGTGAAATTAATAATTTTTGATAATAGTAAACTAGAAAAAAGGATTGTGCATATGTAGGAAAATCATTCCCAACTGAGTCGCGCTCGTCGCCCTAGCCGTTCAGAGTTGTCCGTGGTTTTCTTGCGACGACCCCTTAGAAAGACCTCCACAGAAGGCACTCTCCCTCAGGCCTAGGACCTTATTATTGCAGTTAATTGGCCTTATTCCCAAACACCAATACCAACATCATTCCCCCCTGGGAATATGAAGTACCCACCTGGGGGTGAACATTTTCAATGTTGATATATTTCAAAGGAACTCGTCAATACCTCTAAAACGAAAGGTTGAACCATACATTTATGGCACTTTGAAACAAAGTTATTATTATTATTATCATTATTTTTCTAAGTTTTTTTCTGAATTGCCTAAAATTGATTTTCTTTAAACATTTAGTGTAAAATTTCACTGTGATGAAAATTGTTTACCTTTATCATGGAAAATAATCTTTAATATACAATAATTTTAAGAATAATTAGTACTATGTTAATTCGTATAGGAAAATACAAAAGAAAGTTCCGTAGTAAAGTAGGCACAATTACTAGTTAATTTAATTATTGGAGAGGTTTAGACTTTGAAAGAATGGTATGCTATCTAATGTCTATCTGAAATTTTTGTCCAGTTGCTGTCATACATCGCCCAACTTTTCAGGCAGATATACTTATTTAATAAATACGACATGTATTTTTAATAAATAAGACATGCATTTTTTAAATCTATGATTTGTTTAATTTCCTATCTTAGATGAATAATGTTTTTTGATGATTACAAATTTTCAATGATATACTTTTATGACTATGAAGTTTACACATTTCAAACCGTGGATATGATATGACGACTGAAATAGAAAAAAAAAAAGAAAAAAAGTATGTAGTTGCAACTCTTTCTTTTTTTATGTGTGTCTGTGTGCATGTGTGTTAAAAATTCTATTTAAATACTTTTCATGCAACAACATTAAGTGAAACGTATGAATTTTATTTCATAAATTTAAGAAATGAATCTTCTTACACTTAACTTGTAATTTTTACAAAATGAGATTGGTAGTGCTGCCATCTGGTCGAACTTTTAGATAGGAATTCTATCAGAATTTACGCACTCACTTTTAAATTAATCTTTTATAAATATCTTATTCAAATAAGATAAAGAAAAAATGTAGTTAATTTTGTATCTTGTTGTCATAATTTGTTTCATCTACATTGGTTAACTTCATAATATGAATTTGTAAAAGAAGGAATCTGATTATATGAACTATATTTATTCTACGACAGAAATTACAATTTACAAAATTTACAAATTTTCCAAACATACAAAAGCATATTTCGCATGGAATATGATATGAAAAGTATTTATCCCTTATCTGCTGGGCCAAATAAAACAATTCTGGTATATACTGTAGAAAATTTTAACCTTGCTGCCAAACTTTAGAAGTAAATTTTACAGTGAATATTAAAGTTCATTAAAATTAAATAGAAAATTAAAGCACTTACAGAAAATAATATATATAAAAAGCACGATTTACTGTAAAGTTTACGGTTGTTGTTTGGCAGCGATACTTCATTTTTTTACAATGATATAGTGCTGTGTTTTTAAATAACTCTCAGTTCATTTCAAATTGTGTCCTGCATTTTTATTCTGTCTTAAATTTAAATACACTGTTGCGTATACAATTTATAAGTCAATATGCAGGATTGCTCAAAATTAGTCGAATGAGTTTCAAAGAAAGCTGTGCGCTAGAAGGTTCTGAAAAATTGGAAAGAAGGTAGTGGTGTGATAGCCCTCCTCCACTTTACACACACACACAAACAGAAATATACGTCAAATAAAACTGATTTTCAAACGAATTTAAAATGATTTTTAAAGTCTACTAGAAATATTCAAATACGGTATCTTATATCTTTAACCTTAAATTGTAATTATATATTTATACTAATGCAAGGTAAGCGAAAGTAGTGCGTGTGCCACACCCTATTATTAAATAAGAATCACTTCAAAAATTTCACATTATTTTGTCAGCAAATATTATAACGCTCAATTTTCACTTCTTAAGACTTCCTTGAAGACAAGTTTCATTTATGAATGAAAATATAATCAAATGTTTCGAATATTCAAATTCATATTGCTTAACTGCAATTTTATTCTGTATACGAAAGTGCTATTAGCTTACCAGAGTTTATAACAGAACTATCCAAGTGCTCAATGCAGCTTGCGAAATATGTAAGTAGAAACTTATATGAATATATGAGACTAGTTTATTACGTTCTAATAACGTAATCTATCATGAAATACGTTATGCTGAATATGAGTAAATTCCAAATAGTCGAGAAGTTCCATTTTTCGAAGAAGAGTAATACACACACACACATAAAGAAAGGAAATGCATTGAGGTTGGTTAGTTGTGGAGATTGTCTGCCCAAGGGTCCTAGGCCTGAGGGGGAGTGACCTCCGTGGACGTTTCTGTAAGGGAATCCTAGCCCGTATTCACACAAATTTCTAAGAAAAAATATCTTTTATTTCTTTTAACTTTGTTCGTAAATTCTGGCGGTTGTTTAATTTAAATGAGTGTAATTGCATTCCTCAAACAGATCACCAATGAATTAGAATTAAAAAGAAATTTACATATACATTCACTAGATGGCAGCACTATTCTGATTTCAAATTTTTGGACTTGATTAGAAATGTTCAAATCGGATTACGGTACGGAAAAATGTTTAAATGAAAATCTAACAGGAAGAAACAAACTTTCATTTAAACTTAAGATAAGTTTCGAAGAGAAATTCGAAATATTCGTAAAACACATTTAAACATATAAATAGCTAAAGTATGAGAACAAAATTTATCAAATGACGTTCTATTAAAAATTATTAAGATTTCATGCTCTTAAGAAGGATATATACCTAATTTACTTCCATTACTGGATTATCATAGGAAATGAAAGTATTCCATAATATCGAAAATTTCAATATTGAATTTTTAGCTGATTTAGTTGTTTTAATATCTTCTGAGCCCGCTCTCGCCCCCCTCCCCCCCCCCTCCCCCAAGGAAAAAAAAAAAGTTTTTGCCATGTGTATGTGTGTGAGGAATTTCCTTACAATCATAGTTCAACAACACAACAAATAAAGATAAGAACGACGAAACGTCTCAATTCTGACAGGTCTAGCGCACATGTACACTTTTTTGTGAAAATTAGAAAAACAGAAGTGAGGCATAGACATCTGGAAGTGGGACCATAAATCCATATTTCAAAAACAGTTTTAACGATTTTCTTCAAAATTGCTATATATAAACAGCCTTTTAAATGTCATTTCGTATGTATTAGTTAGTTTAGAAAAATTCATATCATAGGTGTCCTGTACAAGTAAGTCAATTGTTTCACAAGTGGGTCCCTTTAAAAAAGGCTCAACGGAATTTCCTGAAACTCGCCATATTAACACCCTTTCAGACATTCTTTCATGTGTCATTGTTAGTTTCCTCTGTGAACAGATGAGTTTACCCAAGTTTTGGTGAAAATCGGAAATAGGATCAAAAGTCGGTATTTGAAAAACGACTCTAACGAATTTTCAAATTTGCTACATAAAACCCTTTTTAGATATCCTTTCGCTTGGTTACTACACAAAAATTAACTGGATTCCTGATTAGGTAGATCAGTTTTAAATCTCGGAAATGACTGTGTCAAAAAACGGCTCTACCGATATCTTTTTAAAACTCGCTGTGTTTTATATTTCTTTACGACGAATGCATTAATTTACTCTGTATCTGATTCGTTAAGTGAATTTTATATATTTTGTCCATACTATTATTAAAACGAGTATATAATATGTAGCAATATGTTTAAAACAAAGCAAAATCGGAAATACACCGAGAGCTTACGATAAAGTATTAACTGGCATATATAACAAAGAATTAAAAAAAAAAGTAAACAAACAAAACACCAAAATAATTTACTATTTTGGAGAACAAGATGCATAGATTTTTATAGTCATAAAGACATTATATGATCAAAATAATAGTAACTAAGGATTTAAAAAAAAAAAAAAAAAACTGAAATACAATGTATTTAATAATTTCTAAATATGCATATTTTATAATACACATTTTTTTTTTATTGATTAGTCTTTTTTATTTTTAATAAATAAAAACGTATTATTTTTTATTTTGATAATTATAATACTATGTAACACAAATTCTGTTAAATAAATTTTAATAAAACTTCTGTAAAAAACACGTCGTAATTCTTTTAATAAACATTTTTCTTTTTTCTTCATGTATTGCTTTTCGAATAAAATTTGAGAAACACTTCTACAAATTATTAAATGAATAAAACAGAAAGCATGAGTATAAAACATAAACTCCACTAAATTTTTTGTCTACTCTCCCTAGATCTACTGTCTGACCTGTATCCAAATCATTAAGACTCTATTTTAAAAGCGCAGTACACCAGTACAATTCTCTGACTAGAATGTAAAAGAAAAAGAAAACTTAATTATTTCGGAATCATGTGAGTCAGTTCTAAATTGAAGCAACATATAAAGTGAAAAGCCTCGTTCAGTTAAATTAAAATATTTTGTTGTTACTAGAATCGTAATAGTTACCACATAAATTTTCACTGATAATTAACTTTGAACACTTTAAATAAAATGAAATATTACAAGTGTTATTAATTTTAATTATTATCACATTGTAATAATATTACATAGGAAATGATATACGCCATAAAAAAAATTCATCGGCATAAAGTTTTTAATACTGATTTTTCCAGACATATATATACTTATAAAATGCATGTAACTTATTTCATATGAAATATAATCTTACTTTATTAAAAGTAAAGCGATATAACGAGTAGATACCGTTGGAAAAATTTTATAATCCATGCGAACTGAATGATTTTTCTTTCTCGTTTTTATATGAAGCTGATTTTAGGTAATACTTCATCGAAAAACTTATCCATTTTAAAATAATCACCTGATGTGTTAGTTCTGCGGAAATTAATAATGTCTAAGTAATTATTCAAAGTAATATGAGTGCCACAATTTTATTATATATACATAAAGAAACAACAAATCTTAGCGGTCGATATTTCTAAATGAATTTATTTTCAAATAAGGTGTTTGCATATTATCCCGTCAAAGCATAATCGCCAAACAGTGGCCAAATATCGTGATAAACAGCCAATAATGTAAATACGATTATTTAAAATTTAACTGTTTGTTTTCATCAAAATAACTGAATTCAAGTCATGAAATGTAATTTAAATTTAAATTATTTATGAAAATAAACTTCAGCGCAAATTTATCAAAATCGTCGTTAGTTTATATGTCGGAAGAATACGTAAGGATATGCGGAAGGAAGGATACCTAAATGCTCCAAATTTTTTCTCATGCCAGTTCAAATCATTAACTTTTTTTTTCATTTTTTTAGTTGCTTCAAAACAGGGATAAAATTTTATTTCCTTTATTTCAATGCTTTGTTCTAGCAACTATGACATCAGTTTCGAGCGTTACCGCCAGAAAACCAGGCTTTTATTGTTAAGAAGATGCGGTTTATAGCTAATACATATTCAATTTATTCTATCAAGATAGTTTAATAGCATGTTTGTTAAGGCCTTTGTTTACATTCCTGGCTGCAGTTGGTAAACACGTTCAAACTTTTGAAATTTTGAATACGTATTTAAATAACAAAGTATTTTCTGCTTTGACATTAGTCATTATTTTTTAGGTAATTTTATTATGCATTTCGGTTCACTGATTCGAATGCATCACTGTCTGAAGCAGGTTAGGGTTTGAATAGCACCTCCAATATTTAATATCTAAACGTGCCTAGCGTAATGAAATGATGATCAGATGATATAATTTCTAAGCGTAATCTATAATGAGACTTTGAGTAAATGTATATCACTGATAAGTTTTGGTGAGAACAAACACACGCACTCAAAAGTATTTGAAAGCAACATACATTGAGCAATATATAGTGGAATGATTTTTTATTTCTTCCACTGTAATTGAGATGTCAGTGATATTCTTTCTTTCATTCTTTATACGATGTAACTCTGAATTATTTTACAAGAATCTATATATTTAAAACACAAGACCCATTCTTTAAACCAGGCCTGCCCAAGCAAAAGTGCATGGTGGGCTACATTGGGAACCTGTTTTATTCAGGCGGGTCGCATCTTATGTATATATGTATATTTGTACATATATTTCTGAGTGTATGAATCATGTATGTATATGCGTTTTCGGGGGAGGGCCGTATGAAAATTTGGAACAGAATACATTCATTTAAATTATTTACATGCATTCATAAAATAACAATAGTATCATAAAAAAATCTTGATATATACATTAATAACTCTAATAAAAAGAAGAATTAATGGATCTAATAATATTTCATAACAACAACGTGATTCTTCAGCAACCATAATCGTTGAAACGTATTTATTTTCACTTCGAAAAGTCAGAACGTATTTATTAATTTTTAATTTGTTAACCAAAGTTGTCAAACGTTAAATATCGTTAGTCTCCTCGCGGGCCGCAAAAAACTACATGGCGGACCAGGTTGGCCACCCCTGCTTTAAACAGTCATGACAAAAAACTGCTTTTTTATTTTTCTCTCTTTCTTTTTTTAAGTCTTCAGAGGTCTTTTTTTTTTAAAAAAAAAAGATGAAAGTGGCGTAATTGATTAAAATGACATCGGGGTTAAGAGTCAATATAATTAATGCACAAAAAAGTTACAAGATTTTTATTTGTTATTATTATTATTATTTTGCGAAACGGACGTTACACTAAAATAAATAACAATAAAAAAAAAATAATAAAGTGCCTTTTTTCTAGCGCCTTCACCTTAATGCAAATCAAATTATTCAAGATACAAAGTTTTTTTTTTTTTTTTTTTTTTTTCCTTTGTGATTGTATGTGTGTGTGTTATATGCTTGGTATAAGAGAAATTTAGATGAAGACTGATTATTTCTGTACTGATAAGTATAAAGGATTTAAGTCCATATTCTTGATTTTTCAGGAGACGAAAAATAAAGTTTAACTAGCTAAAAACAAATCAGAAGAATCGATTAGGAAAAAGGTATTTCGTTGATTTATACCCTTTATACCATTCAGTGGTTCTCAACCTTCATTTAATAACGGGAAAAATTGAATTAAATATTTTATACCATACATGAATGGTACATTTCTGAATTGGTCCTTTTTTTACCATTGGATTTTCTCAAAGACTAAATGACATAGAATTAAATCCTTTATCCCAATCGATAGAGAATTTTTTTCTGAGTCTGACTATGTACTTAACTCAAAATCGACATTTTTGGACTTAAATCCTTTATACTTATCAGTACAGATTTATTTATTTATTTTTATTATATTAATATTATTTTATTTTATTTTTTGCGATAAACTGTCATTGAGAAGTTGTACTTCTTTTCATTAGTCCGATATTAAAATATTTTATTGTTTTAATCATTCTCTGTCTTTAGTGGTATGATTTTCAACTTCGGGCAATTTTTTTTATTATTTTTATCCACATTGTATCTACTTGTGTCCTTGAATGAAGATTGCACTATTTTTCATAGGTACTTAACAACTGTGCTTTGATAGGACCTCATTTGTAAGTACATTTGATTCATGTAGAATCCTCAAGTTTTGACAAATACTAAATAATCTATATATTAATGCCCAAACGTGAAACTTGTCATCCGTTTTTAAGATATTAACTATAAGTGTATAAGATTAAAAGTAATACCGTTCGAAAGGTTTGATTAATGTGAGTTTGAGAAAAGAAAAAAAAAAAAAAAAAAGCGTATGATGTCAAGAAGGCATTTAAAAATTTCTTTATATTTATATACTTTTTCATTTTATACACGTAATCTTTTGTATTTAAATTTTCTTTCATTTTAATAGTCTTCGCTCCTTATCAACGGCTTGCATCTATATATTAATACGCAAACGTAAAATCTGTCCTAAGTTTTAAACATATTTTTAATAAGAGGTGGGGTCAAAAAGTAGTATAGTTAGAAAGGTATGGTTATTGTAGATTACAGGGGGGGGGGGGAGGGGGGAGTGCTCACACGATGTGAAGAAGGCATACAAAAAACAGCTTTATTTTTATACGCTTTTTCCTTTTATATTTTATACGCATAACCTTTTGTATTTAAAATTCCTACAGAAGTAAGTTGTTGACATTTCCTGATTTAGCTTATTGTCTGAATTCGTTTATTAAAATCTCAAATGCAATGCCACATAGGATTCATCTTTTGCTTTATTCTAACGTTCTTTTATCATTTGTCTGTTTGCAATAGAAATAAGTACATTTTTTACTTATTTATTTATTTTTTTAATTATATTTGTCTGGAAACAGAAGTGAGTATAATTATTTTTCAACCTGTTGATTACTTTTTCTGGAAATAGGCAGTGTTTTTTGCTATTAAAATGCCCAGAAGAAGAAGAACGGTTGAATTTAGGAACAAAGATACAGAAGTTAATAGGGATATGTATGTTCATGTAAAAAAGATGCTTATTGTTTTTTTTTTTTTTTTTTTTTAGAACATTGTTTACATAGAAATTTAAAATTTTTATATTTTATTATTTAATGCTTACTTAAAAAGTTTCGTCGAGTTTTAACCACTGGGCGATACTGGTATAATTTAGAGTATTAACATGTAAAAAATAATGCGTGTAAAAAAAATAATAATAACAAGACTATATTAATTATATAACTTATAAATATGATTTTATCACCTGGAATTCTTTATATTATTTTTTGAAGAGAATTCTTATCTAAAAAAAGACACGCCCAAACCTTGAACGGATCTTATTAATCTGGCATCTAGTTCCACTGTAATGAATTTTATACATTTCAAAAAAATCTAGCACAATAAAAATATCATAAAACCTTCATTTTATTTCTTTCTCCTCTCCTCTCCTCCCCTTTCTTTCTTTTTTTTCTTTTTTTTCTTTTTATTAATATGGCACCTTTCATCGCTTTCATTAACTTATATATTAAAATTGTGCTACGATTATTTTATTTTGATCAGGCTAAAATACATTTATTCATCAGATTTTGTACTAAAATGAATGGATATATATGTGTTGTACGTGCAAATACTTTATGTAAAGAAACTTTAACGATGTATATAAACTTAATGTTTATGTATGTAAACTTAAAAAAAAAAAAAAAAAAAAATATATATATATATATATATGTAAATTTTCTGTACAAATGATCTATATATTTAATATCTACATTTTAATTTTGAATTTAATAATAACATTATTTTACTAAACACAAATTTTAATAGCACTATAATACAGAAACAAAACTTTCTTGCAAAAAATGTATTTACGGGAGATTTTACTCTTTATCATATAATTTTCTCCATCGCCTATAATAATTATAATAGAAACTACTGAATCAAAAATGTGTCTGTCATAAAAATAAATAAATAAATTAATTAATTAAAACCATTTTTTTATCCAACAATAATTACTTTTTTTTTTTTTTCGGGAAAAAGACTATAAAAAAATTTACAGTACAAGGTTTTATAGAATTTTTTAAAAATAAAATTTATCTTATTTCTATACATACATATTATCTCTGAAAAAACCCGATTTATTAAAGAAACCAACTTCACAGGCATACGTTACTCCTAATTACTTATGACAGTAAAGTTCAGCAAATGTGTAATAAGTGTTTTATTTACTTATTTATTTATTTACTGTTTTGATCCATTATATCTCACTGCACCAAAAAGTAAAATTGCCCGAAACATTTAATGAAGACATACTTTTGTTCTAGTAATTTTTCTAACTAAGGTACTTTTATTTATTTATGATACTTTTTAATAATTTTTAATTACACAAAAATGTTTGTGGGTACCAAATCTAGCTTACACAAAGACTATTCGATTGAACGGATACATTTAAGAAATTACTTTAATTACTCCCCTGTAAATATTCCGAGTTAACTTGGTCGCCAAAAATTTGTCGAAAATAATTATAATGTTATTTAGAAATTTGTAACTCCTCTGGAATATGTTTCTTAGTCAGTTTGTATGATAAATCGATACGATGTACGTCCGTAGATTAGTGAGTTAGTTAATTAGTGAGCGATTTAATACCCTAGTCTGCGTACGCATTACCTCCAGAACAAATGATCGTAGAAAGGTGGGACAAGCTTTAAAATAGCATTTAGGATACTGCCAAAAACGCTCTTGATTTTGCAAGATTCTAATTTAATTTAAAAATTTCCTAAGTTTGTCTAAATTTGGCAATTCATGCAATAATCGTAAATGTGAGATTTTATGAACATCGGAGAATAGTGCAAAATTTTGTTTAGATGCGAGGAATATTTACTATAAAGAGAACTACAGAGATGTCAGAACAGCTTTAAATTACTAGTTAGGATGCTGGCATGAACATCATTAACTATGAAAATTCCACTTTGAAAGCATCGTAAGTTATTTTAAATTTACGAATTTTTTAATATAGCAAAATATAGGGCGAAATTTCGCTTAAACGTCAATTTTGAGGGATATTTTCATCGTAAAGATGTTAGACACTAAAACCAATGTAACATTTAAAATTAGATAATGAATACAAAAATATTAAAACTTTAAAAATGCATTTTAATTAAAAACATTAAAATACACGACAGACGTTTCGGCTAGAACACTAGCCCTCCTCAGTGTCAAACATACAAGCATAATATTTACAAAAAAAATCATAACACATCATAACAAGACAAGATCATCATAACAAGACAATGAGTTTTTTTTTGTAAATGTTGTGCTTGTATGTTTGATACTGAGGAGGGCTAGTGCTCTAGCCGAAACGTCTGTCGTGCATTTTAATGTTTTTAATTAAAATGTATTTTTAAAGTTTTAAAATTTTTGTATTCATTATCTCATTTTAAATGTTACATTGGTTTTAATATATTAATGAGACGTATAAATTATGTTTCATTTTATTAAATGTTAGACACTTTTAAAGCTTTTTTTTTTTTTTTTTTTTTGAGAGGGGGGGGGGATACTGACACGGATATCAATGACTATGAAGATCCAATTTTAAAAAATTCGTAAGGTATTTGAAATTTTCGATTTTCTTAACATGGCAGAATAGGGCAGAATTTGCATAAACGTCCAATTTTAGGGATATTTTCATTGTAAAGATGTCAGAATACTTTTAAAATATCATTCACGATGCTGGCTTGAATATTACTGACTACGAATATTCTAATTTGAAAATTGCGTAGTTATTCGAAATTTAAGATTTTTCTTAACACAGCAGAACAGTCCATTATTTCACATAAGCTTTCAAGATGGGGATCCAGAGTTCCCAATTTTTATAATTATTCACGAGCATTTTTAGCCTCGCCTTCTTTTCACACCAGAAATTTTGTATATTATTTTTCTTTAATATGGAACAACGATTAAATAAGATGAAAATCCTTTTTCAAAATTTCCGGTATGAAAAAAAGGCGGGGCTTAAAATGCTCGTGAATAAATTATAAAAGTTGGGAACTTTGTGGGGATCACTGCATTGGAAACAGTATGGAAACTAAAACGAAAAACCAACCACAATAAAATTAATTAACAAATTAGGATAAGGTAAATGTATCGAGCTGAATGGCGGGTAGTCTATTCGGTGGAACGTTTCAATTTGTCACTGTGTCGAGCATTTAATCAAATTTATTTCACTCAACATGTATATAGTATGTCCTGTACTAGAAATTTATGAGAAAAAATTTATGTTGGCGAACTGGGTCCACCTATGTTAACTAGTTTTTTCAGGGCATGTAAACCGGGAACTGGCCGATATTTAATTTTATTTTCGTCCATCATAACCCGATCATACGGTATTTTGTTTAAAATTTTATGCAAACAACAAAATTACCATTTATACCGAACACGTTTTCTACAAAATATTTTATACTTATCTTTAAAGTTATTTATGAGTGTTTTCTGTCATGAAAAGGATATTCAGAGAAGTCAAATGTTAGTCAACTTTATATTAGATAAACCTTTCCAACGCCTTCTAAAACTATTATTGAATCGACTCTAACGATGTGCAAAATGCTTTCAACTCGTTCATGCCTCATGAATTGCTAAAATGCGCGGAACAAAACTTTTTAAATTTATTAGAATATTTCCAGGCGAACATGTTTGAAAGAATTTGTTGCCAGAATTCACTTCCTATCGTTCAAGCACAAAAGAGAGAACTTTTATACATAAACTTCGTGTAATGGTTTATCATTAAAGTTAATAATATTTTAATTCTGTAAGAATGACAAAATATATACCGCTAGGGAGTTACGTACTTTTATTTAGAGAATTTGAAAAATGTTTTAACTTTAGTGATAATGTAATAAATGAATAATTATTATTAATAAAATTAAGGAGAAAAAGGTATTTTTTATGGCTGAAAGTAGTGGCAAAAATTTTAATAAGGGGTTACATCAGTTTCGAAGGCTTTATATATATATATATATATATATATATATAGAGAGAGAGAGAGAGAGATAGATAGATATAGATAGATAGATATAGATGTAGATAGATAGATAGATAGATAGATAATCAGAACGTACAGTAGAAATATAATATTATCAATTCATACAGTTGGAAGTTAAAAATGATATAATATCAATATCTAAACAATTAATATGATCAAAAACTAAGACCACTCAAATAAAATCAAAAAAGAAATAAAGTAAAATCTAAAAGAATTAAAGCAAGTTGGAATAAGAAAACAGCATTATTTGCATTCTAACGTTATCAAGGGCCTGGTAGAATGCAAACATGCTAAATGAAGGTTTTTTTTCTGTTACAGACCCGAAACATCCATTGGAAATAAAATAAGAAAAAACATATATCAAAACAAACTCACCACAACATGTGAGACACCAATAAATTGGTTAAAAAATTATTATATATACTAAACATTTTTTTTTTTTTTACTCAAAATTTTGAGTACATAAAACAGCAACACATTTAAACAATATTTTATAAAATTTTCATTAAAATATTTGGAAAATTTAGCCAGTGGGTCCTGCTTTCCAGACACTTTTCAGAAAAAAGATGAAGACGATTTCTCAAAAAACTAACGCATCGATCTTTTTGAAAATTTACACACTTATTCAAAATAGAATTAGCTAGGGCTTAACGGCCCTCTCCACTTAAGGTTGCCGGAAGCCCGAGCCAATGTTATTCTATGGGGAAATTTTCTTTACAGATAACTTATTAACTAATACATATTTTTAAATTCTGTTTTCACATTCAGAAAATTCCCAACTGTTAAATTGTCGGACCTTTTTTAAAAGTGTATTTTTTTAATTTTTAATATTTTATTTTGAAATTGAAAAATGAAAAAAATTCACATATTGAAAATTCGTAGTTTGCAGCTTCAAAATAAAATATTAAAAATTAAAAAAATAATTTTTTAAAGAAAAGTCCGTCAATTTATCAGCTGGAAATTTTCAGAATGTGAAAACAGAATTTAAAAATATGTATTAGTTAATAAGTTATTTGTAAAGAAAAATTTCCCATAGAATAACATTAGCTTCGGCTTCCGGCGGCGGTAAGTGAAGCGGACCCTTAAGTGGAAGGATAAAAAAAAAAAAGAAAGAAAGAAAGAAAAGAAAAGAAAAGAAAAGAAAGAAAGAAATTTGAATTTTCGCCAGTGTTGTATGAAAAAACAGTATAGTTTTCGGTACATTTTGTCACACGTGTAGCCTTGTAAAATTGGTTAAAAAGAAAAAAGAAAAATAATTCTTTCAAGAACTAGTCGATTCTATTTTGAAGAAGAGAGAAAAATTTCAAAAAAGTCGGTACATTAGTTTTTGAAAAATAATTATAATAATTAATAATAATAATAATAATAGATTAATAATTATGTAATATTAGCATTACTATAAAATATTTTTTTAAATACATTTAAATAGCAAATTTTGCAAGTTATTTTACAAACAAGCATGGTTTTTTCAGTATTCGATATGAAGGTATTTCATATTTTCAGCAGAGCTATGCTGAAAAACAGCCTCAACGCATCCAATTTTAATGATCCAGCAGCAAAAGGTTTTATGGCAATATGAGTGTAGAGTCATAAATCTTTTAATCTTTATCGAAACCATGAATCAAAGTGTCTGCATACTCATTAATTCTCCTTTAGCTCCCAAATATTTTTTCCCATAAAGCAAACATAAACTGAAAAGAAAAATAATGAAATTTAATCTGTCATCCACATTTTGTAATAAATCTTCGAGGAGTATAATGCACCCCCAAAAATTTGAAATGGGATTCTATAAACTAATTTATAAAATTTCAGGTAACTCTTGAAGTAAAATCATATACATAAGCACGGAATGTTGTAGAATGAACGTAAATAGAAGAAATATAATGATGCATGATAACTATTTCTTAGGTAGATTAAACAGACATTTCTTTAGCCCTAAAAACTATTGCTTTTAATCTACGATAAAAGCGTTGGAAACTTTTCAGTGAGGTAACTCGGATAATGTAGGATGAAGCACTTTCTAATATTACGGGGTAGATTTATATTTGGAACTCGGGAGAGGTGAAAATACAGAATTTAATTAATTTATATATATTTACACGTGTTTAGGACAAATTCGTACTATATGTAGTAAAAGTAATTGCACATAAATTATGAAAATATTTTTCGGCATTTGTAGGTGAAGAAATAGTCATTGTTGACAAAACTACTAAAATCTGTAAGAGACAGAATTCCCGGCGTTTTTGTACACCACTTTAAATAGAGTAATTTTCTGAAATATGTAATAACGATTAAATAAGAAAAATACTCTTCAAGAATAGTGGTGTAGAAAAAAAAGTCGGGTACTAACAGAGCTTCGGAAGAAATTAAAATGTTCGCATGTCTGATACCGTACTATATGAGAAAAATAAAAGAAACACAGATCTTTATATTTACATTAAAAAAAAAAAAAAAAAAAGAGTAATCACCTGTTTTTGTCTCTTGTTGAGAAACACTTTCTCTTGATCTCACCCTTTTCTGTACCCGCGGATAGTCCGCAATGAGCATAATCCGCTCTTGAATAATCGGAAGTTTACTGCAAGCTTTAGAATTTCTTGAAAAGGAAATATGTTAATCAGGTTTTTCAGCTTTACTGTAAAGTGTTTCATATTAATAGACGTACATGTAAACGACCGATTTATATACAGGGGTTGGTAAAATAGTTCTAATAAATTTTGGCTAAATGATGTATTTATTTTAAGCACATTTCAACATATTTACGCTGCGCTAAACATAACAAATTTAACATGCATTTTTTATTTAGATGGAATGTAGACGCTTCTTTTACAAACAATTATGATAACATTACTAATTTGTTTACAAATCCGTACAAAAATGTTTCGATTCACTATGGAAACAGCTCAACTACATTTTTATCTGCGTTCATTCATTTTTTATCTTTCCGAATGATGATTAATTATTACGATTTAATATTTATAACGTAACAGGTAAGAACAGTTGAAAATATTTTATAATGTATGGGAATTGTGTGATCTTTCTTTCTTCTTATTATTTTTTAAAAATATGTTTTCAAAAAATATTTTTCTACAGCTCAAAAACTAAAAAAATTCTAGTGCATCTACTTACTTACTTAATTACGCTTTTTACACGGAAATGCATGTAATTTGTATACATTATATTGAAATTCTTAGCAGTTGATTTTTTTTTTTTTTTTTTTTTTTACAGTGAAACACATCTTGATTTAGGAAAGATTCAAGACGGATAACAATGAATTCCGGATGTCAATTTAGAGAAAATCGACTAAAAATACCCATTTATGCACATTTTTCTGAAAGTTTTTTGCCTTAATAATAAAAGTAATAACAAAACAAATTGGAAATAGAATATTTGAAATAACATGCATTTGCATATATTGATTCAAATAGTCTGGCTTAACTTTCTGGAAACAAAGTGATTGCCTCAGAGGAAAGGGAGCGAATTAGTCGTAATATGTTGAAGAATTGTTTATATTTCATAATCTATAAGTTCTTTAAGTAAGCCTTTTATTTTCAACATTAAAACATACTATAATACAGTCGAATCTCGTTAACGTGAATCTCTAGGGGGATAAAAAATATGTTCATGTTATGAGTAGTTCATGCTGTCAGTAACTCAGAAACTAATCTTCCTTTTGACGGGAACAGTAGACGCAGTTCATGTTAAAAGTAATTCATGTTAACACAGATCACGTTAACGAGGTTCGACTGTATAATCAAATATTTCTTTTACAATGTAGATTTAAAGTCTTGATTTTTTCTATACCTCCCTCAACCTATGCATGAAGATAAATAAATAAATAAATAAATATTGTAAAAATCAATTTTATTCTATGTCCTATTTTATTTTGTTTTATTTATTTTACTTAACTTTGTGTTGTTGTTAGATGCAATTCATTTAAATTATACATAATAAATATTTTCTACTGAATTTTTTTTTTCTTAACCACTATCACCCTATTAAAGAAAAAAAAAAAAGTTAAAAATGTGTGCTTCTATTTTGATTTATTTATCGTCATTATTTTTTTTTTAATTAGTATTTAATACAAGATGTGTATTTTATGAAAAATATGAATAAAACTTAATTATTCCCTATATAATAAATATTTGCAATAGGAATAATAGAATCCGTTTAATATATAATTTTTCAATATAATTATATATATATGGGTCATTGCCAACATAAGGGGTAGAAACCATGTCCCTTAGCCCTCAAAAATAGAAAATATTTTCAATCAGAAAAAAATTTACAACTAGGCTATTTCTTACGATTTTCTCTAGTTGAATATTATTATAAAAGTTTTTAATGTTATTTATTTTTCTTAGAACTCGATCGATAAAACCTGGAATGTCCACTCCGTGTACTGTCCCCAAGGGAAGTCTGCAGAATATAGCATTATTTTCAAGCTTAATATTAATGTTTTTTAGTTACATTTTGATTTAAGCAGGACATAATTATCCTTAAAAATATATTTATTAAATTTTAGAGTTATAAAATGAATCTTGTTTTTTTAATTAATTTATAACAAATGTCCCTAATAAAATGCGTCCACTCCGTGGACAACTATTTAATTTCCCATAAAGTTCAGTAGATGGCACTGCCTGTCACCAGTGTGTAACTGAGAAGAAAGAGGGGGAAGCCATCTTTGTTTTTACCTACATGTGCTGAACTCAATGCTTTATTTCGTTCTGTTAAAATAGATTTCATCTGTGATACCTCTGTTTGGCTATCTCATCAGTCCACTCCGTGGTCAGAAGTATACAAATAATTATAAGGATTATTTATTATCTAATTATTATTACAATTAATGATTATAAGACTTAATTCAACACTAAAGTTAAATTGTTCCTGACGTTGTTGCTTTGTTCCTTAAAATTCAAAATCAGACATTCTGTCCACTCCGTGGACTTCCACTCCGTGGACATCATTTGATCACGAAGTGGACACTTCTTTCCACGGAGTGGATAATTTCAAAATTAATCTTAAAAATAGATACATTTGAAAAATAATCTAAATAAATTTGATAAATAAATTTTATCCCTTTATTTATTTATTTATTTATTTATTTTTTTTTTTTTTGTTAGCCTACTGATTGCTTAAGGTGCAATGGAAATATATTTTCCCCCTAACTTTTATATTTTTATTCGTGATTTTCTAGAAATGTCATTTCAACGTCTTTAAAACAGTATTTGCTATTTTTTACTGAACTCTTAAGCATTTCTCTTCATGGTTTAAATGTAACAACAGAATTCGTATTAATATAATTTTAAGAACAGTTTTATGAGTGTTGTTTACAGAGTAATGCAAAAGAATGATGTATACTATATGTCCTTTATTTATTTATTTTTATTTATTTTTTCTTTTTAATTTTAAAGGTAAAATGTAGAAAAGGTGACATAACACTTTAGAAAAATAATTGCAAAAATATAATTAAATTTAGTTTCAGAAGAAAAAATAAATAAAAATATTTTTGTTTTACAGCAAAACTAAAATTGTTTTGTATTTTTATTAATTGAATAACTTTATATATATATATATATATAAACAATACTTAAAATATATATTTATTTTCTTTGCAGAAATTTATTATGCTGTTCAAGAAAAATGGAAATTCGCATGTAACCCAATGCAGGACAAACAAATGTGCACAAACCTTCGCTCAAACTCAGTCAAAAAGAAAATTAGGTGGAGTTGAAAATCAAAAAGATAAGAAAAATAACAAGAAAAGGAAACTTCCCAGCCAAACTACAGAAAAACGTAAAGAACAAAAAAGAAAAAGTATGCAGAGAGCAGGAGACAGACTAATGCTCCTATTACACAGAACACGTTTTCACACAACTTTTGAGATAATTGTAAATTTGGGTCAAATCACGTCAATGCCCAGTGTAATAGGAATTGGGAATACGATCAATTTTTTCTGGCAAGTCAGACTGTGATAAACCAGTGAGAAGAAAGCTCTTTATGTACCGAGAAATGACAGCGCCGACGGGAATTCATTCACCGTTTTCCTCTTCGCTCTCCCATGTCGTCCCCGTTAAAACAGAAATAAATAGGTGTGCCTTGACATGTACTGTACACCGTGTAAACCAGTTTTTCGAACAATTTTTGATTCAACTATTGTAACCTTCTTTCGGTTTACAGCTTTCGAAAATTGGAGCAAAAATTGGATGAAATAAAAGTCGCGTGAAACATCTTTGTGTATAATAAGAGCATAAGAAATGATCCCGCAAGACATGAAGAAGGAAAAGCTAAAGAAAGATAAATATATCACAGAAGGAAGAATACTGTAGTTAAAATGTTTGAACAAATGAAATGAAGTGTTAGGAAAAAATGGAAGAACCAAAACACAAATCAAAGGGAGAGATTGAAGAAACAGAATAATCTTTGAAGAACATCTCAGAGATGTTACACCTCCTGAGACACCTCGTTCAGCAGCCATAAACATCACACTACCTCAAATTAATCCATCTCTGAAAACAAAACCATCTGTATCATCATCTAGCAGACTAGAAAGTGGAAGAAAAAGGTCGAAAAAGAACAGTGAAAGGCTTTGTGAAGAAAACAAAAAATTGGTTAGGAAGCTTGAAAAACACAAAAAGCATGTGCAAAGATCTAAGGATGTGAAGTCAAAAAATAATACTACTGATTCTGAAAAACCCAAGAGAAAAGTGAAAAAAATTATCACAGAAGCAAATTCAAAAGAAATTGAGAAATGTATTATTTTTGGCGAGGTAATAAAAAAGCCAATAAAAGAAAGTTTTAAAGGCGCAAAATCAAAGAAGAAACTTAAAGAAATCTTCGAAGTTTTAACAGGAAAAATAGCAAGAAAATACAAGTGTCTTCAACATATTAGATCAATCACATAAAAAAAAAAAAAAAAAGAAAGAAAGAATATGCGGAACCAACAATTATTTTCCTGTTATTTTCATTTTTCAAAAGAATTAAAGTAAAAATATTTGTTGATTATTTTCTAAAACACAAGTAAAACAATAAGGATGAAAAGATACAGCTGCAAAATAACTTCCAGGTTTGGATATTTATAAGTGTCCACTCCGTGGTCAGTGATGTCCGCTCCGTTGACACATTAATTTTGAAATTAATTAATTACCAACCAAAAAATAGCTAACGAGATAGCTCATCAAGTAATTTAGATTCATATTTGTCAAAAAGGAATTAAGGAATTTTTTCAAATTTTTTTGGTAAAATTTTTATTTTTTCAAATTAGTCTTCGTTTTCTACCCTTTAGATTGGCAATCACCCATATATATATATATTTGTTTAAGCACATATGAAACAATATTTCAAACACTTCCACCATCGGACCACAATTTACTTTTCTTTTCTTTTTTACTTTCTTTCTTTTTCTTTTTCTTTTTTTCTTTTAATTCACACAAATCCTGAAACTTTTTCTGACTAACACATACTTTTATGTCATGAAATTTTCTTCTGTTTACTTTCTTCCGTCCCTCTCCCCGCGGAAAAAAAAAAAAAAAAAGATAACTAAACACATTTCAAAACTTCTTGTTATACTCACTTCAATCAGCTTTAAGGTACATGCATTTCATGAAAAATTAATTCTAAAAAATCTCATTAACTATTCGAATTTTTTTATGTCTCAAAATTTTTTACAACTTAATAAATTACTTTACGTCTTATTCTGCGATCTCTTATGTAAGTCCTGAAATTGGATCCTATCAAAATAGCTTTTAAGTCATTCTCCGTCCAGCTCCACACTTTTTCGCATAAAGATAAAAATGGAGAGTTAAGTGCAATTCACATCCAAAAATGTCATTTATGACTTTTTTTTTTCCATCTCTTCTTTCGTTCATTTCATTTTTTCTCCAAAAAATTCAGTCAGATAGGTAGTACGTGTTTCAACCGAACTAACTATTCAGCTATTTGAAGATGTCCTTAATTCGTTTCTTTCTTTCTTTTTCTATTTCTTCTCAACTCAACGACACAAAACGTCATAAATAAGTTATTTTATTGATTATTTATTTACTTTATTACGAACCAATTGAGTGACTTTAAAATGGAAATGGATGAAATTTGTTGGCATTGTTATTAAATGATTGACAAATGAATTGTGTTTTTCATTAAGAATGTACTGTTCCCGATATCAAAGACTGTAGAAGTTAAACTCAGCCCAAAACCTTCCTAAATGGACAACGGAATCCCCTATTCTTTTATGAATAATATGTATTAGAGAATATCTGTTTAGCTTAATATCAGGCGTTCCATTTAGTTTAGAGTTGTTCTAGTTTGAAAATATAACTTAAATTTAGTTTAAGTTCTATAAAAATAACAGTGAACACTTTTTATAGACATTCACATGTATCTGTATATTAAATTTAGTCTTCGTGTTTATTTAGTTAGATTTTAACCATTTTAGAGGCTAATTTTAATTACCAACGGCAAAAACTCGCCCCGTAAATTTTTTAGAAAATTTTACTGTTGATTCTAAATGAGAAAAATTTCCTTGCCCATGAAAGGGTTAAAGTGCAATTTTAACATTAAAAAAAACTGAAATTCACATTAAATTTCATCATGAAAACATACAAAACATTTTTTTTTTTTTATAAATTAACCCTTTGCATCCAAGGCCTTTTTCGTTCGGGCAAACCAGCAACTCGAGACGGTTTTCCACATATTTGGTTAATTTTTTACCATTAACATAAAATGATGTGACACACAATTTTTTATTTTAACAATTTATATTTTAACAAAATTTTACATTTCTTTACGTCTTATATATCTTTATACTTCAAATAAAGACATTTGTTAAACATGAACCATTTCGGATCAATTGCGTAACACTTTTACGGTATTTCTTAAGACTATATCCAGGGACAGATTATGGCACGGGCCCAGGGCCTCCAAATTTAGGGGGCCTCATTTTCAAAAGTATAGAAGTAACAGTACACTTTTTTTTTTCATTATTTTTCTATTAAAAACAAAAATTGATTAAATTTTTTTTCCATATTTTATTAGAGAGTTTAAACAATTATTAAATTTTGTGACTAATTTCCTAAACATTGGCTGATCAATGTGCTTCAGTTTTTAATTTGTATTGAACATAAAAACATAAAACTAATGATTTTGTTATAGGTTGCTAAAAAAATGAGGAAATAGAAGGTATAATTGAAGGAAAATGCAGTATTTTTATTCATTTTTGTTTTTGAGAATGGGTACTTTTGGTGAGCTCTTTAGAGCAGGGTGAGGGGGCCTCTTAGCATTAGTGCCCCGGGTCTTCAAAAAGCATAGTCGGGCCCTGACTATATCCTATGTTAATATTTGTTTGTGCAATGAAATTAGTATGGATAGAAATATTTTAATTAAAAAAAGTATTATATATTTATTTGTAATACAAATGTAAATACAGAAATACAGAATTACAGGATTAACCATCGGGGGAACACGACTTATAGCTTAGCGTTGAAATCCCCTTCCCCGGGGAAACACCTATCGCGGTTGGAGAAAAAAGCCCAACCACAAACTGTTCAACGATTCTACACTCCAGGTAAACAAATCTGGAGTGCAAAAGAGTTAAAAGATGAATATTAATATAGAAAAATTTGCTCTGAAATAAATTAGCTTGAAAGGATAACACCCACAGGCGGAACAGGGTCGGGTTAACGTCACCCGCACAAAATGACTTTAGATCCGCAACCTGACCCGTGACCCGAAATAAAATAATGTTAAATTTAGGTTATAAAACACAGGAATGGAATTCTATTACGCAAAATCTAGTTAGGATATTGTACAGATCTTTCAGAAAATTAAAAGTCATATAAAAAATTACAAATACGCATGTCTAATAAGAAACAATATTTCAATGAAAAATATGACAAATTTCATATGAATATACTTAAAAAAAAAAAAATTCGTTTCTAAATATTTTTACATTATGCAATAAATAAATAAATAAATAAAAAATATAAATAAATAAATAAAAATTAAAAATTAAAAATCAAATCAAATCGGGAATCATATATACATTGAAAGACAAATAATTTTTCCATGTGAAATTTTAAGCACGAAGTATTAATATTTACGTAATTGTAAGTAAACTCACGTTATGAGTCAAGTTCCTTTAAATTACTATAGATGAAGATAATGTCATCTAATCTCTGCATTCAAAAAAAAAAAAAAAAAAAAAAAAAAAGAAAAGAAAAGAAAAAAAAGAAAAGAAAGTGTAAAAAAATTCTTCGATGAAAAATTTTCTTTGCGGGTAATATTAATCCGCGTATCAAATATTAATGCAAATATGACCCGCCCCCGACCCGATGTAGGATTCTAATCAATCGAAAACCACTTCTTGCGTTACCTTATCTAGCAAGTGGTGACCGAGAATGACCTCACGAGAACAAAAGATTAACCTGCCAATGGATTTACAAAGTAATACCCAAATACGTTCAGAATGTATATTGAACAACACTTATGCGAAATAATGGGGATGGGGGGGGGGGGGGGGCTAACAAAAGCTGATGCCTTCAAAAAAATTCCAAAAAATAAATGAGTGAATAAATTAAAAAAAATATATGAATTTTATTATTATTATTATTATTATTTTAATTTAAATAGTTTTGAAGAAATTTTAATATATATATTTACATTATTATAATTCTATAAATGTTTATGCCCATTTCCTTAATTTTAAGACTGTAATTTCCAAAAAATCTTTATAATGATTACTGTACTCTTAATATGAAAAATAAAATACGTGTACAGTCGGTAACAAAAGTCTCCGAACACTAGCAAAATTTCCTATGTAAAAAAAGTACACTTAATACAGTTTTGTTAAATAAATCCTTGTCGAATCCTGTTCTTAAACAGTCTAAAAACTTACTAAGGCTTAGTTCTTACTAAGGCTTAGTTCTTTTCCACTCGAAAATAAAAAGAAATATAAAATAAAAAAAAATGAAGTAAAATAAAAATAAAATAAAATAAAAATAAAAATCCTAATACTTATTTAATCAATTGGAAAAACAATCTTCACTATGTTTAATCGATTTCTTTTCATCCAACCAGATATGATAATTTGACATGAAGACTAATAGTATTAGTTAAACCTTATCTGAGAAAATATCTGTTCTATTTAATTGAATGATTTCTACCACTATATTTACACATACTAATCCCCAAAAAAGAAAAGAATTACGTCATTTACAACAAACTCGCATTTACAGAATTGCTTTCGATTTCGTACATGATAAAGTAAATTCAATTTATGCGACTTATTTTATTTTATTTGTAATGCAACATTTAAATAATAAAAATAAATACTGTTATTTTAAATTGAATTTCAGGCTTTTCAAATTCCCATGTCATTTTATAAAGAATGAGCGCTCGAATAAAATATCCAAAATATTCTCTTTTTAGTTCAGATATAATGAAGAGATAAGCTTACTTCATTTTCGAAATTATCTTTAGAATTATTTTTCGTTTGCTCCACTACGAAAATGATGCTCGTTGAGAAATTGATAAATGAACAAGAAAAATTCTTTTGCAAAACTAATTTTTCAGCCATTTTTGAACTGCAGCTGTGTCTGAAAAGATTTTGCTGCGATTAATTTTTAACGAAATTGAACTTAATCTATGAGTTTCGTAGAATGTATTACACTAACAAACTACGTTAAGTTACATCATAATAATGATTAATTTGTAAAGTATTTTGAATTGATATGAAACTGCTAGGTTATGGACATTAAAAAACGCCAATCTATGTCATTTTATATAACAGCGACACCTGCCGACAAACATATAAAAAAAGGTTAATCAACATCACTTCACACAATAAACATTTATATAGCCAATTTGAGATATAGCCAATTTGAGCCAATTTTAACTATTAGAAACAGCGATACACATACAACCAACTGAAAAATCGAAAGATGTATGTGATAATTGTAGCGCCACCTGTTGACCAATATGCACCCAAACTGAGTCAGCATAATCTTTTCTAATATATCTATTTACCATACCAAATTTAACTCATTTATGAATCATAGAAGTTGATATAGAGCCTTCCCGCTTACGGGAAATATTGTAGCATAGCAGCGCTACCTGTTATCCCTTGTGCAGGTAAATTGAATCAACATGATTTCTTTCAACATAGCCACCATACACATCAAGTCACTTGTTATGCACTATGCAAGCTGAGACACAGTCTCTCTTTAAATGGAGAAATTGCAACATAGCAGGACCACCTATTAGACCACAAAAACCCACCAGGGCCACCTATTATATCCCAAAATCTGATCAGTGCCAATTTAAGTTAAGATCTAAGAAAAAATAAAATTTTGTTCAATTACATCGGTTGGTTCGTGAGATACAGCGTCCAGAAAATTTTGGTAACACAGACAGACATGCAATAATAATAATAATAATAATAATAATAAAGATCAGATCGTATTCAGAACATCTGAAAACGATTAAATCTATCATAATTAGAAGCCAAAAATTTTTACAAATCCAATAGTTCCTTCTATTGAGTCTAGAAATAAGAAATAAAATACGTGTAATATTATGCACAAATTCAGGCAGTTCAATTCTTTCCCATTCGAAAATAAAATGAAAGTATAAAAATAAATTAAAATAAGTATCCTGATATGTGTTTCCCAGACCGTCGCCAATTGCCCATAGCGTAACACAAGTGTGATGTACAACGCATTCATTCACTAACCCTGATATATGTTGAATCAATTAGTTTAATCAACAATGTTTGGCATATTTAATCGATTTCTTTTTTTGTTCAACTAAATACGATAATTTGACATGAAGACAAGGAGTATTAGTTAAACTTTATCTGAGAAAATATCTATTTTATTTAATTGAATGATTTCTACTGCTATATCTACACATTTACTACATTTGCAACAAACTCTCATTTATGAAATTGCTTAAGATTTCGTATATGATAAAGTAAATTAAATTTCTGCGAAGAACAGTTTCATTTTATTTAGTATAATGCAACATCTAAATAATAAAAATAAATGCTGACATTTTAAATTGAATTCCAGGCTTCTCAAATTCCCATGTCATTTCAAAAGAATGAGCGCTTAAATAAAATATCCCAAATCTTCTCTTTCTAGTTGAGATAAGCCTACTTCATTTTTAAAATTATCCTTAAAATTATTTTTCGCTTACTTCACTACGAAATCTCTATGAAGTTCATTGAAAATCTGATAAATGAATAAGAAAAATTCTTTTGAAAAACCAATTTTACAGCCATTTTTGAACTGCAGTTGCACATTAAAATATAGGAATAGACTTTAACTGAATTTAATTTATTCTATGAGTTTTGAAGAATATATGAAACCAGTAAAACAGATTGTGTTACGCTATATTAGTTAATAGCTTTTAAAGTATTTTGATTTATAACAGGCCGTCACAAAACTTTTTTCTTGGGTGAACAGACCAGTAATTGACAATTTAGTGGACATTTCTTGAAATTTTAAATATTATTTTCTGATATAATCATTGACAAAATTTTTGGATTTTTTTTTCTAAATACTAATCAATATATAAAGATTAATAACTGAGAACCATTTCTTTGTTTTATTTTCCACAATTTATGTTCTTTACAATAATGTTTCAAAATGAGATTTTGCTAGCAGTTGACAATTTTACTTTCAGTAAATGACTATCGCCATATTAGTAACTAACCATTTCAATTTTCCAGTTTAAAAATTGCTTAAATTAAAAGCAATTGGTAAACACATAAATTTAAATTATATTTCAATGTAAATATTTAAAATAAATTAATACTAATTATTAACACCGATCAACTTACCAATCAATACCTCTCTTGAAGCCCCCTAGGCGTGAATTCCGAATTATGGCCAATTGCTGATTGCAAAGCTCAAGTGTGACATTAAGTATCAAGTTTGGTGTATTTATAAACCTAAAAAAAAAATCTTCTCTCTAACCGCCTCTGACGACTAAATAAAATAAAATGGCGACTCAATAAATTGCTTGAAATATTTATTTTCCTTTCTCCCGGGACCGTCGCACAGTGGATCGAACAATGTTAAAATACGAACATAGGCCCAAAAATCAGTCTCTAAATAACTGATATTTTGCAGTGAAATAATTTAAAAGAGTGTCTAAAAAATATGGTTATTTCTTCAAATACACGAAGTATTATTATATATAAATAAGTTCAAAACGAAAACTTTCAGAAATAAGATTTTTCGATGAATTTCAGTGATTTTATTTGAGTAGCCAGCAAGTGGCACTTAAGATAACTACGAAAAAATACGAAATAAAAATACTTTTAATAATGTTCTAATAAAAGTTTAAGGTACTTCTGCCAACATTTTGTTGGTTTTTTATGTTGTGATTCACGCATGAAATGTGAATATAAAATTAACAACAAAATTAAATTTATAAGTTGGGTAACTTTTTTTGTCCAAAATTTCAAACACATTTTACTACTCCCAAAAGTATACATTTTAATCTGTGAAAAGGATTTTTGCCACAAATCGCCACTTTTGGAGAAAAATAAATTTTTATTCTGTTTACCCCCAAATTATCAATCGAGAAATTTATCTGAATAACTGTATTCATTAATGAGAGAAAATATATTAAAATTTTTATAGTGAAAATATTATAGAAATTAGATGATTAAAATAGATTTAATAAATCAGAAATTATTTCTTTTTTTTTTTTTTTTTTTTTTTTTTTTTTTTTTTAATATTTAATAAAATAATTAATTTTACTTTAAAGGTACTGAAAAGTACCGTTGGACCCCAAAAAGGGGGGAAATGTAAATGGTTGCTGTGATATATCATAAAATGTTAAAATTAAATAAATATTTAATGTTAATTTACTAAATGTTAAAATTAAATATTATAATCCCATATTACGATTTAAATCAAAAGTTTCTGTGCAATAAAAATAAAGACAAATGTGAATTTTTCATGGAGTTTGTCAGTAAATGCTTGCATGAGTTTTCTGTTGAAATACTACATAAAAAAAAAAGAAAAAAAGAAGAAGCATTAATGTGATGATATGTTTAACATTGTGTGCTAAATTAATTGTGTTATAGATTTTCTTCACGAAATTTTTATTTACTTCCTTTTATTCTCTTCTTTTTTTCAACATTTGTTTCTTTATCAGGTATATGTTTCTAAATACCTTTTTGCAGCAGAAAAATACGATACCGTTTAACCCATTTATAATGCCAATTTTTCCACAAATGGAACATTAAACTAATTTCACGAATAAAAATTGATGTAAAGAAAAAAATTCACTTAGCTTATTAGAAATAATTAATTTTAATTTTGACACATTATTCTCTTAGTTAATCGCAAACTTCTCACAACCCATTTTATTAGCATAAGCAGAATTACCACAAATGCCTTTTTTTCCGCACCAATATTATAAAAATAATATTTATACTGATATTTTTCTAGAGAAATGTTACACAGGAATAATTATTTAAAAAAAAAAAAAAAAAAAAAAAAAAAAATGGTGCCAGTTGAATAAAATGATAACGAATTTGGTGGGGGAAATATTCCTGTGGCCTTATAAAGGGTTAAAAAAAAAAACATAGAATCGCTTTTAGTATCATACATATATACATATTTAAATCGAAATGTGACAAAAAACATCATACATAGATAATAATAATACCATAACCGTCCTATGTTCGTCACTGCCTATACTTCGATCCACTGTGCGTCGTAAGAATGAAGTATAATTTTGTGTACATAGTGTAATTTTGTTACAAAGTTTTATTAAAGATTAAAACTTTTCAAAATTTCAGTAATTTTTACAAAATTTTATTTAAAAACACGCATATTTTTAAAACACAAAGTTTTCTATATCATGATAAGTTACTTCTATTATAAAGGCTAGAGAAATATTTAAAAGGGTTTTCTTTATACATTAGAAAACAGGTAAACATTAATTCTGTTTTAAAACAAAATTGTTCATACATGGGTGCGTAAAGATACAGGGACGTTTCTACTCTGAAAACGAATGACCGCTGAGGCTACGCTGTCGATGAAAGATTTAAAGTTTGGGGTTTTGCTCTACGGCTATTTTTTCACATTGAAGCTCATGAGACCAATCGCTTGAAAAAAAAAAAAAAACAGCTAATAAAATGTGAAAAACCATTTTCTTTTCTCCCTCCAACTTGGACAAAATCCCAGCAGAACTGAAGCATGCTCAATAGTATGGATCAGACTCCGATACGAAAACAACAATGCGCTCGTATTAACAAGCTTGTTTATTGTTTTAAAAATAGGCATAAATGAAATAAAATACCTTTTGGAAGGAAACATTAAACATTTTATATTCAAATATTAAAAAAGAAATGTATAAATTGAATGGAAAAAAGCATTTGCTAAAGTTAAATTACAATTCTTCGTTTTATACACACACACACATATTTAATTAGTCGTACTTAATATAATAAAATTACTACGATTTAAAAAATATTATACTTAAATGTGGTTTCAAACTACAGGGTGGACGAAAAGTCCCTAACACATTTTAAGCTTTAATATAAAATCAAATAATAATTGAGGTACGAGAAGGCGGTGTAAAAATAAATAAATAAATAAATCAAAATTTTATACATAGATGGCGTTGCACCTTAAAAACAGTAAGAAGAAACGTCAAAAATGCAAAGCAAACTATTAAATCACATTTTTGAAGTGAAAACTTCTTTAGGCACGTTGAGCACGTTCTGGGTGAACAAAAATCATGGAACTTGCGTCATCGTCACCGAACGCTTTCCATGAGCTATATGTATACTGTGTATATATGTACATAGATATACCTCCGTGCGTTGTTAGTATTTAAACATGTAAACAAATATTGATAATGCAATGATGTATTATCCAATACACTTTTTTTTTTGTGTGTGTGTTACTTTTCAAAAATAACCAAAGGTGTAAAATATGTAATATCCTATTTTCTCTCTCTCTCTCTCTATATATATATATACACGATGGAAATTGAAATTTTCGATGACATCAGGTGATGTGTCATGGTATGTAATGATCTCCCATGATATGTCAACTTTTTCAGGTCAGTCCTAATAAGGGTCACTTACATGCATATATTTTATATTAAGGTGTTGCATGTGTTTCCAAGGATAAAAAGAAAAAAAAAAAAGCATATTTTTTTATTTTTACTTTCCGAACATACGTATAGAAAGTATTGTAATCATGTCAGAAATACGACTTGATTTTGGTGTTTCTATAAGTTTTGAGGTCCCCTGAGTTCCGATCTCTATATATAAATGGCTAAGAGAGTTTTGTCTTGTAAGTCCGTGGCTGGACGCAAGTTGATTGGCTAAGAGTGATTTTCTTCTGTTTGTCTATGTGTTGTTGCCCCAGCTTTTCATACTTTAGTTAATTTAAAAACATCTAATTGTCCGATCGATAAGTTAATTAAACCGACAGATTCAGAAAAAATGCACCTTTCATTTGGTACCTTATTTGTAACGAAATTTTGATTAGATTTTTTTTAATTAATTAAAATATGAAAATAATAACCTGGTGAAAGCTTTAAAAATGGACATTTAAAATTTTAATTCTTGCTTTATGATCAAGGACTAGCAGGCAACGCCCGCTTCGCTGGTCCCTATTTTTAAATGAATCACTATAATGAATTCTCAAAATTGCATTAATTTTTATCACATGAAAAAAAAAGAGAAACAAAATCTGAGTAGGAAAAATGTCGCACCGGGTTCTCACTGCCTTAGGAAAAAATTCCCAAAATGCTCTAACTCTTATTTCTATTATTTTCCCACTTCGCCCCCCCCCCCTCCTGTCTATCCTAATAATTTTACAAATTTGAAATATCCGCAATCGATTTGTAAGTATCAAAAACATCTATGCACCAGTTTTGAACGATATATCTCTATTTTTATTTTTTTACCGCTCTACTCCCCCCCCCCTTCCCGCCCTCCCAATAATTTTAAAAATTCGAAAATATCCGCAATCGAATTGTAGGTATTGGAAACCTCTACGTACCAATTTTGAATGATCTAACTCTATTTTCTTTTTTTTTTGCCCCTCTGCCCCCCCCTTCCCGGCCCTCCTAATAACTTTATACTTTCAAAAAAATCCCCATTCGACTTGCAGGCCTCTAAAACCTATCTGTAGCGATTTTGAACGGCCTAACTGTATTTCTATTTGTTTTTTACCATAGCCCCCCCCCCTTACCCGCCCCCCCTTCCCGCCCCACCTAATAATTTTAAAAATTCGAAAGTATCCGCAATCGATTTGTAAGTATCGAAAACATCTATATACCAATTTTGAGCGATCTAACTCTATTTTTATTTTTTTGCCCCCCTCCTCCCCCTCCCCTCCCCCTTTCCCGGCCCTCCTAATAACTTTACACTTTCGAAAATATCCCCATTCGACTTGCAGGCATCTAAAACCTAACTGTACCAATTTTGAACGGCCTAACTGTATTTCTATTTGTTTTTTACCATAGCCCCCCCCTTACCGCCCCCCCCTTCCCGCCCCACCTAATAATTTTAAAAATTCGAAAGTATCCGCAATCGATTTGTAAGTATCGAAAACATCTATATACCAGTTTTGAACGATCTAACTCTATTTTTATTTTTTTGCCCCCCTCCCCCCCCTCTCCCCTCCCCCTTTCCCGGCCCTCCTAATAACTTTACACTTTCGAAAATATCCCCATTCGACTTGCAGGCATCTAAAACCTAACTGTACCAATTTTGAACGGCCTAACTGTATTTCTATTTGTTTTTGCCCCATAGCCCCCCCTTGCCGCCCCCCCCCTTCCCGCACCTCCTAATAATTTTATAAATTCGAAAATATCCGAAATCGATTTGCAGGTATCGAAAACCTCTATATACCAATTTTGAACGATCTAACTCTCTTTTTATTTTTTGCCCCCCCCCTCCCCCCCCCCTGCTGCCCCACCTCGGGGCTGAATTTCTAAAATTCCAGAAATTGGTTTTTAGATATTTGCATTAGCTATATTTTAGAGCAAAAATTTCACGCATATCTATTTTTTTGTTTGAGATATATAGGATTATGCGAAATCACGTTTTTACGCATGTGAAATCACGTTTTGCCCCCCCCGCCCCCCTTGGGGACCGAATTTTGAAAATTCCAGAAATTGGTTTTTAGACATTTGTGTTAGCTATATTTTAAAGCAAAAATTTTACGGATATCTGTTTTTTTTGTTTGAGATATGAAGGATTTTGTGAAATCACGTTTTTCCCCCCCTTCCCCCCTTGGGGGGCGAATTTTGTAAAATCGCTTCTTAGTGGATGCCTACGTCATGGAAAGAACATTGTCACAAAATTTCATGCTTCTAGGTCCAGGGGTTTGGTCTGGGCGTTGATAGATCACCCCCTCACTCAGGAAGTCTTCTTTTATATATATAGATTAAAGTTTAAATTGGTCATTAACACTTCTTTACAAACCAAAAATAATTCAAAAATAATAATTTAATAGCTCGATGATACAATTTTCAAGTTACTTAGTTTTCACTTCTATCGGCAGTCCCCAAAGACTGCTTTAGGTTTTTTTTTTTTTTTTTTTTTTTGCGAAATTACTAGAATACACCAATATGTGCACCTTATAGCTCGAACCACATACTAATGGTAAACTAATATAATTTAACAAATGCCCTTTAATTGCTTGTCTTGTGTTTTTTATTTTCTTCTTGCGACTTTTAAGGTCCAGCGCTATTTTACTAGCGAGTAAAATTTCGAACTAAACTTTGGATTTATTTAAACAAAATTTCTCATCGTAAGAAGCAACCACGCTTACGTCAATTATTTCATTTTATATTAAAGGTTAAAATCATTAAAATGGTATCAAACTTTTGGTCCACTTTGCATTCTTATTCAAAAAATAATCATAATAATCACAATAAGAATGTCTTAATAAATGTAAATAGAAAAAAGTAAAAGCTATTTAACATTGTAAATAATTTTCATTTTGAAACTTCAGAATTAAAAATTATTGTGTATTAATGATACTGTTGTGTAGAAGTGTAACCATTTGCATCTGCTTAAAAACCGTTCGATTTCGACGATTCAATTTTCGTATAACCCCGTAATATATAATTTTTAAAACATTCATTAACATTTCATAAATATCAAATAGTTTTTATTCTAACTTTATCTTCTTAAATTTATTTATAAATATATTTATGATACTTAAACAAACAGAAAAAAAATAAGACTGAATATATTTAGAATTACACTTAGCCCTATGCATGCATAATATATTTCTTTCTTAGCTATTCGAAGAATGTTTTAGAAATTGTACAAAAAGAAAAACGTTTCTATTAAAAGATTCATTTTACAACGTTAATGGATGCAATGCAAATTTACAGCATCGTGTCGAGTTTTTATACATAATGATCGTAGAAGATTTGTCTCAATCGAAGTATAGAGCTAATGGCTTTTTGAAAGCTGGCATCAAAAACACCTCTTAAGAAACAGTTTAGCAAGGAGTAAACATTTTAAGGATAACCAACCCTCCCCTTCTCCCTATTCCTCCTGTTCACTGCAATAAAGAGAAAATTGGAAAGATTTCTACATTAAGCTATTGTACCAAGATTCTTTAATAATTAGATTTTTTTTTTTTTTTTTTTTTTTTTAACTGGTATGCTATTTGGAGTTTGAGAAGTTTCTGCATTTTCTTTCTTTCTTTTTTATTAATAAGAATTGCAATTAAAAAAAAAATTTCTTAGTTTTGGGAAAAAATTCTTGGTTAAAATATTGTCAAATAATTATCCAGAAAAAAACAAAATTTAAGAATTTCGGAAGTACAAGGAATATGTCTAAAAATATTTTCGATGCGATAGAACAACGTATTACTAAATAAATAAGTATAATAAAATAAAAAGAGTTTAATATTGCTTAAAAGAAATATAAATAAAAATTTTCATAAAAAAAAAATGTATCTTTTTTATCTAAGAAGGAATTAGAAACGTTTTGGTTTATTATAAAAATATGTAATTTAGCAACCACTACGAAAATATGTAAATGTAATTAATTTTATCAAAATATGTAAAATTGCAAGTGATGTTATTTGCACATTTATAATTTTTATGCATAATAGAAGTTTCAAATGTTAATGAGCGAAAGTTGTTTATCATTTCTTTGCAGGCGCGCATATTTTGAAATTTACAAACATGTTTTAGTTGTTATAGAATGGATTTTTTTTTTTTTTTTTTTTTTTTTTTTTTTTTTTACGTACTCGTCGTATCGTATAACTTTCAATATTCTTTCCTACGTTATCACACAACAGACAGGCAGAAGGACGGAAAAGTATACAGATGAACTAACTGAATTGAAAATCATTCTCAGATATTTGGAAAGTGTTAAAAAGGCTTAACGCAAAAGAAAATGCAGCCGTTAGATTATAATTGCAGCCTTTAATCTATCTGCATATTCTAGTGTAGCTTGTCAATCTGAAGGTTAATAATATCATAGTCTATACAAAACATCATTTTAGAATATTAAGAATACATGTTAATTTCTTTATGATTTTCACAGTAGAAAGTTTTTTAAAGTCGATTTTTAAAATTGAATGTTTTAAAACGTAATGCATTGTCATTTTTTTCCTTTTCCTTTTTTTTTCTCTGTACACAAATAAGTTGTACAGCACCTATTAATGTCATTTTAAATAGGGAACATTCCATAGTGAACTTGATTAATTTATATCATTTTTTAAAAAATCTGAAAATATTTACGAACGCTGGGGGCGGGAGACGGGCAGATAGAAAGATAGACAATCGGACAGACATATACACAGATTGAAATCATATTCACGCTTAAAAATTTTTAGAAAGTGTTAAAAAAGCTTAATGTAAACGAAAGTACAATTCTAGAAAATTTTTATTAATAGCTTTTAATGTAACTGAATATTTTTTTGTGGCCCTCTAAATGTACTGCTAATCATACTATATTCTATAGAAAGAATTCTCTTCTGCACATGAATAACATGTTTCAATTTCATTAAGATTTGTGCAAAATAAAGCTATTAAAATTTTGTTTATAGACGTACCTCTCATAGAACACAATGCTTTGGAATACTTTCGAGTGTCCCTGTACTAAAAACCAGTGGGGATATTTACTCAATTTTGCACAGGAAACATCCGATAGTAAACTTGAACAGCATATTACAATTTTCTTAAGATTTGTGTACCGTAAAGGTACTTAAATATGGTTTATATAAATACCTTTCATAGAACACAATGGTTTGGAATAATTTTGGGTGTACCTGTACACAAACCAGTAGAGGTATTCCCTCCATTTTCTATAGGGAATGTCCGATAGTGAACGTGAATAAAATATATCAGTTTCAAGAAATTTCATAAATATTTGCGGGAGAGCGTGGAAAGTCAGACAGAGAAGCAGACAGACGGACAGTCGAACAGACAGACACATACACAAAATGAAATCATATTCACGCTTAAAAATTGTTAGAAAGTGTTAAAAACACTTAATGTGAACGAAAGTACAATTATAGAAAATTTTTTAATAGCTTTTAATATAACTGAATATTTTTGTGTGGCCCTGTAAATCAAATGTTAATTTTACTATATTCTATACAAAGCATTTTTTTTTTTTTTTGTGTGTGTGTGTGTGTGTGTGTGTGTGTGTGTGCATATAAATAACATATTTCAATTTCATTAAACTTTGTGCAAAGTAAAGCTATTAAAATTTGGTTTATAGAAATATCTCTCACAGAACGCAATGCTTTGGAATACTTTTGAGTGTCCCTGTACACAAACCTGTGGTGGTATTTACTCTATTTTACATAGGAAACATCCGATAGTGAACTTAATAACATATTTAAATTTTATTAAGATTTGTGTGCAGTAAAGGTATTAAAATATGTTTTATAAAAATACCTTTCATAGAACACGATGGTTTGAAATAATTTCTGGTGTCCCTATACACAAACAAGTAGAGGTAGACACTCTATTTTCAATAGGGAACATCCGATAGTGAACTTGAATAACATATATCAGTTTCAAGAAATTTCTTAAATATTTACGGGAGTTAGAGCGCGGACAGACAGACAGATGGATGGAAAGACAGACAGACAAACCGAAGTCATTAACTCTTTTCAAACTTGTTGGAAAGTGTTAAAAACATTTTTTTTAATCGCATAAAAATATACATATTAATGAATAAATTACTAAATAAAACTGGGTAAACTTTACTTTTGTTTCCACATAAAAGAAACAAAGTGTTCGTGATATTTTTGTGAATGTAAAAGGAGAATGTTTATTTGATATTGTTTTTACTTTTCAATTCAATTACATTATCTAAATTTTATGTAGCTTTCAGCATTTAAACAAAGCTCTAGAAAAACAGCTATACTGCAACTCTAAACCGAATGAAAACAGCATATGAACATCCTTTCTGTATTGATGATCCATAATATATTTTCTTTATACCCACATAGCCTTTATTACTGTTATACAGAAAAGAAATGACCGACATTAAAGATTACGACGGGAATAAATGACAAGCAATATTAGTCGAACTAAGACGTGTTCGGTTGCATTATTGGAGAACCATTTAGATTATCTGGTATTCTTTAATTGAATTCCCCATTACGTTTCTCCGATAATGACATGAACCATGCTTGAAAAAAAGTGTTTCGTGTATTAAGAATGGGATAATCGGTCCGCATTTCTCAATGCTCTTATTATAATTTTTATTTATGCAGTTCATTTATGGATTTTTTTCAAAGAAGCAAAATTAAAACAGATTACTTCTTAAAAATGCTTGAAAAAAAAAGTTTCGTGTAATAAGGATGGAGTAATTATTTCGTGTTTTCCAATGCTCTTATTATAACTATTACTTATGCAATTCTTTTACAGAAAATGTTCAAAGCTGTAGAAATGAAAGTTAATTTTCCAGCGAATTCCAATGAATACCAATGAATTTGTTTCCACAAAGAACAATTTACAGTTTATTAAATATCATCTGTAAATTAAAATTAAAATATTATTAATTGTCAGTTTAAAATTTGGAAAGCTATTATGAACACACCTCATTCTTGTAATTCTTATATCTACAAATGGTAATTTGTCATATTTTGAGAATAGTTAGTGTGAAGTACAAATAAATAGTCAGATTAAGGGTTGAGTTTGTTTGATAAACGCCACATTAGAGCTGCATAGTAGACTATTAGCGACGGTATAAGATTCATCCCTAAAGGTGTTCCGGAGACTTGCCGTCACAATTTTAATCCTTTGAAGAGGAGGTGGAGACCCTGTTTAGGTAACCTGCAGAAGTATTAATTTTAAGAAACATGAAGGTCAAAACAAACACAATGGATTTCACCTATACCAGCCACTATTAATGTTTAACGTGATTTTTGGCTGGATCTGGAATCGAACCCGCAATTCTCTGATTACCAGTTCGACGCTCTGAAAATTGGGTCTCCGCAGCCCGAGAGATAATCCTTTATGAAATTAATGCACAAGTTTTCATTCAAATAAAAGAAAATTCCAGCTAAAATTAAAGAAAAGAAAGAAAAAAATTAACAGCGTTTTATATCGGTTAATCATCCAACAAACCATGAGTTTTTTCCACATCTTTATTTAAATAGCGTTTGAATATTAACAAATATTAATGCAATACTTCCCAAATATTAAAGTAAATATTATGGCAACATGTCGGACTTTTAAAGCGTCTTTTGGAACAATGCAGAGTATTCTGAAGTATTCTATAAAAATGCATCTTTGAAATTTACACATACATACTAAATAAATTCCTTCCTTTGAAAATGAGCTTTTATTACTCTTCTGTTTGATTTAGTCATCTGACATTAACTTTCTAGTAAAATAAATATTTTCTTTTGTCACAAATTTTAAGTGGAAAAGTGGAAAATTTTTCTTTTCGCGTTCTTTTGTAAAACATAAGTCATTAATGAATTCTGTACATATTTATAGAAGACATTCTTGAACAATTAAGCCGAAAATTGCCAAGAAAATATAAACACAATGTAATTTATTTGCTTATGCAATGGAGAATATTATGTCTTGAAAATTAAAAATTTAATAAATTAAAATCCTTTGTTTCATTTTGTAAATGCGAGACACTTATGAATAGCATATACTTTTTGAAGTAAGCACCTTGAAAGTTTTCGAAAATATTTTATAACTATTATTAAGCGTAATTCTCTTACAGTAAGGTGAAATTATATATATATTATAATGTTATTATTTTAATACCAAAATTTTTTTTAATATTTATTTTAGGACCAAATTTTAAATAGAAGTATCCCTATATATATCGAAATTTAAATAAAGTAGAGCGAAAAATCATGCGGTACGCATTGATTATTAACCCTTTCCAACTGTACTAAGTCGTATCGTTTTCACCTTCAGTATTATTTGCCTGCGTTATCACACAACTGGCAGATAGAAGGATAGAATGACAGACAAATACGCTAATTGTCACTCTAAAATATTGTTAGAAAGTGTTAAAGGTGCTTAAAATAAACAGAAATGCTATTTCAGCAAGTTCCAATTATAGCACTTAATGCATTTAAATATTTTAGTGTAGCCCAAGAAATCTAAACGCTAAGCATATCACATTCTATACCAAACAATATTTTAGCATATGAACAGTAAATGTCAATTTTGTTATGATTTTTGCAGTAGAAAAATATTTAAATGTGATTTATAAAAATGTCTTTCCTAAAACGCAATGCATTGGCATTTTTGGGGTGTATCTGTACACAAACCAGTTGTACCGAGCTTATTAAAGCCATTTTAAAAAGAGAAAATTTCATAGTAACTTTGTATAACATGTATCACTTTTCAGAAATTCTATTAATACGGACGCTGCAGGCCGGCAGATGGACAGTCAGAAAGACAGTTAGACTATTTCAAGTAATATTCACCTTTCAAAAATGGTAAAAAGTGTTTAAAACGCTTAATATAAACGAAAATTCAATTCTGGCAAATTTCCAATAATAGTTCTTAATGTAACAGAATATTTTTGTATGGCCTTGTAAGTCTTGATGCTAACCATACCACATTCTATAGAAACATTATTTCGTGCATATAAATAATATATTTTAATTTCATTAAGATTTGTGCAAAATAAAATTATTTTGCCATATTAAACCATATTTTTTATTAAAATATGGTTTATAGAAATACCTCTCATAGAATGCAATGCTTTGGAATACTTTCGGATATAAATATTTATACAAGAACACTAATACATTAATTTGTATACAAATCAGTGGTGCTGTTTACTCCCTTTTCAATAGGGAACATCTAATAGTGAACTTGAATAAAATATATCAGTTTCAAGAAATTCCATGAATATGTACGAGAGTTAGAGCGCGGACAGACAGACAAACCAAGTTATAAACACTTTTCAATTTTGTTGGAAAGTGTTAAAAATATGTAGTTAACCCCAAAACAAAATATTTTACTGTACAGCTTTATAATAGAAATTATATTAAAATTATTTTTACTTTCTCTTACCCATATTTATAGCAGGGCCAAATGTTCGAAATAAATTTTTTTTTTATATTTACACGCTTTGAGGGACGCCCTGAATCTGAAAATCAGGTTTTTAGTGGTTGATCTGTGTGTGTATGTCTGCTTCTCTGTGTGTGTAGGTTATCAGCGTATCTCAAGAACAAATTACAGCAAGAAGTCCTGCTTCGGAATTCTAAATCTATACCATATGGGGACGCTACACTAAACTTTTCATTGATATCAAGCTAATTGTTCGTGTACAAGGCCATCCAAGTGAGTTCAAATACATTATGTCTATGGTCGAAATTTTTGCTAGGTCTAGTTTAATATTTATAGACTGCATTAAACCAAATGAAATGAACATATATATTTTAAAGGCATAAAAGCACATTTCGCGTTGAAAATAGTATGGAAATCATTCACCATCCGTTTACAGGGCTATCCAAAAGAAAAGAATACGGCGGGGTTTTTATTAACTCGCATTCTTGTTCGTCCAGTATAAATCTTGCAGTCGATTTTTAACTAACTTCCCGACTAGCCAGACATTTGAAACTTTTAGAACAGCTCAGAACACGATGACTTCTTTTAATGCTTTTATTCAATTAATAAATGTTTGAAAATTTCTTATAATGGCTCTCTTTATTTCGCATTGGATCATTTTCTTTCAAGTTGATGGGATAATTCCTCGAAAAAAAAAAATTAAAAAAGTATTTATTAATACCTAGATTTGTCAGGTTTATACGGTTCAACAGAAAATTTAAAAACATGATATATAAAAAGTTCTTTTTATCTTGTAATTATTTTTGCATAAAAAAAAAAATAAAATTTGAATGATTTAACGACATTTTAAATTCCAATTTCAAAATGATAATCTCGTCTGAGAAAAGTGAGTTGTCTTTAATCTGTAGAAATAATTTACATTTATTTTAGTTGTTCATCGATGGCATTACAGCAAATTTTTGATTATTTCATTTAATATACTTCGTATTTTAATTATAAAAGTTTCCTATGATTATCTCTTTAAAAGGATGTCTTTGTTTCTTTGCAATTGTTAAGCAGTGTATATGACAGTTTCACATACCGGCTAACACGAACAAATATTGAATCCCAGTTTTTCACAATAAAGATTTTACATATGAAATTTGGTACAATTTTAACCAACAAATGCTGAAATGTAGCTAAATGAAAAATTGTAGAAAGTCAGTAATAGCAGCTTCCGCTATTACTCATTTTCAACTACACAAAAATTCAGTCAGCACACAAATATATATGCACACAAATACAATATACAATATGTACACAATACAATATACAATATACAATATGCACACAAATTCAGTCAGCATTATTTTTCATAATAACCCTCTAAAACATAAAATTTTGTGCAAGTACACACAAAAGAAGGTGAGATATAGCTTTCCACAAACGGGAAAAACCGCAGCATATAGCTGCACTACTTTTAGGGCTATTTACACCAAAAGTTGACAGACACCAATATAAACTTTTATAAAATTGTATGTTTGTTCTTGAGCTAGAGCTAACACAGAATTTTTGTCACACGCATACGGATAGGCAGGCATTTTCTAAAAATGGACAAATTGTGTTCTAGACTTCTCAAAGCGTGTAAATTTATCGGAAACTGAAAGTCGAAAATGTTTACGAATTCAATACTTTATATTCCATGAATAAAAAGAACGCAAAAATGTACGTATCCAGATAATAAATGTTTTCTTTTGGTTTAATAAGCTGTAAGAATAAGCATTCATTTTTTTCTAATTATTAAATTAAAAAGTAATTAATTAGAATTCACTAGCTGTGAAAATATACCCGCAGTAGTTAAAATAAAACAAGAATTTATTAATATTAATAAAATAATTCCAAACAGAACTAATGATGTTTCTTTTGTGAAATCAGCAGACTTTCCATTCCTTTATTCGAAATAAAGCATCAAAGAATTATTATTTCGCATTTTCTTCAGCAGGAATGAAAATACGCCTGAGGTGTTTTTTTTTTTTTTTTTAACCACTTCTCCCTTTCCCACATTTTCTAATCTTTTTTATACACGCGACAAAATTCTTTTACAAATCAAAGTTGAGATAAATTTGATAAAGTTGGCAATTAAAAATTTACTTTTATTTGCGAAATATCCAGTATTTAATTCACATTTATTTTATTTGAAACAGAAAGAGATAACAATGACTATAACAAAAACATATTTTTTTATGATTTTTTTTTTTTTTTTTTTTTTCACTCTAGTGCTATGCTTGATTTCCTAATTTTAGTTTTCTATTTCAGCATTTTAAGCATAAACGCTATGATTTCTTTCTTTCTTTCTTTTTTAATCTAAATTTTATTTTAAATAAAAATTTTAAAATTGGAAGAAATGCTTACTAATAAATTTATGTAAATTCTGAATAAGTATTTGCATATAAATCTATATCCGTTCTTATCATAAAAATTTATTTTTGCTTCTTTAGAAAGAAAAGCTAAAAGAAATCCTGTAAAAATCCAATTATAAAACTAGTATGTTGTGGCCACCACAAGACTTTCTTCTATATTTTCCTATACAAATTCACGCAGTAACAATATTAAAAAAAAAAAAAAAAAAAAAAAAAAAAAAAAACGATTTTTTTCATTTTATTTATTTATTTATTTATTTATTTATTAAAAGTAAAAAAATCGATAACTTTGTTTTAAATTACCACATATTTATAGTTCAACCATTCGTTTTAAAGGTATTGACGAGACCTTTCGAAAGATACCGATCTTGAAAATTTACACCCCCCCCCCAGGGGGCGGGGGTATTTCCCCCTAGGGGGGGGAAGCGATGCCCCAAATTTTTTTCCTAATTAACTACTACTATTATCAACAATTCATATTAATTTCACAATCACAGGTTAAGAATAACTCTCATTATGTACATTTATACGAAATTTTTTCCTATACTGCCATGTTAAAAATTTAGAAAAAATACGATCACAGCGCCACCTTTTGAGCGATTGATCCCCAAATCTAATCAGCCTCAGTTTATGTCAGGGGCCAACCAAATACCAAGTCTGGTTAAATGTCGTTAAAAAAAAAAAATAAATAAAAATTAAAAAAAAAAAAACGATTTTTTTCTAAGTTTTTTTTTTCGTTAAAAGTAAAAAAAAATCGATAACTTTGTTTTAAATTATCACAGATTTATAGTTCAACCATTCGTTTTAAAGGTATTGATGAGACCTTTCGAAAGATACCCATCTTGAAAATTTACTCCCCTCGAGGGGGGGGGGAGGGTGGCGAGGCTCCTACGCATACAAAATTTTTTTCCCAGTTGACTATCTCTATTAAAAATAATTCTTGTAAATTTCATAATGATTACTAAAAAATAATTCTCTTTATGCACATTTATACAAAATTTTGTCCTATATCACCATGTTAAAAATTTAGGAAAAGCGGGATGGCAACGCAGCTTGTAAGACAATTTTTACCAAAAGTTGATAGGCACTAATTTATGTCAAGGTGCAACTACATACCAATTTGTATGAAATTCTGTGGAGTATTTCTTGAGATACAGCTGCCACAAAATTTTGTCACACACACACACACACACACACACACAGACAGACAACAGACAGACAGACAGACAGACATTTTCTAAAAATGGTCAAATCGTGTTCTACAGCTCTCAAAACGTGTAAATTCATCAAAAACCCGAGGTCGAAAATTTTTACGAATCCAATACTTTCTCTATATTACATATAGAAGAAAGTAATAATTTAGCATCTTGTATAGTTTAAAGTAGTTTGTGAACACTATTATACTTCTATAGATAACTCTTTTTCAAAAATGACTGAAATTGCCCTCTCCTTCTCCCCCCTAAAAGCCCCCCCCCCCATTTCTTCCCTAGAACGTTCTTTATGGTCTTTTTATCCGTTTTAAATATAATTATCCCAGTTTGTTTTTCGGATCTCAAAAAATTATGACCTGTGAGCATTTATTATAGAAAAATCTTACTACATATTGTTGTTGGTTGTAAACTAACACAATAAATAACAAAATGGCGATGTCTTAAAAAGTTTTCATTCGTCAAAGAGCAATAATTGTTGTAATCGTGGCTATTTTAGTAATCAATTCAACTAAATGTACTTTATTGCAAATAAATAAATAAAATGAAATAAAACGGTTTTGTTACATATAAATAACTTTCACTAGTAATAACTTAGATAGAAATAAGTAAGACGCATAACGTGTTGTTAAATTTTAAAATATTTTACGTTCCACAGAAAACACATTTCTTTTCTATTACTTTTTTGTCCATTTATTGTTACCATTATTACTGTTACGTTTCTAGATGTGTGCCACTAAAATATTTTATTATAAGAAAGTATTTTTTCTGACAACTTTAGTCCACATACAGTGAAAGGCGTTTTACAGATTTACTTTTTGGACGTTCTGTTACGAAATGCGTTTGCATCTTTTAAAGCCTTGTATATTTTGTAAAAAAGTATTCCATATATATTCTATGCTGAAAAATCGGCAGGGATATAAGGAAAAAAATCTGATGTGGGCACCACATGACTTCCTTATACACTTTTAGAAAAATACATAATGTTAAAAAACATTGACACTGGACCCGAAACAGTTGGCTAAAAATATTTAAAAAAAAAATGAATTATCACCGTGTTCTGAGGTTTTCTGAAAGTTAGTTAAAAATCGATTGCAAGATTTGTACTGGTAACGCTGACGAAGGCAGCAGGGACCCGAAAAAATTGGCTAAAAGTATTAAAAAAAGGCATTTTCACCATGTTCTGAACTATTCTGAAATTTCAAATGTCTAGCTAGTCGGGAAGTTAGTTAAATAAATTTTCTGTTGAACCATATAAACGCTGCCGAAGGCAGCAGGGACCTGAAACAGTTGGCTAAAAGTATTAAAACGATGCATATCCACCGTGTTCTGAACTATTCTGAAATTTTCAAGTGTCTAGCTAGTCGGGAAGTTAGTTAAATAAATTTTCTGTTGAGCCATATAAACGCTGCCGCAGGCAGCAGTGACCCGAAACAATTTGCTAAAAATATTTTAAAAATGCATTGTCACAGTGTTCTGAGCTTTTCCGGAAGTTTTAAATGTCTAGCTACTCGGGAAGTTAGTTAAAAATCGATTCCAAGATTTGCACTGGTAACGCTGCCGAAGGCAGCAGGGACCCTACACAGTTGGCTAAAAGTATTAAAAAATATATTTTCACCGTGTTCTGATCTAGTCTGAAAGTTTCAAATGTCTAACTAGTCGGGAAGTTAGTTAAATAAATTTTCTGTCGAATCATATAAGCGCTGCCGAAGGCAGCGGGACTTGAAATAGTTGACTAAAATTATTAGAAAAATGTATTGTCACCGTGTTGTGCGCTGTCCTGAAAATTTCAAATATCTAGCTAGTCGGGAAGTTAGTTAAAAATCGATTGCAAGATTTGTCTATACCGTTTTTTGATACATTATGGCCAAAACCTATGTATTTTTGTCATTATGAACCTAATTTTCCTAAATATCTCCAAAACGGAAAAGCATACAAAGTCCAAAAAGGGAGGTGCACAACTAGATGTTATAACAAACCTATGTACCAATTCGCAACTTTCTACGTCCAACCGTTTTTGAGTTATGCGACATACACACACACACACACACAGACACACACACACACACATACAGACGTCACGAAAAATCGCGTAAAATCCCTTATATCTCTAAAACGAGAGCTCGTGTTAAGACGACACTTGCAGGTGTGTAACTAGACATCATGACAGTCACATGTATAAATTGGCAACATTCAGCGATCATTCGTTTTCGAGCAATTTGAAATACAAAATCCATTTCGCAAATCGGGATTACTATACTTCCTTATACTTTGTATAAGGAAGTAAAAAAAATGCATTAAAGTTATAATTAAGATAATAATTATGTTTCTTCTTTTTTCTTTTACAAAAGAAGATTTAAAAGCAGTGACTAGTAAGACGTCATGAAATTATCATCATACATCTGATAATATTAGATTTTTGGTTTGTCTAAGAATAATAATGATAATATATATATATATATATATATATATATATATATATATATATATATAATACTAGGAATGGTTATATGGATAACACTAGGAATATATATATATATATGTATTAATAAATACTATACTTGAGTATATATATATATATATTTTTTTTTTTTTTTTTTTCGAATATTGTAGATTTATCCTTGTTATTTGCATTCAGTTAAAAAGGATAGTAATTTACTAATACATAAGAAAGGTAAAAATTATCAAAATAACTCTAAAAATAAACTTATTTGGAACTCTACATTCTGTAAAAATGTGTTTTGCAAATACTTTAAAAAGATAAAAATTACTGTTAGGAAAAAATAAAAATAAAATAAAAATAAATAAATAAAAACAAACCTATAAACCTAGAGTTGTGGCTGATTGCACTGTGCGACAAACTTTGATGGAGTTTTTGCAAATGCATTCAGATGAAGTTACAATTCTGTGATCATGAAAGGGCAGAATATTATAACATCACGAAATAATTTAGATCCAGTATATGAAATAATAAATACGGGTAATAAAATTAATGAAATACGCAATTCATCGTCATAAAGAGGAATTTGCAAAAGCATTTTCTTTATTACGAATTTTTATAACAAATTATCATTACATGGTCGAAGTAATAAGAAGTCATTAAATAACTACATTTATCGCGATTTCATTTATTGAAAATGTCTGAGGGGGTGTTCTGATAGGTTACATTCCTTATAGAAATTAGAAATTCCTTGCCTAATTGGTGGTATCATACAGAAATAACTGCCTGATGAATGATTTATAGATTCTCTGCAAATCATGGCTACTGTAAAGATCACTGAACGGCCTTTATCGTTAATCCATACCTGCCAACTTACTAATTAATAATCCGGAAGATTATAAGAACCCGTTCCTCTTCTCACACCACTTTATTTTTATGTTTGCCTCTGTCCAGATAGTATTACAGCCTCACAAACGTAAAAGTGTTGTCAGAACAGTTAATACAAACTCAAGGCTTTCAAAAACAAGAAACAAGTATCACCAAGCTACAAACAAATGATAATAAGAGATAAAATGTAAATATTTATTTATAAAACGAATTAAGAAACAGTTATACCATCTTTTGTATATTAAATTTTTCTCTGAGTTTCTACTTATGGAAAATAATTTTTAATTCCGCAACGTTTTTTGCATTACAATTCTCTACAATCAATGCTGTTAACAAAGAAAATTAGAGCTAAATTTCACTTTCGACTGTCGCTATCGTTCTGAGAAGCATCGAATCCATAAAAACTTGCTACTTTTGTTTAGTTTATAATTTTGTTATTGAACAGTATTATCTATAATTTATTATTAGATAAGGTGTATTTATTCAGCCTATAATACCCAACAAGAAATCTACAAAAAAAATTTCGTCAACCCGAAAACCGATGGCATCCGGACCCGCAATAAAGAAGTTTAACGACACGAACTCGACCCGAAACCCGACTTCTTTTTACCTGACCCGAAACCCGAAAGCTAAATAAAAATTGCTAATTTATCTAAAAATCATGAAAAACTTTTTAAGTTATAAGATAAAGTAAATTTTCATTATTCCACGGTAAGTTAAATCATTAATCGTCTTAGAAAGAATTAAAAATGTAATTGCTAATATACAAAGTTAAAAACTTAAAAATCTGAAAAGTGGATTATCAGCAATTTTTATCCCTTTATGTGTACCGTGTATTTCAAGTGTATAAAAATGTGCTTCAAGATTAGTGTTTCTAGTTATTGTTTAATGCTTATATTCTAATGTATATATATATATATATATATATATTTGTTTATTGCTTTGCTCCGATATGGATATTTCCTTTACTATAATAATTTGGGAACGCATATATTTAACCATGGCATAGGTATATGTATGCTTTATATCAAAACACAGTTATAATTATATCACGCAGAATTCTGATTTTTATTTATTTATTTATTTATTTATTTATTATTATTTTTTTTTTTTTTTTTTTTTTTTTTTTAGAATAAAATCAATTTACCCCAACCGATGCAGGACTCCAAAATAGACCTGAAAATATACACTCGACACGTAGCGATTAAAAAAGTATTAAAATAACCAGTCACTCTTTTTTCTCGAACTACAATATTTTATTTTATTTTTTACAAAAGAACAGGTAAAAACAGATTTCAAAAGATAGAAAAAGGAAAAAATTATCAAGGAAACATTAAAAGAAAAAGAAAAGAAAATCAAACAGTAAGTTTAACTTGTGTGCGGTGGTTTTGCTTAATACATTGTAAAAAACAACGGTACTTTTTACAGCAGAAACAACAGTAAAAGAATCTCTCTTTACAGATGTTTCCGTTGTAAATTGCCTTGTTTAACAGCAGAATGTACTGGCAAAATGGGTGCCAGCACATTCTGCTGTAAAAACTACCGTTATTTTTTTACATCGTAGCATTTAAATTAAAATCTGTAATCTGCAAAATGTTAAAGCTTATTAAATTCAGTAGCTTTAATTTACATTTTACCATGTTTTATTAAAATGATTATTAAGATAGCTTTAATATAAGTTTTTACTTTTTGTGCAGTATTCTTTATACACACATTTTAACACCGTTAAGGAAAAATTAAGTGAAAAAATGGTTACTAAGCTAAGGGAGTCCAACAGCCACCAACTGTTATTAAGTTACGGAAAAGTGGTGACTAAGTTATAAAGGTCTACTCTCTACTGGCGTCAAACTGAAAATTCTAATTTTCAGGTCTAACAGAGAGTATTGTAAAATGAACTGCTACAATTATTATAGCATTATTATAGCATATAAAAGAAAAAAAAAAAAAAAAAAAAAAAAAAAAGAAGCATTTTACGATTATTAAATTAGAAAAAATACCCGATAAAATTTCCTTTATCACAGTTAAGTGATCCAAAATTGATGTAATCGGTAACTAATGTGAAGATGATTTGCAGCATTTTTAAATTACAGTTAAAATTTTCTTTCTTTTTTACAGTTAATCTAGACACTTTAATCTATTTTATATAAAAAGCAATGGAATTTTCATACATGATAATAACTTATCCAACTTTTAAAGTTTGTATTTAAGCATTCCCGTACATAATCATTATATAATTAAGAATTTGCTACTAAATTAAAAATAAAAAAAAATGTAGGTCATGAAGAACGGATTAACGTGGATTAAATATTCTGTTATCGAATATTATGTCACGCACCCGTGTCTAGAGCAGGTACATGAACACAAAAATTAAACAAATTAATCTCAGGAGCAAGGAAGGAAAGCAAAGTAAAACTAAAAGCGAAAATACAAAATCAGCAGAAAAATTGATGAAGAAAATAGATAAACAGATGGTGGAGGTGACAATGGAAAAAATGCAAAATGATAAGTGAGAGAAATAAATAAATTTAGCAACCTGAAAATAGGATAAAAAAAAATTAAAGCAAGATGAATGACATGATTTTGTTTTCCGAAAGAGAAGTCAAATGATTAATTTACATTCTTTCAGCCACTGTGTTTGATATTTTCCATGATTTATATTGATGTATGGGAACTCGGCATGCCATGTTTTTTTTTTTTTTTTTTTTTTTTTTTTTTTTCATAAGCATTTTACTCTACTTGTTTAGCGTATTACTAAATAATTTTTTATTTTGTTTTTGTGAAAAATTATTTTACACAAAATACAATGCGAACACAGTTTTTTTTTTTTTTTTTTTTTTTTTTTAATACTTTTTAAATACTATATCCTGCAATTTCTTTATTGTTATTATTATTGTTGTTGTTGTTGTTATTTAATTGTGACCTTTGAAAGTGTCCTCAATAACATTATTAAGTATTGGATTAGAAGAAAAAAAATGTTTTGCAATAAAACTAGTTGACACAGGTGGACTCTGCTCATTTCCTCAATGTATGTATGTTCTCATAAATTTCCAGCACCTTGACCTATCTCTCGACACGGTGACAATCTGAAATTCACAGCCTAATAGGCTACTCGCCGTTCAATTCGATGCATTTACCTTATCCTAATTTGTTAATTTATTTTATTGAGATCAGTTTCGTAGTTTAGTTTTCATGCAGTTCCATACTTTTCAATACAATGATCCCTAAATACAAATTTATATGAACTATTGCTCTATTCTGCTATGTTGAGAAAATTTTAAATTTCGAATAACTTACGAAATTTTCAAATTAGAATATTTTTAGTCAATGATGTTTAAGCCAGCATCATAAATGAAATTTTAAAAGTGCTTTGACATCTTTACGATGAAAATATCCCTAGAAATGCATGTTTATGCGGAATTTTGTCCTATTCTGCCATGTTAAAAAATTCGTAAGTTTCAAAAACCTTACGAAGTTTCAAAGTTGAATTTTCATAGTTAATTATGTTCATGCATTATAACTGATATCTTAAGGTTGGTCTGAGAACTTTACAGTAAACATATTCCTTTTAATGTATGTTTCAGCGAAAATTTCCTATTCTCTAAAGATAAAATAATCGAAAATTTCGTAAATTCAAAATTTTTAAATTAGAACGTTGAAAATCAATAGGGTTCTTGCTAGTATCTTAAGTAATATTTTAAAACTGGCCTGACTTCTCTGCGATCATTTGCTTCTGATACAGTGTACAGAAACACACAACTAACCCACTAGCAAACTGACACCCTACAGACGGACGCCATATTAATTTTGTTATTTTCGGATTCCTCACACCTGAAAAAGTGTAAAAAAGTAAAAAAACCGAGGTCAAAAATTTCACGATTACCTTTAGTTCCCATTGAAAACAAAAAACTAGTTGGCATAGACGGATTCTGCTCAGTACCTCATCATATACTTGTTATAATAAATTTCTACCATAGTGCAGACTGTATTCATATTAAGAGAAATAAATTTGACAGATCGTTCGACAAGATGACAGACTGAAATACCTTACTTAATAGGCTATCTACCTTTCAGTTCGATACGTTTACCTTACCTTAATTTGGTTAATCAAATTTATTAGGGGCCAGTTTCGTATTTTAGTTTTCATGCTATTCCATACTATTTTCAATGCAATGAATCCTATATTGCAAGTTTGTGTGAAATATTCCAAATTTCAAATAACTTACGAAGTTTTTAAAGTAGAATTTTGCAAATCAGTAGGGTTCATGCTAGTGAAATAAGGGAATTTTAAAACCAGTCCGATCTTTTTATGACGAAATATCGTGTACACAGACTAACAAACCAACACATTAATCCACTAATAACACTGCTCGGCATGAAAATTACCTCTGACACCATTTCAGCATATTCTTATGTAAAGTGACCTCCTGAATCCGAATGTGACGCCCATTTTGTCCTATCATCCACTTGTTTTAGGAATGGCCCCCTATTTTTGTCATTTTTCGGTGATTTTATGTCTATAAATTTGATTTTTAGGAGGGGGGGATTATTTTAACCGTTAAATATCTTCTGAGGGGCTACAGAGTTGGAAAAATCTAAAACATGGACATTTGCGACAAGGGAAAAATTTTCGGGGGAATTTGCCACTGAAATTATGCATTACATATCTTATATTTTTTTTAACTGTTTTAATGTTATTTTTTAAACTATATATATATATTTTTGTGTTTAGGTGTTAAATTAATTATTTTTCATTCTTCAAATCAAATTCATGGTCATAAAATTATCGAAGAGATAAAGAAATTGAGGGAGGGGGTGGTGTATCTAGAAAACAGTGGGTGACTGGGCAAAATGGGAGTCATATTCGGATTCAGAAAATCATTTACATAAAAATCATCAAGAACAGTATCAGATCTCGAAAAAACTTTTTTTTTTTTTTTTTTTTTTTTTTTGCAGAGCAGTGTAAACTAACGCACGAACCCACTAACAGACACCCTAGAGCCGGACACCATATCAATTTTTCGATAAAGAACTTCTACCAATTACATACAATTAAAAAAAAAAGAATGTTTTCGCTTAAATATTGATAATACTGTTTATCTTCTATAATTTATGTGTACACCACATTGTGTACTTAAATATAGTCCTATACACACTGCACATTGTGCACTTAAATAAAGTCTTTTACACACAGCACAACCTGAAATGCACTTCGAGAAATTTCCAGTGATATCCCACTATATTGTAGTACTTTTAGGTAGCTCTGTAAATAAATGGTGAATGTTTTTCGTACCCTATTCTACACGAAAGACCATATTCTACACCACTTCTATGTGTAAAGAAATATATGTTAATTTCATTTTATTTAGCTCAGTCTATAGATGTTAAACTGCACCTATCAAATATTTCCCCCATAGACGTAATGTATTTGAATTCTCCCGGATGTCCCTGTACATGAACCATTCGCTTGATCTCAACGAAAAGTTTAGTGTAGCTTCCCTATATGATACAGATTTAGAATATCCAGTTTGGACTTCCTGCTACTATTTATTCTTGAGATTTGACTGTAACAAATACACAGACGCATAGGCTCACACACGGGACCAGCCGTCCTAAACTTGATTTTCGGATTTAAGGGACCTATAAATGTCTAAATATAATAAAAAGTCAATTTCAAAAATTTGACTCAAAACAATACTTTACCATATATATAGGTAAGAGAAAGTAAAAATTAAAGAGTTTGATATCAGTGTACAAGTTATTTCCGACGTCAAAATTATATAAAATTCGATAATGAATACCACATACGAATTTTTATGTTCATAAGATAATTGGTTTAAAAATATTTCGAAAAAGAAGAAAAGAAGAAAATTAAATGTTATTTAATTTTTGGATACCAGTGAATATACCTTTTATACCAATCCTATAAGTTTTAAGATGTACAACAATTGATTTCTCACTTTTCTCAAGAAAACTGAACTAGGTATAACAACTACAATAAGAAAGGTACTCCTAAAATATGTAAGGATAATAAAAGAATTAATGAATCAATTTTTGTGATAAAGTCTGTGTTTTTAAATAAAAATTTTCGGAAAGAAACAGAAAGAAAGGTACCATAAGTGTTAAGAATAAAAGATGTAACTAACATATGAACGTACATTTTATGCCAATAAACCAGTGAAAAGCATGTTAGAAAAGGTAAAAAAAAAAAAAAAAAACCGAAGAGTAAAAATACAGAAGTAATTAAATTTATTACCCGATCTAATTGTATAAAGGGTGTGTTTAAAATAAATTATTCAGTTCATAATAGAACACAATTACTTGGCAAACAATCACTGTCAGACACACGGACTCACTTCATTTCTCTAATTTTATGAAACATTAAAAGTATCTTTTATTACTTTTTAACTTTTGCTAGAGCATTTGGAAAATGGTAATTACTTTGATTCATCTATTTATCTGTGAACTCTTGGCTGAGAAAGCGTAGTATGGAAAGCCATTGGTAAAATTTATTTGTTTAATGATCTTTGATGACATTCTCTCTTTTAATGTGGTATTGGTAATTTCTGAAACTTTCGACAGAGATAACAAATGATTTAATTTAGACTGTCAAAGTTTAACCCAATAAACGCTGCAAAGCGTTGCACATTTTTTTTTTTTTTTTTTTTTTTTAATGTATAGGTGTGTTTTATATCATACTACAAGAATCTATTTTAAAAACAATATTATAGTTTTAAAAAATTAAAGAACACGCTTTTATAGAAATGTGTACTAAAAAGCACAAAATATCTATCTTAGTTATTAAAATGCAGGGTAAGAGAAAATCGTGTGAGTAACACACCATAATATTTACATACATTTAAATCTTTAATTAAAATAATTGAGAATTAAACAAAAACTATTTTTAAAAACTCTCCCCTTACTGGGCTCGAACGCTAAACCTTTAGGTTCGTAGCGCGGAGCTATACCTCAACGCCACGCGTTCACGTAGGGAAGTCTTTTTTACAATATAGATTTTTAGTTTGCTCCCAGAGCGGTTACAAACAAACATACAAACATACATACAGGTGAAGCTAATAAAAGCGTATTAATAAATGTTGTCATTACGTGCCATTCTTCCCAAAATAGGAACAATGTCGTCTATTGGAGGTTTGTATTTTCATATAGTTTTTTGCATTGATTATAAAAACTGCCATGCCTTCGTATCTAAAAATTGTTATTTGCTATTAGAACTTGGAGGAAAAAATAATTTAACAAGATTTTATGCATTTGTTTTGTGCACTTGTTCATTTGTTCATTATTGCATCATGTTTCTACATTATTTTGTGGAAACGTACGCTAAAATATTTCTGTGTAGCAGTACGTTACATTTTTTTTAATCTAGTATTTTACTGATAAAATATGTATTTAGATTGTCTACCAATTTTATAGAAAATAATGGATGCCATTTAAAGACATACTGTTGGATTCTGATCCAGAAAGGGTGGAATGAAGATATTCTATATCTCTACACAAAATCTCGTATTATCTTCAAAGAATTCGACGTTTATTTTCTATAAAAGAAAATTTATAATTACACGTTTGATTTCGATGGTGCTCAAATTCTAAAAAATGAAATTAACAATCTTATGAATCGAAATTTTTATTTTTAGTCAATATACAGAGCTACACAAAAGTAACATATTGTATTCTTTTACTCTAATAGTAAATCTATAAATACGCCTTTTATGAGATTTCTTTCTTCATAATTTAAACAAATAGTATAAATGGCGCATTGGTTTGTGCACAGTATCAGATATGCATTTAGATACATTATGATCTGGCCTGTTATAGGAATTTTTTAAAAGCACACTTATACTGTTCAAAACATAACGATTTTAACATCATATTAGTCAAATGCGCAAAAGCAGATTTCCTATTGAACATGGCGTGATTAACATTAATGGTTGGTTTACACGTCCATACAAAAATATTCAAATATATTTTAGTATACAAATGGAAATTTCTTGAACATTTTTTATTTTGTGATATTAATATTTGAAACAAAGCTGCTGAACGGTAAAATAAGTAAGTTAATTTGGAAATTGTTACATAATTTTTGCGAACAGCAAGATTTTTCATTGTTGTTTCTTTATTAAAAGAAAAATGACTGGATTAAAGACAATAATTTTCTTAAATGAAACAAATCTAAAAAGCAATATTAAGCTCATTTAAATATTTGTATTTGTTTAAAAGGATTTTTCGTTAAATAAATAAATAAATAAATAATAATAATAATAATAAAAACCTTTAGAGCTATAATGATGTCGATTTTACCCTGCAAGTTTAATTTTTCACAAAGTTTTATATAAATTTTAATATTTACGCGGGAATTTCTTTTCATTTCAAAAAAAAAAAAAAAAAAAAAAATTAAATCAACTCATAAACTTTTTTGACAAAAATTAAAAATTTGAATAAATTATGTATTTTTGTCTAAAAAAGGGCTTCTTCAACTTTTTCGATACTGTCCGTTTCGATACTGATTATTATTTATTTTATTTTATTTTATTTTTCTTAAAAAATAAATAAATAAACAAATAAAATAAATAAAATAAAAATAAATGATTTTGATGAACTTCTGGTAAAAGCAGAATTTAGTTTAGTACGGAGGACTATTAGTTTTCTTTTCTTTTTTTATTATTATAGCATCGCTTTCAAATTATTCAATAATATTTTCGATTTCGATAAATGTCCAACAATCGTAAAACTGGCGACAACACTTTATCCGTAGAATGAGAGTTACTATATCATAGTAGCCCTCCGTAATAATAATAATAATAAAAAACGTAAATTGTTACAATTATGGTCAACTTCAAAAGTGTTATATTGAAACGGACTTGTTAATAAAGTTAACTTTATGTGATGCCATCCTTATACAAAACGAGTTTCCTAATATCACAGTTACTGGTGCCTGGTGGACCAAATAATTAAAGATTACATTGTACTAACAAAAGTAACAAACACATAAATAATCACTGTTATAGAGCGGAGATACAAAATTCATCTTGATTAGCCGAATTATAAAAGAATAAATTCAACATAGAAAAGCATATGACTTTCTTTTCAATCATCGCATCTATAAGAGTTTTTTACTTTCCGAACACTATAGTGAGGAAAGTATTGTAATCATGTCAAAAATTCGAATTTGAGATTTTGAAGTTCCTATACATTTCGAGGTCCCCTGAGTCCGTTTTCACTATTTTTATGATGATGTATGTATGTGTGTGTGTATGTTTGTGAGTGAACACGCTAGAGTCTAAACGCTTTGTTCGAATAAGCTGAAAGTTGGTACGTATATTGTAAGTCACCATAGTACAAACCTTATTGATTTTGGTAAATCTAGCACATATAGTTTTTTATACAGGGACACCAGGAAAAATTCTTTATCATTATGGCCTATGGGGCCAAATTATTAAAAATGTGATAGCGTCTAAACGCCTTATTAATCTGAGCAAAAAATTTTTACACACGTTATAGGTCACAGTTGCAACAACTGTATAGATTTTGGTGAATTTAGCAATTAACGTTTTTTTGCAGGGACACAAAGAAACATTTATCATTATGGCCTATGGGACTAAATTTTTATAAGTGCGATAGAATCTAAACGCCTTATTTAATTGAGCTGAATATTTATATGAATATTATAAATCACTGTTGCACTAACTATAAGCATTTTGGTAAATCTAACATTTATAGGTTTTTACAGGGACACAACGAAAAATTCTTTATCATTATGATCTATAGGTTTAAAGTTCAGTAGCGTTAAATAAAACATCGTGTAATAGATGGAGAAAAATACTCAAACACTCTGTTATGGTTTTCTCTCTTTTGTTTGTTTAACAACTCCTCTTTCTTTTCTTTATCTACAAAACTGTTAATTACTCAATGTTCGGAAAGTCGAGTGGAGTCACTCCAGATTTTTTTTTTTTTTCCACAAAAAAAAATTTAGTATGTTGTATCCATCACAAAACTTTCTTCTATATTTTCCAATACAAATTCACACAACACAGATTATTTATTCAAAGTATTTCCAGGATGAATGCAGGTGGTTTTCATCTCAGGGAAGTATAACACTAAATGGTTAAAGAATGTCAATTTAGTGGCCTGTAGATGACATAAATAAAAAAAAAATTTCAGTGTTTTTTACACAGACATATAGTTTGTATTATAAGAATCGTCCAATATAAATCGACCTCTCAAAACGTGTAAATCCATCGAGAATTTCTACGAAATTAATACTTTATTCTATTGAATAGAGAAGAAAATAATAAAAAGCGGATATAATAAATATTTCAACAATATAAACTAAATTTTTCTGCTCAAAATTACATTTATAATTAGAAAGAAAAATGACAGTAAATGAAGAAAATTACGTTAACAAAGCATTTTCTATCTAAAGAGAAAAAAAGAGGGAAAGAAAAAAGAAGATTAATGTTTTTTAATAGAAGAAAAATTAAACATGCTTCAACATTCTCTTATCATTTTATACGCCAAAAAGCTCATAAATCATCTCTACGTTATTAGATTTTGATGAAATATGAAAAAGCTAGTGAGTCGTAAAAGTCCATTATGCATAAGTGATGGCACATAAAAAACCTTTATAGTTTTTCTATAATAACCAATCATAATTAACTTCTTCTCTTATAATGCTTTAAATATATATATATATACATACAACTCAAGTATCCTCGTTTGTAGTCATGTGTATATACAGGTCCTTCCATTAGTTAAATAAAATACAAGTGTTAATAACTGCATGAAAAAGTATCGACATACTTTTGATACAGTACATACTTCCGTATGGAAAAATTTTAAAGAGAAAAGTTATTGGTTGTTATTAAAAATCTTTTAACAGACCTTGATCATGAACGATGCACGTGACATTTGCTCGATCGAAAATGTTTCAAGTGCTTAACGGTGGAGAAGTGCTAAACTGAAAGATAACTTGCAAAGAAAGAAAGTAATATTAAGTTCCACATTATTATGACTGTGTAAGAGAAAAATCAATACTTTTTCGAATAATAGTAGTAAAAAATAAATACATCGGAGGACTGGTGTTGAAAATTTTTAAATAATAAAAAAGCTTTGTATATATACACCAGAAAATGTAAAAATATTAACAACAATTGTTTCGGGTCGAAATAATAGCACGGCCCTTTACCAGACGAAAACAAGCTGGCACGAGTGCAACATTGCTGCAAATTTACAGATTATTCACTGAAGTAATTGCTTTTTTGTTCTTTTTGTTCTTTTTTTTGTTTTCATCTTCTATCATTTCAAATGACTTATTCTGACTTTCCTTTAATGGCCTCACCCCATTCCCCCCCCCCACCCCCCTTTAAAAGGCGAATCAATAACAAATGCTGTTTCGCATTTAAACACATGAAGAACCAATTTATTTTTAATCATGTAACGACAAAGGAAAACGTTCATTATTATCAAACAAAAATGTCCGCAATCATTCTTTTTTATTATCTATGAAGTATTAATTTACAAATCTATAGAAAAAAAAAATAATAATATAAGGAAACAAATAGAAACGTGCATTACTTAATTATCTAATTTATCTGTTTGTTTGTTTTGGATCGAGAATTTGTTATCGAAATTAAAAATATTACCATTTAGTAAGTTTCTTTTACTTTCCGAACATACATTATGTAAGGAAATTATTGTAATCATGAAAAAATTTGACTGCAAGATTATGAGATTTGATTATGCGTCTATACGTTTTAGATCTCCTCAATTCATTTTTGATATTTTCACGTTGATGTATGTGTATATGGTGGGGGGGAATAAATACGATAGCATCTAAATGCTCTGATCGACTGAACTGAAAGTTTATAATATGTTATAGGTTTCCGTTACTCAAACTATACAGAATTTGAAGAGTGTAGCTCTAATTTTGAAGAGTGTTTACTGCGACTAAAAGAAAAATTCTTTATCATTATGGCTTATATGGATTCAAATTATTTAAATTGCGATTGCGTCTAAACGCTTTATTCTACTGAGCTGAAAATTGATAGGTAGGTTATATGTCACTGTCGCACAAATTGTATAAAGTTTAAATAGTCTAACATTTATATTTTTTCTTTCGTTACAGGAACACAAAGTAAAGTTCTTTGTCATTATGGAATATGTAATAAGTTAAAAACTTTAAATAAACAACATAAATAAATAATAATAAAAGAATAAAAAAAACTCTCAGCAATTGTTTCGTGTCGAAATAATATACGAGCCTTCGTCAGACAAACAAGTCAGGCACGAGTTCTTTCTTAATTATTATTATTATTATTAGCATTAGTATTTTAATGAAATATGAGCTTAAATTATTTAAAGGGCAATAGAGTCTAAACGCTTTAGTCGACCGCATTAAAAGTTGGTATATATGTTACAAGTCACTCATATCTATAGATTTTGATGAATTTAGGATTTATATTTCATTTAAAAGGATACAAAACGAAATTCTTTTATCATGATGGACTGCAGACTCGAATTATTTTAAATGCATTATCATCTAAACTCTACATTCGTTTAAGGTATAAATTGGTTGGTATATTTTAGGTTATTATCGCAAGAAACGTACTGATGTACATGAGAAGGGTCATATATATAATTTTTACCAGTATACAAAGTACAATTCTTACACATTACAGTCTATAGGCTCAAACAATGTAAAGTAATGTTAAATTATTTAAAACATGAAGGAATAGACAAGTACTTAATATTGAGATTTTACCATTCATAGTTCTTTTGTAGTGACGTACAAAAGAATTTGAATACATTATGATCTATTAAACGACATACAACTTGGGGAGAAATATTCAAACAAGCTACTATGATTTAGATGGTGCTGACTCACTGCTGAATTAATTTTTGCTGTCATTATTTCCTTTCCATAAATGTTTTAAAGTTCATTGATTTATGAAAAAATTTAATTTTATATACTTATTAAATAATTACACAGTGAATTTTATCGTTAATGAAAATGCTCAGATGTTAATTATTTATCGATTAATCGATGTTTGCATAGCATTTATTTTCAATTTCATTAATATGATGATAACTTCTTATTCCCCATGTTGTCTGAAAGTTTTACATGTGGTTACTCTGATTTTTTCGATATTTCTTTCTGGTTTCATTGATCGCTTGATTTAACATTTTATTTCATTTCTCATTCAAAATGGTTTTGCTGCTCGATCGAGGCATGAACGATATATATTTGCTATTGTTAGCTATATTGTTTTACGAAATCGTTGCAGCTTTCACAGATTTATGAAGTACATACATCCTGAAGCATTGTTTTCCAATTATTATTTCTGTGGTCCTTTATTTATTTTCTCCGTCATTATGTTTAAAGGTCCTTTTTTACTCAAATGGGCGTAAGTAATTTATATTGTTTTGTCTCTTATTGGATCTTAACATGTATCGCAGCATTTCTGTGATAGTTTTAGCAATGTGTTACAATCGGTTTCATTTTTTTTTTTTTTTTTTTTTTTTTTTGTGTTGGTTTTGACATGTATCTATTAAATGCTAAATAATTAAGGTTAAAATATCTATCATCTATATTTGCATTTAAATTCAATCTGCTGCTTATGCGCAATAAATTTAAATGTATTTTGTTTAATATAAACAGTTTTTTCATTAAATTTAAAATCTTGTTTATGCTTAATTGTATATATAATTATATATACATACATCACTTTGCCTATTTGGCTTTACCATTAATTTTTTAAATATATATATAGATAGATAGATAGAGACTTGAGTTGTATATTGCTTGAATTAGCTATACACCGATCCGAAATCTTGCATAATGCTGACAGAGATGCAAGTTTCCTGATGAGTGATCATTTCTGGTTTTCAGCATTTAAAATTCTATTTTTCATTTCATGAATTCTCTTTTTTTTAACAGATAATTTTGGTTAATTTATCTCTTTCCATTTATATTATTTGATGAATGTTTCTATTGGATTAATGGATTATGCAAATTATCTCATCGTTTGGCTTATGTGTTATGTGTGTCATTTCTCTTCTGCGTAAGTACTTTAACATGTTTTTACTACTGAGTGTACTTGAATTAAATTATCATCGTGACAATAATTTTATTCGAAATACATCTCATTTAAAATTTCATATGTTGGTATTTTCATCTATCTTTCATTTGCTGAGTGTTGTAAAGGAATTAAATTATTCAAATAATATATATATATATATATATATATTCCACTGTCATTATTCTTTTGTGAAAATTAGACATGGTAGATATATTTATTCCGTTATTGCAAATAGCATTAAAATTACGATTATTATTTAAAATTAATATCTAAATCCCCCTAAAAAATATTCATGTAAATTTATTTCACTGAAAACAAACACTGTCCTGGTGCGAAAAGTACTTAACTGGGCCTTAATGGCTCAGCACGTAATGTTCGCTGAAGTGCGGTAAACGCATAACGTGAATATGCGTCTTGAACCATTGAACTGGTGGAAGGTATATCTATTATCGTAATGAAGAAAGCGAATAAAAGCATGTAAATATTAACATTTTTAAAAAGAGATATTACGATATTGATAAAACACAACTGGTCGTAGAGCGTTTACTTTATACAAGGTGGGAGAAAAATCCCTGCCACATTTTTTACTGTAATATAAAATTAAGAAATTCACGTATTTCTACCAGAATGTTTCTTAAGATTAAAAGTTTTGTATAAGAAAGTAAGAAATTTTGTTTCAAATTTCGCTCATAGATGGCTCAGTAAATAAAACTAGACAAAAGGCAAAACAAACAAGTGAAGACCCATTATTTTGTAAAATTTACTACTATATTTTAATATATGTAAGCTATATAGCTCGAACCACATTCAAATAGTATTCCTATTCAGTACCTGTGTATGCTAACTTTGATTGTTGATTATGTATATAATTACATGAGTTTCTTAAGGCTTATTTCAAAGTCAGCCACGGCTGAAGCAAACAGCTTTGTTCTTAACATTAGTCCTTAGAAGAAGAAAGGTTCAGTTAGAGGATCGAGGTTGCGATCGCAAGACTACATGAAACACTACATACATACCAAATATAAGGCCAAGTAGCGCCATCTAAGGAAAATTTTGGAATTAATTTTTTGAATTACTTAAACAAAAATTTTCACCGTAAGAAATTTCGTTGAGCAAATTTTATTATTATACGTTACTTACTTGATTTTATAAAAAAGTTCAAAATGTGTCGGGTCCACCACGCGTTTTCTGCAATTAAATTTCATAACTGATTTATATTTTAACTAACTTTCTCCATATATTTTAACTTTTGAGGTGGTACATTATTTAATATTGTAATAGCAAAAAAGTTAATACTCACTTTATTCACTATTTACTTGTCTCTCATTCTTTAATTGATGTTTGGGAGTATTAAAAAAAAATAATAATAATAACAATATTAATAATAATTAAATAATACATTTCAACATTTGTTTTTCTTTTTAGTCTTGTATTAATAATGACTATTTTCTTTGTAATGTTTCTCATTGCTTTATTGTATATTCTAAAGCAGTGTGTAAAAGATTGGGAATTTCTTTAACAAGATTCCGCTTCCTCACATCAACCAAATACTTTTTCTTTCCCTTTCTCTGAAAATAATATAATAATTATTTTTGATTAATTTTTATTTTTAGTATTATTACTATGCTCGTAATTTAAATTTATGAATGAATTACCATTCCTGTACTGATCTAAAGAAAAACAATGAAATCGTTTATTGGAAAAATAAATCTTGTAATATTGAGGGAAAAGGGTACTACGTTTTGGCCATAAATTTCAAACGTTTCCTTGAACAAAATATTTAAACCAAAAAATTTGTAATTGACATGATATTTTCGTGTATGACCTTAAATGGCATCTTCGTCGGATCTGAAATTTCCGTCCGGCGCGTGACGTCACGATCCTGCAGTGTTGGCGCCGCCGCCGCAGCTCCCTATCGATCTATGGATATTAAGCTCTTCCCTAGGTCAAGGACCGACAGAGATTCTCTCTGAAGCTCCTTTCTTATTTCTTTATCCATCATTTACTAAGGTCGTGCAAACACGGCCCGGTGCAGACTGAAATGTCTGAATGGGTAGCCAGGTGGTTTCCTACCAGACGGTTTAGGAGACACCGAAAAGCCAAATTCGATTACACTCGAATTTTAAATATCACATATATTAGATTTCAACACTCAGATAAAACATTTACAAACAATTTTTAGGATAATATTTAACCCTTTTTTGCCAAATTGTACTGGAAAACAGCATGAGCAGCAGATTATGTCATTTTCAAATGTAATATTACAATAAAGTTTTTATTTTCTTTTATTTACTTATTTTTTTCTTTTTTAACTCAAACTGGAAATTATCTAATAATCCTAAAGAAGAGAAATTTCCGTTTATTTATTTATTTATTTTGATTTTTCTATAACTCTAACACTCGTATTTTCATAGTTCGATTAAAGATATTACTTTTACATGTATTATATGCTACAATAAACTCTTTATACTATTTATTGATAACGTTTTTTTTCCTAAAAAATTTTACATATTGCTGTACTGTTTAATCAGTGTGATAGAGCACTAAATTTTTATCATATAGTAATGCATCTATGATAATGTAAATCATATATTCTTGCAACATAAATAAATAAATGATTAATTAATAAAAAAATATTTTGAAAAAAATTAATTAAACGAATATGAAAGTGTCTGATCAGTCAAAGAAAGAAAGACACAAAATGACGCAAAGCTTAAGGTCCTAATCTACTAATTCAACTTAATGTATATCTATAATACATTACATACGCATAAAATGTATTAATACAATTATTTAGATGATATATTGTCACAAACACCTTTTTAAAGAATTTGTCTGACTAAAAGGTTTGAACAACTTAAAACAAATTTAAAAGAATTTCACAGAGAATGTTTCTGCAATCGATTAAAGTTTCACTTATTTAGATCATAATAGATTTTTGAAAAATCGGAAAAGAATATAATTTTTACGGAAAAAATTTAGGAAAAAAAAATCGGTGTATAACAAACACGTTATTTCCATTAATTACTATTATAAACTCTTTTTGGAGATAGTGTGGTCAGAAGATATAAAAATGACTGAGCTAATCAGGACATCCACCAGTTTTCCTATTGTAACCAACTAATAATAGAACAAAAGTTAGACCTGAACCAATCTACTCGCAACACGGCGATTAAACAAAATAAACTAGCGACATAAAATAATTAAATAACTTGGAGCCTTTTATTTTTTTTCTCCATGAGCTTCGTAACCATAAATTTCATTAATCGGCCCCCTTAAAATTTACGTATTTCGGTAGTTAAACATGAATTAAATAAAAATCCCGAATTTGAGAAATATGCTGCAAAAACAAAGTATTTCACCAATCGGATCTAAAATAAAAAAAAGCAAGAATATAGTTGATTTTGCGAAATAGTCAAACATTTCGGAAATTACGTATCAAAAAATTCTGAATTTTGTTGATCAGCGTTAAAATAATCGCCAGTTTCAGTAATTTTCTGTGAAAAAAAAAATATTGCATATTTCCCAAATTATAACTAAATGCAACTTATTTCGATTAACAGCTAAATAATGTCGCATTTCGACAATCATCCGAAAAAAAAAAGTGTCTTATTCGTCAATGTCAGGATTTTCGAACGCGCTATACATACAAGTAACACACACACACGCATATATATATATATATATATATATATATATATATATATATATATATATAAGCTAAAACAGTCACTAAAATTGTATAACATTGAAAAATTATTAAAGAACTACAAATAGTAATTATATATGTATATGTGTGTATACCAATATATCCGAATCCTCTTGCGCAAGGTCCCAGCAGGTTCTGCTCTCAAACCTGTTAGAAGGCAGATGGTAGTTTCGAACACTCCCTAATGTTTCGGAGTTTCTACTGTTTTCTCCCAAAAGGTACATGAATATGTACTAAGACGCATAAATATGTACTCTTAAAAAGGCATTCACAGAGGGTACAAACCGAGGCCTAGGACCCTAGCGTTATCAATTTATCCTAACACCCTACAGAACTACTTTTTTTGCGTAACCTTGTACAAGATCATTATCAAATATGACTGCACGAATATTAGTTACCTAAATTTTATAATTACAAAAAGATTAGAAAACGTGTAATATACATTTCATTTATCGGATTTTTTTTTTTTTTTTAATGGGGCCATATAAAATTTTAATTTTGTAAGTTTTAAAATCAAATCCTCTGAAATTTGTTTTAGTAATTTTATTCAATCTTGTGTATTATTTTACACAACTTTGTAATCTAACTGTTAACAATTAGCATTCATAAATTTGTGCAATTTTAATTCTTTAAATTTTAATTGTATTTTAACACAATATTTTATGATATATATAATTGTACAGAAAAATAAAAAGTTAAGCAATATCTCCTTTAAACTGCATTAGACAATATTTAAAGCGTAAAAAAACATAAACAATTTTTGTTTTATGGAGTTTAAACATCTTTAAACGTTTTACAAGAAGGGACAAGTTTTTTAATTCTTATTAAAATTACACAAAAACTGATATATTGTTTAATCCTTACTTCGACATTTGGGACATTGTAAAATTAACACTCTCAATTAATTAAAATAATGAATGTAGAAAATTATTAATGTAATTATATGCTTCATGAATGAATTATTTCGCGATCTGTAAAATTATTTGATTTAGAATTTATATATTAACGTATAACTTGCATCAAAATGTTTCCAAAACTCGATTCTATAGAAAGAATCTTTAAGAAAATTATTGTTATTAATATTTTAATGATTAATTAATTAAAAATATGATACACTTTTGCAAATTTTAAAATTTTGCAATATTTTTAAAAACGTCATACCAAAATATTTCCATAAATTTAATTCATTCTATATAACTGAATTTAGGGAACATTTCAATGCAAGTTACATGAATTTACATATGTTAAATACGTAAATTCTAAACCAAGTTAACTTACAGATCAGGAAATAACACTGGTGATTTTTGCAACGTTCATAATTTGCTATATTTTTATCGTAATTAGTTAAGTATATTAATAATAATATTAATTATTATTATCATTATCATTATTATTAGTTAAGAATATTAATTATTAATTATTTCTTTCCAAACGCTTAAACGCGCTTCAAACGTCATATCGATTCTTGTATAATTTTATTAAGAACTAAAAAACCTATGATCAATTGAAACAGATTCATTTCTCATATTTACAGTCGGTAACTAAAGTCTCCGAACACTAGCAAAAATTCCTATGTAAAAATATATATATATATATATATATATTTAATACAGTTTTTTTAAATAAATCCTTGTCGAATCCTGTTTTTAGACTGACTAAGAACAGGATTCGACAAGGATTTATTTAACAAAACTGTATTAAGTATATATATATTTTTACACCTGAAAGAAGGGACACCTGAAAGAATTCCAAACCATTGCCTTCTGTGACAGGCATTGCTATAAACTACCTCTCAATAAGTTTATTCTGCAAAAATCACAAAGAAATTGACCTTTACTATTCATATGAGCAATGAATTTTTTTTTTTTTTTTTTTTTTTTGTACAATATAATATGATTAGCATCAATATTTACTGAGCTTCACAATGTTCAGATACAGTAAGGACTATAATTGGAAATTGCTGAAATTGCATTTTCGTTTTTATTAAGAATTTTTAACACTTTCTAGCAATGTTTAAGAGTGATTATGATTTGAATTAGGCGATATGTTTGTCTTTCTGTCCGTCTGTATATCTGTTAGTCTGCCCACTTCTAGCGTCCATAAATATTTTAAAAAGTTCTTCAAAATTATTTTTGTTATTCAAGTTCAATATGAAATGTTCCCTATTTAAAATAATATAAATAGCAAAATTGGTTTATGTACATCTGTGTGTCTCTGTGTCATTCTATCTATCCATTGTGGGATCATTTAAGCAAAGTACGTTGAAGATTAAACCATGAAACGAGTAAGTACTATTGGAAAGTGTTAATAATCTATGAAAAATGCATGATTTTTCGTTCTTGTTTAATTTTCTGGATGACCAAACGAGCTTTTAACATTGTAACAAATGTTGATTAATTAAAAAGAAAAAACTTGTAACCAATTGAAACAGAGTCGTTTCTTACTTATACTAAAACTCTTTAAAAATTATAAAATATCTTTAAATGAGTAATTCGGATAAAAACTATACTCCGAATTACTTTTAAAGAGCCAAAATTAAGAATAAAAATTATAACATGTTATTATTCTACGCGTAAAATACGTGTCAAGCACGAATTCTGCATAAAAGCACGTAATTTTAAAATATGTCAGCGTAAAAGCCTATTTTTAGTACAAAAATTTGCCATTCACAGTTTAAAATTCTATTTCTTTTTTTATATTTCTTCAACAGTTTCCAATTTTTAGCTTTTTCAAAAATAAATTCTTGGTGGCAGCTTTTTGCGACATGCATTACAGAGCGCCAAAACGTCCAGACTAAATGCAACATTTTTTAAAATATAACTCGCACCAAGGAGAAATTTTTTGAATAACAAAAAATGACGTGGAAAGATGAAAAAAAAAAAAAAAAAAAATCTTTCAACATAAATATTAAAGATCTAAATACGTGTATATGCAAATGCTACAGGACTATTTTGGGCTCCGTTCCAGAATAAAAATTTCTTTTTGACATACTTTTAAAAATTACTAGTACACTAATGGCAACATATTTCGTATATAGAAACAATTTTTTTCTATGGTGTTGAATGTAAAAAATCTGAGAGATCAATCAAAAAGCCTGAAATTCTAAGCATTTGACTTTCAAATTTTGTAGCTTATAGGGATAGAATGCAATAATGTTATCAGTATATAAAGGAGTACATTAAAAAGCAGTCTAAGTGACAAATAATATTGGTTTACATTTGATTCGTACTGTATTCCCCTGTGGCAGAAATTTTTTATGCTTTCTGCGACAAGCTTCATCAACTCCAAAATCTTTCTGCAGGAATAGTTTGTGAAGTTAACATTTACAAATTCAAAATAAATTATTTTTAAATAGTAAATAATATTCAGTATAACCAATGTATTTAAATTTTAACTAGGCACAAATGCATATATCTGCACTGTTGCAAGAAAATGCTCTTTTTTTTTTTTTTTTAAGAAAGGGGAAAATAAATCTATTGATCTTAATTGCTTCAGATTTTTTGTTCACATTAATATAAAATATTGTTTATAAAATATTGAATGAATTCAAACCATAAAATGCAGTAACACTTCAAAAATAATCTGCAATTTTTTTTAAGGCATTTAAATCATGAAATGTCTAAATTAAACAAATGTTACAAATACTTTTAAAATTTCTTTACTTTTTTTATATTAAATAAATATATATATTTAAAAACACAAATGCACTTATTTTATAAGGTGCAAACCAAACAACATAAAATATAATACAGAACTCAAAATTAAATTACAACAAATTAAGTAAAAATTAATATAGAATACTGAATATTATAATGAAATATAAATATTTTACAACATTTATAGTTTTTGAGATTATTACAAATATGCACGATAGCATTCTAATACAAAATATTCATTTTTTGTATTATATACAAATAGCATAAAGATGTGTATTTGAAATCTAAAAAATGTGATTTGACATTAAAGAATTCGGAATGTATAATTATATCCTCATTTAAATACATAAAGTAAAACAGAATACAAGATCTAAGTAACACAATTATAGACAAAGCATAGTTGAAATATTTTCATAAAGATTGAGGCAAGTGAAATATTTAATTTTTAAGGAAATGTTGAAATCTGAAATGTAACAGATTCCATGGATAAAATCTATAGTAGAAAATAATGATTACAGATGAATGAAATAAATAGAAATCAATTAAAAGTAATATTTGATATTGATATCTATGCGAATAAGTAAATAAAAATAAATAAATAAAAGCATTTGCTGTTTAATTAGTATTTATTCAAAACAACTACTATTAGATAAAATTACTTTTGCTTAAAAAAAAAAAAATCAACAAAACATTTGGTTTTATTTTTATTCAAGATAACTATTTAATTTGCAATATTTCAATTAAAAAAATAAATATTTTTTAAAAATTCCAATGTTTAAAAAATGAAATGAACAAGCTGTAGAAACTAATGATGAGAGTGTTTTTGTAAAATAAATTAATATTCTTTTAACGACTTCATATCATTAAACCACAAAATTTAAAGCTAAGAATTTTAATCGCAATTAAAATAATTAGTGATTAGTAAAGAAAAAAATTAGAAAAGCTACCAATTTTATAACTTAAGATACTCATTAATATTTAGTGCTAAGATCTTTTACTACATGTAAATATCAATAAAGTATTTTTAAAATTAATTTCTTAATTTTCTATTTTTTGGCGCAAGGTTTGAAGTTTCATTTTTTATTTTGCGTATAACTACAGACGTTACAAATTTCCCCATAGTCTTATTTCTGTATATATTTGTGAAATGTATTGCATAGTTTGAACCAAACATTAAAATTAATGCAGCTTTAAAAAAATTACGTGTATTTACTACCACGCACGTATGCACGCTTCGCATACATTAAAGAAAAAAAAAAATCACTCTAATTTGTCGTGCGTAAATCAGAAAATGTGTGAAAATCGGTACAGCAGAAAAAAAAAAAAAAACTCTGGATGCAGCTATTTTGTTATGCATGAATCTGAAAATGCATGAAATATGAAATTCGGAAAAAGCCACATTCTTTCGAAAAAACATCTTTTTGCAATACAATAAATACACACGACACGAGCGGCAGGCGCGGCACGAAAACAAAGTTTGAAGACACGAAAATGAAGTTCCGATGTGAAGAGGTTACCAGTGAAAAATGTGGATACACCGAATCATATCACCGCATCACGAATCGCTAATGCATGCCGTACCAAAGCTAACCCAAGTGAGTTACATCCGCTTTATCTCCTCTCCTTATTCAGGATTGAGGCGATCGTATCTGCAGAATCGAAAATTTGTTCTGCAAAACAGTTTATAAACCATTCTTTGTGTTTCTTTCTCTCTCTCTCTCTCTCTCTTAAAAAAAAAAAAAAAAAAAAAAAAAAAAAACACAATCTCAAAATTTATTTGACTTAAGTAAAATCTTTCTGTAAGAACATTTCTGTTTCTGCGACATTGTCGCCGTGTCGCCGTGTTTCTGCCACGGGGCTGTATTCATTATTGTTTTGTTGAAATTATTAGTGTTTTTTATATTGTCTAATGTCTGAATATTATTATTATTATTTTTTTTATAGTACGAAATATTTGACAAGTACTAGTTAAGTTTAAAATACTTATTACTTATTTTCCATGTTACATTAGTATTAACATTTGTTATATATTTGCAGTTTCTAAGCATTGATGAAATTAAATGGAAGGCAATATACATTAAGGGGAAAAAAAAAAGGGGGCGCACAGCAAAAAAAATTGATTTCTGCCTTCTTTTTTTTTTTTTTTTTTTTGTAATAACTTCAAAAGCATTGGTTGAAACAAATAAAACTGTCAGGTTTGCATAATACCAAAGAGATGAAATGATACCTATGTACCTTTTCGATTTAGTAATTCGCTTTATTACACTCTACGAAGTACTTAATAAAAATCTACATAGAACTTTCTTTTTAAACGTAATGTAATAAACGTATACTTTGTATTCTATTATGATTTACTATATGAAATAAACAAATTATATTTTAATATATGAAATAAAACTATTTATTTGTTAGATCTAAACAATTACTTAATAAAAATACGTATTCTGCATTGGGTTAATTCCACCGTTATATAGAATTACTGATTTAATACGCAATGGCATAGTATTACACAATGTTTTAATATAAATCTCAGAAATTTCACTGTGCCAAATTTCATGAATAATTTTTTCTAGTTCTTGCAGAGTTGTAGGCTGCAAATTTCGAATCCTCCCCCTCTCCCCTCGTCTTTTTATAGACTAAACATTTTTGAGCGAATTGAGATTAGGACAATTTACAAATCTGGTAAAGAAGAAATTCTACGATATTTCTGTGGGATTTAACTTAAAGTTAAAAAAGATATGATTACTTACAGAATTATAGGTGCTCATAAAAATGGATAGGTAATTTTAACAATATGAATCAAATAAACGAATCAAAGACGCCCTTTAACAAAATTCAATATCATCTTGAAATGCTGTTTGCAAGAACGTCTGAGATACCTTCAAAATAGTCGTTCAGGCGCCACTTTTATAATGGCCGCGTTTTATTTCGAGTTAATTGATCCCATGAGCATCAAAATTTGCTCGACTCCTTGAAAAGTTATGCACCTCTGTACTATAATGTACGAAAAATGTGTTACTGTTTAAAGAGTGCGATTTTCATTAAGTCTGTGACATTTTTGTCGTCTACTCGCTTTTTTCATCAGCTCGAAATAAATTAAACTTGACTCATCGAAAAAATTAGTTCAACTCAAAAATTATTAACTACATATTTTTTTAATTTTTGGTCAACTGAAGTCTTTTTTTTTTTTTTTCATTATTTTCCTTAATAATGGTTTTTTGCAGATCTTCTGGTTTTTAACCTGCTTTGTTTAATTGTTCTCGCATTGTTTTTGAAGAAAGTATTTTGCTATAAACTTTTTAAAAATCTTTTCTAAGTTATGAACATGACACAAATCGATTTTTTAAACTTTTGCTTTTTAGCTTGTGGTTTTCTCACCTGGATGAGCTACATGGGCGTCTAAAGCCAAATTTCCAGTTTAAACAGTCAAAAAAATTTTATATCTTGCTGAAAACCATTTCACCAATACTTCGTTAACTTTTAATTATTTTGCCATCTGACGTATTAAAATATTTTTTGATTTTCATTCTAAAATTAATACTTTTTGTGTCATCGTTAGCTGTCTTATCCTTGCTATTTTTGAAATACTTTCTAAAATTACAATTTTCCTGACAATTGCATTTTATTTTTAACATTGGGCTCAATCCTAAAGTGTACGTAGGGGAGGACGTAATAAAATCTGTTCGAAAATTTGCTTTTTAAACGATTAAATTGGCAGTTGCAGAAATAGAAAAAGAAAATATCCGAACGTGGCTTTTTTTGGGTAGATAGGTTACTATTGCTAATTTAATTTATTACTTCCATTATCCGACTACCGTAGGTAATGGAAGTATTGTATTCGGTCCAAAAATTCGATATCGAGTTTTCACCTGATTTACACGTTTTAAGGTCTCATGAGTCCAAAAAAGTAGTTTTTTGGCAATTGGTCAGTGTGTGTGTGTGGGGGGGGGGGGGGGGGAAGGATCTTCAGTCTATTATATCGTCGAAACTAATAATGATAAAACTTTGAAATTTCAAAATTGAAACAGTTTCGGTGTACAGATGAATATTCCAAATTTTGGTGGGAATTGGAAAACCGGAAGTGCGGCATTAGAAACCGGAAGTATGACCGTAAGACCGTATCTCAAAAACTGCTCTAACGATTTTTTTTTTCAAAGTTACTATATAAACACTTGTTCTTTCGAATGATATAGTTGGTTAGTTTAGGAAAATTGATAGGCACTCTGTATAAATAGCTCAATTTCAGGTCTTTCTGTACGGAGTTTTTTCAAATTCGCCATATGACCTCCCTTTTAAATATCCTTTTGTATTTAATTATTGTTTTCCGGTTAATAATTGAGTATGCCAAGTTTTGGTAAAAGTTGATACCTCAAAAAAGGCTCTAACGATTTTCTTGAAAATTGTTACACAAATCCATTTTAGAATTTTTAGATACCCTTTCTCACGTATTACGTGGTTATTACAGGAAAAGTAACAATCATCCTGCTTAGGTAGATCAGCTTTAGATTTCGGAAATTGGTATTCCAAAACTAACTCTATCAAATTTTTTTTCTTATTTTTCAACTATGTAAACATGTTTTTATACGTCTTTACATGAGTATTAAGTTTCTCTTACCGGAAAATTTTTAGGTGTCTACTTCGTTAGGTGAATTTTATGTCTTTTGATTGCATTATCTCCAAAAACTGCGTATAATACGTGTAATAGTGGGCTAATGGTAGTCGTGTAGTTATTTCACGCCAGATTTTTTTTTTCTTTTAATTTTCTATTTGAAATGTTAATTAACGAATTTTGATCTATTTAATAGATGCACATTTATCCTTTCAGTTATACATACATACAATTTTGTGTAACTGACGTATATAAATATAAGTATATAGTTATAATGCCCTATAATAACTAGATAACTAATTTTTAATTTTTTTCCATTGGTTTTCCAATATTAATCTTTAACAATATACTCTAAATTAACTAATAAGTTAATTCGAAGTTAATAAGAAGGATGAAAGTTAAGAAAGAATGAAGTTAATGAAACTAACCTGTAACTAAACAGAAAATATCGTTAAACTATAATAATGTAAAGTTGAAGCGAAAAGATTAAAAAGTAGTTTAGCACAGAAGATAAAAAAAAAGAAAGAAAGAAAGAAATTCAAGAAAATTAAATTTTTAATTAAATTTTTTTAATTAAGTTTTTGAAAATTTTTATTGTAATATTTAGTATTGATACATTTCAGTATGTGTATATGCAAAATTTAAAAACTCTACGACAATAAATTATAAATAAATAAATAAATAAAACGTCTACCACCACCTTAACATAACTTCACACCCATAAAAAAAAGTATATTGTATATTTCACAAAATTTTAAGCTTTATTTGAAGAATCTTAGGAACTAATAAAACTAAAAATTCGGCAATTTAATAATAAATTTTTGAAAGTTCTAAATTTGTTTACAAAATATACTAAGGATGGGTTAAACAGACATTAATGGATCATTTATAATAATAATTATTATTATTTATTATTTATTTATCTTATTTTATTTTAATTAATTAATTAATTAATTATTATTATTGCTATTGTTATTGTTATTTTATTTTGAAAAGGCAAACTGAAAGACTATAATACGAACAAAAGTTTGATGATGAAGTGTTCTTTCTTTGAAAGTTGCAGATATTATTGATTCTCTTCATAAAATTCGCAAAACTCTATCTACTAAAGGTAATTTAATATACAGAAGTGAAAATTTTATGAAAATTCAAAGCTATTTAATACACTTACTTAATTTAAGTAAATTTACATGCCTTCAAATTTATAATTGATTTATTTCAAATTCAAAATCTACTCGGGACACTTAAAAAAAATTAAAGAAATGTTCAACTTTTGAATTTGAAAGTTAAATTCTATTATTTATTTATTTTATTATTTTGTTAAAAGTCGGCAAGAGCCCAGACTAAAGGAACAGGAAATTTTTATTCACTAACGGATTAACCAAATTGCATAAAGAAGAGTAATTTGAGGTAAGATGCTGCATTGGACAAAATGCCGTGTAAGGTGGTTGGTTCTCTTATACGAAAGCGCCGTAGAGGGTCGCTGGCCACTAATAGGAGAGGCACATCAGTAACAAGGCGTATATTACTTCTTTTTAAGAATTTTTAGGAATATCTTAAATTAGATTAGATCGATACCACTGCTCTGCAAGAAAATTGCCCCCAACATCATTTTTGCAAATTCTTATGTAAAATGACCTCCTGAATCCGAATATGACTCCCATTTTGCCCTACCACCCCCCCCCTTTATTAGGGACGACACCCTATTTTTATCAGTTTTCGGTAATTTTATGGCTACAAATTTGATTTTTAGGTTGGAAAGGATTATTTTAACTGTTAAATATCTTCTGAGGGGCTATAGAGTTGGAAAATTCTAAAACATGAACATTTGCGGCAAGGGGAAAATTTAGAGAGATTTGCCACTGAAATTATGTAATATTACATTTCTTATATTTTTCTCATATTTTTTTAATTTATCATTAATGTTATTTATTAAACATTATATATATATATATATATATATATATATATATATATTTGTTTTTAAGTGTTAAATTAATTGTTTATCATTCTCCAAATCAAATTCACGCCCATACAATTCCGAACACTGATAAAAATTGGGGGAGGGGGGTGCCCCAAGGAAATGGTGGGTGACTGGGAAAATGGGATTCATATTTGGATTCAGGAGGTCATTTTACATAAGAATCAATAAGTATCAGTCTCTCTCTTTTTTTTTTTTTTTTTTTCAGCGCAGTCTAATTTATTTCTTTTCATCTGGTAAACCTTTAAAATATATATATATATATATATATATATATGTATATATATCCTTTGTTTAATTAGTTATGTAAGTCATAGTTTAAAAAGATTAAAAAATAATAATTCGAGCATTTTTTTTTTTTTTATACAGTGTCTGGATATATCTGATCAAATCTGTAAAGAATCAGGTTCTCCCTTTTGTATGCTATAAGCGTATTTATGTTTTGTTCAACAATTTGAGGTAAGATAAGTAAAATTTGTTGGAGTAAGATCGTAAGATGCCGGTAGTTTTAAAATTCGAAAGACGCTGGGTTGTTTCTTTGTTGTTTTAGGTTAAATCTGAGCATTAATTTTAGCAAAAATATTAAATAAGATAACAGATAATATTTTGTTTCAATTTTGTCTATGCCAGTCATGTATTTTAAAATAAATATATCAGGCTTTATAATGTGTATTTTACATTGGATTATCATAAGCCATTTTATTCCTAAATAGACGATCGTCTTACGTCAAGATTGGGCATAAGATGACGAAACGAAATTGTTAAGGGAAACTTTTATTTCAAAGTTTTTGAAATATTTTGAAAGTTAAATATTTTTTAAATATATACACAAAAATATAAATTTTCACATGAAATGACAACAAATATGACCAACAGGGATTTGACATAGATATTTAACAAAAACTACGGCGTCTTTCCCCAATCTACCTTAATTTCAAAACGTTAATAAATCAGCAACTAATTGTAGATATACATATTTTTACTTTCTCTTACCCATAAGGTAGAGAAATTATTGTTTTTGGGTCAAATTTTCGAACGCGTGATTTTGTTATATTTACACGTTTTGAGGTCCCCTGAATACGAAAATCATGTTTTTAGGAAATGGTCTGTGTGTATGTCTGTGTGTCTGTCTGTCTGTGTGTCTGTCTGTCTGTCTGTGTGTCTGTGTGTCTGTCTGTGTGTCTGTCTGTTATCAGCATATCTCAAAAACAAATTATGGCAGAAAATTCAAACTTGGTATTCTAAATGTGTATCATATAGGGATGCTACAGTAAGCTTTTCGTTAAGATCAAGCAAATGGTTTGTGTACAGGGACAATCAAGAGAATTCTAATACATTACGTCTATGGGGGAAATTGCAGGAAAGTAGAGTTTAACGTCTATAGACTGAACTAAACCAAATGAAACGAATATATATATTTTGTAATAGAGATAGTTAACTGGGAAAAAAAATTTGTGTATGTAGGAGCCTCGCCTCCCCCCCCTGGGGGGGAAGTCCCCCCTCGAGGGTAGTAAATTTTCATGATGGGTATCTTTCAAAACAGCTCGCCAATACCTTTAAAACGAATGGTTGAACCATCGATATGCGATAATTTAAAACAAAGTTATCGATTTTTTTTTACTTTTAACGAAAAAAAAAAAAAAAAAACTTGGAAAAAAAATCGTTTTTTTTTTTTTTTTTTTTTTCCCTTCTTTTTAATGATGAGAATAAAATGGACTTTTTTTTTTGGATATTTGGTGTTATACCACTTCTCTAATATGGAAATCGTCTGCATTATCATAAGAGATATTTTTTTTAAAATAATAATTTCAATAAATTATTTTTTAATAACCGAATTAAATTCTATGTAAATGTAGGTGCATTAATGAAACGGGGGGTTGAGGGGGTCGGTAGTCCCCCTCACACAGAACTAATTACCATATAAAACTCTTCAGAAGCCTAATATGAATTGTTTAACACAGGTTTACATAACAGTACTCGTTATCGTACCTTTTAATCTGCAACCTGTATTTTTAGTGTTAAATTTCAGGGTAAGAGAAAGTCGTGTGAGTGACACACAAGATTATTTATTATTGTTGGCGGCATATTTATTATTATTATTATTATTTATTTATTTATTTATTTAATTATCTATTAATCAAGATTGAGATGAATTTAACAACTTTGTAAATCTTTTAATTTAGAAGGTGTTTAGTGATATTTCACATGGAATTATGCGCAGATTGAAGGATTGGCGATGCATTTCAATGTACTTTCGCGTTTTCACGAACTCGCCAGGACGAAAGACCCAGCTTTGGTACCTGGCCTGGTAGATTTTCCGCTCTTAAGAAATTAATTCGAGCTTTTCATCTACAGATATGTTTTACTGTGTCGAGTTATTAAACCCAAAGTTTGAATAGGATTAAATATTTTAAAACCGTATCCACCAGTGAGTAAATATTGGCGATTAAAATGTCTAAATTGATTTTTTCATCTTTGTAATCAATTGTAATAAATTCATGTTATTAACCAAAATGTAATGCTCATTAAAAAAAAAAAATCTATGTTAATCAAGTTTATAGCTAAAAGGTCAAATTTTTATGTATAAAAAAATTGTGTATATTGAATCAAAGTGCGAGTGGTCAGCTCAGTAATTCGGCGGAAGAGTTGTGAATTCATATTTGACTAAACATACGCCTATTTCCAAAAACATAAAGGAGATTAAAATAAATAATGTATACATTTTTATGTAAATGAGCATAAATATTTAAGAAAAGAATGGCTGGGTAACATAAATCTTTCATAAGGTGAATTACAAAACGCGACAGCTGATACAGTATGTTATTTCACCATAAAAATATAATTGATACTTTTCTTTTAATATTTCAGGAGAAAAGTTACTTCCATTAATGAAACCCTTTGCAGGGTCTTTACTGACGACAAAATGAATTTTTAAAATGTTGCCTAATATAAAAGAAAGCTTTACAAACAGATTACCACACACATCAATCAATCTTATTTAAAAGACATGTTGCACCTTTTAGGAATTGAAATATTTTCTTTGTATTTATTATATGCAACAATGTTATTTTTTGTAAACGACCATAAAAACTTTTGTTATATGTTGGTGTTGAGTTTTTTCTTTTTATTTTTCATTTTTCTCTAGTAAACCTTTTTCCGATTACTGTGTAATGTTATTTAGAATATAAAGGAATTCTTTATTATTTCCATGCAAATATGAATTTGAATTATTCATGCATAAAAAAAAAAAAATAATAATAATGATGATGATAAATAAAAGCAGCTTGTTCAGTTTATGAGAAAATCATGTCAAAAAGAAAAATAAAAGATAAAATAATTTTAAACCTGAAATATTATAATAAAAAAATTAACTACAGAGAAATTTAAATGTATTCTAAAATTTTAAATTAAAATACTTATTTTACAGGAATGAAATGATGCGTAATTAAATTTAGCTATAGGAAAATTATATTACCCGCTCTATCATTCAATAAAAGAAATTTGGAAAAAAAATATGCATCTTACACAATTAAACAGAGTATTGTCCTCCTTTCTTTCTGTCTTTTGAAAAAGTACAGTGCAGCAATAAAACATTCAAGTTATTTAAACCTTTTATGGATTTTTTTGCATAAACATTTAAAATAGTATGTCATGGCCACCACAAGACTTCTTTTCATGTTATCCAATACAAATTACTTATTAAAATTATTATTTATTACAATTATTTTACATTGTGAATGCAGACGATATTCATCTCAGAGGGTAACACTAAATCTTGAAAAAACCAATATTGTGCCAACATCTGCGCTTTTTTTTTTTAAATTTTTTTTAATGAATTTATACGTTTTAAAATATCATGAATACCATTTGCTCATTTTTAGAAAATCTGCGTCTGTTCGTTTCCAAAATATTGTATACATTGTATCACATAAACCAATGAATGGAATTTAAGGAAATTTGACATTTAGGTGGACCTTGATACTGATTAAAAGGTATTAAAGGGCTGATTAAAGGAATTTAGGAATTAATCGTGGGGATTTAACAGGTGATGCTGTCATCTCATTTTTAATAATTTTTAATATGGCAGTATAGGAAAAATTTCGTATAGAATTATTTTTAACTTTACAACACGAAATTAAAACACACACACACACATATATTTATCAGTATACATAACAGTAATAGTCAAATATCAAAAGAAAAGTGTAAAATTTCAATACAGGTGCCTCAAAAAAAAAAAAAAAAAAGAAAGACAAAAGAAAATGAATAAACAACATAAACTCCTCAACACTTTTCAAATGAATAGTTGAACCATAGGTCTGTGATAATTTGAAACAAAGTTATTGATTTTTTTTTTTTTTTCAATTTAAACAAAAAAATATCCTGGGAAAAAAAAAAAAAAAAAAAAAGTTGTACCTTCGACGTCGTCTGCAGGGCACAAAGTTGACGTTTTTTCGACATTTAATTGGTACTTCTCAGAGATGAAAAAAGTCTGCATTTGTCATACAAAATAACCTTCATACATAATGATTTACACCGCGTAAATTTTTATAGGCTTTATTACACGAATGCATTGTCTAACATGTTATGAAATAGAGTTTGCATTGCTTTAACATTTAGTATATAAACATTCTAAATCACAAAAATTACGCAGTTTTTACACGCTTTTTATAAAAACTTGGTTGTTCTGTTCGCCTGAATAAGTTAAATATTTCAGCGTATTTGAAACCGATTTCGCTGAAATTTTGTACAATAATTCATAGCTGAAGAAAAAACATTTTCGCGCCCCCTCCCCCCAGAAAAAAAAAAAAAAAAAAAAAAAATTCTTACGAACACGCTGTCATCGAGAACGATAGGTAGGTAGGTAAGTTTGTTTGTGAATGTCACGCTAGTAAAAAGGGGAAAATAAATTAGAAAATAAATTAGAAATATCAGTCGTATCGTTACAAATAAGGTACCAAATGAAAGGGATGATTTTTTTTTTAATCCAACGGATTAAACAGCTTATCGATAGGACAATTAGATATTTTTTAAATTAACTAAAGTATTAAACTTAGGTGGCGACAGCTGAAGATTGTATTGAAACCGTTTGGAGAGAAAAGAAAACATCTGCTACTCATTAAGTCACATGTTTTTGAAATGGGATTAAAAATTGCAGTTTTCGAATTTTTTCAAATTTTCTCTCACGAACAGCCTGTACAATACAAGACCAAAATGCAGTTCAAATTTCATCAATTTTGGTTAATAAACAAAAAAGTAAATTTTCTTTTGTGAATTAAATTTTATTCTAACTTTTTTACTAAAGTTTTTTTTAAATAGCTTATTTTTAATACTGTATAGAAGAAAGTAAACAGATAAAACAAAAAACCAGGTGTCGTGTATGAACAATATATAAAATTGATGAGTGTAACGATAAGCGATATGTAAAATTTGATTGTTTCAGCGGTTTTGGGGCTAAAAAATACTTTACGAGTTCTCTGTTATCCTTGAATTAATGTACAGGAGAACAGAACTAAACTTTATTGCGGCGTTTCTATACACTGTAAAAAATATGTCCTATTTACTGCCAGAAATTCTGTGTAATTTGAGAAAATACGTTCTGACAACGTAATTTTTTCATGAATTACGCGTATTTTCTCAAATTACGCAGAATTTCTGGCAGCAAATAGGACATATTTTTTTACAGTGTAGTAAGAAAGAAGATTTCGAGAATGCGTCTCGTGTAAATATTGCAATTTTGATAAATAAAGTTGCCCTAGGGCAATCCACTACAACAATTTGGCGTATGCGCCTTTTGCATTTTAAATCACATCCAAATGATATTCATTTTCAATCGATGAGTTCTCTTGCACTGATTGCAGAAGAGGCTGCATTTGCATTATATGCCCACCCGGTGAAATATGAATTTGAATTGCAAGCAAAAAATGATCTGTAATATCTTGTTGTGAAACGAAAATTTTGTATCTGACTGGAGCTTGAGTTTTTAATAATTGTCCAGTTTAAGTAGATAGAGTCCATCTGCCTGTATCTATCTATATCTATATATAATGCTTATCGTTATTATTATTTGTATAAATAAAACATTTTTATTTTGAAAAACAAAACTGTCGAAAGTTCATTCTCGTACAATATATTATTTTATTTTATATTAAATTTTATGATCTCTCAGAAACTGCCTTTTGTTCTTGAATGTATTTATATAAGTTTATGTAATTTTATGCATAACGTAATATTATTTTAATGCGATACAATTATTTAATGCAATAATTAAACTAGTATGTTGTGGCCACCATAAGACTTTCTTCTATGTTTTCCTATACAGATTCAACCAGTACAAATAATTTATTAAAATTATCTTTCATAATGAATGTACACAATTTTCCTTCTGGAGAGGTACGATACTAAACATTTTATTCTCTATATCAGGCCTGTCCTACCCGAAACACTTGTCGGGCCTCATTGGAAATTTATTAAATTCAGGCGAGCCGCACTGTACGCACTGTACGGCCGCACTGTATGACTCTTTTCGGGAGAAGAGAGGGTAAAGATTCAGAGAGGGAAAATAATGATATTAAATTATTTTATTTATAAATTAACAATAGAACCGTCAAAAATTTATGATTGTATATTATTAGCCATAATAAAGAAAATGAATACTATATTTAATTTTTTTTTTTTTTTTTTTTTTTTTTTTTTTTTACAAAAGTGCGTTGTTTCTTTATTTAGCAACTGTTTAAAGGTATTTCACTTCAAAAATTCAGAAAAGGTTTATTAATTTAGGTAAAGTTCTCAAACTATAAATATCATTAATTTACTCGCGGGCCGCAAGACAATACACGGCGGGCCGCGGGTTGTCCACCCTTGCCATATATAACATCTTAATAAAAAAATTAAAAAAAAAAAAAAAAAAAAAAAAAAAAAGGCATTTTTTAAAGTTGAAAAAAAAACCGATAACTTTTAAATTTTGACAGGTCGATTGTTCAGCTATTCATTTTAATAATACTGACGAGCTCTGAAAGATAGACATAATAAAAATTTATCCCCCTCAGGTTGGATTTCCTTCCCAGTGTAAAGCGATGCTCCTATATATACAAAAAAAAAAAAAAAAAAAAAATCTCAATTGACTGTCACTATTATAATTTTTTTTTCATAATGATTCCTAAAAAATAATTCGATTTATGCACAATTATACGAAATATTGTCCTATATCACCTTGATAAAAATTTAGTAAAAGCAGGATGGCAAAGTCCTCTAATGGACGATTTTCTCCAAAAGTTGATCTGCACTAATTTATGTCAAGGTGCAAGTACATATCAAGCTGTATAAAATTCTGTGCAGTAGTTTCTGAGATACAGCTGCCCCAAAATTTTGTCACCCAGACAGACATTTTCTAAAAATGGACAAATCGTGTTCTAAGACTCTCAAAATCCATCGAAATCCATCGAAAACCCGAGGTCGAAAATTTTTTCGAAATCAATAATTTCTTCTATCGAATATAGGCGAAAGTAAAATCCTCTGGCAGGCGTATTGAAAAAATTCTGAAATTATTTGTCGTGAACAGAAAAATGAGATTAAATGTCACAGGGTTGACAAAAAAAAAAAAAAAAAAAAAAAAGAAAAGAAAAAAAAAAAAAATAGCTGCTTCATATCATAATTCTAGTTACGAATAACTTTTGTTGAACCGTTAATATTGTGTAAAGAATATTTATTTTATTCATATTCTGCTTCGAAACAATTACTCTACTTTGTTATACAATGTTATTGTTGGGAGTGTCTTTTATTGCTAAACCTTTGTGATTGTCTGGTATTCTTTTTATAGTTATTTATGTTATATTTTAAGCTGCGATGGCCATATTTTATAAAATATTGAGTTATAAATAATATGGCAAATTTAAGTAAAAGAAAAAAATAATAATTCCCAAGATTAAAACTAGTATGTATATCATTGCATTTTACACTTGGATATAAAAGAACATTATCTATAAAAATAGAATTTTTATATTTCTTCAGATTATTTCCTATATTATTTTCATTTATGAATAAATCATATCCGATTCACTGAACTAATTCTTAACAATTAAATCTTAACAATTTACTATTTTACAGATAAAGTAATTTTGAAATAATAAATGTAGAAGGTAAAAGGAGAAAAAATTAAAACTTCACATGGTAATAACCAATAAAATTCCTTTATATCAAGTGTCTGTCTGTCTGTGCGTGTGTTAACAGCATATCTTAGAAAATGATAGTAGCAGGAAGTCCAAAGTCGGTATCCTAAATCTGCATCATATAGTAATGTTACACTAAATTTTTCATAGAGATAGAGCGAAAGGTTCATGTACAGAGACATCCAAGAGAATTCAAAAACATGACGTCTATGGGCAAAATTTCTGGTAAATATAGTGTAACATCTGTAGGCTGTCCTAAAGAATTTGAAATGAATATATTTTTCATATGTATAAAAGCATATTTTGAGTTGATTGTCGTAGTAAAATCAAACTTCATTTGTTTACAGGGCTACCCAAAGTACTTGGATATATTGAGACTATACTTGCAAATTTCTTGAAATGTATTTCATTTTGTGTTAGAAGTTTCTCATATAAAACTAAATCTATGTACACAATAGGGTGTATACATTGTTTTAGGTAATATACAGGGCTACTAAAAATAAATTAAACGTTCTTTTCTATTGAATGTAATTGATGGAAGTGCTTTGCTACATTTTACTATGTCGACGAACACTGTTCAGGAAGAAAAAATAATTTTCCATACCCATATTGTAAACAAAACATTTTCTGAATTGTTATTTCATATTTTTTTTTTTCTATGATATCACACTTTCAGGTTCCGTGAATATGAACTCCTAATTTTAGCGGTTGATCTGTATGTATATCTTTTATCAGCATAACTTGAAAATAACTGAAATTCAAATTTGATATTTTGAAGTTTGCATTAGGTTACCACTTGAAACTTTTTATTAAAATTTTCATGTTTGAAGGTAAATTAATAATAGTCTTGAAATTTAAAAAAAAAAGAAATGTAGGCCTATAGTTGAACGGGGGGGGGGGGGGGGTTGAAAAGGTTGCAGCCCCTAACACAAAATTATATATTAAAAAAAAACTGTTCCTAAATCTATTTTATATTATTTTTAAAGTAGATAGATCTTTATCTTCTTACCTAATTGATACTACGACTTAATCTGCAATCTGTTTTTACAGTATTGAAATGCAGGGTAAAAGAAAGTCGTGTGAATGACTCACCAGATTTTTTTTTCCTTTATTTAAAGAAGATGATTCAATTTTATAGTTACTTTGTGTGCTAGTGTTTCTATTAAATTCATTACAATTTTTAATAAATTCCTTATTAGCTTTCACTGTATGAGATTGTATAAAAGTGTCTTAATTGCTATTTGATATCTACATACATCACAAAATATCCTCAAATAATTATTAAATATAAAAAATTTCAAGCTTATTTTATTATTTTCCCCACTTTAACTCCCCTTTTAATTTTATTTTATAACTTTTTACAATAGTTCTAAAATAATGTTTCTAGTTCCTTCAACTTTTACTTTATTTCTTGCATAGAACACGAACTCTTTAATCCCCGTCGTATTAGTTTTTCTTCGTGCGTCTCTTAATAATTCACTTTTAACACGAAGTCTTAAAATGTCTTAAATTTTCTTCTGACTAATTTTACGCTTTCTATAGTACTTCCTCCTCTCCTCCTTTCTTATATGAAACATGTGCTACTGAACTTTATTTTTCTCGAGGAACGTTTATTTTCAGTATCTTTGTAATGTTGTTTGGAGCATACATTGATTTATTAGGACTTCATATTTTATTTACAGAAATCCATTTTAAATAAACTACATCATTGATTCATTTGGATATCTTATTCTTATTGTGTTCTCGTTGCTGCATCATTAATCTACCTACATGTGAGTGGAGGCATAGCATACATACATTATTTGCGACTCGTCTATCATACGAAGATAAATGAATATCAAAATTTCAGAATAAGCTCGTTTTAGTTTCTTGATCGGTTTAAACATTTTATGCGAATTCTGCTAAAACGTTTAAAGTGACTTTAGTATGCGGCTAAATTTTATAATGTATATAAAAAATCCTCAAATGAGCTTAATATAACTTAATTCAGACTAAAAGAATAACGATTTTTGAGGTTGAAATGGCTATTAATGGAATAAATTTTGTTGCCAAGATATAAATTTCTTTTAATACTTTCTAATATAGTAAAATTGATTTTTTTTTTTTTTTAATAACACACACACGTATATATATATATATATGTATCTTATACTATTAAGTGAGCAATGTTTGTATATATATATGTATATTTCACTGTTCTCGAAAACGGTAGCTCGGACAGTCACGTGATTTAACACAAAGGCGCCCTCCGAAGGGTCATTGTGCACATCGAAGTCAGATTTTCGAATTTTTGATTAGTTTTCTTTTAATTAATAAAAATATGAAAAAAAAATTAATTTCTATAATGACGCAGATTGAGGATCTTAGGAGAGATTTCGTTGGTTTATTTGATTTTCATTGATTTGAGTGTATTTTACATTGAACTACAGCTACGTTATGAGGAATTACCAAAGATTTGATTGGTTTATTTGATTTTCATTGATTTGAGTGTATTTTACGTTGAACTAGAGCTACGTTATAAGGAATTACGAGAGATTTGATTGGTTTATTTGATTTTCATTGATTTGATAAGGTAGGGGTGTCCAGTGATGTCTTTTTGGTTTTAACATGCTTGACAGTGTTTGCTGCGAAAAGGAGTTTCGTGCGTTTTCAGATTCATGCACAGCGGGGTAGGGGTGTCCAATGATTTTTTTTTTTTTTTTTTTTTTTTTTTCCTTTTTTAACATGCGTGATAGTGATTGCCGCGGAGCCGAGTTTCGTGCGTTTTCAGATTCATGCACAGTGAGTTGGGGGGGGGCAGTGATGTTTTTTGGTTTTAACATGCGTGATAGCGATTGCCGCGGAACCGAGTTTCGTGTGTTTTGAGATTCACGCACAGCGGTGTAGGGCTGTCCAGGGTTTTTTTTTTTTTTTTTTTTTTTTTTTTTCATGTGCGTAAAGCGTACATACGTGCGTTATAGTGATTGCTGCGAAAACGACTTACGTGCGTTCTCTGATTCGACCATTCATCGAATAGTGACTTTTACTGCACGAGTAACAGCTTCAACTGTTTCCAGAATATTCGAAGAATTAACATTTCTATTTCACTGTTTTAGAGAATATTCGTTTTAATAATAGTTTTGTTGCACAGAATCGAGAAATTCAAAAAATGTTTTCTATTGTCAAGGAGATCCCATACTAAAACTGTGAAGAAAATAGTCGCCAATAGAAATATATTTATTTATACGTTTCAATTATTCAATTAAAAATAAATCCTTTAAATGTAGTGCCCAGCGAAGCCTGCTAGTATATACAGTAAAACTTCCCGCGAGCGACCACCCTTGGTTCCGCAAAAATTTGGTCGTAAAGAGAGGTGGTCGCAAGAGGTGAGTTCGGGCTCTATTTTGGCAATCCGAGCCCGCCCAGGCCCGAAACATTTTTGAACTGAGCTCGCCCGAGCCCGAAGGTTTTGTGTGATCAGAGCCCGTGCCCGATATTGAAAGTGGTAGGCTATGCAACGCATACACAATAGTAAAATTAAATACCGTTTTCATTTTCAAATTAATTTTCTTATTATCAATTCTCAATTTAAATAACTATAAATGTTATTATAACAATTTATAATGTCTGTGTCTCTGTATACATGTATATATTTATAGTGCAGCCCTTTGTTTATAACGCGCCTACCGGGGGACAAAAAAATTTATTCGAATGAGTGATATAATGAGGCCCAATATAACGAAGGAGGAAGGATTACTGTATAACACTATGACATAATATGCATCCCGTTGAAAAAAAAAGTTCTATTTAGAAAAAGGAAGTCAAAGTTACTAAGGTTTGCAAGATTATTTTGTGATTTATAACCTATCATGACTATTATGGCATTATTAAAGGTGCTCTCAAAATGAATAATTTTTTTTTTTTTTTTTTACATTTTCCAGTTAGTGAAGAATAAAATACACGGAACTTTTAGCTTGAATCCGAGCCCGCCCGGAGCCCGAAGACTTGCGTAAGATTTGAGCCTGACCGGGCTCGGGCTCGGGCTTGGGCTTACGAGCTCAGGCTGAGCCCGTCTCATCTCTAGTGGTCGCTCAAAGAAGCGCCAACATTAGACATGAAGTAGATAGGGTAACAAATCGGTGCCTTTAAAATCGGTCGTTGGAGGAGGGGGTCGCTTAACAGGGGTGGTCTCCCACAGAAGTTTCACTGTATTTAAATTGTCACAAAAAAAGAAAAAAAGTAAACTGAAATTTTTATCTCGGATATTAAATTTTAAGGTGCTATGGTAAATAAGTGACTGGGATTTTTTTAACCCAGCTACAAATAAATAGCGATTCATAGTAAACTACTTTAAACTGTGTCTAACTAAGTAATTCTACTTAGAGTAGACAATGAAAAATGAAATATTAACTCATATTTCTAAATTCTCATTTTTTTATAACCTTTAAACTTCTTGAAATAAAGAAGAAATAGGATAAAAATGTGACTCTTTATACTTATTATTCACGTAAACGATATGTCAACGGTGTATGGCAACTCGTGTCAGAGGGTGATACAAAATGAGACTTTACAAAAAGTGAGTCACATTTGTGATTATCACGATCAACCGCAATGAAGTAACATATGGACAGCTCATTGTAAAAGTGGTGTAACTCCATATTATATATATATACACCGTGACCATGACCAATAAGTTCTCATACAACTTTTGAAGCACGTTAAAAAGTTGTACATATGTATTACTTTAGTCCCAATTATTTTGCAGCCAATTTAGTGTAAGGTATAAAGCTATTGCAAGTGTAATTGTTGTAGTAATTATAATTTTTCTTTAATTAGGTAGAATGAAGAAATTGAGAGAAATTGTGATAAATGAATTCGTCAAAGAAGAGCAGCCGGTGAAACTTTCAGAGACTTGAAAGCCCTGGGGGTGAAGAGATAGTTCATTTACAGAACTATCAGAAGGTATAATAAGACGTTCTCTGTCGATGACAGAAAAAGATCTGGCAGACCGAGGTCCGTTCTGACAAAAGAGGCTGCGAAAAGGGTCAGAAAAAGGAAAAAACGAAACGGACAAAAATTTGCTAGAAAACTAACACGAGAGCACAAAATATCGAAGGAGTCAATGTTAAACATTCTGAAAAAGGAAGAAATTTTTGCTTGGCACGCTGGAGATGAATTTGTCTTTTCAGACGAGAAACTATTCAGTTTAGAGCAAAGTCTCAATCCCAAAAATGGCAGAGTATGATCAGTTTCTATTGATAACATCCCTGAGAGACAACATTACGTTCCGCGTTATCAAAATGCTTCGTCTTTGATGGTTTGGGCCGCTATTTTCAAAGCAGGAAATCTCCCGTTAGTCTTCGTTGATAAGGGGTTAAAAATCAATGCCGAATGTTATAAAACTGAGGTTTCTGAAAACGTTTTACTCCCAAATGTCCAGAGTATGTATAGGGCGGAATATTTCTGCTTCCAACAAGATGGTGCCCCTTCTCATACCGCACGTATGGTTCAGGAGTGGTGTAGTCAAAATTTAGCTGACTTTTTGCCAAAGAACGAATGGCTCCACAACTCCCCCGATATGAACCCGCTTCATTATTTTGCGTGGTCATATATGCTCTCCCAACTGAATAACTATAAAATCACTGATTTGAGCAAATTCAAAAATGTAATTCAAGAGATATGGTAGGAAATGTCAATGGAAGTCGTGCGTGCCTCATGTGATGGATTTGAAAAGAGACTTAAGCTCGTTAAGAAACTAAAAGGCGGAATTATTCCAACGGCTTTATTGTAAAGATACTCAATGATTGCTACTTTAATTTGATGCAAAAAGTTTTTGTATAATTTATTTTGTGTTATTGTAATAAAAATTTGAAAGTGTATGAGAACTTATTGGTCACGGTGTATATATATATATATATATATATATTAGGGGTGGGAATCGATTAAGAGTTTTAACTGGTTTAATCGTAGTTCATTAATTGATTAATCGGATTTTTAATCGGTTTTCATTTTTCTTTATATAATTTTATTTCAATGATGAATGAAACTCTCATATTGTGTATGTATGTATATATATATTATTCATAAGTTTGACTGATTTTTTTTTTTTTTTTTTTTTTTTTCCAAAAATTTTTGACTAATCAATTATAACTGTTTCATAACTGAAATTTAAATCAATTTTCAGAGTAATAATTGGTGATTTTAAGTGTTAATTTTATATAAATATTTTCACTTATTCAATTTTTTTTTTTTTTTAATAAATTAATTTTTCGATTCATTTTGAAAGAAACATTAAATGAATTTACACATCTTTTAGTTTTATATCGCTTTGTCCATCTCGCTAGTAACTATTTTTAAATGAATTCTCAAAATTTCATATCTTTATCATAAAAATCTCAAATTCTTCTATTTTAGTTCTTCTTTGCCACTTCGGACTAGAACGCAGAATGTTATTTTCTGTTTCTACTTCAATAGTTACTACCAGCAATTCTGAACAGACAATAAACACTTGAAGATATTGTGAAACTCTGTTGACATTTCCCCCATCAGAGGGATAGTAGAAGTCTCAATCCCCCCCCCCTTTTTTTTTTAATCTTTAGCATTTCCCTTTTTTGAAAGCTTCTTGTTTCTGAGAATACTATTACAAAGCTAACACTTTCTGTAGAAGGCTACAGACAGGTGGTGTTGCTCCAGCATGCACATTAAGCGGCATTTTGTTTAATAACTGCCATCCCCCCCCTTTTCTCTATCAACAAAAGTGCAACAACTTCTTTTGAGAGGTTTTATTTTTATTTATTTATTTATTTATTTATAATTATTATTATTTTTCTTTTTCATTATTTGATGGATGTTTCTTAGATTGTTTGTTAGCAAAATATGCGAAAAAATATTTTATAGGCAGAACAACATTTTTACATTAATTCGTAGTTTGAAAATTTTAATCGGATTTTGAAAATTTTTAATCGAATTAATCGATCTGATTAACTCGATTAAAAAAATTGATCTTGACTAAGCATTGATCGATTAACTGAACCGATTAATCGATTAATCGGCACAGACCTAATATATATATATATTTGCTTAATTGTATCACATTTTGTCACACTTTCATTATAAAAAAAGAAAAAAACTCCAATAATTGCATTAAAATCCAATAAATGACATTACATGTATTTCTCGTAAAACTAAAACTTCTAAATATTCATTATAAAAATGAAGTTTCTAAGTTCATAAAATTATTTTTAATATAATTTATAAATTCTTATAACTATGATTTGTATTAAACGCAAAAATGGATAACACTTACTCTATCTTGACTTTTTTTCCTACTTTTTCTGAAAAGGTCTCGTTATTTCAAAATCAATTTACAAGGGGATAATTCACTTTTACAAATAACGACCCATATAGTAGGTGCTAGGAATATTACAGTATTGAAATAAAGATGTACTCACGCACTGAGGGCGCGTTCCGCACCACATCCACCTTTGTCGCTTGGTACCCGTCATGCCACGTGAAGTTCCTTTTGTATTCCGAATTCACCTGAAACAAACAGAAAAAATAAACATAATCACCACGAGAAAATAATTATGAACAAGAATTATTTGCAAGAATCACAATGAAATAATAAATATGAGTGAAAATACGGATAGTGGTTGTTTTTAAAATATAAATTCAAATTCAGAAAGATAACTTGCTACCTAAAAGGACATTCGCTTACACGTCGCAGAAACTGCAGAAAATGCACATTAGGTTGGTTAGTTGGGTTTTAGTTCGCATTAGTACTGTGCAATAGGCAACTGGCAACAGTCTGGGACGCACCCCCTAAGGATAGTCTGAAGACATGTCTTCTCAATTTGGATCCTCCATGGAGGAGATGGCTCCCCCTTTTTGGTGACCCCCTTAGGTATGATTTAGATGGAAACACGGAGCAGGACATTGCGGCCACGACAGATTTCACGTGCACTAGCCACCATTAGTGCACACGACACTTCTTGGCCGACTTGAGCATCAAATCCGCAATCTTCCAATTACGAGCTCGGTACTCTTCCGACCAGGCTACCGTGGCCTGAAAATGGACATAAATTAACCAAAAGATGTATCGGAAAAGAAGAGAAAGAAGAGTTTGAAAGAGAAAACAAAGTAATAAACACATCAAAACACGGAGTACGAAGAGAAGTGTGCCTAGATCCATCTGGCCAACAGCATCCATCTTGGTTTTTTACCTTTTGTCTACCACGAGAATTAAACAATATTCTATGTAAGTGATTGCTTGAAGAAGAAAAATAAATTAACCGAGACATTCTCACTATACAATAGTCCAATAAAATGTTAACTTCTTAAAAAACTGTTCTTTACTTTTATTTTTCATTTATTTCAGTCAAAATCTTACGTATTATTTATTAACTAAATGGTTTGCGACTGCTCAAAATTCTGACCATAGTAAACATTAAATTGGTGAAGCCAGATCTGTTGCTTTGAATAGATTTTATCGTGGAAAATATCACCGGGATGGTTATACGAATTTTCATCTGTTCAAACAAAAATTAAAAATTGGCTATAAATAAATGATTACGAGTTTACGATCCAAAATCACTTAATTCGATTGAAAAAATATAGATTATATCTATAAAACAAATTAAAGTAATGTTTTAATATATTGTTTCCTTGTTAATTGTGAAGTAAAAAAAAAAAAAAAAACTATATGCATATGTATCAATATCAAACGATAAAAGATACCATTTGATATTGAAACATTTATAAAAATAAATAAAAATAAATAAATAAATAACTTTTGTACAGCACCTTTAGCAAACAAACAATATATTAAATTACTCATTTTGCACATATATAATATTTAGTTATTTCAAAGTGGATTCCGGATGTTTTAATCGGAAAGTTCTTAACTGTATTAGATGTTATTCACTTTAGGGGTTTTATAAAGCTAACTTTACACTTCGTTATGCTTATCCAACACGTATTCTTACAATATCCAATGAAATTTCGCAATAATCTAATCGCGATAAAACAAAATTTTGTGTTTATTTTTTTCCATACACTTCAATGGGAATATTTAAATTACCTCTTAATATAAATTGAAAAGAGATTCTTTCATCCAAATTGATCAATTAGAACATTTTTCGAGAGACGGAATTTCTGTGAGAATTTAATTAAGATTGTTCATCTGGAAGTTAGATTCTGTTACTTGATTTCATTTCTATCGAAAATCAAAGGGCTTTTGAAATGCAGAGAGGGGGATATGCATCAAAAGGTTATACAACAAAGTGAACAGTCAAAGCTACGAAACTTATGCGTTGTTCATGATGAATAAAATGTATGATACAGTTAAAAATATATCGGATAAAATTTAGAATGCCCTTTTCATGTCTTGATCGGATAGTTTACTTCCCTTCTTTTAATAGTATGTGCAATTCATAAAATTTCTAAAATAAGTGTTTGAATGAAATTGAATAAATTGATTTTACTAAGCATTTTTGGAAAATATTCCGACAATATGTGTAATATGAGAATTAATTGGGATAGTCCTAGTTTGTCGCAAGACTTATTTTAGAAAAATACAAAAATCACTATTATGTAATTTATCACGGTAAAATATTCCTTGGTGGTGAAAAAAGACTCCCGAGTTCTGCAGTGTGGAAGGCCCTGAAACTTAACCCTTTAACACTCATTGGTTTCGCACAAAAACCAAACATTTAGCAATGTTTAATATTTTTATGCGACAATTCTCCTATTTAAGAATTATTTTTAATCCTTTGTGCCTTCTCTGTTTTTAGATAGTATCACTACTCCAGAATTTGACAAATAACATTTCAAAGGAAACCATATGTAGAAGTCACTTTAAATCTCTTAGTCGGCGCAAGTGTGGCTTTGATGATGCATTCGTACCTAGCTTTTTTCACCTGATGAAGGAGCTTGTTATTATTTTTACCTAAAACTACTACTGCAGTTTATAATGTTTATTTATAAAGTTATTTGTTTATTTGTTTGATTGTTATTTGAATTTAATTATATTAACATATATTGTTTCAAACCAAATATTTCTCGGAAGTTAAAAATGCAATTTTATTTCTTTTTACATATTTATCATCAACTATGTGTCTATTGACAATTTTTAGGTTAGATCAGCAATTTTCAAAAGAAAATATACAGTGAACTTTAAAAAGTTAAAGGATTCTCTACAGGAACCAATATGTGAGGGTTTTTTTTTTTTTTTTTTTTTTTTTTTTTCTAAATAAAAAGTAAATTTACGACATGTATTCTTTATGTCAACCATAACATCGCTGAAGATTTTACTTCGATATCTTGTTGTGCGAAAAGAAGAGAGTTCAAAATAAACACATCTAATAAATAAGTTGTAATTCTACAATCGATAGCAAATTTATTGAAGAGCTAGCAAAAATTCGTATTTAAAAGATGTGCACCTAATACTCTTTTGTTAAGTAAATATTTGTGGAGTCATGATGGTCTTTTAGTCTTTATGCTGTTTATAAAAATGTAAGCTGATGATAAAAATTAGCGATCAAACTAAAAAAAAAAAAAACTGCCGACTGTGGGTAAGTTTCGTCGTATTAATTTAGAATTTAGAATATAACAACTCTATTAATATAACTGTACAAATTTGTTTTTTAAAAGATAAATCTATTCCATAAGTTATAAAAAGCTGAAAGTGAACTATTGAAACGTGGGCAATACTTTTTGACAGAGCACCCTTAAACATTTTGCATTGGGGCTCCCAAATTATAAACGCCGACACCAATAATATTTACCAAATATAATTGAGTATAATATACAAAATTCACAGCAATAACTTTCTAAATAAAGCCTAAAAACATATCAAACGGTTCAACTTAAAAGACATAACTCAGAAGCTTTCTAACTAACTCACACGAATTTTATCTTATAAAAGTTGTTTGGAGAAGTAACGGAAAGGATTACGTCTACATTCAAAGAATCTTGGCTCGGGTTATTACCTAAAATAATGGCGGCAGATCTCAGGGACTTCAGTTTTGTAAAATTAGTAAATTCTCGCAAAATTAGGTTCTTTGCCTATCCCCCCCTCCCCCCCCCCCAAAAAAAAAAAAAAAAAAAAAAAAAGGTTTTAAGTTGTCAGGAACATCACCAAGTTTATTGCCAAAACATTGTAGGCGATTTGAATAGATGGTTTTCCTTGTAAGAAATTCTGCCTGTTGAACTTATTTTACCGCAGAAAAACTATCTTTAAAAAAAAAAAAAAAAAAAAAAAAAAAATAATAATAATAATAATAATAATAAGCAATTATCCGACTTAAAGACATTTTAGAGAAAATATAAATGATATTTGCATATTTCTGATAATATCATACTTAAAATGGTCCTTTTTTTATTATCATTCATGTCGGCAAAAGTAATTTAAGTTATTTTTGTCTCTTACTGGTTCTTAATCTAAATCGCAACAATTTTGTATCAGTCTTTCCTCTAAGTTAAAATCAGTTCTATATTTTTGTGTGTTGGTATTGTTTTGTATCTATTAATTGCTAAATTTTAAGATTAAATTTTATTACGATATCTATCATTTATATATATATATATATATATATATATATATATATATATATATATATATATATATATATATATATGTATATAATATGCATACGAAATGTCTAACCTCATCGTAAAGCAATAGCTATTTAATTATTTAAAAAAAATTATTGCAAGTATTTTCTTAGATTAATTAAACTTTCATGAAAAAGATATTCTTTTCCTGAAAGAAAAAAAAAGTATTATTGTTCTTGTAATTTTTTCTTTTTCCGCTTAGAAATTAATGCTTGGCTAAGAAAAATCTGATTTATAAACATGTTAATTTTATTACCAGGAATAGCATAAAAACTAAAGCAAAAAATGTGAAAAAAAAAATACAGAAAAAAAAAAGAGAGAGAAAGAGAGAAAATAAATAAAAAATAAACAGAATTTCAAATAATTTTTCGCACATATTTATTTTATTTTATCTTATCTTATTATTAATTTATTTATTTAAAAAAAAAAAAAAAACTTAAAAAGTTTTCATTTAATAATATATTTAATGATAATCAAAATCAAAATCTTTCTTAAATGTAGAAAGGAATTTGTTTTCTTAATCCTAAAGCCATAGCTAAAAGAATTTGCCGTTTCTTTTGCAATAGGAATATCATCGAAAAGTCCAACAAATACTTATGGTATTTTTCTAACAGTATTATACAACTAAAAATAGTTTTACCTTAACTTCTTAAAAAAAAGAAAATGAAAAATGAAAAAGGAATGTATTAATTTATACGTTTCGTTCTACAAGTATATTATCGCAGTTTATGTATTATGAACCAATAGATTAAAAATCCATTGAACCGTCCCTCAAATAAAACCAAAATTAAAATAATTATACACGTTGGTTAACAATGATTTAGGAAATGACGGATATCCTCTTCAGCAACGTAATAATAATATTCGTTTTGTAATTCAACGTTCTTATTTTAAAAAGATTTGTTTAAAAAATATATATTACCTTTACAATACAAATATTACTGATATACACTGTGCACTTACACATTTAAACAATTTTTATATGAATATACAATTTACATTTAAAATTCATGCAACATCAAAAAAATATATTTATCAAAATTACATGGCGAGTTACTATTTGTGAAACTCACAAAACAATCCAATTTTTGACATTCCGAAAAACACTAAAAACAACGAATGTAACATGTATACCATATTTGTAGATCATACAAAAAATAGGTTACGAGTATTACCAGTAAAATAAGTGTTTTTCTCAAAGGCATTATTTCCATAGAAATTATTCTTGACAATATAAAATAATAATAATAATAATAATAATAAAAACAATGAGAAAGAACGAGATATGTGTTCATCAAAACTATTTTGTCAAAATACCAATCAAAACAATTTTTACAAAGAGTTATTTTACAGAACAGAATTACTTCTTCGGAGTACCAAGGCTTATAAAAGAAAATGTTTCTCCTTAATATTCTACTGAGAACATATTTTTTTCATAAAACAATTTGTCATTGCAATGAAATCTGTCTTATTATTTACTACAATAAATATATCATACTTAATTGAACTGCCACATATTTTTTCCGAAACATCAGTGAAAGCTTTCTGTTTGGATTCAAGAAGTTTTAGTGTTTGTGTGTATGTCTATTTGTATGTTTGCGGTAGTAATCATAAATATGCTTGAAATTTTAAACAAATGTTTAAGAATTACACGGAATTAGCTACATAGATTATGATGCATATACAGTCGGCAGCAAACATATTAGAGCGCTAGCAATAATTCCTATGTAAAAAAGGACACTTAATACTGTATTTAACAAAACTTACTTTTTTTATATACGAATTATTGCTACCGATCGAATAATTTTGCTGTCGACTATAATATTTCTCTCTCGAATACAGATACATATAAAACTATTTCGTACCAGTACGGTCTTTAGACAGCAACTCCTTTAATTGCATTTTAACATGATTACATTCATTCAACACAAAGAATAAACAGTTTAACTACACAAAATAATTCCGGTACATTTTATATTATGCATGGTAATTACTGAATGTGTTGCTTTGCACCCATATTTAGCTTTTTTAAACAAACAAATATTCACCAAAAGGGCCCCCTCTGTTGAGATTCATAGTTTTTGGTTTCTGGATTGTTCTGTGTTCCCGATTCACCGCCCCAAGCGATATGGTAAGGGTACGAATATTTGGTACTACTGCATATAGGTTTCGCTGGTAGAGAGCCCGGAGTGGATGTGAGTGAAAGATGAATTGTCGAAGTGTGCAGGCGCTAGTAGATGAGTTCGAGAACTGTTCAGCTAAATATTTAAAATTCGAGTGTATTTTGAGGGCTAGTACTAACATTTAATTAGTTTATTTATTTATTTCAAGAAAACAACTGCTCGGCTATATTCCTTGGTCATTAAAACTTCTCTCCCCAGATCCAAGAATATTACTCTTTTTGAGATCCTAAGCTATGACGTATTTGTTCCCCAAAATCGAGTTTTCCTGCGATCTGCGACCCACTAGGACAATCAAAAACAGCACCTCTTATTCTCCTTGAATCCTAGGACTGTTTATTTCAGTTAACATCCCCGTAGATAGATATAGCACTGATTATGTGCCAACAGATTAACCAGAATCTGTTTGCATAGAATTTTTGAAGATACGTCATCGAAAGGACTAGCTTTCAGGAGCGACAGAAGAACCCCTTGAGCTGTGCATGCTTGCATGTAACGTGGAAGTGTTCCGAAGATAACAGTCAACACCCTCTAAAACTAATCTCACATTACTAAAATCTCCTGCCGTATACGCCTATGTGCAATAAGGAAATACGCTATGCTTCTCTAAAATAAAGATAATTCGTTCTCTATATTGTAGCTCATACTTACGGAGAGGTTTGGTAAATTAAGGGTCTCGTAGGATCCCTTGCGTCAGGTTTCCAATTCATATTCAATATCCTCTATAGGTCTTCGGTGTCCAAAATCGTAATCAGTGTCCAGTTTCAGTTATCTATATCTTCGTTTTAAAAAATGCTGCAGTCTGCGGTCCCTGAAAGACGTTGCTTCAAAGTTTGCGGTGTGACCTGGACGAATGGAGTTACTACCAATGGTATTTTATTTCGATGGTGTTTGAGAATTTATTGGCAAGGCTGAATAAACTCGTTCATCTAGGATAGTTGGTGAAGGTAATAGCATACTCATGTTCTTTCAGTATCATGAGTTATGATTAAACGTTGTCTCATTTCATTTAATAACGACAGGTCTAATATTTATTACAAAATCCCAGCGAAACAGTGTTGCCTGTTGGTATTAGGTTATCACATTCATCAAGATATTTTCAATGACAGATTTTTCATCAATAAAATACCATCAAGATGTGTATCTTGAAAAAAAAGTAAAAATAAATAAATAAAAATAAGAAGAGAGTGATGAATTCGCAAAAGTTATTGATGAATTTACACGTTTTCAGATTTCCTAAACATAATCAAACTTTTTGTTTTTTTAAATGTTTGTATGTTTGTTTTAATAAAATTTTCTGGACGTTGTATCTCACGAACCAATTGAGAAAATTAAAACAAAATTGGTATTTGGTTAGACCTTAACTTAAGTTGATTTTGATTAATATTTGGGATATATTAGCCCAGCGGGTGACGCTGCAATGGGGATATTTCCTCCTTCCATTTAAGGGAAGGCTATCTCAGCTTCTAGAGTGTATAAAAGCCACTTGGTATGTAATATGAATATTATGTAAAAATATACTGATTCTGTTTGTGTGTATATCTGCCTACAGGTAGTGCTTCTATTACTTTCTGCGATTTTCCAGATGACTATGTCAGCATCCGTCGGTAGAAGTTGCCTAAAATAATATATACAAAATGTTAATTGTGAGAAGATAAGTTGATGAAATTTGTGCTCATGTAACTTGGTAGGTTGAGTTGTTATATAGAATGTCATAAAAGAAAGTTATGTGATGGTCGCAACATATAATAGCTTCTTTTACAAAAAGTGCTTTTGTAATATAATAATCAAGAAACAGGGTTTTTAGATTTTTTAATCCATGCCATATTACCATGATTACTAAGGTATAGTTTATAACACAGAGAGATAGCAAAAGAAATTATCACTCTTATGGACTATACTTTGCTTCGTTGTATTTAGTTGGTTTGAATATCAAATTCATATCAAAACTATTCTATAAATAGATCTTTTTTTCATTAAGATATTTCACAGCAGATATCTGAAAAAATACACTGTTGTCTTCTTTACTTAAAAACGTATGCTTCTTAAAAGATCCACAAGGAAAAGATCTTATAAATATTTACTGTCAAAGTCATTAAAAGATTTTAATTACAGCATAATGTGTTGTTGGAAATCGTGCAACCTGTTAATGTGCTTTCTACAAGCTGGGAGCAAACATTAGCTTTTCTCATTAAGTAAGAGTTTAACGAAAATATTTATCTTTTCTTCTACATTTTTTTTCCCACTTAGCGCAAACAATTTTGTAGAGCTTTTTTGAAACTACCTCTCCTTTGCGTCGATATTATGAAGATACTCTCGTCGAACCGTGCGCATAAATTAGAATTGCAAGTTTGCAGCCTAAATCAGAAATTAGGAATAATTATTCATAATATTGAAAGGCAGGTTTTTTTTTTTTTTTTTTTTTTTTTTTTTTTTTTGAGGAAGGTTGGAAGGAGAGGGGCAAGAAAGAGCAAGGATGACAAAATATAGGATGCCAAAAAATAATAAAAAAATAATTTTAGATGCCAGTTAAAAATTAAAGGGAATAATAATAATAAATATTGGTGATAAATATAATACTTATTAAACACATATCTTTAAAACCTGTACTTATATGATATTTTTAAGCTAACTGTCATTGATTTTTATTTAATCTAGCATGTCAGTACACTTTCTTTTTTGTTTGGAAGCATTCAGATGAATCCTTTTTACTGTGAACATAGTATTTCGTTTTTATTTTAAGAAATAATGACTATCTGTGTGTGTCAGTTCCGAGTCATACAGAAAATTTGAAATTCTATTATTTTTAAATCAAATAATGCATAATAAATTACTAAACAACTGAGCTTACATTCGTTTTATTTTCGGGAAAAGAACTCATCGTGTATTTTTAACGAAGCGTTGTTCCTTTTTAAGTAAGGCAGCGAGGAATAAACATATTCTGAAACATTTTTGCACATTACGGGATATAGATATACTTACGACGTGTAGAAAACTAAAATGAAGAATGTAATTTAAATATGTATTTTTATACATACATAAAACAAATTCAAATTCCAGAGAAAACAATCCGAGCAACTTAAAATCACGGAAATAATTTTTCCTTAATTCTAGAAAGAAAAATAGTCATTGTAAACGAAATTACTAAAATCTGCAGCAGGCAGATTTGTGTTTTACTTTCTCATGAACACTGGATTTTGTAACATCATGCACCAGTAATAAATTATGAAATACTTTCCTATATTATTATTATCATTACTAGTAGTAGTAGTACGATAAGATTTACAGGAACATAAAAAAAAACCTCATTTAAATTAAGGGCTTAAAATTGCATTTTCTATTTTATTAGGCATTTTACACTTTTTTCAGCATTCTTTAAGAATGGTTATGAATTTAATTAGTTCTCCTGTCTGTCCGTTGTGTGTACATTGAAGGTTAAATGAGGCAAAGTTTACGCACAGTTAGAAAGTGTTAATCTATCCGAAACGCATGATTTTCCATACTGGTTTATATTTGTTTATTTCAAAGCGTTCCTCTTATTTTTTCCTTCTTTGTTTTCCCTTCTCTTCGCCTCCTTCGATATTGAAAGACCTCGAGCAATGGAAATGTTAAGTGATACACCGGATAACAACTAATCTACTTTTTAATAAAATTTTTTGCTTAAAGTAAAATGTTTCAAATGTGGCTCTAAAAGTATATATTTTTAAAATTATTTTTAAAAGCCCATAAACTACTAAATAGTTTAAAAGTACACGCTAATAAATGAAAATATTTTTTTTAGATTTGCTAGCTTCTTTGCTTATTTTTCATGTAGGTATTAAGGAAGATTCTCATGTAAACAACATTTACAATAATGTCATTATTTTCTTTTTCAATATTCTATTAGATTATTTTCTTATGGATGTATCATTCTTCAAGCAATAAAGTCCATTTTCTTAATCCGATGAAATCCCCAAAATATACATTCTTATTATATGTTTTAGAAAATTTTCGCTTAGGGCATAAATTGAATTAAAAAATAATTTATAAAGTAATTACATAGAAGAGAGAGAGAGAGAGAGAGAAATGAGGAAATATCCCAATGAAATTAAAATCTTAATAGCAAATCAATAAAAATTGTATTCAAAAGTTTTTGAGATGGAAATAAAACATTCCATTAACAGTAAAATTCTTTATTCGAATAAATATGTGAACTTCTTTCGATGGGCTAATACTTAAAATATTTAGCAAAGAAAATATTTTTTAAAGGATTTTTAATGTATTTCAGTACACTGAAAATATTTATTTATTTTTTTTATTTTTTTGTACATTTCAATATATCAGTAACATTATATATTTCAATGGATATTATATATTAGTTATTGATAGTATTGTGTATACATATATCTATATATTGATATATATTGATATATTGATAATAGATTTTTAATGAATTTTAATATATTTCAACACAGTCACAAATATACAACTCTAAACTTTAAGTATTTTTAAAACATTATTTTTAAAAATAAATAAGTAAACAAATAAATAAATAAATAAATAAATAATTATCAAACATGATTTAAAAGTTCACTTAGCATTTAAAAAGGTGTGAAATTTATACAAAAGCTCAGTTTTATTTAACGTATATTTAAAATCTAAAACATGCCTAAAATATTTTGTCAGTTTTGAAGAAAATAATTTTCAATAAAAGAAAGTCATCTATAGAAAGTCGGAAGGTTTCTAAAAACTTTTGAAAGTGCTTTCCACATCGCAAAATAAATAAATAAATATAAATAGATAATAAAATAAAATATAAAAGCAATACATTCAAGAATTTTGCTTTTTAAAAATTTTGAATATCTAAAAACAACTGAAACAGCTTTTATATACTTAAATTCCTTCATCAAATATGATGCCAGATATTTTACAAATTGTTTTTTTATGGGAGTGAGTTATTTTCTCATCTGCAGAAAGTCGAAAACAATTTGTAACTGCATCTCATTTCATCCATAAGGAAAACAAGACATGCGAGAATTTTGTTCTTTAAAATTTCATCACTTTCAAATTATGTTTTATGCTCTAATAATTGTCGAAGTTAAAATATTTAAATGTTAATGTTTTCAGCATACTAAACAGGATAAATGGGATTTTTTGCGTATTGATTTAAAATCATAAGTTTATTCATTTAGATTACCTTATATACAAATTTACTTAAAAAAAGGAAAAGTAAAACAATTAAAGCAGTTCCTTTGTTCAAAACAAAAACTATCTGGGGAAAAAGAAAGTGTTTACACGTGAAAAACTTCGAAACAATCAAATTAGATAAATGGTTTCGAGAAATTATTTAGGAGTAAATGGAACAATTACAAAAGGCAGATGGTAAATATTTCCTGTATAAATTCCGAGAAAAAAGCAAATGTAAAATTGAACAATGAAAATACTTAGCTCTTTTTAAGTAATCTGAAACAATAAAAATTCAAAACTGCAGAACGACGGGAGATAAAAATTATGACATTATTTCAATAACACAAGTAGTAAAGGAAAAATAAACTCCATTATAAATGAGGAATGCATAATATTAAGTTGTTTTGTTAAACAAATATTAAGTTTTCAATAATAATCTGATTATTTAATATCAACCTAATTGTGAGACATACACAAAAAAAAAAAAAAAAAAAGAAAACAAAAAGAAACAAAACAGCAACTTTCTTAAATGTTAAGGATTTTAGTTATATTTTCCTATAAAGTATTCAGGTTGAACAAATTACGAATTTCCTAAACATCAAATAAACAGTTTTTCTTAACTTAAAATAATTTATATTTGTGAATGAGCAAATTTTAAATTTTGCTTATAATTTTCTGTAATACACAAGGGGGCTCTGCCTCCTGCTCGTTCCGCTCACCAACCCCCGAGGGAGGCGTCGCCTCCCCCTTACCCCGACTCACTTTACTTATTAACACCTGCAGAGATCTGCCCGCCTATTCGCTGTTTTCTTTCACTGGAAAGGAGTATTAATAGTGCATATTACAAGACAAAAGTAGAAAAATATTATGGAAATCCTCGTATTCGTCAAATTGAAATATATAATATTTATATATATTTTTAATAGAAAGAAATTCATATTATCTAGATCATTTTGCATTACAGCTTTACTACATGACCCTTTTTATTTATTTTTTACAACCTTAGATCCGGACCGGGGTTGCAATAATTTGTCGAGTTGGGTATATCTCGTCTTCTCCCCCTTTTTTTTTTTTCTCCATACAGTGCCAATAAAATTGATTCATCTTGCCCGTATAAATTAATATTTTTCTTATCTGAAAAAGTTTTAGACGTCCATTTTGTTGTCCATGAGCCCACTGCAAGAATTCAAAAACGTGATTGTCTCATAATGGAAGAGTTCTGAGTGCTTAAATCTGTTGTGTCTAAGAAGTTATCTTAAAATGATTTATGCTTATTTCAACTTTAGAAATCTATGCTTCAGTCATTTCAGATTAGTACTGTACTTTCTTTGGTTTCTAACAGAAAGTTTCTTCGGCTGGCCACTCATTCTTTACGCTATATGCTTCAAGCACATATAGAAATTCTTTTACACTTCTTATGATTATTTGAAATGTTCTGCGATTTTTCTCAGTCATTTAAGAACATTTTTCAGCGATATAATCTGTCCTGTCTAGTAATCGGTTAGTAGAATTCCTTGAGGTGTAGAGCATTTTCATTTCGAGAAAGTTTAACTCCATAAAACTAAATGGTTGAGCACATTAAAATTTAGCAAAATGCGAAGTGTTTATATACACATATTGCTGGTATTCCCTTACAATACTTAACAACGGAATCTCTGTTTTCGGTCAGTGTCCATCTAGTTCTTAAAGAAAAAATTGGAATAAAAATTTGTATCATTTTTGGTTTCTGTATTATCTTCCATTAAAAATTAAAAAAAAATAAATAATCATTTTCGTCTACCAACAGTATGAAAATTGATGAGTTATAAACATGTTAAAGAACTTTGATCTATATTTCATATTTGACAAATACTTGGCATTAAAGATTTTCAAAAGAGTGTCCATCTATGTTTTTTATGGAATTTACATGTTAGTATTTATCGGTATTCCCTTGACACAAACAAATCGCTTGTTTACCCGATCAAAACACTTCTCTCTTATTGAATAATTAATTGAAAATTTGATAGCATGTTTAATTTTTAGGTGAGATTGAAAAAAGAAAAAAAAAGAGTGAATTTCTGGTTTCCTACCAATTAAGAATTTAGAAAATTTCGACTGAAAAAATTGTTCAAACGACTGGCTCAAAACTTATGTGAATACACACACACACACACATCTCTCTCTCTCTCTCTCTCTCTCTCTCTCTCTCTCTATATATATATATATATATATATATATATATATATATTATAGTTAGCTTTATAATTCTATTTTATTGTCGAATTGTTTACTATTTTATGAATTACATAGAGAAAAAAGTCAGTATTTAAAAAAAAGCACAATAAGAGGATAATATTTGAATACACAAGTTATGTCAACACACACACACACACATATGTATACTATAGTTAGCTATATAATGCTATTTCATTATCGAATCATTTACTATTTTATGAATTACATAGAGAAATAGTCAGTATTTAAGGAAAAGCACAGTGAGAGGATCTTTAACAATATTTAGAATTTTTTTTTTTTCTTTTTGAGTAAAAATCCAAATTTAGTAATAAATAAAATTGGGAAATAACTGGTAAAAGGGTATTCTACACATAGGAAAAGTTACGCAATATTTATAAGAGGCAAGGAAAATTTTCATTATTTGCACATTCTGATCTTTAGTTGAGGCAGACAATGGTCAGTGTTGTAATTACCAGAACGAACTAAACAACAATATTACTTATGCGGTTTCATGCTATATACAGCGATTAATCAAAATAAGCAAGAAATTCGAATAAGATAAAATAATCAAAGAGTGCGTGGAGATCGGGTTGGGGCATTTGCATCGTCTTATTACTTTACAACTTCCCACTAAATATGAGATCTGATTGAGTCGTTCATACACTATCATTATGTCTTTTATTCTTGAGGTGCATCTAGGTTAAATGGTTGAAACTCCTTGATTTTCTTCAAATATGAAAAGAATTTAAAGTAGTATAAGGAAAGACTTACAAACAATTCACTTTCATTCTCGAACATTCTTGGGTCTCCGGAAAGTTCATATCACGACGACTCACAAGTCGAACTTCACTAAACTGTTACTTTACCAAGAAAACTCCAAAATCCTTTTGTCTTCGGTATTATTAATTCCTGAATTGAATTAGATAAAAAATCTTCCAGGTAGGCTACTCGAGATATTTATAAAATTTCCCAAGCAAACACCAATGTTTCCGATTCAGCATAATTAAGTCCATTAACTAAACCCTATCGGAAATATTTTAGTCGCGTTAGACTCAGATGTTTATAAAAATACTCAAATAAACAAGTTCGGATTCGGTATTATTAAAATCATTAACGAAACCGATAGAAAATAATTCAAGTAAGGTATCCCGAGACATTTTTAAAAGGAAAAGAAATGATTTTTAATTAAATATTTCTAGTAGTTATCCAGAAGGTATTTTACATGGTTTGTTAAACTCAAGAGAAACTTGTTTATTTGAGGTTATACGAAAACAAAGCGATTTAATTTATCTATAACAAGTTTGTACGCCTGTTAAACAGCAATTTGCATAGCACTGTGATTTCTGGGTCAAATCTGAAACGGAGCAATAACTAATCAAGTTTTATTCATTTATTAAAGAGTTTGTATTGCGTAATTATACACTAGTGTTACATAATATTATGTACCATTTGAAATATGGATTTTTTAAGCTATTGTATAGCTTTTATCGCGGGCTTTGAGCGCGGCGACCGAATCGAAAAATTCCGTAACGAAAAAAAAACCTAACACAGTTCGGCAGACTTCGGCTATACGAAGCTCGCACGAATCGAGACGAGCTGCTCCGAAATCGGACGAATACGTAAGCAGCTGTTTGTGAGAAAGTATATAGGTGTATAGGTATCTATCATATATGTACAACAGTGAATAGCTGTACGCGTAAAATTTGTGTATAAAGTAGATCAGATAAAACTTGAATATCCCCATTCGACTTGCAGGCCTTTAAAACCTATTAAATACCTTTTCTCTATTAAAATTTGTTTTCTTATCGGTCACCACGCTCAAAAAGTGTAACTTGAATTAATATCAAAGATAAAACTTGAATATCCCCATTCGACTTGCAGGCCTTTAAAACCTATTAAATACATTTTCTCTATTAAAATTTGTTTTATATCGGTCACCACGCTCAAAAAGTGTAACTTGAATTAATATCAAAGAAAAAAACTTGAATATCCCCATTCGACTTGCAGGCCTTTAAAACCTATTAAAATACCTTTTCTCTATTAAAATTTGTTTTCTTATCATTATTGTTATCTTATCATTATTGTTATCTTATTCATTAATATCAAAGAAAAAACTTAAATATCCCCATTCGACTTGTAGGCCTTTAAAACCTATTAAATACCTTTTCTCTATTAAAATTCGTTTTCTTATCGATCACCACGCTCAAAAAGTGTAACTTGAATTATTATCAAAGAAAAAACTTGAATATCCCCATTCGACTTGCAGGCCTTTAAAACCTATTAAATACCTTTTCTCTATTAAAATTTGTTTTCTTATCGGTCACCACGCTCAAAAAGTGTAACTTGAATTAATATCAAAGAAAAAACTTGAATATCCCCATTCGACTTGCAGGCCTTTAAAACCTATTAAAATACCTTTTCTCTATTAAAATTTGTTTTCTTATCATTATTGTTATCTTATTCATTAATATCAAAGAAAAAACTTGAATATCCCCATTCGACTTGCAGGCCTTTAAAACCTATTAAATACCTTTTCTCTATTAAAATTTGTTTTCTTATCGGTCACCACGCTCAAAAAGTGTAACTTGAATTAATATCAAAGAAAAAACTTGAATATCCCCATTCGACTTGCAGGCCTTTAAAACCTATTAAATACCTTTTCTCTATTAAAATTCGTTTTCTTATCGGTCACCACGCTCAAAAAAAGTAACTTGAATTAATATCAAAGAAAAAACTTGAATATCCCCATTCGACTTGCAGGCCTTTAAAACCTATTAAATACCTTTTCTCTATTAAAATTTGTTTTCTTATCGGTCACCACGTTCAAAAAGTGCAACTTGAATTAATATCAAAGAAAAAACTTGAATATCCCCATTCGACTTGCAGGCCTTTAAAACCTATTAAAATACCTTTTCTCTATTAAAATTTGTTTTCTTATCATTATTTTTATCTTATTCATTAATATCAAAGAAAATCCTTGAATATCCCCATTCGACTTGCAGGCCTTTAAAACCTATTAAATACCTTTTCTCTATTAAAATTTGTTTTCTTATCGGTCACCACGCTCAAAAAGTGTAACTTGAATTAATATCAAAGATAAAACTTGAATATCCCCATTCGACTTGCAGGCCTTTAAAACCTATTAACTACCTTTTCTCTATTAAAATTTGTTTTCTTATCATTATTGTTATCTTATCATTATTGTTATCTTATTCATTAATATCAAAGAAAATCCTTGAATATCCCCATTCGACTTGCAGGCCTTTAAAACCTATTAAATACCTTTTCTCTATTAAAATTTGTTTTCTTATCGGCCACCACGCTCAAAAAGTGTAACTTGAATTAATATCAAAGAAAAAACTTGAATATCCCCATTCGACTTGCAGGCCTTTAAAACCTATTAAATACCTTTTCTCTATTAAAATTTGTTTTCTTATCGGTCACCACGCTCAAAAAGTGTAACTTGAATTAATATCAAAGAAAAAACTTGAATATCCCCATTCGACTTGCAGGCCTTTAAAACCTATTAAATACCTTTTCTCTATTAAAATTTGTTTTCTTATCGGTCACCACGCTTAAAAAGTGTAACTTGAATTAATATCAAAGAAAAAACTTGAATATCCCCATTCGACTTGCAGGCCTTTAAAAACCTATTAAAATACCTTTTCTCAAAAAATAGAGTTAGATCATTCAAATTTGGTACATCGAGGTTTCGATACCTACAAATCGATTGCGGATATTTTTGATATATTCTCATTGCGGATCTATTCTCATTTATTCAATAAAAGAAAAAAATTTGTTTTCTTATCGGTCACCACGCTCAAAAAGTGTAACATGAATTAATATCAAAGAAAAAACTTGAATTAATATCAAAGAAAAAAAAATACTGCATAAATAAAATAAATAAATATTTATAATTGCATAAGTTGATAAAAAATGCTATGCAATAGCTTTACCGCGGCAGTCCTCGAGTGCCACACGTATTTTTTTTTTTTTTTTTTTAAGTTTTGGAACAGAATGTGTATATGTAATATTACACAAGCAAAATTATAAAGTGTTGATAAATATCATGAAATGCCATCCAACATGTGAAAATAATAAGGAAAAATTCGTAGGAAAAATACAAACTTTTAAAATAAACATTATATGAAAGAGTAGAAAATAAAATAATAATAAAAAAACTCTTAGGGATTTTCTAAATATATTTGAGCACTTCTCTTAAATTGTATTCATTCTATAGCTTTTTTCATTTTTACTCTAAATTAAATTTAATACTCTGTACTAATATTTGCTAATAGAAACTAAGTGAAAATAATTTATCATTTTAAAAGTTATAATTGCACATTTTTTTTTCAACCGAAAAATTATTATGATATTGATCTTCTTATTCCGTTTCTTTTCAATTTCAACAATTCTCTTTCAGTACGCCAGAATAAATAAGCTGCCATTGTATGCGATAGCTCACGGATTAACTTAATCCTTTCCAATATACTTCTTAAGTCCTTGTCCTCACGAAAATACACCATGGAAAGTAACGAATTAATGAAGCCTGTCAAGATAAGATTAAAATCCAAGATATTAAATTGCGGATGATGAAATCCACTGAAGAGTTTCTCTTCAATATCTTTCCTTTTTAAAGACTTTTATTTGATTTTTTTCTTTCTCTTATCCATGTGTGGTAAGGAAAGTATTACTTTTGGGCTGAATTCTCGAAACTGAGTTTTTGCATATTTACACACTGAGGTCTCCTGAATTCGAAAAATCATGTTTTTAGTGGTTGATCTGTGTGTCTAATCCGTGATTCTGCTATCAGCATAACTCAAAAACGGATATTAACAAGAAATTAAAATACGCTACTTTAAATCTATATAATGAGAGGATATTACTTAAACTTTTTATTCAGTTTGGACTGGTATTTCATACACAGTTACCGACATAAGTAAAGGCACATTTTCGAATCTAGAGGTATTGTTGAATATCTAAAGAAATACTTCATAGATTCTCTTGAAACTTTAGGAGTAAAAAACAAAAAGTTGTAAAACATATATTTCAGTGAAAGTTCTGTCAGGAAGGCTAAAAGGGGATCAGTTACAAACAAACCAAAAAAATATATTCTTTGAGATAACTTAAAAAAAAAAAAAAAATAATAATAATAATAATAATGATTGAAATGGTTTGTAGCTAACTATAGTATATGATTATGTGCCTTCTTTTAAATATAGGTATAAATTTATATGGGAATTGCACTTATATTAACGGAAATATAAAGGATTTTTTAATAATATCGGCAAACTTTCGCTTGTGTTTTGTTTATAACATGCACGTTTTTGAAACCAATTCAATATCACTGTTAGAAAACTAGACATACTCCATTATATATAACATACAGCAATCGGAACATAAAAATATCAAATACCTGATGAAATATGAGAATTTTTATTAAATAATTTTTAATTGCGCATGCGCAAGCGCTAGAAAAACTTCTTTTGCATAACTTATTAGCCCAACATATAGACTAACTCTTAAACAATCTCCAAGAAAATATCAGTAAAACTCAGAAAGATATCATCGATAGAAAAGTTGGTTTTCAAATAATTTCGAAATGATGAAAACGCTACGGAGTTTGACCCCTATTTTCACTCAATCCTTGAACAGTTACGGACATAAAAGAAAGCATTGCATTTTCTCAAAAAATGGTGAAAAGTCTTGAAAAATATTACTTTATTAAAACATATTCTTTATATAATCTTTAATATCTTACGTATAGTCAATAATATTGGCTATACATTTTATATTCTATCTGATATAACAATCATAGAGTTTTTACTTTTGTCTTTAATGTTTAAGTTGAAAAATTCTATATATTTTTGCAAGTTTATTAATTTGAATATTAATTTAATATTTTGCAGTTTTCATTATGATATTCAAAATATTATGTAAACAATATGTTTTAGTAAAAATAATGGTTTTTAAAGATTTCTTCTATTTCTTGAGAAAATGAATAGCGGGCTTTCACTGATGTTCTCGATTGTTCGACGATTCAAAATAAAAGTACGGGTAAAATCCCTTAGCGTTTTTTTAATCCTTTTTAAAGTACTTGAAAAGCAATTTTTTATCGACGATATCTTTCTGAGTTTTAATGAAATTTGTTTGGGGATTTTTTTAGAATTTCTACATATAGTTCTAGTTTCTATATATTTGGCTAATAAACTATGCAAAAGAAATTTTTTTAGTCCTTGCCTTGCGCCGGAAAACGTTTTATATTGGGATACGGTAACTCTTTTATATCGAGTTACCCTGGCTAAAAATTTTATATAGAGTTACTCATGTAGAACTACAAGCATACACTGTTAAAAAAGCTGCAGTAAAATTATGGGCAAAGCCCGGCAGCAGAGATTCCAGACAAAGCCCGTAAAAAAACATTTAGACGATGAATGATATATCGCCAGTAATTTTTTTTACATTGTGATGAAACATACAACCAACCTGTAAAAAAAGTAGTATTGACCGTAAAATTAAAAGCTAAAGTTTGAGTTTCTCGAATACTTTTAATATTGAATATTGTTAACGCTCAAATTATGCATAAAAATTATTTTCTTTTAAGACTATTTTAAGATCTAAATTTGCTATTTTTGACAAAATTAAGAGGTCAGACAATTCTCGTATTTGAAAAACGAAAGCTTTTTTTTTTTTTTTTTTTTTTCTATAAAGACTGAGACTGATTTTTGAGAAAGAAAATTTAATATATTTTTCGAATTCATTTTATTCGTAAACACTAGAACTGAAGAGGTAGTCTTATTTCAAGGTTCTCATTAAGGAAAATAATGAGTGAGAATTACTCCCCCCACCCCCTTCTTCAAAAACAAAATGAAACTTTTAAAAACTATTTGAGATCTCTGAAAATTAATCGAGACTCCAAATAAACTTTGAATAATAATAATAAATCTTTTACATGGACACAGAGAATTTGTATCTCCAATTAATACGATTTTTTTCATGTTTTTCGATCTTTATGGTTTCTGTAGTGGGTGCAAAGGAGAAATAACTAGAGCCTAATTCTTACTCATCGAAACAGGTTTTCATTATAGGACCGATTTTAAACTGTGTTTATGAAGTGTTAGGCGTATTTGCACTTTTTAGAATAGCAGAAGATTATTATTATTATTATTGTTATTATTATTATTATTTTAGTTGTATTCCATTAAATGGAAGAAGGACTGCAGTATTTCGAGAGCAGAACCTGTTATATATGATGTACATGTATATATCTGATGGTCATATTCAGATAAAACAGTTTTGTTTTTTAACAGTGAAGATCATACATAGTAATCATAAGACTTATCTTCAAATGATTAATTACATATTCATCTCATATTGAAATATACTTTATTATTGCATATTATAAAAATTGCATTGTGGAAACAACATTAAAATTTTCCGTTTTCTAAGGCTTAAATAAAGGGTTAAGAGCAATTAGAATGCTGTATGTAAAAAAAAAAAAAAAAAAAAAAAAATGCATTAATTGGATAAAATAACTATTAGGTTGTAGTTTGTGTTTTAAAAATCTGGTTTCAAATCAAGAAACCATTTTAGCTTTCTTTTTTAATGTTTTCGTGTCAATACACAAAGAAAATCAATTTCATCAATATCAATTATTCAGTTTCAGTCAGATGTAAATTCTTTGAATTAAATTAAGATAACAATAGCTTATTAAAACCAATTGATGTTTCTATGCGTCATGCGTGCATAATTAAGCACATTCAGTCAGTATAAATAACAATCATAGTTTCAGTTTGAAAATGGAAGCGTTTTCTTACGACGTCACTGAAATGATAGCATGTTGAAGGGATTTGCCCGTAAGAAAATGGTTTGGTGGAAGATAAGAGCAATTTGCGTTGATTAACAGCTTTTTCTCGTAAATATCCCAAAATTATACTTTCAAAACATCAATTTACGGGCTAAGACCGTTTAGCTAGCAAAACGGTCATTTCCCGTACAATTATACGGTCAATTTCTAAACTATGCTTTCAAAACATTAATTTATGGATTATGACCGTTTAGGTTTCCCTTAAAATTATACTGTCAAATACCGTAACTTTACATTTTTTTTTTTTTTTTAACAGTGTATATCCCGAAACTGAGAAAGATACCATCGACAGAATGAGTTAAAGTTCAGGTGCTCTCAAAAAGAATCAAATAGAAAAAGGATTGATCAAACTGGACAAAAAGGATTGATATCAAATTGATATATATATATATATATATATATATATATATATATATATAATTGAAAAATCACTTGATTATACATCATTAGCCTCCATATAACAAAGACGCTTAAGATTGAAGTTAATCACATAAGAACACGAATAAAATTACATTACAACAAAACAAGAATGTCATTACATCAAAATTTAAAAATGAAATACCATGACTACATTAAACACAAAAGATATTTATGTGCTGGATGTCAACTGACTCAACTCTTTAGTCCACCAATGTTTGTTTTCTTCGACGATGAGCAGTTCAGAAAATAATCGCTGTCTGTCTCAAAAATCTAGTTCTATAAAATGGGCAAGGGACTATCATATAGTATACTGTTACAACTCATTAAGTCTTTTTCGCTGCATCAACTGTTGCAATGAAAGTAGTTATGAGCAATGAAAGTGAAAATAAAGGAACAGTTCATTCACTTTCAATGAAGTCTGCCTCGGCAACAAAGTGGCGATTTGGCGATGAATTTAGCGACCAAATTTAGCGAAAAACATTAGTTTAGATTTCCCGAAGTTTCGAAGCTCTCCAAGGAACAGGAGCCCAGATCTCAAACTTTCCACGGGTTAATAGATAGAATCAACCTCAATCCCATCACAAAAAGTTATAAAAAGGAATGAGTAATCTTCTGTGAGAGAGAGAGAGTGGAGTCATTGCGAGTCAGTGTTTTTCAGAGAATTATTCTGAGCGATAGTACTTTGGAGACTGTGTTCGAAGCGACTGAACTTTGTTTGTGAGCTTGAGAAAATTCCTGCTCTGGATTATTTGACGTTATTTGCTTTATTCCTATATACAACAAGAAATTGTTTTATTAAACTGTTCCAGAACATTCGTGGAACAGTGGCTTTTGTGTTATGCGTGACAGCTTCATTGAACTGTTTCCAGAATATTAAAAAAATTAACAGTAATAATGAACTATTTTCGAGAATATTCGTTGTAATAACAGTTTTGTTGAACAGATTGGAGAAGTTATGAAGAATGAAGTGACTCGACTAGAACCTGATTGTTTCTTTACAAACTACTTTCTCACGCAAGAAAGTCAATAAATCTTTTCGTAACAATACCAATGAGGTGTAGATGTTTTCCAAGGCAATCATGTCCGGTCTCCAAACGGAATGCCTCAACTACAATGGATCTCGGATATTACAAAACGAGTACCGCTACTTCTTATTTTTTATTTGTTGAAGTTATTTATCACCGTAATTTTTTTCTTATAACACTTTTTTCTTGTTATTCTTTTGATTGATGTAAATGATACTTCACTATTATTTAACTGTAAAATTGCATATTTCTTTTTAGCTAATTTAGCAGCACATTCAATTCCAGCTGATCCAACATAAGTCGGAATATAAAAAATATAACATGTTCCTTATGCTCCTAAAGTTATAAAGAATTTTTCAAGTACTTTATTTGCCATTTGGCAAAACATTTAAATTCGAATGTGACCTAACACATATATCCATACAGTGTACATTTCAGAATTTAAGCCATTTCAGCCGAATAATATATTCTGAAAAATATTAATTTCGATGCTATTTTATTTAAAAAAAAAAAAAAAAAAAAAGCAAGCTGTGAAATTAAAAATAGAATTAATTTATCACCTTGTGAGTATTGCGCGCATTCAAAAAAATTAATTTAATTTAGTGGTCGTAAACTGCAAACGATGATTTGTTCCTACTTTTGTAATTGAATTTTTGTTGTCATTTGAATGCGTTACGACCGAAATTACTATATTTAATAAAACATTTGTATGCATTTAATTATGTATGCTTAATTTTCCTCTAGGAAATGTTAGTTTGATTAAATATTTACAATGTTAACAGGTAATGTAGGAAAAATTAATAGCGCAGCTTTGAATCGATGTCAAGACATTTATTAAAATACACACACACATTTTACATTATGAAATTAAATTTAAATCTAAATTCATGAGCTAATTCAGTAGCTCGTGACTCATCAAATCATGAACTATGCAACATTTTAAATGCAATTTCGCACAGAATATCAAAACCATTCATGGTTTAAATATAATAACATAATTTGAGAAAATATTAAAACCTATTAATAAAAACTTAAATAATTGAAAAGGATAAAGTAAGAAGTGAAGCCAAAAGGATTACAATATGCTACCGCCCACCGCAGTGCAGAATATGCGGAAAAGCGTTTTCATAAAGTAAACTCTGATGATGATGATAATAATAATAATAATGATGATGATGCTAGAATTATTAACAAATGAAATAAAATAAGTAAAATGCATCTGAAAGCGGATAGGTAAGATAGCGGATGGTGCGATTCAACGTTTACGTATGGTTTTCCATAATGTTCCATAAGTACATCATAAAAGCACCCAAAAAGAAAAAACAAAAATCTGGCGCAAAATTAAAATGCAGTAAGAAACTTCGTATAAAATAACATACAACAATATATAAAACAACAATTCAATACAGTCCGTCAGGTTTAAAAAATAAATACGTGTGCCATAAAAAGGGTACGATATTTAATTGGACAACAGAAGTCTGTTGACAAATAACAAAAATATAATCGTTGTGTCTGCCTTCTTGAAGCACGTTATCCCTTTTTGATGATAGAATTGTATAAAATAGAACATAATTATTTATTTCTATCCAAAACACTTTCTTTTCTGCTTTATTTATTTATTTATTTATTTCTGCACATTTAAATTTTACACATGCGTAATGATTACTGGTAAACTTGTGTAAGATACATAGTTCCAGTACTGTTTTCGTTTCTCTATTAAAGTCTAATGATCGCTATTACGCATGCGTCAGCTTTGCCGCGAATTTATCAAAATAGGGATGGAATGAAATCGTCAGGTTAATTGGTTTTTAATGGCGCACGGTCCACAGTAGAACATGCCGCATCAGACAATTGGGAAATCGTCAGAGATAAAATTTCGGAAAATGCCCATCTCAATAATAGCGTCCAATCCTTTTCGGAGTAGAACCACTTTTGTATGTTTCGGACTCGAATTGAAGAATGGACAGTAACCAACATTATTTATGTTTTCCAATTGGACATATTTTTGGAATATGAGGTCATGATTAAGAGACAATAAATAAATTTAAAACATATGACCATATATCTTTGGATAATCAGTGAGAGAAAACTACTGCATTAACTATTTCATTTTGGTCTTAAATGAAAATTTTTTGTCTGTAGATGTGTCAAGTTTAGCTTTTGTAATCAGTATTATTGCTGATTAGCCATAATTAACAATTGAACAATTGATTCTGCGTTTAATGATTTGTTTTTTTCATTTTTAGCACAAGCCACGCGCTTCCGCGGTACAAAAGATCCAATTTTAAACAAAACCAAAGAGGATTATTTTTTGTTTCTTTCATAGACTAACAATAAAACTAGTTTGTGTAGGTGGACTCTGCCCAGTTTCACATCATATGTATTTTCTCATAAATATCTAGTATAAGACCTGCCATATTCATGTTAAGAGAAAAGAATTTGACTAATTTATCGACACGGAAACTGACTCAAATGCCCCCACCTAATAGACTATCCACTGTTCAGTTCGATACATTTACCTTATACTAATTTGTTAATTAATTTTATTAGAATCAGTTTCTCAGTTTAGTTTTCGTGCAATTCCGTACACTTTCCAAAGCAACGAACCTCATTATGCAATTGTATATGAAATATTGCTCTATTCTTCTGTGTTAAGAAAATCTTAAACTTCGAATAACTTACAAAATTTTCAAATCCAGTATCATAAGTGATATTTTAAAAGTGTGTAACGTGTTAAGACGAGGATACATCAGAACCTCTTTGTAGACAAAACACGTTTTATTTACATACAACACAGGAACACATAAACATGCAAATCACACAAAAATAAAATTGATAGGAAAATTAAAAATCATATCGCTGAATTCTCGAAGCACTACGAAAAAAAAATTCGGCAGGTGGTCTCTCTTTCCAGCTCACCGGCTGGCACAAAACACTGCTCACTTTGGCTTCTTCTCGCCGACTCTCTCATTTCCCTCACACACAGTGGGTCTTCGATTATCTGCTCATGCGCAGATCGTTATGTCTATACCACAGACTGTCTATTTCACAAGTGGTTTGACATCTTTACTACGAAAATACCCTCAAAACGGATGTTTATTCGAAATTTTGCCCTACGCTGACATGTTAAGTAAATCATAAATTTTCAATAAATTACGAAATTATTAAATTAGAAAATTCATAATGAATTATGTTTATGCCAGTATTCTAAATGATATTTTAAAAGTGGTCTAACATCTTTGCGATGAAATTATGTAATTATCATTTAATTCTCGTTTTTATAATTATCATTTTAATAATTATCATTTTAATAATATTATTTTAACAAACTTTCAAGTCTTCAGTAAGGATCACAAGTCTTCAGTAGGAAATGGAACTTTTGGATTTTTATCCTTTCCAGCTACTGGGATTTATCTTTTTAACCCACAAGCAATCCCAGATCATCCGTGTGTTATCTCTGTTGATTCCAGGGCATCTATTCTCCGACCAGACTATACCTCAATTCCGACTGTGGCAGTCGTTATCTTGATCACGTGACGTCGCATTCCGACTTTTGATTTGACGACTGTCGTTGTTTAAGGACGGTCGCTATGGCAGTCGGATCGGAGAATAGATACCCAGCAATGATACAGCTGCTGTTTTCCCAAACGGCACATGTGACCATAGACCTACACCACTAGTTGTTTCCACCAGCAGAGGAAGATGTAATCGACTGTCGCCAGCAGTTGTCTCCACCAGCACAGAAAAGCCATTGCCTCCACTAACCTTGCACATCGAATGCAAGAAATGGTAGCACGAAGATTGCAATGGTGATCATTTGCATTAAATTAAATGTTGTGCAGGCTAACACTCAAACTTGTACCCTTATTAGTTTTAGCAAAGTAAATTTGTAAAAAAATTATTTCAATTCACAAATTTGTTTGTTTGTCCACAGTTATTCTTAATTCACGGGTAATTTTCCAATGTTTGTCTTCTATTTCTTATTTATTGTGACGTTGCATCTTACCTCATAACTGGTGGCATCTTCCCCATATATATGAGGGGGGGGGGAGCACAATTACATGAGTTTATTTAATATTAAGTTTTTCAATTGTGTACACAGACTGAGAAAAGAATAAGAAGCATACATAATTAATTAAACATTAAAAAACATGGTGTATTTTTTTCATTATCACATCATTTCAACTTTTGACTGTACTAAGCAGAACATCCTTATATATGGCGCTTTCTCCCGATTTACCTTATATATACACAGTCGGCAACAAAATTATTGAAGCGCTAGCAATAATTCGTATTTAAAATTTGCGCACCTAATATTGTTTTGTTAATAAATATTTGTCGAGTCATGATCTTTGTCTTATGCTGCTTATGAAAAAATAATTTGATGATAAAAATTAGTGATCAAACTAAAAGAAAATATATGAAAAGTGCGGAGGAATAATTTTGCTGCCGACTGTATGTGTGCACACACACACATATATATATATATACATTGTTTTGAGGTTATTTATTTATTTATTTACTTAGTAGTCATTGTCTGTTTTCAGTGGTTTAATTTTTAGTATTTAGTAAAAATTCTTTTTTTTTATTCTAGATTATGTATCTGCGTGATTTTTAGATTTATCTAATATATCACATTTCTTCTCAGCTACAGTGGAATGATAGAAGACATCAGTTTTGTATATAATTCATGTGAAATCATCAAGTTTTGGTGTGTATCAACTAGGTATATTTAATTTGTTATTATAGCCATTATTTCAGGCCTGTCCAACCCAAAACTCTTAGCAGGCCGGATTGGAAATCTATTTTACTCAGGCGGGCCGCATTGTATAAATGCATGAATCATATGCATATAAAGGGAACATAATCTTACACGACGTGCCACGTGCGGCCCGCAAACCGTGGGTTGGCCAGCCCTGATTTAAAAAATAATAGTAGTAAAACTAGAACCTTAAAAGCAAATAAAAATGTTAGTAGTTTTCAATAAAACCATTAATGTAGGAAACAAGTTTGCACTCTTCAAGAACCGAAAACTAACTAAAATAGAAGTCATTCCATTTTTATTACACATCGAAAACTTGAAAATTCGATTACAGTTTTCCTCCTATAACTCTTATGTGTTATTTTATATCACATAATTTTATAACTGCAAGGAAAGAGTAATTCTAGTGAAAATAATTTAATAACTACCAGAATTTTCGGAGAGCAATATATCACGAACTGTTTTATTCTTTAGCTACACGGAGAAATTTCTGTGGTCATAATTTGCTATAAAAAGAAAGTCTCTAACCATAGTTACTAGCAATTCTTTTTATTTCATTTTTAAAGATTTTTTTTTTCCTATAAACATATAGATACTAAAATCTAGATACTTTATTTAAAAAAAAAAAAAAAAAGAATTTGGGTATTTGATTCATATTAAAATAATACGTATAGTACTCTCTCTACTTTATATAAATAATTATTTTTCAAAAAATATTAAAATGTAGGAAACGAATCCCATAATCCCATACTTTCATAATTTTTTTCTTCAAATCTCAGTTCTTCATTTTTAAGTAAATGCGCATTTTCCTATACATAACACAAATTTATATACTTAACAATTTTTTTTTCTTTGGTACTATTTCTCAAATTTTTATTCTTTTTATTGTATAAAAATTATACAATGCTATATATAATACTTGTAATAAATATAATTACGTTCTTCATATTTTAAATTTAAAACTAAAGAGAAACTCTTACTTTTCATATTTTATTTTTATACACACCTTTTTATTATTATTATTTGGTTTTACAAATGAATGTGTAGAAAAGTATAAAAAATAATTCATAATGAATAAATCCCATCTATTTTAAGCATTTTTATTGATTTGTTCTTACTTTTTTTCCTTTTGTTAAATTTAAGGGTTCTGTTCTTTTCTTTTATCAGTATCATTAATTTTAAACTTTTAACTTCTATCAAATATATCAGATGGCTGTTTTAAATACTTTTGTTCAAAATTTAAAGTGCTCTTCAAAATTAATTCAAATTTTCTTATTTATTTTATTTATTTTTATTACACTTAACTTCCGTATTTGAAACGTTTTATTAGACATATATATATATATATATATATATATATATATGTATATATATGTATATATTAATTCAAATAAAATACAAAAAGAATTAAAGAATTAAATAAAACCCTACTGTTAATTTACAGCGAAGAAAATATGAAAGTAATATATGAGTAATATTATGTAATGAGAATTATGGCAAGAAATCGACATTTTTTAAAATTTTTATTAGAAAGCTTTAAAGTATTTAACTCTTGCCTCCATTTTATTTTTCTTTGGGATCTAATTCTTCCAAGTTAGCTTATACGTGATTTTGCCGAAATTTAACGTTTCAATAGAATTAACCGTACCATTATTTATCTTTCCATCTTCTATTTCAGGTTAAAAAAAAAAAAAAAAAAAAAAAAAGAAAAGAAACTTTTTTATGTGCCAGAAAGATAACATCAAAAATAAATTTCCTTAACCTCTCAGTCTATGTGCAAAAGATCCCTTTCTTATCAGTATTCAAAGTAGGGGCAAATCAACATAAAAGAAGAAACAATAAAGAAGAAACAATAAACCAAATAAAAAACATAATCCATGTAAAAAAAAAAAGTAAAGATTTTTTTTTTTTTTTAGTAAATCTCTGGAATAATAAGTTTAATGTCGGTAACAGGACTAGTTTCAAGAAAGAAAAAAGATATTGCGGAGAATAACTAAATAATATGTTTTATATGAAAATGGGGTATTTAAACAATTTAATATATAACTATATTGTGATATGAAAAATCTCACATACACTATTTACCAACAAGTATTTAGACACTTTCGAGTTTAAACATTTTGTCAAATATCTAGAAAAAATTTTCTAGGAATTATCTTGAAACTTTGAGAGTATAAACAATATGTTATACCTTATATATTTCAGCAAAAATGTAAAAAATAAAATCAAAATCAAAATGTTTTGGATCAGCCTGTGAAAAGCAATGCTTGAAATGATTTTGGCTGCTGTATGTGGTTATTATCTGTATACATTTGTATGAGGATATCACATATATTCATGGAAGTATAACAATTTCTTAAAAAAAAAAAAAAAAAAAAAAAAAAAGCCACTTTTTTATATGTAATAAGTAAGGTATTAGATCCAGTGGAAAGCCATTTTTAGAAAACTTGGCATACTTCATTAGACACAGCATACAGCAATCAGAATGCAAAAATGTTAAATATCTTACGAACTATGAATGTTTTTACTAAATAATTTTTAACTACGCATGCACGAGCTTTTAAAACATTTCATTTGCATAATGTAATAGCAAAAAATACTGAGTCACGTATATAAAAATCCCAAACAAATATCGTGTAAATTCAAAAATAGATAGAATGAACAGAGTTTCAGTTCCTCTCAAAATAAAAGCTAAACTATGAGGAGTTTTACTCACATTTTTATTTTGATTCTATCCATGCCCAAGGTAATGCCCACTGTAAAAAATAACGGTATTTTTTTACAGCAGAATGTGCTGGCACCCATATTGCCAGCACATTCTGCTGTTAAATAAGGCAATTTACAACGGAAACATCTACAAGAGAGATTCTTTTACAGTTGTTTCTGTGTAAATAACTTCTTTCTAACATCGGAATGTGTTAGCACACATATTGCCAGCACATTTTTTTTTTTTGTAAAAACTACTGTAATTTTTTACAGTGTTCGCTGATTGTAAATAAATATTGATAAAACTCCCTAACATCTTGATTTTCTTTCGGAAGAACTTAATTTCTGTGGATTCTATCTCTCATAAATTTTTTAATTTACACGATATTTGTTTAGGGTTTTCATATAAGATGCTCATTACTTTTGACTATAAAATTATGCAAATGAAATTGTTTAAAAACTCGCGCATGCGTAGTTAAAAATTATTTAGTAAAAATGCTCCTATTTCGTAAGATATTTAGCATTTTTGCATTCCCATTGCGACATCCTGAGTCTAATGTAGCACGCCAAGTTTCCTAAAAATGACTTTACATTGGATTTAATACCCTGCGTGTTATAATTTAAAAAGGGACTTTTTTTTTTTTTTTTAATTTTTTAAAGAAATAGTAGTTACATCTGCATGAATATATGTGGTATCTCATAAAAAAATACACAGATAATTAGAAGAATTCTCATTATCAAATGCTACAGCCAAAACGCATTTCAAGAATTTTCATAGGGTGATCCAAAACGCTTTATTTTTTTTATTTTTACTTTCCGAACACTATAGTGAGGAAAGTATTGCAATCATGTCAAAAATCCGAATTTGAGGTTTTGATGTTTCTGTACGTTTTGAGGTCCCCTGAGTCCGTTTCCATTATTTTTACGATGATGTATGTATGTGTGTGTGTATGTCTGTGAGTGAACACGCTAGCGTCTAAACGCTTTGTTCGAATAAGCTGAAAGTTGGTATGTATATTGTAAGTCACCATAGTACGAACCCTATAGATTTTGGTGAATCTAGCACTTATAGTTTTTTTTACAGGGACACCAGGAAAAATTCTTTATCATTATGGCCTATAGGGCCAAATTTTTAAAGCGATAGCGTCTAAACGCTTTATTAATCTGAGCAAAAAATTTGTACATATGTTATAGGTTACAGTTGCACCAACTGTATAGATTTTGGTGAATTTAGAGCTGACAGTTTTTTTACAGGGACACAAAGAAAAATTCTTTATCATTATGGCCTATGGGATCAAATTTTTTAAAGTGAGATAGCATCTAAACGCCTTATTCAATTGAGCTGAAAATTTATATGAATATTATAAATCACTGTTGCACTAAATATAAGCATTTTGGTGAATCTAGCATTTATAGGTTTTTACAGGGACACAACGAAAAATTCTTTATTATTATGATCTATGGGCTCAAAGTTCAGTAGCGTTAAATAAAACATCGTGTAATATATGAAGAAAAATACTCAAACACTCTATTATGGTTCTCTCTCTTTTGTCTGTTTAACAACTCCTCTTTCTTTACTTTATCTACAAAACTGTTAATTACTCAATGTTCGGAAAGTCGAGTGGAGTCACTCCAGATTTTTTTATTTTTATTTTTTACAGGTTCCTTTTTCCTTGTCGGGATAAAAAATTTCCTGAAATCTTATAACATATTTTTTTATACTCCCAAAGTTTCAAGATAAACCCTCTAGAATTTTTCTAGATACCTGACAAAACGTCTAAATTTCAAAGAGTCCAAATATTTATTGGTAGATAGCGTATTCTTTTAACTAGTTGCATTAGAAAATAAATAGTAAAATCATTTTTATTAATGGCTCCAAATCTTTTAAAATAATTATTTAAAAAAGAAAGAATCAGTCAATGCTAGTGAAAACGTGGATTGAACTGGATTATCATTTAGATGTGATTCACATTATAAAAGGCCCACATATGAAATATCATACTGAATTTTTAAAAATAAATTATCTTTGATTGCCTTGCATTCTGATGTTTTTTCTTGCTTTTGTAAGATACAGCGCTATGAACAAAATTTAAACTTTTTTTTTTCTCCCTTAAACAAAACTTTTTATTGTACGAAGCAATGTAATATAAACCACTCTTTCATACGCCAATTACTCGATTTTCTATTAAAGTTTTGAATATTCAAGAACTTTTGACCCAACCTGTATCTGTAAAATGTTTGTAGGGTAGGTGCTCCAGTGATTCACATGCTCCAGTAATTGACATCTTTCCCGAAATAATTAATAAGTAAGAAAAAATAATAATAAAAGAGCGTGACTTTTTCTTCTTCTAATCTTACCTCGAATAAATCACAAAATACAGCTAGTAGTTCATAAGTACATTTTTTTTTAAAATTTTGCCTGTACACTCCTACACAAAAAAATCTTTATTTTTAATAAACTTCAGCTTCAATAATTTTATAACCTTTAATTTTATAGAATGTTATGTTCATCTATTTTTTTTTCCCAGATAAAAAGAACAAAAAAAGAAAAAAAAAACCTGTAGATTTTTGTTTAAATTTTACGTTACAATGAGTTTCGTTGAACTATCATAAAATTGTATAAAGTTAAATATTATATTAAATAAAAATGGAAAATGGTCTTTTATATTTCAGTAACTTTTTTCTAAAAACAAATCAAGAGGCACTCTCATATAATCTTTTTAAACACTGTCTAAACACTTTACTATTTCAACTACGCCTTTTAAATTTATCAATTTCTAATGCATAAAGATTCTAAAGATGATATGGTATGTCAAGTTGTCAAGACTTTCCTCAAACTTCGTGTTCCCCTCTCAAACATTCACGGGGCGTGCTCAGATTATATTACAGATATTGAACGCAAAGAAACACTGGTTATACGTCACGAACGCTTGCTTAAATCGTATTAAGCAGCATAAAGGCCGAATATCGACAGATTTATAAAGTGGCTTGTAATTGATTACCTAAAAGAATATCTGATGTAAATACTAATGAAAGTATTTGTGATAAAAATATTTTTTTATAATAACATTATGAATATAAATTACACAAGAAATAAATCATCAGTCCAAGAAATAATTATCAGTCCACCAAAGTATAATGGATTTAATAATATTAATTATTATCAATTCGAATCAATAAATGAACAATAAAAATTAATTTCTGAAGCAATGCCATTAAAAGTTCTTATAATGGTTCAATAAATCAATCATTATAAAAATAAATCTCTTTTCCTTTTTATAATGAGATTCCAAAGACGATATGTTACGTCAAGATTGTCCTTGAATTTCGTGTCACCCTCCCCCAACAATTTTTAAGAGACAATCATAGAATCTTTTTAGATTCTGTCACATTTGATATTGAGCGCGAAGGCACGTTGATGATATGTCACGATTTTCAGCTTAATTTTTATTAAAACTTTAAAAAGACCAAATCTCTTTCTTGGCTTTCAAATCATAAAATGAAAAAGTATTAGATTTATATACGGAAAAGAGTAGTTTTTATAACAGTGATCAATGAAAAAAAAATTAGCATTAATTTATAAAATAAATAATATTTTAATACATCTTAAAGAAGCAGTTACATTTTGCAGAAAATTTTTGCTACTGGAAAAGTGTGCTAGAGTTTTTGATATATTTAAAAATTTTCCGAATATATACAAATATACAAACATATATAACAATATTTATAAACATACATAACAATATATACAAACAATGTAAATAATATAATAATAAACAATATATACAAACATATAAAGAACCAAACATACAAATTGTAATAAAATATACTTCTTAAGAAAGAAAAACGCCTTCAAATATTATAGATTTAAAAAAAAAATTATTAAATTCTATTTTATTTATTTATTTATTTATTTTTGTCTGTGTGTAGGTGTAATTGTCCTTGCTCTTACTGTAAGGAAATTAAAACTAAAGCCGTAAAAAAAAATTTTAAAGTAAGTTTAGAACAACAGAAATCTGGTACGAATGTATTTAATATTATTGAAATTCTTTGAATTAATATATTTAAGAGGTCGATCCATCGAAATAAATGTAAAGTACATTTATGAAACATAAAATTAATAAATTTTACACATATGATTCCTTAAAAATTCGTAGTATTGTTTTATGCGAGAAATATGAATTTGTAGATTAGAATCATCTAAAAGTTATATCATATAACTTAGAGTCATACTGATTGTATGTATAAGTATTAATATCATAACAGATCAGTTATGCACTCAAGCAATGCAATATAATTTAGTTACATTTACATGATCTTATATAATAGATTATACGTGTAAATTCAATAATACAGATTACATATTTTTATTAATGAGTTTTTATAAAATATGTACAGGATCAATATTTTAAACTTCCTCCCATAATGCAGTATATGAAGATTGTTCACTTCTATATCAGTCTCAGAAAAGCAACTATCTCACTTTTATGCTCCTTAACTAATACGTTCACTACTTAATTTATTTTGAAAATTACTAAACTAATTTAAAAAATGGCTTTTAGACGCATAGCTGATCATAAACATTTAAAAAATAAAAAAATTAGTATTGTCCCTTTTCGAGAAATTTTTGGTTTGAAACATTTATAAGTTAACCTTATTAAATTCAAATAATATTTAATTTAATAAATAAAACAATTTGTAAGTAAACATTACCGGCTACAAAAACTCATAAAAGTTGTTTCAGGTGAATATAATAGTCCAGCTCTTCATTAAATGAAATAAAAATAGACATGAGTGCATCATCAAACCAACAATTCGTACTCGCGCACACTAAGAAACTTCAAGTGACTTATGCATTTAGCTTCCTTTCTCCTTTGAAGCATTATTTGTTAAATTTTGGAACAGCGCTGCTATCTACCGAACAGAAAAGGAACAAAAGTTTAAAACTTGATTAAAACAAGGGGAAATAATAAAAAACTGCTGCATAAAAATTATTAAATTATGTCAAATGTTTGGTTTCGCTGCGAAACCAATGAATGTTAAAGGGTTAAAACTTTAAGACTAAAATTCTATTTAAATATTTTTATCTACAACTCAGTTTAATATAGCTCAGAATGAAATAGTTTCTAATATCCAAATTTTTACGTTTCAAAACTTTATTACTCTTTAAAAATAATTCTGCACCACCGAAAAATGATTATATTACATTCGATAGAGTCTAACATAACAGAACGACGTTATGTACCGTATATAACATATGCAGACTACGAAATTACTAGTTAGTTGTAGGGCGACTAATGCGCCCGTTGAAAAATGACCATTTCATTTTATTTATTTCTCACTTCAAATAATTCATTTGATAGCAAGCCCGTGCGAAAGTTTTGTACTTCATTTATCTCTTCGTTACCTTTAAAATTTAAAATTATTATTATTATTTTATAGACGTCATTTTTTCATATGCATGAGCAAATTTAATGTTATATATATGTATGTATATATATATATATATATATATATATATATATATATATATATATATATATATTATTTTATTTATTTATTTATTTTTTCACGTACAAGCATATTTTATTTTATGCTGAAAAAAAATGGCAACAATTAAAAATTTAAATGTCTATTTTAATGCTATGTCCATTTGCATATTTTAATTAATGTTAAAAAATCTAATCAAAACTTCGTTACAAATAAGGTATCAAATGAAAGGAGCGATTTTTCTGAATCCGTCGGATTAAACAGCTTATCAATAGGACAATTAGATTTTTTTTAATTAATTAAAGTATGGAAATTAGGTGGCAACTTGCGTTCACACACAGGGTCTAAGGAAATCTCTTAGCCTTTTTAAACGTGAGAGAGTCAGTCAGTGGTGAGCGTAACTGTATATGCTGATAGTATCAACATGTTATTTCTAAATAAAATTCTGTAAGTTATTAATAACAGAAAAAGGAATTTTAAAATTGGAATTGTAGATTTGCTGATGTCAAAACAGACGTAAAACTGATCTGCTGGCTGAATGTTTACTTTTCTGGCATATGCAATTCCCAAATGGCGGATTCGAATCCTCTTTTATACTTAAATATTTTCGTAGTGATTCGAAGTATACTTTAAGCCGTAAATCTCAGCAATGAGCCTTAATGTGCAGGGGGAAAAAAAGATACAACCTCAAACCCCATAAAGTTAAAGTATGTCTAAAACTGATTTTTGTGTTAGAAAATGTAAAATATGCACAAATAAAAAAATTATAGATATATTATATTTTAAAAAATATTCTACATATTTAATTTTTAAATTTATTTATAGTTTTGTGACTGAAGTTTACACATCATATAATCAAAAATAAATATGCTGCAATAAATAATCTTTGGTATGATTCTAAATGTTCAATGCTTTTAAAAACATATATGTACGCCAAATTCAATATATATTTTTCGAATCAAAGCAGATGAATCTTTTACTTTGATTCAGAATTCTTAAAAGAAAGAAAGTAAAAAGGCATCCCGGAAGTGTTATTTGGTCTTTTGTGAGGTTAGCTTACCGATTGATACATCAAAGGACTCTCGTTAACGTTACGAAAAGAAAAGAAATATGAAATGAAATAACAAAGACGTTTTGAATGTAGAAAAAAAAAAAAAGGTTTTTTTATTGGATAGCATTTTTATTTTTTCTTTATTAATATTTTCTACAAAATATAGAAAATTTTTAGAATAGTATTTAAAATGTTTTTTTACATTATTTGCTTTTGTTGCCAAAAGCTTGATTATAAAATAACGTTAGACTGAAGCAAAAAGTAGTTCTCCAGTGTGGTATTATGTTTGAGGTTTTAAAAATAGATAGGGAAAAGTAAATCCAGAAAATAAGCTAAATCGTGAGCTGTTGTATTTAATTAAAAATAAAATAAAATAAAATAAAAATATATAAAAATGATCGGCTAGATTTAAAAATATTTTTCTATAGGAAGTTTAATACAAAAGATTACATATGTAAAAAGAAAAAGTGTATTAAAAAAAATGTATTTTTGTATGCTTTCTTGACATCATAAAATTTTCTTTTTTCTGCAACGTACATTAACCATTAACTTTCGAAGGGTACTACTATTTTTACGCCCCCTCCCCCCTGCTTATAAAAAATAAGTTACAAACATGCAACAAATTTTATGTTTGCGTGTTGATACATAAATAATTGAAAAATATTGGGCAAAGTCGATAAGCAATAGTTTTAATAACTAATATCGATTAATTAAAGCTCTATTTCGTTAAATTTTATTATCATTATTATCCTGAGTTTACGTAATAAGCATGCATGTACACAAAGCTAGTATGTTACCAATGTAGCAGGTTTCCGGTTGAAAATAACATAAATAACACTTATGTATCGTATACGGGGACTCACAAAATAATTTGGTTACATACTATCTATAAGATGTATTTCTTTAATAGACTTTTTCATATACAGCACAATAATTAACCAAATTGACAGATATCCTTCAGATTCACAAAAGAACGTTTCTTATCGAATATGATATGTTAGCATTAAATATGATTAGTTTACATGGCTACACAAGTATATTCAGATATAAGATATTAAGTGAAAATTGTGCTGAAAATGCATTTTCAGTTGTGTTGTGTTCGTGAATCTTTTTTTTTTTTTTTATCTATTTTACTGTATTAAATTTTTAGTACATTATATCGTGCAGGTACAATTTTTAAATAATGCATAGCTACACAATCTCTTTTATGATTCATTTTTAAGTCTATAAAGGTAGTTTTTTGTAAGATTTCTTCCTTCATTATTATAAATAAAATATATTTTAAGATTTCATTACGGAGAAAAAGTACATTGAATGTAACTAACGGTATAACGGTTAAGTACAATTAGAAAAAATTTTTTATAAGTTATGTGAGCTGCATGATGTTTCTTTCTTGTGTGGTCACCATAAGAATAGATAAAAATTCCATCCTCCTCATAAAATTCATTTTTCTATTGATTGTGCTCAGTAGTTACGAAACTGGAAACAAAAATTTTGAAACTGGAAACAAAAATGTTATAACGACAACGTTATAAAAATCCATATTTTAAACTAAAATTTAAACTTCCAACTATTTCAGATCTGTTAACTATTACATTCAACTATAGATTCTTGAATTTTGTGATAAGTAACTTTATTCTCAGTAATTAAAACAGTTTTAGTTGAATAATTATAACAAAGTTTACGTTTAACTTCTAAAATTTCACTTTTACATGATGACAAAATTTTAAACGCATTATACAGAGTACTTCAAAAATATCATATCAAATGCAAAAGCAGTTATAGGGGACTGAAATAAGCAGATTTAATATAGAAATAGTGGTACGGTAAAAAAGACAGATAATTCAAAGGAAACAAAAAATTAACGTTAACAAAAAAAAAATTTAAAAAAAAAAATCTCTCTTAGGTAGAATTTAATTTAGTACGACAGGACTAGTTTATATAATACAATCTTGTAACTTAAAAAAAATGAAATAAATAAATAAATGTATAGAAACCTTCACCAACTATTCAGATAGAAGACATCTCCATTAAGAAGATGTTGCCATCTGTCTCGAAGCCATTATCAAAACATATCCAGAAAAAATAGCCAACAAATATTTAGAAGTCATAATCCATGCATATCTTAGAGACCTCGACAACAAATATTCAGAAAGCATAATCTATACATATCCTCAAGTAATCGCCAATAAATATCAAAACCTATAATCAATACATATTCAGAAATATCGTCTTCACTTTGTAAGAAGCCATCATGAATATGTACTCTGAAGATTTCGCCAATAAATATTCAGAAGTCACCATCAATATGTATTCAGAAGATGTCGCCATCAAATATTCAGAAGCCACCATTAATATATATTCGGAAGATATAGCCATCAAATATTCAGAAGCCATCCAACTTATAAATATTGATGGTCTCGAATACCAAAATCGGCAACTGGAATCTATAAGCAGTCGAGGAAGAATCACTAGCTTAAGAGTAGGTTTTTATAAATGTAAAATTTTTAAGGATTTGACAAAATATTTTAAGATATTTTAAGTATTTTGGAGTATTAGGTTGATTTTTTATACCAACTACATAAAATTGCTAAAGCCGTGAATTGAACCCAAGCTCTCTGCTTAACGTGCGAATTCTCTTCCACTAAGCCACCCGGGATGACAACCAGCTCGACATTTCACACTTAATAACCGTTGGCAAGGTCATCGTATCTGCAAAAGCAGATGTGACGGTTATTATGCGAGAAATGTCGAGCTGGTTATCAGCCGGAGTGGCTCAGTTGAAGAGCATCCGCATGTTAAGTGGAGGGCCCGAGTTCAATTCGCGGTTCATGAGTTTATCAATAAAATTTCAAAATATCTTAAGATAGTTTAAGAAATTAAATGGTAAATTTGGATATTGACAGGCATCCAGAGAAATGGAAGGTGGTAGACCGCAAAATGGTAACAACGCAAAATCTCAGATTGAAAGAAATAGTCCTGTCGTACTAATAAATAAATAAAATTACTTTTAAGAAATTTAACGTTAATACAGAGAGAAGTATTAATAACTGATAGTGGCGAAGACAGGTAATTCAAAGGAAACAAAGAATGTAATGATTCAGCTTTTTAAAATTAGGTTTTCAAAAGAGCGACTCTATCGGCAGTGTTACGAAATTCTCAACGCGCGTCGGTTCAAGAGTTAACGTACGTGCAAAAATGCCAACGTAACGTACGATCAAAATCGTACATTAGCAAAGATGGCAGGCATATCATGCACGTTTCCAGCTACAATTAACCGTTTGGACACCATATCTTCATCAGACGTTGGTTTGATACATTTAAAGAGATTCTGAACGCGCCTTAACCTCATTTGGAATGCCTTCTTTAAGTCTGTATGTGTGCCTGTGTGTCTATGAGTTTATGTGTCTCTGTGTGTGTAATAAAACATTTGAAGTAACTCTAGATCAAGAACTAATGCCCAGAATTTCATAAAGTTTTAGATTTAATTGCACCATTATATAAATTGGTGTTTTTCTGTTTTTCAATTTTTGGTGTACACATCGCTCAACAGGTGACTCTACTATCCTGCAATTTCCTCCCATAACAGGATGACTATTCTCATTTCCTGTAAAATATAAGTACACCACATTTAATATGTGAAATGGTTAGTATGAAAAACTATGCTTATTCAATGTGGGAGCATATTGGTTGATAGGAGGCGCTGCTTTGTGCAATTTCTCACTTATATGTGAAGACTATACATCAGCTTGTAGAGTGTATAACTGCACTAAGCTTGTTACATATGATGGTTATTGCCAGAAAGTACGCTGACATAATTTGGGTGCATATCGTCCAAAAATTAGCACTGCTATGCTGAATTTTTCTCCATTTACGGAAAGGTTGTATTTCAACTTCTATTGTGTGCACTAAACTTTATACGTACTGATGATTTTTATTTAAACGCTGATTTAATAAGGGTGGATATCAGTCGATATATGGAACTTCTATGCAGAAATTTTCAGTTTTCACGAAGTTTTCCAATCGATTGCTATATTAGACTACTGTCGAAGAAAATTTTTGTAGTAGCTATCCATAATAGTTTTTCATTTGTCCATTATCTTTATAAAAAAGATGATGGCCCTATTAAATATTTTAATAATTTTATTTAACATTAACTGCATTATTTTTAACCTAATGTAGTCCATATTTAAAACCAATCCTTATATAAATTTAGTATGAAGTAGATTTTCCTTTACTGTTTTAACTAACAAAAGTTATAAAGAATATATATTTGTTTTATTTTAATAGTAAAGTAACTATAATTAATAAATTAATATTGGAATTAACAAAATATTTAAAGGTGTGATGTATTTAATAGATATCTGATTTATAATCTAAGAAATAAGAAATGTTAAAGTAAAAAAAAAAAAAAAAAGATAAAAACAAGTAGTTCTCCCATTCAGTTATATGCACCCAAATGAAGTCAGCATTCTTTCCATAATGTCCATCTCACATATTAAATTTGCTGCATTATCCGCTACTAAAGCTAAGGTACCCTTACCAGTATATGGGAAAAATGGCTGCATAGCTTCGCCACTTGTTAGCCAATATGCAACTAAACTGAACCAGCATAGTTTCCTACAAGTATTTCTCCCATTCAGTTATATGCACCCAAATTAAGTCAGCATTCTTTTCATAATGTCCATCTCACATATTAAATTTGCTGTATTATCCGCTATTAAAGCTAAGGTATCCCTACCAGTATATGGGAAAAATGGCTGCATAGCTTCACCACTTGTTAGCCCATATTCAACTAAACTGAATCAGCATACTTTCCTATAATGGTCCTCTTATATATTAAGTTTTGTACACTTATACACAATAGAAGATGAGATATTGCCTTTACATAAATAGAAGAAATCTCAGTATAGCAGCGCTATCTGTGTGCGATTTTGTACCAAAACTTGATGAGCTCCAATTTATTACTTCAACAGCATATATATATTTATAAAACTCTGTACATAAGTTCTTGAGCTAGATCTGCTGCAAAATTTTGGTCACATACAGACAGATGGACGGATTTTTATATAAAAAAGATCAAATCGTGTTCTGGCCATGTCAAAAAGTATAAATGCATCAAAAACCAGAAGTCGGAAATTTTTAGGCATTCAGTCGTGCAGCCTTTCTTCAATGAATAGATAAGAAAGTAAAGAAAAAGAAATTTCTAAAAGAAAGAAAAAAAAAACAAGTTCTCAATAATCTGAAATATATAAGATTAACTTTTTCCTTTCATGGGATATTTAATTAAACGCATAAATATTTCACTTTTCAGACAATTCCCTAGAGTAGAATTTCCTGTACTTTCTCTTCTCTCATCTTTTTTTATGCAAATAGAGTAATTCTTCTACTACGGTGAAAGACATAACGACATTAATAAATCAGCGGTGGCAAATACATCCCCCACTAATCATTTATCTCAGCCGTCAAATCTAGAATAAGATAAAAGGAAATATTGTGAGCTGGATTGAGTGGAGAGAAAACTAAATTGTTTTCTATCCATTCTATTTTAGCAAAACCGATTAAATAATATGAAACTGTAAACAATTTATAAATTTCATTGAACGTAATAAATAAGCTGTAGCGCTTAAAAGAGAGAGTTCATGCGATTATATTTGGAGAATTTCGTGTATTTTTTTATTAGTAGAATAACACATTTAGAATTAATCATAGTGAAAACAAATAAACGTCTCTTAGGACGAAAATTAGAGAAACAGGGAAATGATTAATTATATTTTTAAACATATTAAGAAATAACAATTTAAGAGCATAAATTTTAAATAATAACATCATTTCTCTACTTTTAATTTGTATAGGTTGTATTTCATAATATTCTTTAATTATATTTTAAAGCGTATAATGAACCTGCAAAAAAATCTGTAAATTATTTAAGTCTTATTCAAAATTACAGTGAAAACGAAGATGTTCAGAAGAAAAATAGCAAATATTATTTTAATTATTAATTGGTGGGAATATATAAGAGTTCTACAATATTTTTTCTGAAATATATATATATATATATATATATATATATATATATATTCAGCTTCAATTTTAGTTTTAACTTTTTTTCCCCCTCCTTAAAGAAATAAAACACTTAAAAAAAAAAAAAAAAAAACATAGAATAAATATTGATGATTTCAATTATTTATTTTTAATTGAAATTTATTGTAAATCTACAGATACTATGGATAACATTACGATAAATTATTATTTCTTTTAATAAAATTAAACATTATCCATAATTTCATTAATCTAACCTCATTAATATATACGTCTCATTAATATAATAAACCCGCTGCCCCCCCCCCATTAAACGTTTAGATGTAATCTATAGTATCCCTTGTAATGGTTACCCCCTCGTTTTATTAAAAGAATTTATAGAGAAGAGTTCTATTTTTCATATAAATCAGTTTATCCTAAAGTCATAAATTCTACTCACCGTACTACTATCCCTTATTATAAAGGTATATCCGAAAATATCTCTAAATTACTCAGAACAGTCAAGATCTCCACTAGCTTTAAACCTAAACTCCGTATTAGTAACTTTCACTCAAACTTTAAACCCGCTGCCCCCCCCCCCCCCACATTAAAAGTTTAGGTGTAATCCCTTGTAAAAACTGTGATTCTACGTATATCGGTGAAACTGGCAGAACAGGATAAATTAGAATAAAGGAACATAAACGCGCATATAAAACAGGTGATTTAAGATCTAAACTCGTAATTAATTCTCTCGATAGTGATCATATTCCTGATTTTGACAACATTAAAATCCTAGCTTCAGCTATAAATATGTACGAGTCCCGTATTTTTCTAGAGGGCGCTTTTACTAACTTACAGCATTCTACCTTGAACGACCTCCTGAAACCTAATCTTGTTTTGATGTTTTATTACTTTATTGTAAATGTTGTGCTTTGTATGTATATGACACTAAGGAGGGCTAGTGTTTAGCCGAAACGTCTGTTGTGAGTTTTTATGTTTTTTAATTAAAATGTATCTTTTAAAAATTTTAGTATCCGTTATCTCATTTTAAATGTTACTTTGGTTTTATCATAAATTTGTTTATTTTTACAGTGTAAGGTTTGAAGTTACATAAACATAACCTGCTAATTTTTATGATTTTTTTCTTTTTTTTTCACTCGGGAAATTTCTAATGAGAGATTTTTTTTTTTTTCTTTTTTTTTTTTTTACAATTTTTCTAGAAAATTTCTGCAAAAAGATAAAGTTTTTCCCTTACAGAAAAGTGGTGTTAAAAAACCGTGAAAGTTAGCGACTATGCATTAGTATATTATTTTCACCATTCCCTACGCTACAAATTGGAAAATTAAAGTTTTTATTTTTTAAATATTTGATGGATTTACCTGTTTTGAGATGTCTAGAACACGATCTGACTATTTTTAGTAAATGTCGATGTGTGTGTGTGTACGTGACAAAACTTTGCGGCAACTCTATCTTAGGACAGGAATTACTGCACAGAATTTCATACAATTTGATATGTAGTTTTACCTTGTCATAAATTGGTGCCTACCGACTTTTAGAGAAAATATCCCAACAGGTGGCAATTTCTATCTCGTTTTTTATTACATTTTTAATATGGCAGTATTGGACAAAATTTTGTATAACTGAGCACAATGAGAATTGTTTTTAACGAAAATTGTATATGTACGAGCATCACTCCCCCCACCCCCTCCCCGGGGAGAGTTGAATGGGAGGAGATAAATTTTCAATGTGGGCATATTTCAAAAGAACTCATCAATACCTTTAAAATTAATGGTTGAACCATCGATATGTGATAATTTAGAATAAGGTTATCGATTTTTTATTATTTTTACAAAAATAATAAAACGCATTTTTAAAATAATATTTTGCACAGCATAAAATTAACTTTCTTTGATGCTTATTGTATACTTTTCTGGGAAGATAATCATGAAAGATAAATTTTAATAACTAAGCGTTTTAACAACTTTTTACTGAGGGAATTCGTGTAATAAGATACATTAGAAAATTTTGTGATGGCTACAACATACTAGTTTTAAAATAAAGACCAAATAATCTTTAAGTTCTGAATCACAATTTTATGCCGTATTTACTTTAATTCGTTTTCAAAAAAAAAAAAAAAATCATTGTTTTTCCTCTAGGCAGCGTATTACGTTCGCAGTTTAATTTAGCTAAATCGGTTATTTTTAAACTAATTTATTGCTATTTAATTACTATATTGATACCACTTAATTTCAATATTATTAATGCTTATTAATAATCTTAAAGCAGGATATAGAAATATTAGTTTCTAGTTTAATGACGGATCCTGCTACAAGGGAGAAAAGAATTTCCATTTATACATGGACCTTCCTCAAATGAAAAATGATTACTCATATCTTTTTCTTGTGCCTGTCTAACGTTACCTATCTCACGAATTAATCAAAAGCAGGACTGAACTTTGACCTTCTGTTTAGGGAGGGATTTACACACATATTTTAAGATGACCACGTCTCTTAAAATATTATTCATTTTAAAATAAAAATGTACATCCACAATAAAACATACATTGTTATACAATGTTCCGAATTCTCTGGTGAGATGGGATAACTTCTATTTCTTTCTGCTATTCAGTTTTAGCCTATGGATAGAACAAGTTTTGTTTTTGGATTATCATACAAAACAAAATTTTAGGAACGTGCAAAGGGCTGCCACAGGCGATTTTTTTTTTTTTATGTTCTTTTCGCACCACTATTTCCAAAAAATGAAATTTATAATATATTTACGCAGGTAAATCTGCACTTATTTATCTACACTTATTATTCTGCACTTACTAAATGTGCACTTATCTGTGTTTTAAATTTAATATAAATTTTATGTTACGGAAATAGTGGTACGAAACTAATAATAAAAAAAATTCGCCTGTGGTAGCCCTGTGTGCCTCTCGTTGTATCAAAAGATTAAAAAAAGAAAAAAAAATATTATTGTAAAACTGGTTTTCTAATTTATATGGCTAACTTAAAAGATTTCATTTCACTTCTTTTTCTTTCTCTTTTTTTTTTTTTTTTTTTGTATTTTATTCTCTTTAGTGATTTTATGGTTCATATATTCAAAAGAATGCAAACGGTGGCTATCGATATCGACTCCAGAATTTGCATTACCATGTACATATAATTGCAAAGTCCTAAAACACTTGTTTATTATTATAGGGGAAATATCATTATTAGTAATTTTAATAGTAATGCACTGCGTAAAAGCACACTAAACATTTCAATTTTTTTTTTTTTTTTTTTTTTTTTTGAGCAATATTTTACAGATCATTTAACACGAAAATATCAGTATTATTACCATCACATTCAAAAATAAAATACTGATGACAACAGAAATAATTTTTACCATTGAAAAGTCCGTAAAAAAAGAAAGAAAGAAGAAGGACAGCAATACAGTGAATAAAATACAAGTGATATTACTAAGGAATACTCGTCCCATTAGCTTTTATGTCTTTGAATATTCTATTTGGTAGTGAACCACATAAAAGTTGGATTTCTGTTTGGCAAAAATTATCCCATGATCTGTTCAGTGCTTCTCGAAGTTCAGCAGGGGATTCAAACTGCTTTCCACTAGCACATACTCGCCGAACAAGCATTGCCCAGATATTTTCCACTATACTAAAATCAGGGCTTTTTGATGTCCATGATAAAATTTGAACATCATTTGCAGCGAACCAGTTTTAAATTTATTTGGCGGTATGAATGGAAGCTCCATTTTGTTGAAACGTCTGTTCTTCTCCTCCTGATTCGGAACCATAAGGAAGAAGCTCAGAATTCAGCACTTGAATATAATCTGTAATATGTTTTTCTATACCGTTGAAGACCACACTTGTTTTTCCTATTTTATTTTATTTATTTTTTTATTTTTTACATGCTTCAGACAAAATAAGTAGCATTAGTAACTATCTGGATCGTCTGAGTTAAATTTCTTCTCTTTTGAAAATGACACAGAAGTTCACTCTGAGGTCCATGATATTTGTTGTTTAGCCCAAAATAAACTGTTATCAATATGCGTTTTTTCAACTTTGGATGATGCTTCTGCTATTGAAAATTAATTTTTTGAATGTTTTATGTAGTTGTAAACTACTTGTTATTTGTTTTGACACATGAGTAAGTCCTGCTTGATTTTGAGCCTTTGCAATACTTCCACTGCTCTTTCTCAGCTCATGAGAAATTTTCTTTCATCGCTAGGCGTTAAATTTTTAGCCGACCAATTTTATTTCTCTTCCTATTTCTGTCTGGTTTTCTGATAAAGTTAAAAACTGGGACTGACGTGCAGTATACGAGCAATCTGTTTAAAACCTTTATCATCATTTTTGGATGCAACAATTTGGTCCTTTTGAAAAATAAGGTGTTCCTCTGGTATTCTAAAAAGAAAATAACAAAGCAATTTTTAAGAAAATACGTTTTCCGTTCTTATTCTTTTTCTCGTATACAAAATCCATGAAATAAAAATTTGTTGCATGTGTCCTACATTTTTTACACTCTGGAATGCATGAATACTAGTTTTTCTAATTAGAATTAGTGGTAGGTATTTCATTTTTACTCGAAATTAAACAAAACTTTGTTAAACAAAATCTGCATAAGGATTTGATAGTCAGAATAAAAATACAGAAAATACAGAAAATAATTTACAAAAATCGGCTGACCTACTTTTTTTGCGCAGTGCATTATTTTTTTTTTTCTATTTATGTAATAATTATAAATTTTGAATAAATAAACTATGAAATATTGTTTCTTAATTTAGTTGCACATCTCACATCGTAATATTCATACATTAATATATTACTGCTTATTTCTACAATGAAATTGCACTAATGAAATACAAAAATAGAAATAGAAATAGCATTTAGAATATAAAATATTTACGTTTTTGAACTGTAAGATCTTTTTTAATTATTTTTTAAAAAATGTGATGCATACATCACATGATTTCATTGTACACCTATTAAACTATATGATATTTTTACAATAACACGAACTTTCGCATTTGTAAGAAAATATTCGTAAATTAACACGCAGGTTCTAATCAATGAATGTACTTTATTCGACAAATATTTTTGAAATAATCCAATAAAACTATTATCCATATTAAGAAAGTCACAGAAACGACGTTATTTACATTGCAGAATACGAATATCACTTGATCAAGAACATTTTGCCGCACAATCCTCAATAACAAACGCACAATTCAGTGGTCTGATTTGTCGTCTGAATTTCATTAGTGTAGGCTAGTGGCAGGAAATTGGTAGATTTTTCCATAAAAAATTAGCTAAAACCGTTAAAAATTCAGAAAAGCTACCAAATTTTTGGCAACCCTATGCTTCTACGTTTTTGCAAATTTAGCCGCCAAAGTTGGCAAAATGCTAAGAACGTCGCCAAGGGCGACCTGTAGAAGCCAATAGACTACTATTATTTTCCTCGTGCTTTTAGGTATATTTTCACAAAAACAGTTCAAATAAAGAAAAGGTGTTTTATGCTATAATTAACTATGCTGCCATTATTGCTAGGTTTTGTTCAAATTTTCCATAACTAGGATCTGTTGAATTGTCTATCACGAAAAGTCATATAGTGATAAATATTTCGAGTTTTCCTAGACATCTCTAAAACGAAAGGTCATGTACTAACCAAAGGGAAACAAAAAGGGCACGATTAGGTGTTATAACTGTCCTAAATGTAAAAAGTCAATATATATAGCTAATCGTTCTTGCATTATACGAGATACATACGTACATACATATACATATATATACATATATATATCATGCAAAAAAACCCCTATAAAATCGCGAATATCTACTTAGAGCTGCCAAAGCTAAATTTGAATATTGAATAAACTTGCATCTGAAGGGCGAAACAGTTACATAATTTATCGATTCAAATCTCTTCAAAAAGTAAACTTTGTCATTTTTGAGTATTAGATTATTTCTGTGTAACTTAAAAATAAATTTCCTTTATTCAGTAAGTTCCATTTTCTAAAAGTTATACCTTTTTTCATTTGTAATCTATTATATCCTGTAAAATAAAGAAGTAAAAGAGTATAATAAAGAAAGCCAAATAGAAAAATATCTTATATAAATAAAATCAATCACCATTCTTCACGAGAGAGATGCAAAGCTAGGAGTTTCAATAACACAGTAGAGGAAAAAATGCAGCGTGATATTTCTTTCTTCAGTAAATATTGATTTATTTCAGATACACCATTCTATATTTTCTGCCGCCAATCATCTGTCTGTTAGTGATTTCCCCGTCTAGACATATAAAATTAACGATTTAAAACTTTGGAGAAACAGACTTTGTAACCAGGTAACAGATTCAGCAAATATCGAATACAATGTTAGTACAATTATAGGGCAGAAACTCATACATTTTAAGTGTGGAGAAAATAGTTATGTGAATTAAATTAAATTTTTCTTAAAAAATAAATGTTAAATTCATTTCAAATATGTGAATCACTCGGAATAAAGATTGTATTTTGTGGTTTATGTAATAAATAAAGTTAATATCAATAATACTGATAATAATAATCAGCGGTCATTTTTTACTTCCTTATACAAAGTATAAGGAAGTATAGTAATCCCGATTTGCGAAATGGATTTTGTATTTCACATTGCTCGAAAACGAATGATCGCTGAATGTTGCCAATTTATACGTGTGACTGTCATGATGTATAGTTGTACACCTGCAAGTGTCGTCTGAACACGAGCTCTCGTTTTAGAGATATAAGCGATTTTACACGATTTTTCGTGACGTCTGTATGTGTGTGTGTGTGTGTGTATGTCGCATAACTCAAAAACGGTTGGACGTAGAAAGTTGCGAATTGGTACATAGGTTTGTTATAACATCTAGTTGTGCACCTCCCGTTTTGGACTTTGTATGATTTTCCGTTTTGGAGATATTTAGGAAAATTAGGTTCATAATGACAAAAATACATAGGTTTTGGCCATAATGTATCAAAAAACGGTAATAACTCAAAAACGGTTGAACGTAGAAAGTTGCGAATTGGTACATAGGTTTGTTATAACATATAGTTCTGCACCTCCCTTTTTGGACTTTGTATGATTTTCCATTTTGGAGATATTTAGGAAAATTAGGTTCATAATGACCAAAAATACATTGGTTTTGGCCATAATGTATCAAAAAACGGTAATAACTCAAAAACGGTTTGGACAAATCTTGCAATTTAACTGACTTCCCGACTAGCTAGACATTTGAAACTTTCAGAAAAGCTCAGAACACGTTTACAATGCGTTTTTTTAATATTTTTGGCCAACTGTTTCCGATACCTGCTGCCTTCGGCAGCGTTACCAGTACAAATCTTGCAATCGATTTTTAACTAACTTCCCGACTAGCTAGACATTTAAAACTTCCAGAAAAGCTCAGAACACGGTGACAATGCATTTTTTAAATATTTTTAGCCAATTGCTTCGTGTCACTGCTGCCTTTAGCAGCGTTTATATGATTCAACAGAAAATCTATTTAACTAACTTCCCGACTAGTTAGAGATTTGAAACTTCCGGAAAAGTTCAGAAACACGGTGAAAATGCATTTTTTAACACTTTTATCCAATTGTTTCGGATCCGAAGTCCCCCCCCAAGGCACATGAGTCCCCCCAAGGCATAACTTTGACATGAGTCCCCCCAAGGTGCAACTTTGAAATAAGGCCCCCCAAGGCCCAACTTTGACATGAGTCCCCCCAAGGCACAACTTTGACAAGAGTCCCCCCCCCCAAGGATTTTAAAATGAGTCCCCTCAAGGCACAATTTTATTTATTTATTTATTTATTTTTTACGTATGCATGCATTTTTTTTTAAAATATTTTTAGCCAACTGTTTCGGGTCCAGTGACAATATTTTTTTAACATTATGTATATTTCTAAAAGTGTATAAGGAAGTCATGTGGCGCCCACATCAGATTTTTATATTAGTAGATATTTATGTAAAACTATTAATAAAATAAATTGCAACATATTCAATAGACAGGATTACCTTAACTGTTTTAACCCTCTCGCTGCGCATTTTTTTCTTTCTTCTTCTTTTTTTTTTTTATCAAACTACGTTAAAAAATTGCGTATATTTTTTATTACATATTTCAAATATACATATATTTTAAAATGTACGAAAAAAATTTTTAAAGAGTTTTTTTTTTTTTTTTTTTTTTTTTTTTTTTGAAATTGAAAAATAATCATATAAAGCAACATTTTAAAAATTAATTTTGGTTAAATTATGATTTATTTTAGGAAATACAAAGGTAAAATGTATATATTTATAAATATACGTATATACTAATGAATTTTTTAATAGAAAATGAATCTACAGATTCATCACTATCTGCAGAAGAATCCGAGAAATTCTCATCAGTTTCGCTCAACATACTTGAAATCAGAGTCAGAACTGCTATCGGAGTCCGAAATATTGTCAAAAATGTAGGTCATATATCACTTGTGTGAAACACTTCCTGCCAGACATCTTTGAGCTTTTAAAAGAGCGCGCGAAGTGCTGCAAAACATAGTTGTATATTTCACAGAAATATGGACAACTAACGCTATCTGTTAAACCAGATTTGAATAAACAAGTAAACATCACAGAAAAGCCCAAAAAACATGAAAGTGAAAAGAGCGGATTGCACAGTTAAATAGACGGGAAAAATGCATTCCCGCTGAAATCGCGGGTTGCGCAAATTTTGCTACTTCTACGTTGCCCTTAGAAATCACAGGATACGCAGTGACAGGATTAATCCATTTATTTTTGAAAATATCTGCAGGAGTCTTTATAAATTTGATCACTTGTATTCCTAAAAATGTGTAAGGATGTAAAAATGGTACAAGGTTCACAGAGCTCTATGTTTTAAACGGCACTATTTTCTTTAACTTTGTTTTTATTAATGCTATGATAGTTTAAAAATAAATAATTATAACTGCGAAACAATTTTTTTAGTTTGTATGCCAAGCAATAGAAAATTCAATGTAAGTATTATTCAGTAATTTAACATAGTGTTGACTTCATCCCTGGAACAAAAGCTAATTTTACAGAACTTGCCTCAGACAAAAAAAAAAAAAAAAAAAAAAGCTGTTTGTTTCAAAGTGACCGTAATTTATATCAGAAAAGGAATATGGGTTATATGAGTAAATAAACTTTTATAAAATACAAATGTATATATTATCAAAAATGTCGTATGTACCAGTAAATTGAAACACTTTTTTTTTTTTTTTTTTTTAAATAAATACATATATTATTATTTAATACAAGAAAATCTGTCAGTATCTTAGAAGAGCGTATAATTTTAAAATAAATGCTTCCTTTTTTCCTTCATCAATCGAATAATTACACGCGTTTGATCCGTGATTGTATGAAAAGTACATTTTTGATTTTTAAATTTTTTATTCTTGGATAATGCAAATCGCAGCAAAACCGCAAAAATACTGGAAATGAAGGGTAAATTAGATGAAAAAAAAAAAGACTCAATTGCACGTGAAACATAATACAAACAGTTAAAATATTCACAATATAGTAAAAAAATATATACATATATATATTAATGCTCTAAAGAGCGTATAAAAAAAATAAACAAAAATGTTTATTTACGATGTGGCCGAGGTACAATCTGTAGACTAATTTATGCACTAAATTAATCAGTACGGTGGACATGCAAAAAATTTTAATTTATTCCGGGGCATTAATTTAGAGCATTGTGAATACCCACCCTTTTTACACACTACTTTATTTGTAGAGTAATTTTCTCCAACATTTAATTACAATTAAATAATAAGAGAAGTATCCTTCAAAAAAAAGTGGTGTGTTAAAAAGGCGGATACAAACAATGCTCCAGAATAAATTAAAATGTTGACATGTGTGGTAAAGCACTGTACTGTACGAAAAATAAAACAAAAGCAACAATGTTCTTCGTATTTACACACACACACACACACATACATATATATATATATATATTGTTGCGTACTTAGGGGTTCGTGAGTTGTCCGAGAATGAAAGGCGAAACTTGCAAAAATTCAGTAGTTTATTCACAGAAAGTTCCAGAAAAATACAGGTCTATAAATCAAGTATCAGCTTCAATTAAACCAATAAACACAGCTTAAACAACAACTGTCAATAGCAAATCCACAGTACAAACTGTATAGCAATAACACTTAAAGCAAGTCTCTTTCAAAGAGGCTCAAAGCAATCCAAGCACTACCGAAGCTGGCTGAGACTGAGAAATGAACTGACTCGCCTTGGCGGGAAAACGCTCCTTATATTCCCCTGTAGAAAAATGTGGAAGGTTCCGGAAATTTCTGTATCTCATCAGCCAATGAGATTAGAGCTTCCATATTTGGTATATCCCTTATAAGGATTTTCTCGCCAAGGTCGCCAGAAAAATCGCCAAGGTGGAAAAAAGTCGCCAAATTTGGCGCCAAATCCATTACCTGACTTATTGGGGCTTTTTAATGCGTTTTTAAGGGAAAATAAGGCTATTTCAACGCTAAAACGACTAGAAATGCACAAAATTAGCACTTTATCAACATACTAAGCCTCTTTAAAAGAATTTATACAAAAATAAACACAATTATTTACAATGTTGTAACACTATACATATATATATATATATAAAAGAATCACTCATTTGTTCTTGTTTGTTGCTAACAAATGACTGATAGTCTTTTAAATCGCAATCTTAAAACTATTTCATAAAAACCAAAAGTTTAACACTTTATGCGTTCTGAAGCTAAATCCTTTTAAGAATCTTTTGTTTTAGAAGCTCAATGTAAATTTTAAAAGAATTTTTTTCGCTATTTAAGCTTTTAAAATAATTATAAAGCACAGAGGATTTGAATTCGTGCATAATTAAACCTAGATATGTGTAATTATTTTTTAATCTGATTACGTTACAGGGGAGGATTAAAATTATTTCCCTTTGAGAAATAAGTGCAACATACAATTTTTTTTCATCTCTCCAAATTTAAAACTTCTCTTAACAATATTACGTGGTATTATTTAAAAGGAGTGAGTGAATAATATTAGCAGGAAGAGATTATAATCAAGGATTAAATATGTCAAACTGTATATTCTCACATAATATTTCTCTGGGTCAAAATACTCATATCATGTAAGGTAAATGCCTTTTTTTTTTTTTTTTTTTTTTTTGTTATTCAGGATTCTCTAAGATTTACGAACTTTGAAACGCAGTCCGTTTTGTTTTAATTTGCAAGAAATGATTTAATTTTTCAAAAGAAATACAAATAAAAAATATTTTGTATAATTTTATGGATTAAAAAAAAAAAAAAAAAAAATTCAGTAACCGATTAAGAAGATTAAACGTTTGATTAAAAAAAATATTCTCGCTTTATTTAAGAGAAAATCTCATTTTATAATATTCTTTTAAATTGACTTTAGATGTCTCTTGTTAGGAAGAAAATGTTAATTTTAACATAAAAATTTTTACATTCATAATTGTTTTAAGAAATTTTATAAGAAACAAAGAGATTTTATTTTATTTATTTATTTACAGCGTGTTTATAATTTTATGATTATTTGATGTTATCGAATTAATATTTTTCCAACTTGCCGTTGAAATAGAGGGGGGGGGGGGGGAAGAGAAACGAAAACTGCAGGAAAAAGAAATGGTGGTTACAGATAAGCTACATTTAAAGGGACAAGATGCATGCACTCACTGAATTACTCACTAACTCATACACTCACTTAACAGAGCAGTGGCGACTCCAGGAGAGATTTGATGATGAATTTGGGTAAGTATTGGGTAAAACCCCCGTTTGCGAAGATTATTCGGCTGCAGGCGAAAAAATTGTATATGGGGAGAACAGACTTGGATCATATACATATGTGTATATATATGTGTATGTAGATTTTGGAACTTCTAATTTTAAGGGGAGTGGGGGAAGAATTTCTTAAAATATGGATTTTCGAGTAGAACTCTAAAAATTAGTCACAAAGAGGTAGAAAACAGCTGTGCGTTTTTTGAAGGATATTTCGAAAAACTATTTTTTTTTAATTATTATTATTTATTTATTTTTAATTAATTAATTATTTTATTTTAATTAATTAATTATTTTATTTTAATTAATTAATTATTTTATTTTATCTTATTTATTTTATCTTATTTATTTATTTTTATTTATTTTATTTATTTATTTTTTTTTTTTTTTGGGGGGGGGGGGGAGAAGTTCACACACACCCTTTTCGCGTTAAATTTGTCCGGGAATCTATCGGAGCAGAGATTACGAATATCGGTGTGTTGGTTGGTTATGTGCGTACATCAACCACTGTGACGAGATTTTGTAAAATTTCTCCCGATGTATCCTTTGAGGACGAAGCGGGTTGGCTAAAACACGTTTCCAAGTGCTACTCTCCTTCAAATTATCTCAGGAAGGCGATTTTTGGTGAAAAGTTCGTACACTATAAAGAGATTTTGAAACCCCACTTTCCTCTTTTGGGGCAGAATTAAAAAAAAAGAAGAAGAAGTTTTAAGTATTTCTGCTCCAAATTATCTTAGCAAGGTGGCTTTTGGTGTGAGGATTGGTTATGTGTACCCAATATGCCCAAGAAATGAATTTTCCGAACCTGCCCGCCTTTTGGGCAGTGCACAAAATCACTATTTTTCAAGCATAACTCTACTCAAAATTATCTCAGTATGGGGACTTTTTAGTGTGTGGGTATTGGTTATGTGTACGCAACATGCACTTTGACTGGATTTTGCGAAATTTTCTGCTTAACAAGGAGTGGTGAAGGAGGTACACAATTTCAAGCGTAAACCTGTTCCAAGTTATTTTTGGTGTCAAGTTTGGTTTTCGCGTCTTGGAATCAATTACATGTAATTTGACGGCTGTGAAATTAAAGTGGGTAGTTAGGGAAAGAACCGCGTAGCGCTCATAAGTATTGGCTCTACCGCACACAGTAGGATCAAGATTCGACACACTTCAGGCGGGAACGAGGCTGTTGAAGTCATTGGGGATCCAACCAACGTTCATGTATCAATATGTTTGTTCTGCGTGCGAGTTCGGATAAAGTGTTGCCGCTGTCAGTGGGGACCGGGATGCAGAATGTTGTGGGCGGAAAACTGCTGAGCAGAAGATTTCACAATTTCAATGAAATTTTTTGAAATATTTGAGTTTTTGAGTTTCATATTAATAAGTGATATATAATTTTTAAAATTCTTTTAAATATAGTGATCAGTGAAAGGGATAAAGCCCTCTAGTATTATACAAATTCATCTGAAATTAGCACTGAATTCCTGTTTATCGAATTGAATTCTTGTTACTGAATTCGTATTTACTGAATTCGTGTAAAATATACTCAACTTTCTTTGCAGAGAGAGAAATCTTAAAAAAAAGAAAGAAAAAAAAGTCTGGATTTAAATGCTCTCTATATTTGTTATAATTGTAAATATTTTTCTGCGGTAGCATGGATCCATTTTTACTTTGAAAAATATATCAAGCATTCTTTGAGTTCTTTAAAATAAATGTTCTCTTATGATTTTCCTAGAATTATTCAAAGATTATTCCAATTTATAAAGATTGATAAATCAAAAGATATTTTCTTTATTCTCGTGATTATTTTTCAAATTTTCATAATAATAGGACAAACATGACTATCAGAAATACTTAATTCTTTCAGAATGAGAATCCCTTCCACTTGAACGTTAAGTGCACACTTTTAGTTTAATTCGTTAAAAGTTTGGTTCTCAAAAGGCAAATCAAATGTGTGTTCGATGAAAGGAAAATGAAATATAAAATCCAAATTCTTTTTTATAAACTGCATTTTGTAAACGCTATCTTTTCTAACGTTTACCCGTATATATAAAACATATCTTTTATATACGTATATGTATGTATGTGTGTGTGTATTTCACACATCATGCAGGATATATTTTAACAGGTGTGTTCAAACAATATGTATAAATTCGTCAAAAAATTTCTTTAATGTAGCAGCTCGTAATTCAGACCAGATTTATTAAGTATGTATTCTAATATATAATAAATATATATATTTTTTAAATAACACTTTTGAAATACTTTACAAAATTTTAATTTTATTTGGAAATCTTCAAAATGCATTATATATGCGCATTCTTATTCTTTATTGATTTTCATATTACAATATATTCCAAATTAATTCCAAACGCATTTTTATGGTAAAAATTGGCGTTTTTACACCTACGCATATACACATTTATCACTCTTTAGATGAAAATAAAATAAACCCACTGTTTGTGGATTAAATTAATGAAAGGGATTTGAAAAACAAACCGCATACAAAAGCCTTTGAATAATTAAGCATTTATTCCGATTTAAAGAGAATTACAAATGCGAAACGAAAATTAATGGATAGCTTGCAAAAAAGTTAATTACTAAAGGAATTATAAATTGCATTAAAAAAAAAAAAAAAAAAAAAAAAAAAAAAAAAACGATTAATGAAAGTTTTCAGCTTGGACTACGTTATTTATTAAAGAATGTATACATTTTTTCCCTAAAACAATTTTGAACATATCTTAATGGATTTCTAAAGAAAAATATTTCTTATTAACCCTTTCTAAAATGAAAGAAAAATATTTATAGTTTTAGTTTAACAGCCTATTTTTTATGCATATTAATGGTTGCAGAAAATGATAGAAGTCGGACCTGTTAAATTTATTCGGTTATCTACAGTTTGCAGGTCGTTTTCAGAAAAAATATTTGCAACTATTTTATTTGTTATTTGGGGACAAAATAAATTTGATTTGTTTCAAAATAATTGCGTTCGAAATAGTGTTTTATTATTAAAATGTTCTTCAAAGAATTACCATTTTAGACCTGTAATTTATTGGAAGTTGTTTTGTATATATTTAACAATAAAGAAAAATTTGAGAAGCCCTTTTTGCCACTTCCAATAAATTGTTTTTAAAAAATTGCCGTTATTTTAGGAAGCTTACGTTTACCATTTTCAAATTATCACAGTGTCTGATAGAGTCTTCCTCTGAGCATAAGAGGGCGCTTATTCGGTATTTTTAGAACAAACTGCATTTAGACGAAAACAGAGGGGGCCCTCAATCGACGGGGGGGGGGGACGCTTTTGCGTTATGTTATGGTATTAGAAATTATTAAAAATGATATCTTTAAGCCCTAAATTATGTATAAAATATTACATTTAGGCACAAAAACACCATTTATTATACGAACTATAACGTAATTCACAAAACTGAAAAAATACTAAACTGAAAACTCAATTTTCAAATTATTCAAATTTTCAAAATTCAAATTTTTTTAATGGAAATAATTTATGTAAATGTGTTTTATTATAGAAAGAAATTAAAACTTCTTCACACATCATAAATTTTAAATCAGCACAACCGGTTTCGAAAGGACGTAGCCTTTCTTCATCAGGTGCAAACACGTGCAACTGCCTTGAAGGCAAAAGCAAGACTGACAGACATCCTTTCGAAACCGGTTGTGCTGATTTAAAATTTATGGTGTGTGAAGAAGTTTTAATTTCTTTCTATTAACTGTACGCCAGTTTTTGAATTTATTTTTGTGTTTTATCATATTTATGTAGTAATTGTAATGTTTTATGACTGACTATATGGTCACTAATATGAACAGGATCTGTAATATATCTTAGTGTAAGTAATTTATAGTATACATATAATAGATATAAGATAATCGTTATTACATTAGATATGAGAGACTGCTATAATTGTAGCTTTATCATAATAGTTAATTATGTAATAAATTATATAAGCCTTTCGTAACGCCTTTACTTCGATCAATTTTACAGTACTACATATAGAATTCCGGCCGTGTTTATTGATACATTCTCTGTTAGTAAATTAACGGTGTAACACACAGGCGTTTTAAATTGTGACCTGTAGCTTTCTTCGGCAAACTTTTCTAGGCTCTTAGTTCTTAATTCATTTTAGATAAACAATTTTCCTTTGCTATAAATTATTTCAAAAGTAATGATATTTTTCGTTTACCTAGTAGAAGAAACTCAATTTTCAAAGTGTTTTACGAACCAAATTTTTTGCTTTCTCTAAACATCGCAGAACATAAAATACTAATTTGTTCAGTTTGCCATCATTTTAGAATTAAACATATCCACTTATGACAACTGCCATTCTATACGTGTGTATAAATTTCCGTTTTATGTTATTCAGAAAAAACTATTACAAAATAAATTTTACAATTTATGCTAAATAAAAATTTTGTTTATATGTATACATAATAGTGAAACAGGAAAATAAAGAAAATTAAGTAAAACAAATAAACAAAAACAATAAACATTGAGGCCATTTTCAGGGAAGCTTTTTTAATGTAGGGTGGAAACATTAAAGTGTTCCATATACTGGTACTTAAAAAAAAAAAAAAAAAAAAAGAGAGAGAGAGAGAGAGAGAAAGAACTGGAATGATTCTATCCGACCATCCAAATATTAAGAAATAAAGGAACTATAAATGGTAATATTAAATCATTATCATCTTTATGTATACATAAATATATATATATATGTGTTTTAAGTAATTGAACATTACTAAAGCGAACTTTAAAACGTTTGAAAACATAGATCGCAATGTATAAAAGATTCTCATTTGTAAAACGGTAAAAGAAAAACTCTAAGTCCAACACCTATGTAAATCTGTATGGTTCTTTCGATAATAACCTGTAAAATGCCTAGCAATTTCTAACTTAATATATGTAGAACTTAGACGGGAGCGCACTTCAAATAATTTGAGTATATTGACCGTAATTGTAAAGAATTTTTCGTTGAGTTCCTGTAAAATAACTATAAGTCTCATACTCACGAAAATCCAAAAGCGCGTGACAGTGACCTACAACATATTTATCAACTTTCATATTAATCGAATAAAGCGTTTAACGCTTTTACATTCAAATAATTTGAGCTCATAAGTATAGTCACAAATTTTTTAGTTGTGTCCTTGTAAATATCTATAAGTACTAGATTCACCAAAATCTATACAGTTCTTTGCGACAGTGACCTATAACATGTATATAAATTTAAAGCTCAATCGCGAATAAGGCATTTAGACGTTATCGCACTTTAAATAATTTCAGCCCATAGGCTATATGATGACCTATAACATACGTACCAACTTCAAGCTCAGTCGATCAAAGCGTTTAGACGTTACTGTGTTCACTTACATACATCACCTTAAAAGCAACTAAAATAAACTCAGCAGACCTCAAAACGTATAAATACACCAAAATCTCAACGTCGAATTTTTTCATGATTACAATACTTTCCTTACATAATGCATGTTCAGAAAGTAAAAACTAAGAAGCAGTGTATATGCCTTACTGTTACGTCTTACTTACGTCTTGACATGATGGTGGCTTCAATTTTTATTAAGTTTTGTTTGCTTTATTTAATTTGTAGTTTTCCCTTTATTCTATTTTTTTTTGCCTACGTTTTTGCTCTCAGCATATGAATTATCTTTGATTTATACGTATACGCATCTCTGAGGAAAATGTACAAAAATTATCTTCTGTAATTCTCATTCTGAAAATACTATCTTTGATGAAATGAAATATTTCTCATCTTTAATAGTTTAATACTCTAAACTTTAAGCCTGTAGCATACAATCAAAAATCAAAGCTTTGTTCGTTATAACGTTGCCCAAACGAATGACAAGTCATCCATCTAAATTTAAAGTTATTAAAGGGGAAAAAACTACTAAAACTTCCAAGGTTTTTTTTTTTTTTTCTTTTGGTAATGAACGAGACAATATTACATGGAAAACTTGAAAATGCTATTTATGCAGTTTAATAATTATAATTTAAGTTTTTTAGAATAAAAATTCATGCACGATAATTTCCCTTTTTTTTTTTTTTTTTAATACTCAAAGCAAATTAAGCAATCTTTGCACTTTTTTCACATTCCAAAGTACACTAAAATAGTTTGTTCTGCATTTCAGACAAAACAATATTTATCAGAGATACAAAGCAAAACATAATGAAAAAATTTTAGTGTACCATTCTATTATTTTATCACTCAAATTGAGTAGCACGCGAAGCTATGCGTGTGTTATTTTAGCTACAAATTTAGCACGCAAGTCTAGTATTAAAAAAAAAAAAAAAAAAAAAAAAAATACACGAATGACGAATACAAAATTTTTTTTTTTTTAAGAGAAGTAAAAGCAAGTCGTTCACTTTCTTGAGTCCATTTCCGCTTCCATGATAGAAAAGTTATTTAAAACCCAACGATAAAGTTCAATTCCATTTCATACTGTCGTATACATTTTTAACCTGTATTGTTTATTCCCCTTTTATTCTACAGACAAATCATCACTACCCAAAATGTGTAAACAGCAAATTGTGTCATATAACTTGAAAATCAACACCACACATACATTATGAAACATTTTCCCATATAATATGATATATATATAGAGAGAGAGAGAGAAAGAGAGAGAGAGAAAAAAAAAACAGTTAGTTCAGCAATAATCGAATGAAATTTATTTATAAGACAAATAAATAAAACCATGCTTAACTCAAAAATTACTAAGCACTTTCCCCTATCATTGATTAAAAGTTATAGTAAAAGTCACAGTGAGTCAGATAATAACTGAGTGAATATTATTGATAAAAAATGAAAAAAATAAATAAATAAATAAATAATAGAGCAAGAAGTTAAAATCGTGCACTATGCATAGATAACGAAACACTTTCGAATATTTTGAGTGAAATAAATAAACACTGTGAGTGAAAAATACTTAATATGCAAGAGGCATATTTCAATTTTTTATTGTAATTTATTTACTTATTTATTTAATTTTCTTTTATTGCTGAAAATGTAAAATTGTTATTTAAGATATTTTGTAAAAGAGCAGTGCTTCTTCATATACAATAAATAAATAAATAAAATAAGGTAAAGTTAGGAGAGTTTGTGCGTAATTCAATAGAATATTATATTTAAAAAAAAAATCTAAACATTAATTTTTTCCTTAAATATTGCTGAATAATTTTGAATTTGTTCATTTTCTATGCATTTCCATTACTATTTTGTTGTTATGCCATTATTTAAAGCAACAGCTCTAATAAAACCAAGAGAGTTTTACGCAATCTATTCTTATAGGGTAGGTGTGATTGCGCGTATGAGTAGGAGAGATTGCGCTTAATTATAACTACAATTAAATTAATAATAATAATAGTTGCACTTAAATGACATTGTAAGATTTTTGTAAACAACTATTTTTGTATTACGACTTGATATTTAAACCTAATAACTAAAAAATCAGAAAAATAATATATATATATATACACTGGAGGACAAAGTTAAAGCAACAACCTGTTTTCTCGTTCTCTTCTTTTGCACATGATTTTTAAACAAATAAACATATGAACATAAAATTTGGATGGCCTGTGCGTTATCATATTATTAACCAAATTTTATGTAACTTTAGCATAAGAATAATTTTTAAGCTAATGAATATTCATTTTGCTCTCAAAAGTAAGCTTTGGAAAAAATGAAAAATTTCAATAATTTTAGGGAAGAACACTTAATGAAAAGTGGTGTTAAGGATGCATTAGAAATAGGTAAAGACGCACGTGCCTTGAAATGTTAAATTAAATCTTGATTTTTCTGTCTGTATAAACTTATCTTTTACTTTTATAAATGGACTTTTTAACAAATATAATTAATAATTTGTAAACTATAAACATCACCAGAATAATAAAATTGTCGATAAATAGTTTTATAAAGAATATCTTATTCAATTTTCATGTTTGCATGTATGTTTATTAAAAAGCTATTCACATCCGAAATAAAGAAGAAAAAATAAGAAACAGAAAAGTGAATAAAGGTAGAAGGATTTGGTTGTAATCTAAAATATGGATGCATGTGCATCTTCTCCTATCTGTAAGGAATACTTATGACCATTTTTCATTAAGTGTTCTTCCCAAAAATTATTGACATTTTTCCTTTTCTCCAAAGCTTACTTTTGAGAGAAAAATGAATATTTATTAGCTTAAAAATTATTCTTATGCTCAAGTTACATAAAATTCGGTTAATAATACGATAACGAACAGGCCATCCAAATTTTATGTTCATATGTTTATTTGTTTAAAAATTATGTACAAAAGAAGAATACGAGAAAACAGGTTGCTGCTTTAATTTTGTCCACCAGTGTGTGTATATATATATATAAAGAAAAAAATATTAAAGAATATGAAAAAACAAGACCAGATATGGCTACAAAATAATATTAAGTTACTAAATAACCCGTTTAACAACCATATTTGAGACGAGTAGCATACCGTGTGTGCAATAATAATATAATCAATATGAAGCAAAAACAAATTTCGGATTCTGGAACGGTCTCCAAAAAATGCGCCGTCACTAATGGGTTAAAATTAGTACATTCCGTTTTCAATTTGAATGTTTTATTGTTTGCTGACCTAATCTGTCGTTGTCCTCAATCGTTTCTCTTATTGCAATACAGTCGGCAGTAAAATTATTGAAGCACTAGCAATAATTCCTACTTAAATGATGGGCACCTAATACTGTTTTGTTAAGTAAATATTTGTCGAATCATGATCTTAGTCTCATACAGTTTATAAAAAGTAAATTGATGATAAAAAATTTGCGATCAAACTAATATATATATATATATATATATGAAAAATGTGGATGTGTGCTTCGATAATTTTGCTGCTGACGGTAAATGGTGCAGCTTCCATGCATGCACCTGCCACAAGTATCACATTTAAACTAGTCCAGTTACTCCTCAAACTTATCTCCTGGTACAGTTCCAAATATTCAATGCACTCATTCATTGTCTTGTCATAAACAAAGACCTGCACAATCTCTCCTAGTACAGAATTTAACGGAATCAGTGCGCAAACTCTCGCATTTCGCTGGGAGAGAATACGCAGCCTTTTATTCAATAATTATTCGGTTTTAGACACAACCGTTGGTGCTCGTACCGCTCGTTTAGGTTAGTAGTTTACATAAGAAATCGTTTAATTAAAAATTATTTTGTACTACTACTATTCTATAAAAATTCCTATGATGAGTTATGAAAATTCAAGCATTTATTTTTGAAAATGAAACAAAATAACTCCGATTTTTCTTAGATGCTTTAATTAATCAACAAGGACATTCAAGTCGGCACTCCACTATTGATGTTGTATAATTACCTGAAATTTTAGCGCGCCCACTCAATTCCTTCTCGCCGATCCGCTATGCGCACAATATCTCCTACCAAGCCATACCGCATAGTTTTATCTTAAATAAATAAAAATAAAAAAAATAATAAATTTTATTATTTTTAAATTAACAAGGACTGGTTAAAAAAAAAAAAAATCTCTTTATGCACATTTATACGAAATGTTTATGCGAAAACTATACTGCTATATTATAAATTACGAAAAAATGGATGGGAACAGCATCTGTTGCTCAATTTGCATCAGCAGTCGATAGGAAATTATTTACGTTAAAAAGCAAGAATATATGAACTTGTATAAAATTTTATAAATTGATCCTTGAGATATCGCTGAGAGAAATTTTTTTAACAGACACACAGACAGATATTTTCTAAAAAAAGTCAAATAGTATTCTGGAACTCTCAAAATGTGTAAATTCATCCAAAACCAGAAGTACAATTCAAAAAATTTTGAAGTTAAAAAAATAAAATAAATGTAAACGATTTAGTATTATTACATCCATATAAAACGTATTAAGTCATTAAACATCTGCTACTCTTCAATACTTTGTTATTAGAATAACATTTTGAGGGATATGTTCTAAATGAAAATGGTCTGAATTTTTATGAAAAATAAACTTCCTTTAAACATTTTACAATCTTCACACTGCAACTACGTAGTTTCGAGCTCGAGAACTTTTATTGGAGTTGTTAGCACACTTTCGCAAGTTTAGGGAGTCACAGCACCCTATATTTTGAATATCATATATTTTAAAAATAAATTCTGCTTTAACTAATTGTCGAATTTCTGTTATTCAAATAGAAAAACAATTAAGAGTCTAAAATATAAGAGCTGCGATCCCTGTCAATTAGAGTGAGCTTAGTATATTTTTCAATATATTTTCACCTTGATTTTCTATGTAATCTGTCCTTAAAAATTCACATTAAAGAAAGGGGGAAAAAAAGAAAAAAAAGAAAATCATACATTATATATACTTCTTCTTCCGTAAAATTCCCCATGCGTTTATCTAAATAATGCTCATTTATTTTACACAAATTTAATAAAATAACTTACGACAGTGAAAAAAAAAAAAACACAACATCAAAAATTGAAACTTTAATGTAACAATCCATTATAAATAATACCTCGATTATGCAAATTGTCTAAAAACAAGCGATCTCTTTCTTTTCTATGTAATCTGTGCTTGCAAATTAATATAGACCGTAAAATTTAATAAAATAACTTAGAACGGTGTAAAAGACCCAACACAAACACACAAACAACACACAATTAAAAATCGAAAACTTAATGCAACCTTCTTTTGCAATTAATACTTCGATTATGCAGTTATCTAAATTGAAACAATCTATTTCTTTTCAATGTAATTAATTATACGAAATTCATACAGGGATGGAGGGATGGTTGGGTTTAACGTCACACTAGTGCTGCGCAGATGGGCAATTGGCGACGGTCTGGGACACACTCCTAGAGGTGGTCCGGAGACATGCCATCACAATTTTGATCCTCCACGGAAGGAAATTCATACAGAACAAAAATTTAATAAAATAACTTATAATGGTGAAAAAGACCTAACGTCAAAAATAAAAACGTTAGTTCAGCCATTTTGATTATGCAATTGCCTTTTTAAAAAAAAAAAAAAAAAAAATCTATTTATTTTCCTTGTACGTAATTAGTTGTGGAAATTTACATAGAAAGCAAAAATTATTAAAATAACTTATAATGATGAAAAACACCTAACTTCAAAAGAAAAACGTTAGTTCAGCCTCCTATTATAATTAATATTTCGATTATGCAATTGTCTTAAAAAAAAAAAAAAATAATAATAATAATAATCTATTTCTCTTTTGTGTAATTAGTCCTTGGAAACTCATACAGGAAAAAATATTTGAAAAACTGAACATTTCAGAAGCTTATTCCGTAAAAATTGTCTTAAATTTATCAAGATTATATTCATTTCTTTTACAAAACTATTTATTATACTCAAATTTAATGATACAACTTATAATAATGAAAAATGTCCCAAGTCAAAAATCGAAACGTTAACGCAACCCTCTATTATAATTAATACCTCGATTATCTAATTGTCTAAAAAGAAACATTTTATTTCTTTTCCAAGTAATCTGTCCTTGGAAATTCACAGACGCGCTGTCTGGTATGAGATGGAGAGGGTTCATTCGAAAATAGTTACTGGAACATAACCAATAATAATAAAAATGTCCTAGTCACCACGGAGACCATCAGTAACCAGCCACTGCAATCGATAGCAACGCAGTCCGGCCGATATGCAGCAGGATACATTTTTGGCTCCGAAAACTAATTCAGCAAGAAATAAGAGATTTCTTGAAAACCAAGGAAAAATGATTGGCAGCAGAATGGAAGAGGAGGAGTTCTTTGGGAAATCGATAATGGATGCTGAGATCTCCGGAAAAGCTAAGAAATCGCTGCTTGCGGGCGAGAAAAGGGTTTGAGTTACTTCTCCAGAATGTCTTGAAGAAGGGGAGCTTGTGTGTAGAGGCGTGACGCTGCTCCAGAAGCAAATGTATACAAATGTTTGTGAAAAGGAGAAAAAAATTGACGGCTTTCGATATTTTATTCGCTGTGCTTCGTTTGCTAGAATTTTTTAAAATTTCGTGTCCCGTAACAAAGAATTTTAATGGTGTGGAAAATTCAATTATGTGCATATATTGTTTTCTTTCTTTGAACAATCGTAATTCATAAATAAATTTAATGATATTGTTTAATGAGGTTAGCTTTGTTATTTTATTGTAAAGAAGGTTTTGAATAGAAAAAAATGGAGGTTATGCAATTCCAGGTGAGATAAATTCCAAAAGAAGAAAACATACAATTTGAGAAAAATTCGGTATGAAACGTTTAATTGATATGAGAGAAAAATTTTCAAGATGTGATTTTGTTTAAATAATTTATTTTATTAGGAATATGGAAGTGATGTTTTCCCTTTTGGTCACAAAACTTTTACCCTAGTTTTCCTCTGTTTTAAACATCATAATAATAACTAGTATCACCCATTGGTTGAAACTCGACCAATTTTTTGCAAAGCAAAGTTATTACCTTCTCCTAAACGGAATTAAATTGCAACACAGCTGAGGCAATTGTTTGTCGATATGTACTCAAACTGAATCAGCAGAGTTTTACTTAATATATTTCTCTAAGTTGATAGACTATAGATGTTGAGCTTTTTCCTGAAATGAGAGGAAATCACAACGTGGAAGAGCTGTTGGGTGAGATAGCCCAAAAGCTAATCGGCACCATGTCAAATCAAGGTCCAACCAAATATCAAATTCGGTTAAATTAATTCAATTGGTTCATGAAGTACAGTGTTTGAACTCAAAAAGACAGAGATTTTCTAAAAATGGTAGAATTGAGTCCGAAGAATCTCAAAACGTGTAAATTCATCGAAAACCGGAAATCAAAAGTTTTTCCAAATCTTATACTTTCTTCTTATATGTAGAGGATACAATAATAAAGCCCCTTTTTAAAAAGTAAGTAGTCAATTTCAGTTAACTGAAATACAAGAAAATCTCAAAGTGTTTAAATTCATCGAAAACCGAAAATCGAAATTTTTTCCGTATCTTCTACTTGCTTCTTATACATGCATAAACTAGTATTAAATCCACTTTTTAAAAAAATAAGTAGTCAATTTCAGTTATCTGAAATGCAAGGCAATCTCAAAAAGTGTAAATTCATCGAAAATCGGAAATCGAAAATTTTTCTGTATCTTCTACTTTTTTCTTATACATGCAGAAGCTAGTAATATATCCACCTTTTTAAAAATAAATAGTCACTTTCAGTTAATTAAAATGTAAGGAAATTTCAAAACATGTAAATTCATCGAAAACCGAAAATAAAATTTTTTTCTGTATCTTATACTTTCTTCTTATATATGCAAAAAATATAGTAATAAATCCATTAAAAATATAATAACAAGTAGTCAATTTCAGCTAACTGGAATGCATTATGTTTTAGTTTAAAAATATGTCTTTAAATTAGAGCTGATATAAATCACAAAAAAAAAAAAAAAAAAAAAAAGAGGAAGAAAGAGAGAAAATAATTAGATCTTAAATAAATTAGGAAAAAAAAAAAAAAAAAAAAAAATAGAACTTTCATAAATCAAATTCATTTTTAAGTTGCATTATATTTTCAACAGTATAATAAACTTTAGATCTAACACTCATTCACACAAATTTCTACCATTCTAAATGCTGTTTTTTCTTAGGAAAAATAAATCTGTAGACGAGAGTATAGTGATGTTACATCTCTACAAATTACTGTGTCTCTGTCTATGGTTTTATTTGAGTTTTAAGACATAGCCAGATTAAACAACTTTCTACTTTAGGTATTTTTTAATAATGAGAAACAAATTTTTTAAATATGGAGATAAACTGAATTTAGTTTTTTTTTAGATAATTTTAATTTTATAAATAAATTTATTAATATTGTTTAATGAATTTAGTCCTTTTATCATAAAAACACATTTTTCATCGAAAAAATTAACCTTATTTAATTTTTAAAATAAAAAATTCTAAAATAGCATGGGCTTCACGGAAGAGTTCAAGAACAAAATATTTGTTGTTCTAATAGTATATAAAATATAAACATTTACATATATATTGTTTTCTTTGTTTGAACAATTTTAATTTAGAAATTAATATTTGTATTGCTTAACAAATTTAGTTTTATTTTTTATGAATATATTATTTATGGAATTTACAAGTAAACTTCAGTTTTTGTTGCAACTAATTTCAGTTGAAATTAGGTAGAAAAGTTAGGTATTAGCGAAAATTTAAATTTTTCTGTCTCTTGAATTGGGCATGGCAATCCACAGAAAAAAAAAAAAAAAAAATTACCCCACAGCTGATATGGATTTGGATGAGAAAATTTTTCTCTCCTATTTTTGCTACTCTGAATGCATTTGAATGTATTTTTATGATTGGTAGAAGGAAAACGTATTAGTGGTAATCATTATGCTAAAGTCTATATATTTTCTGTATATGATATAAGTCTATTCTTGTGTAATCTCGACATTTTATTTAGTCATATCCGCATAGAAAATCCTTAAATTCACTACTGTGTACCGGCTTTGAGATTTTCTTGGTGCAAATCGCCTTACATTTTGTAGATTTCTAAAAAAAAAAAAGTACTGTTATTTGAAGAATACAGACGGCAGCAAAATTATTCGAGCGCTAGCCAAAATTCCTATGTAAAGAAAGTACACTTAATGCAGTTTTGTTAAATAAGTCATTGTCGAATCATGTTCTTACGGCTGTATTAACCAATAACTTCATTTGCCGGTTGAAGAAAACTTGAAAATCGTATAAAGTCAGGGTACAAATTTTCAGCAAAGTTTGATGTGTTGCTTATGCCATCTAGCGGTATAGTTACTTTAAGATTTTTTAGCGGAAAATAACCAATCAAAAATTACGTGCAATCTTCGTCGCTAGATGACAGAAAGAGCCGGTCAATTTTTGTCTTTTTTTTTTTTTTTTTTTTTTTTGCAAGCAGCACCCTGCCTTTAGACGCTTTTCAAGTTTTTGCGTTGAATCGGGAGTTTAAGTTAATGGTGAATACGGCTGTAAGTCAGTCTAAGAACATGATTTGATAAGGATTTATTTAACAAAACAGTGTTAAGTGTACTTTTTTTATATAGGCATTCTTGCTAGCGCTCGAATAATTTTGCTGATGACTGTATGATGAAATATTTTATTTTCACCACGGAATAATTAGTATTTCGTAATAAGATATTTGATTTTCATTTCAAAAACAATGTGCAGTCATAAATGTAATATTGCGACCTTTTCACACATTCACATTTCACATGTACATTTGTTTCTGTTTAATCATACACGCTACGTAAATATATATATATATATATATATAACTCTTCAAATAGGAACTATTACAAAACCAAACAAGTAATCTGCGTAAATTTTGGATTTTTTTTTCCTCAGAAATCTCACGCTTATTTTTAAAGCTATATCCAGTACATTAGTTTTTCGCTACAATCTACTGTTTTTATCCAATTCCAGCTGAAATTAGACGGAGCAAAATATAAAGTTCCCATGTTAAATAAGGATGGGTTTTGAATAGAAATAACTTTACTTTTTGCTAATGACAGGTGAGATAAATTCCAAAATAGCATATTTTCACACAAACTTACTATTCATATAAGTACGTGGTACGATACAGACACATTTATATAGATACAGTCATGAAGCATAGAACAACACTTTCACCTTAGTGAAAAAAAGTATCGATCACTTTTTCACAAAAAAAGAAAAACTTTAAAATTGAAAATTCTTCTACAATGGATAGTTTTATCATCTTTCGCTCAAAAGGAATAACAGATCAGACTTTCCTTTCAAAATGAAATCAGATCTATCATAAAAACACCAATCTGAAACGGGAATCAAGTTCGGCATCTCCTGTCCAGTGACCAGTATCAAAATAAGGAGACAGACATTTTACAATCGATGCGTTCTATAATTTTTGTATAACAATGTTTTTTACCTTTGCTGTATTCTATAGAAGAAAGCATTAGGTTCATAAAAATTGTTCACTTGTTATTGAGAAACCTACACGTTTTGATATGTTCTTTTTTTAGAAAATGCCTGTCTGTTTGCCTATGTGTTTTAGAAAAAAACTCTACGAACTCTAACTGAAAAACTAATGCACATGATTTTATAAAGTGGTATATTTAGTTGCACCTGAACATAAATTTCAACGTTTGGTGCTAATCTCTCAACAAGTGGTGCCGTCGTCCTGTTTTATCACACTTTTAATTATAGCACAAAATTGCTCATAAGTGTACACCGTGAGGATGATTTTTAATCAACCACTGTAAAATGTATAAAATTATTATTATTTATAATTATAATAGTCAATTTGGATAAAAATTTTTATATATAGAGGTATCTCTTTCTCCAGATGTTGCCACTCTCGGGGGGTGTAAAGTTTCGATGTGAGTATATATATATATATATTTATTTAAGAACTCGTTTATACATTTAAAATGAATGTTTGAACCCTGTATCTGTGACAATTTGAAACAAAGTATCATTATTTTTTCATTTTTAACAAAAACAAAGCCTGTAAAAATGTATTTCCTAAGATGTCGTCTATCATGCACAAAACTAATTTTCTTTCGAAATTAGATTTATACTTTCCTCGAATGAAAATCGTCTTAGCTCACCATGAAAAAAAAAAAAAAAACTAAAGCAGTTTTTGGGGACTGCCGGTAGAAGTGAAAACTAAGTAACTTGTGAATTGTATCGTCGAGCTATTATAATAGATTATTATTTTTTAATTATTTTTGGTTAGTAAAGAAGTGTTAATGACCAATTTAAATTTTAATCATTTAAACTTTAAATTTATATTGAAAGCAAAAAGAAGAATATAACAGTCTGTATAAAAACACGTGCTTGTACTTTGTGAACTATGTATATACTGTGGAAAACGTACATACATACATAGAGTATAGAACTAGAAAGAGATAGATGCCAGTAGCCAGTATACTATTCGTATTAGTATACATTTTATACATACATACATATATATATATATATATATATATGTGTGTATGTATATAAGGGATGCCGCGCTGTGCGCTACATATATGGATATATATGTAGAGAGATATACTCTTTGTATATATATAATGTATACTAATAACGCACGGAGGTATATCTATGTACATATAGGTTTGCTACAAAACGTGGCAACTTCTCAAAATTTAATAAAATACTTAAACTATCCACCGATAAACTAACTGGCACCATTAGTACAGTAAGGAACACCCAAGACTTAGAAAATGCAACCTCTTCTATTATCTCCACAATACACGCTGCTGCCTCTTCAGCCTTCAGGCTCAAACAATCGGGACGGAAATTCACCTACAATTTCTGGTCCCCTCAACTCAGATCCATGCGTAACCGCCTGACAGCACTCCGGAGACAACAAAAATATATCAACCCCTCAGATCTAATGCAACACAAACTTAAAATCCGCCAACTCTCGGCAACATTCAAAAAACAAATAAACATTGCAAAACATAACGCATGGAAACATTTCTGCACAACACAAACAAACATCCATGGCACTGCACAGAAATTCTATAGTAATAAATTTTTCACACCAACAGAACTCAAACTTGAACGTCCTCCAGCTCTTTCCTCTAAACACAACAACCTAGAATATATCACCTCAGTTCTCTTCCCTCCGAGTAAATTCACCAGCCCCCATATTCCAATTTTTTCAGGTCCCATGGACGAAGCCTTCACGGAGGCAGAAATCCGGGCTGCTCTTTATAGCTTTAACGTAAATAAGGCCCCTGGACCTGACAGCATAGACTTCAGAATCCTTAGACACTCCTTCAATACACTCACATATATTTTTCACACATGGACAAACTTATGCCTCGAACTACAATATTTTCCAGAAATTCTCAGAAGGGGTGAAGTGGTGTACTTTCTGAAGCAAGGGAAGCTTCCCTCTGAACCCTCCTCTTATCGACCGATCTGCCTGCTCCCAACAATAGGCAAATTACTAGAAAAGCTCATTGTCAATAGACAAAATTTCTACCTGGAATCCAATAATCTTCTACACCCCAACCAATTCGGGTTCAGAGAGGGCAGATCATGTGAACTCGCTTTGCAGCAAATTTTAAACTCCTGCGCTCTTAACTTTCAGTCTGGAAAGTACACCACTCTTATTTCACTTGACATTAAAGGGGCTTTCGACAACATCGAATGGCCACACATCCTACACACTCTACAAACACTTAACTGCCCGAGAAATCTTGCGGGAGTCATCAGCTCTTACCTCTCCAACAGGAAAATCTTGATTAACTGGGGCCCTAACTACAGTGTTTTTCCACAATCTAAGGGCTGCCCCCAGGGATCGTGCCTAGGCCCGATCCTCTGGAACTTGGTGGCCAACAAAATTCTTCTAAAAATGAACTCAGAGGGTTTTAAAACCCTCGCATATGCTGATGACTTCTCTGTGATTCTCTCGGGTTTAACGAGAAAAGTTCTGGAGGAACAGGCCCAGGCTGCCCTCTCCCTCTTCAGCTCCCTATTAATAGAATCAGATCTAACACTCTCACCCTCGAAAACGCAAGCATTAACCTTCTCCTTTCCAAGACTCCTTAAACGGAACCCAGTGATGAGGATCGATGGCGTCAGTGTCCGTCATGTTCCACAACTAAAAATATTGGGAATCACAATAGATAGAAACCTAAACTGGCTGGCACACATACAAAACCTAAAAATAAAAACTTCTAAAATCTTCCACAATTCAGCAAAAATGGCAGGGAAGAGGTGGGGTATATCCACCTTCTTCCTAAAAACCTGGTATAAAATAGTAATAGAAAAGATCCTAACCTACGGCGCTGGCATATGGGGGGGCAACCTCACCAAAGCAGCGTCGAATAAACTTAACTCAATACAGAGAATGTTTTTGGTCCAAATCTCTAGAGGTTACAAAACAATCTCTACTGATGCCCTCACAGTCATCACTGGTATTCCACATGCTCACCTCCAATTAAAATACAACTTTAACAAAACTAACGTCCTGCAATTAAATAATTCCATTCTCACAGGTTCTCTCCTCCCTAATATTCATGTCCAACAGCTTTCTAACAGCTGGCAAATACACCCAGCACAGGATGCTGCTTCCCTTTTCATAAATTGTGCAAAAAACAGCTTCTTCCCGTCTGCTCAACTGGCGATCTACACTGATGGCTCCAAAACCGATCATGGAGTGGGAGCTGCACTCTGCGTTTTAAACAATAACAAAGTTCTCCATCAGTGGGCAGGCAGGCTCGCAGACCACAATTCGGTCTTTCAGGCTGAGCTCTTTGCCATCCTGAAGGCAGTTGAGTGGTCAGAAAATAACTCTCCAGACTACAATCAAATCTCAATCTTCAGTGACAGCCTCTCGAGCCTGCAGGCCATAGCTCGCCACAAGAGCAGACACCCACAAGTAATTGAAATTAAAATAAAGCTCTCAAAATTAAAAACTAAAATCTCCCTGGCACACGTTTCTGCCCATAAGGGGGTCGTCGGAAATGAACTAGCGGACTCTCTTGCAAAATCAGCAACAAAATCTAGTGACATAGCCTATTCACTCCCAGCTCCCCCTTCCTTCATAAAATATCACCTAAATCAAAAACTAATTAATGACTGGCAGAGTCTCTGGAGTGTGTCTCCAAAAGGGAGATACACTCACGAGCTAATACCAAATGTCTCACTCAATATTTGGGACCTCTCTCCGGAAATCTCTGCCTTTCTGTCAGGTCATGGCCCCTTCCCCAAATACCTCCACAGATTTCATTGCCGACGATCACCCTTATGTTCATGCGGTGAGGAGGGGACTGCACAACATTACTACTTTCACTGTCAACTTACAATACCTTACCATTTAAGGAACCCTTATCCTAGACCAGCAACCTGGCTGAACAATATAATAATTAGAAAGCCCCTAAGGTTCAAATTAAAGCGCATCTATGCCTTCCTTCAAGATTTTTCAAATTCAACAAACTAAATTCCTTCTCTATCTTTCCTTAATTTTTCCTCCTCTCCTACATGGCGAATACTGGTCATGTCTGATGCTACAGAATTCCACGGAAGTGCTCTCGGAAAGCAATCATCCTGCGCATGATGTTGCTAACCAACATTGTTCTTAGGGTGTTTGGGCCTGATATAAAGACTGCGAGAACATTGTATAAAGACTGTGAAATTTGTACATTACCTGAATGAACTTTGTAATTAGGCTTCCACTTGGCACCGGTCCTCTTCACTTTCATGCAACTTTGTCGCCTTTTGTCGCGGGAGAGCTCTGCTCTGGCGACCTTTGTAATTTTTTTTTTTTTTTTTTTTTTTTTTTTGCTATGCAATAAACAACGGGGGAGGCTTAACCTTTGGAGACGGGCTCTTCTGAATCTCCACAGTGGCTTTGGAGCCCCTCTCTAAAGGTTAAAAACGCTCAAAACCACTGCATAGTGGTGAGCGGCTTCTTTCCGTCTTAGAATCTTAGAATCTATGTACATATATACACAGTATACATATAGCTCATGGAAAGCGTTCGGTGACGATGACGCGAACTCCATGATTTTTGTTCACCCAAAAGTGCTCAACGCGCCTAATGTATTCACTTCATTTGGAAAGCGTTCGGTGACGATGACGCGAGTTCCATGATTTTTGTTCACCCAAAAGTGCTCAACGCGCGTAAATAAGTTTTCACTTCAAAAATTGTTTAATAATTAATTTGTACTGCGTGAATATGTGTAGTGAAACATGGAAGAAAGTTTGTTATGACCACAACATCACCGAAACATATTAATTTTACAAAAAAAGAAAAAAAGAAAAAGAAAAGAAAAGAAAAGAAAAGAAAAGCAGCTCTCCTTAGTTAATAGACATAACTGGAACTGTATTAGCAATATTTAAAAAATTTTATTTTAGAATTTTTTTATAATGATGCAGTCAAAATCTATATATCTTATAATAATAAAGTATACTAATGTAAAAAGGGAATATTTTTAGTTCTTGAAAGATGAATTATTAAAAGCACTTTGTCAAAAAAGAGAAAATTCTATTGAAAACTTTGACGTAATTAGGACTATAAAACATTTGTATGATCATTCTCAACTTATACACATATAGCCCATACTGCCACGCCCAAATTTCTTTTCTCTTCCAAGTTTGGCGATATTCCAAAACAATACTTCAATATTCATGTTTATTTTGATATATAAATCTAACTTGCTTTCTTTTAAACTAAATTTTTAACTCATGAACTAAGCGATATGCCCATAAGTTACTACATCAGTTATTATCATCTTAAAATAAGTAAATTAAAATAAATAAATATCTGAGATGGAAAACAGCATAAGAAGCTAAATTACAGAAATAAAAATTAAAATATTTAAATCTGCCTATTAAAAAAAAAAAAAAAAAAAAAAACTTTTTAATGTGCCATTTTGCTTTTAATGCTAGCAGTGATAGAAATAAAACAACATAATCCATCAACTATCTGTATTGAACAAATGCGTTTTAAAATCTCTAGTTCGTTTATGGGTCCGAGTTGTATCACACACTGAGAAAAAATTCTGTAACTGATAGAATCTAAATTGTGGCTCTAGAAAAAATAGTTCTATGTCATCCTTATAAATTCTAGTCCCCTTGGAAAGCGAGTTCTAGAAGCCCCTATTAGAATTCTAGAGCGTTTGCCTATATTCTCGAGGGCAAAGTTATTTGAAAATCTCTGCAAATAAATGAGACTACAAGAGTTGGGTTTCAGCAACTATATTCTTGGAGTATGACCCAATTCTAGAAAATCAAGCGAGAATTTCTCGCGATACAAAAGATTCAGAATATTGTTTCACCATCTAGAAAGTGTAAACACGAAATTCTTGACCATTTCGTCTATTTAGTTTATTATCGTGCCTTATACGCATAGTTCGGAAATCTACATTTCTAGTTAAGGGATTTAGAAAATGGCCACTTATTCATTCTAGAGGAAGGCGGTATACTTTTTTTCTCAGTGCATGGCGGCAGTTCTACTTCCAGAAGAGTAAACCAGTTAAAATTGACTCACGTTGAAAGAACGCAATTCATAGAATAATAAGTAAATGTTCAATCCTTTAAGTATCTCCTCTATGACCCAAAATTTGACAAAATTATTTCAGACTTAATGCATGCGCAATAGCATGGATCAAAGTGTTAAATGAAAAGAAACAGTTCTTTAAAAAAGGAAATATCGGTGAAATATAATGTAGAGCATTTCATAACGGAACAACAAAACAACATATATTATTTTTCTAGCAACAAATAGTTTCTTAAGATTATTTAAAAACTGAACCCGCTATTAAGAGTTTTCGTGAAAACTAATTTTTTATATGGCTTTTGAAAATCACCTATTATAAGATTCGCTAGCAAAATCAACATTAATTAGTAAGTAGTATTTTTTACACCGAGAAAAAAAAATATACCGTCTTCCTCTAGAATGAATAAGTGGCCATTTTCTAAATCCCTTAACTAGAAATATAGATTTCCGAGCTATGCGCATAAGGCAAGCTAATAAACTGAACAGACGGAATGATCGAGAATTTCTAGGTTACACATTTCTAGATGGTGAAAGGATATTCTGAATCTTTTGTACACTGTAAATAGAAGCGTCTTAAATTCAGACAGAAATGTGTCTGAAATGTCAATTCAAACACATAAATGTCTGAAACACTTACGCATGCAAAATTTCAGACGCATGTGCTGTCTTAAATTAAGACACGTAAGTGTCTTTTTTATAAATGAGCTGAGATAAGTGTCTGAATAAGGTTGATATGTCTGAAATTAAGACATATAACATTTTAAGACACATAAAATTTCAGACATTTTACAATTATGCACTTAAAAATTCAGACATTACAAATTTCAGACACTTAGAAATTCAGACATTTGTATTACTTAAGAAATTTTCCTTATGGAATCTACTTTAAGCAGCATGCATATCCTGTTTTAACATTCTTTTAAACAAATAAATTTGACATTATTTTATGTAATGTAAGTAGTTAACTTATTTAAAATACTTAGACACGGATCTTATTCTGTTAAAAATTAAAAAACAAAGTTAATTTTTGTTTAAAATTCTCACATGTAATAAATCAAAAAAATATTAAGATAAACGAAGCATGTAACTTGTAGCTAAGAAAGCGAATTCGTAACTAAACAATCTTAAACAATTTGTGCATAATCGATTTTTTCTTCGCGTTTTAAAAATTATTTTATGCTTCCCTACATTTCAAACTGTAAAAGAGCATTTTTTTTTTTTTTTTTTTTTTTTTTTTTTTTTGTTTCATGTATATAGTTTTTTTTTTTTTTTTTTTTTTTCAAATACCAGTTTAAAAAAAATCGTTTAAAATCCATAAGCTACTATTTTTTCATATTTATTACGCATTTTACAAATATAAAAAAAAAAAATAAAAAAACTCTAAACCTCTACACATGAAATTTAAGATAATATGTATTAAGCTTTACTTCTTATGGACAGTTTTATTGCAAAGACATAAAACTTCGATTTGTTTTACGGATACTAGAATATATTTCGTTATACAAGCAAAGTACAGCGTGAGCACCGATGGCTTGATTGGGGAGACACTCGACTTTGAATCCGTTGGGTGTCAGTTCGATTTCCGGCGGGGGCAACGGGGAATATTTTTGTAAAAATTATTAATATATTTTTTTTTAAGCTCTAGGAGATTCTAAAATCTATTTTTCACAGGTAAACAGTATAAAACGCATCTTTTTATTTTATTTATTTATGAAAAATATTCACTATAGACAGGATCAAAGATGGCGAAATTTCAGACATTTCGATGTGCCTTTTAAGACACTTTTTAGCATCTTAAAATTAAACACCCGTTTCAGACACAATTGTGTCTGAATTTCAGACTTGTATTTACAGTGTATTGCGAGAAATTCTCACTTGATTTTCTAGAATTGTGTAATAAACAAAGATTATATTTGCTGAAACCCACCTCTTGTAGTCTCGCTTTCCAAGGAGACTAGAATTTATAAGGATGACATGGAACTATTTTTTTTAGAGCCACAATTTAGATTCTAGATGTCAGTGACAGATTTTTTTCTGAGTGTAGTCTAAAACTAGAGAATTACAATACATCATCTGGCCATTATTTACTGAAACAAATTTTCGTAAAAAAAGTTCATCATATTTTTGTTATATTTTTTCTATGTTTTTGCCGAAACGTCAGTGGAGGCCCTTTGTTGAGACTCAAAACGGTTTTGGGCTGTGCCTGTCTGTCTGTCAGTCTGTCTGTTTGTCTGTCGCGCGATAGCGGCCGCAAAAAAAACGCTATTGACTTGAAATTTGGTACACGCGTTCATGAGCCCCACGAAATCAGCTGTATAGTTTTTGGTATGTACTCCATTTGTAGTTCGTATACAGGGACACGCCAAAGTTTTTCTTATCATTACGGCCTATGGGAGGAATTTGTATGTATCGCGATAGCGGCCGCAAAAATAGCGCTATTGACTTGAAATTTGGTACACGTGTTCATGAGCCCCACGAAATCAGCTGTATAGTTTTTGGTATGTACTCCATTTGTAGTTCGTATACAGGGACACGCCAAAGTTTTTCTTATCATTACGGCCTATGGGAGGAATTTGTATGTATCACGATAGCGGCCACAAAAATCACGCTATTGACTTGCAATTTGGTACACGTGTTCATGTGCCCCACGAAATCAGCTGTATAGTTTTGGGTGTGTATTCCATTTGTAATTCGTGTACAGGGATAACGCCAAAGTTTTTCTTATCATTACGGCCTATGAGAGGAATTTGTATGTACCGCGATAGCAGCCACAAAAATCACGCTTTCGACTTGCAATTTGGTACACATGTTCATAAGCCCAACGGAATCAGCTGTATAGTTTTAGGAGTGTATTCCATTGGTAGTTCGTGTACAGGGACACGCCAAAGATTTTCTATCATTACGGCCTATGGGAAGAATCTGTATGTACCGCGATAGCCGCCGCAAAAATCAAGCTATTGACTTCAATTTTTGCCGAAACGTCAGTGGAGGCCCTCTGTTGAGACTCAAAAGGATTTTGGGTTCCGTAGGTCTGTCCGTCTGTCTGTCTGTCTGTTGTGCGATAGCGGCCGTAAAAACCACGCTATTGACTTGAAACTTTGTACACATGTTCATGATTCCCACGAAATTAGCTGTATAGTTTTGGGTGTGCATTCCATTTGTAGTTCGTGTACAGGGACACGCCAAAGTTTTTTTTATCATTACGGCCTATGTGAAGAATTTGTATGTACCGCGATAGCGGCCCCAAAAATAACGCTATAGACTTGCAATTTGGTACACATATTCACGAGCCCAACGGAATTAGCTGTATAGTGTTAGGTGTGTATTCCCTTTGTTGTTCGTGTACAGGGACACGCCAAAATTTTTCTTATCCTTACGGCCTATGGGAAAAATTTGTATGTACCGCAATAGCGGCCGCAAAAATCCTTCGATTGACTTGCAAATTGCCGCACACATTCCAGATTTCCATATAAGTAGCTGTATAATTTTCATTGCTATATTTTTTATAAACTGTGTACAGGGACACGCCAAAATTCTTAACATTACGGCGTATGGGGTGAATTTCGTTTAAACGCATTTTAATATCATTACTTTGCAATGAAAAAAATGAAACTAGAGTACGTGAGTAAGATGCTTAAACTTATATTGCTTGAAGAAAATATGTGCTATTAAGCTTTCTAATTAATGTACAGGACCTTACAAAAGTGTCCTGACAATGTCACTTAGTCATCCAAACGATGTTAAATTTGGAACAATTTGTAATTTAAAACGCAAAATAAGCTGAATAATTTTTACTGGTGTATACAATGTTTATGGTTCGTTTACAAAGACACACGAAAGAATTTCGTAACATTAGAGCCTATGAACGAATTTTTAATTTAAGCGCGCACTTTAATGCGTTTATGCTGAATTGAACTTAATAAAGTTAACATACATTATAAAGATGCTTAAAATCATGTTTACTCTAAAAAAAGGTTATGTATAGACTAAATAATTTATGGGACCACACAAAATAATTCCGAGTATGTACTGTAATCATCCAAATGATGTCAAATTAGTTTGAAAGATTAATGAGTTATAATTAATTAGATTTATTCTTATTATTGGCGTTTATAATGACTGTGGCTACTTTTCCGGGATACATAAAGGAATTTCGTACTTTTATGGTGTATAGTCGGTATTTCTTAAAAGTGTATTTGAACATGGTTACACCCCATCAAATATAATAAAATTTTATTAGAATTTTAAAAGCCTGTTTTCATGTTGAAAATTGTGGGCATAGAATTGATAATTAGTTTAAAGGTTACGCAAAATATTTCCGATATGCTATGTAATTTTTTTTTTTTTTTTTTTGTATGAAATTCGGTATTTATGAATTTCCGGGAAATAATACAAGACCGTCGTTTAATAAGAATGCATATTGTTGCGTACTTGGGGGTTTGTAAGTTGTCCGAGAATGAAAGGCGAAACTTGCAAAAATTCAGTGATTTATTCACAGAAAGTTCCAGGAGAATACAGGTCTATAAACCAAGTATCAGCTTCAATTCAACCAGTAAACATAGCTTAAACAACAGCCGTTAACAGCAAAACAACAGTACAAACTGTTTAGCAATAACACATAAAGCAAGTCTCATTCAAAGAGGCTCAAATCAAAGCAAGCATTTGCCGAAACCGACACAGATCTGAGATTGGAAGCCTTGGCTAAAAAAATGCTCCTTTTATACTATTCTATCGAACACAGACTGTTCTGGAAAATTATCTTATCTCATCAGCCAATGAGATTAGATCTTCCATATTTGGTATATCCCTAATAAGGATTTTCTCGCCAAGATCGCCAAAAAAATCGCCAAAGAGGGAAACAGTCGCCAAATTTGGCGCCAAATCCATTTCTTCACTTATTGGAGCTTTTCAATTCGTTTTTAAAGGAAAATTAGGCTATTTTAACGCTAAAACGACTAGAAATGCACAAAATTAGCATTTTATCGACTTACTAAGCCTCTTTGAAAAAATTTATACAAAAATAAATGCAATTATTTACAATTCCGTAACACTTTATATGATATACAAATAGGTATAGAAAGAGAGATACAGCGGGGGGTTGAGGGGGGCGGCAGCCCCCCCCTCAGAAATGTATCTGATTATGGTAATAAGTCGATCGAATCAATATATACTATTATATAATAAGAAATAAATAAAAATGACCTATTGAAAAATGTCTGATGCAAATAGGACGTTGAGGCTCCTGATCTGCAGATCCACTAGTTGCCGAGACGTCAGTGGAGGCCCTCTGTTGAGACTCAAAACGGTTTTGGGCTGTGTCTGTCTGTCTGTCTGTTTGTCTGTCGCGCGATAGCGGCCGCAAAAATAGCACTATTGACTTGAAATTTGGTACACATGTTCATGAGCCCCACGAAATCAGCTGTATAGTTTTTGGTATGTATTCCATTTCTACTTCGTATACAGGGACACGCCAAAGTTTTTCTTATCATTACGGCCAATGGGAGAAATTTGTATGTATCGCGATAGCGGCCACAAAAATCACGCTATTGACTTGCAATTTGGTACACATGTTCATGGGCCCCACGAAATCAGCTGTATAGTTTTGGGTGTGTATTCCATTTGTAATTCGTGTACAGGGACACGCCAAAGTTTTTCTTATCATTACGGCCTATGGGAGGAATTTGTATGTACCGCGATAGCAGCCACAAAAATCACGCTTTCGACTTGCAATTTGGTACACATGCTCATGCGCCCAACGGAATCAGCTGTATAGTTTTAGGTGTGTATTCCATTTGTAGTTCGTGTACAGGGTCACGCCAAATAGTTCGATCATTACGGCCTATGGGAAGAATCTGTATGTACCGCGATAACCACCGCAAAAATCAAGCTATTGACTTCCAATTTTTTCCGAAACGTCAATGGAGGCCCTCTGTTGTGACTCAAAAGGATTTTGGGTTCCGTCCGTCCGTCCGTCCGTCTGTCTGTCTGTCGTGCGATAGCGGCTGCAAAAATCACGCTACTGACTTGAAATTTGGTACACATGTTCATGAGCCCCACGAAATCAGCTGTATAGTTTTTGATATGTATTCCATTTCTACTTCGTACACAGGGACAAAGTTTTTCTTATCATTACGGCCTATGAGAAGAATTTGTATGTACCGCGATAGCGGTCCCAAAAATAACGCTATTGACTTGCAAGTTGGTACACATATTCATGAGCCCAACGGAATTAGCTGTATAGTGTTAGGTGTGTATTCCATTTGTCGTTCGTGTACAGGGACACGCCAAAATTTTTCTTATCCTTACGGCCTATGGGAAGAATTTGTATGTACCGCAATAGCGACCGAAAAAATCCTTCGATTGACTTGCAAATTGGCGCACACGTTCCAGCTTTGCATATAAGTAGCTGTATAATTTTTATTGCTATATTTTCTATAAACTGTGTACAGGGACACGCAAAAATTCTTAACATTAAGGCGTATGGGGGTGAATTTCGTTTAAACGCATTTTTATATCATTACTTTGCAATGAAGAAAATGAAATTAGAGTACGTGAGTAAGATGCTTAAACTTATGTTTTTTGAAGAAAATATGTGCTCTTAAGCTTGCTAATTAATGTACAGGACCTTACAAAAGTGTCCTGACAATGTCACTTAGTCATCCAAACGATGTTAAATTTTGAACAATTATTAATTTTAAATGCAAAATAAGCTGAATAATTTTTACTGGTGTATACAATGTTTATGGTTCGTATACAAAGTCTCACAAAAGAATTTCGTAACATTAGACCCTATGGACAAATTTTTAATTTAAGCGCGCACTTTAATGCGTTTATGCTGAATTGAACTTAATAAAGTTAACATACATTATAAAGTTGCTTAAAATCATGTTTACTCTAAAATAAGGTTATGTATAGACTAAATAATTTATGGGACCACACAAAATAATTCCGAGTATGTACTGTAATCATCCAAATGATGTCAAATTAGTTCGAAAAATTAATGAGTTATAATTAATTAGGTTTATTCTTATTATTGGCGTTTATAATGACTGTGGCTACTTTTCCGGGATACATAAAGGAATTTCGTACTATTACGGTCTATAGTCGGTATTTCTTAAAAGTGTATTTTAACATGGTTACACCCCATCAAATATAATAAAATTTTATTAGAATTTTAAAAGCATGTTTTCCTGTTGAAAATTGTGGGCATAGAATTGATAATTAATTTAAAGGTTACGCAAAATATTTCCGATATGCTATGTAATTTTTTTTGTATGAAATTTGGTATTTATGAATTTCAGGGAAATAATACAAGACCGTCGTTTATTAAGAATACATATTGTTGCGTACTTGGGGGTTCGTAAGTTGTCCGAGAATGAAAGGCGAAACTTACAAAAATTCAGTGAATTATTCATAGAAAATTCCAGAAAAATACAGGTCTATAAACCAAGTATCAGCTTCAATTCAACCAGTAAACATAGCTTAAACAACAGCCGTTAACAGCAAAACAACAGTACAAACTGTTTATCAATAACACATAAAGCAAGTCTCATTCAAAGAGGCTCAAAGCAAAGCAAGCATTTGACGAAACTGACACAGATCTGAGATTGGCCGCCTTGGCTAAAAAAATGCTCCTTTTATACTATTCTATCGAACACAGACTGTTCTGGAAAATTCTCGTATCTCATCAGCCAATGAGATTAGAGCTTCCATATTTGGTATATCCCTAATAAGAATTTTCTCGCCAAGGTCGCCAAAAAAATCGCCAAGGAGGGAAACAGTCGCCAAATTTGGCGCCAAATCCTTTTCTTCCCTTATTGGAGTTTTTCAATGGGTTTTTTAAAGGAAACTTAGGCTATTTTAACGCTAAAACGATTAGAAATGCACAAAATTAGCATTTTATCGACTTACTAAGCCTCTGAAAAAATTTATGCAAAAATAAATGCAATTATTTACAATTCCAAAACACTTTATATGATATACAAATAGGTATACAAAGAGAGATACAGCGAGGGGTTGAGGGGGGCTGCCGCCCCTCTCAGGAATGTATCTGATTATGGTAATAAGTCGATCGAATCAATATATACTATTATATAATAAGGAATAAATAAAAATGACCTATTGAAAATTGTCTGATGCAAATAGGACGTTGAGGCTCCTGATCTGCAGATCCACTAGTTTAAATAATGAAATGTATTTCCGCAGAAGAAATAGTGTAGAATTACTTTTACTATTAACTTATTTCTTAATATGGAAATATATGACAAAAATTCTTCCGTTTTCCGATCGGAGTTCAAAAAGTAACCACATCTTTTCAAGGGTACAAATAAATAAATAAGTAAATAAATAAGTAATAATAATAATAATAATTCGTTTTTCTTAAAATTCTCTTTCTTTAAGGCAAAAATATATATATATATATATATATTTCTGCATTACTTTCCGAACAAATATTACAACACAATTTCCTTACACTTGTGTTGTCTAGTGAAGTGTCCATAGAGAAGAAAAAAGCACTATGTTCTATGTTTTCCGAAAAAAAAAAAAAAAAAAGTATTACGTTCTGGATTACTCTGACTTGGCACTAAAATGACCGATTCCTATTAATGTCCAGTTTCTTCAAATATAGGGTGTATAGTGCATACTAGAGACCTAGAATCACTGAGAAAAAAATATATACCACCTTCCACTAGAATGAAAAAGTGGCCATTTTCTAAATCCCTTAACTAGAAATATAGATTTCCAAGCTATGCGCATAAGGCACGCCAATAAACTGAACAGACGAAATGATCGAGAATTTCTAGTTTACACATTTCTAGAGGGTGAAGTAACATTCTAAATATTTCGAATATTCTTAATCTTTTGTATTGTGAGAAATTCTCGCTTGATTTTCTAGAATTGGGTAATAAACCAAGATTATAGTTGCTGAAACCCGCCTCTTGTAGTCTCATTTATTTGCAGAGATTTTTAAATAAATTTGCCCTTGAGAATATAGGCAAACGCTCTAGAATTCTGATAGGGGCTTCTAGAACTCGCTTTCCGAGGGAATTAGTATTTATAAGGATGACATGGAACTATTTTTTCTAGAGCCACAATTTAGATTCTAGATGTCAGTGACAGAATTTTTTCTCAGTGATGGCAAAGAATGGACATTGAACAAAAATGGCGGGCCTTCGTTCAAAGATCGTTCGATCTTCGTAGAATATACGAGTAATATAGTTTTACCAGAGTCCGTCACTTTTGTTTTAATTAAAATATCGCGAAAATGATTGTGTTTATCTTCAAGGAGCCATGCAGAGAGTTATTCAAATCGTTTTTAGAGCATAATGGTATCGTATATAACAAACTGAACAAACATGGCAGAGCGATCGGTGGGCCAATGTCCATGCGTACCTGGCAGCAGCACCAAAATATCTCCTATCGGAGACCTGGTGACTTTTGGTACTATTTTTTTCTTTGATAAATCCTTTCCCCATGTCTTCCATAGTTTTTATATATGAAATTTGGTTTCCTTCCATTCATCAGTTTCAGTTGCAGATGCTTCCAATCACGGAAAGGTATTTTGTGGCCACGTACATAAAAGGAAAAAAAAAAAAAAAAATCAGAGTTTTTTTTTTTTTTTTTTTTTTTTTTTAATCCCTTTTGAAATATTCTAAATAAAATATCTTTGTAGGTTTATTTATATATATATATATATATATAATATGTAGTCTTTAACAAGTGAACACGATAATCAAAAAATATCATCCGTGATTTACTTAAAAAACGTAACAGCATTGAGAATATTGTTCGGCAAAATCAAAAAAAAAGATTCCTATTTTAAGTGATATGTATAAATTCATCTTTTTAAAATGTTTCGTTTAGAAATAAAATAATTAAGGATAAAACCGTAATATGATAAAAACTAACACTCGATGATATAGTCTAACATTCTTACAGGATAAATATTAAATTACCATAATATATTTCCATTTAAATCCATTAAGTACAACTTTTATGTAATGTTGTTTTTGACTTTTCTAAATATTACATAAAATGCGAAGAGTTTCTCAGTTCAAGTGGAAATGTAATTTGCAATATATGTAGGACATTTTCATACTGCTTAATAATGACATTTTTGTATGATTTTCTCTTCACGAGTTTTTTTGCCCTATTGTTTACAACATGATAAAATGGATTAAAAAGTGTACTAATACGGAATACTTTGTGTTAAAAAATTCATAAAAGTGAGGAATTGTCGGAAAAAGACATTTTTGCACAGAAATTCCATTTTTCAGTGCAATTACTATGTTTATTTCTAATATTATAAAATAAAATTTCAAAAATCACATACATTTTAAAATATACATCTTAGCATTTATTACATGCTCCTTTTGTTTTCTTTCTTTTACTCCCCCCCCCCCCCCTCATCCTAAACGAAGCTCTATGACTAAAATTTTCTCCACATCTCAGAAATAGAAAACGTCACGTCACACATTGTGGAAAATATCGGAAAGTCTCACTTTAGACTGGGGTTGGTAGTCAAACAGCTCCCCCTGATTTCCCTGGAGACGACTCAGCGCTTGAGAATCACAGCTTGATCTCGGATATAAACAATTCCATAGAGACGACTTATAACAAAAGATTTGCAAAGCTTTGCTGATATTTTTGGCTATTCAAGTGAGATAAAAGTTTGCCTGCTTTCAAATTATTATGTACTATGCTCTACACTTCAGTTATTGATTTTTATCACGAAATGTTAATTTATTGATGAATTTATCAAGGAAAAGGGTTTCCATCCTTGAGAAAATTAAATTTGTTACGGAGGTGTTACAGTAATATGAAAGTTTTTTTTTTTTTAACATGCTTTTATTAACTTGATATGACGTAGCTATTAATGTATGTAACGGAATCTTGTAATTCAATTTTCGACCACTTCTGTTCGTTCGAATGACCTGAAATTTTGCGCACGCCTTCATAGTCGATGACAGTACTACATACAAATGTTTTCAGACTCCTATCCCATCAGGGGCAGGTTCTAGGAGCAAACAAAAAAAAATCTCTATGTATAAAACTCTATCGTATGTGGTACAGAATTTGGCCGTATTTGTATAACGTTGAGTGGCAACAATTAATAAATTAATTTTCTTTATTAAAGATGTAAATATTATGGTGTGTCACTCACATGAATTTTTCTTACCCTGCATTTTAATTCTATAAAGACAGATACTTTGTGCTTTTTAGTTCACATTTCAATAAAAGAGTGTTCTTTAATGTTTTTAAAATATTATTATTATTTTTTTTTTTCTTTTAATGAGATAATGATTTTGTATAGAATGTAATAGTTAATTGTACGTTGAAAAAATGATTATTTAAAAATAAAATAGCATGAGTTGTATTAAAAGCAATTCTGATTTTCACAAATAAATGTGATAATGTTTTCAAATAAATTAATTTTAATATCCTTAACATATCAAAATGAGAGTTATCGAGTAAACTTAAATATCTTTATGAACGCATTTTATTTAATGAAAAGCTTTCAATCGTTATTTATATATATATCTGATTTTATTTGAATATATGTGATTAGTCAAAATAGACTTTTTTGTTTCCCTTTTTGAAAAAAGGGCGGTAATAAAACTAAAACAAAAAATTTCCTATACCAATATTCTTGAAAAATTTATGATTGAGAAAATGGTTTCAATAATAGAAAATTTAAGTTTGTTTCTGTGTGAATGAATATAACCAGTTTAAAATGCCTTTTAATTTAGGTATTTGTTATTTAATAATATATTAATATTTTATATGAATCGATATAAACTTATGTATAAATATTTTGATAAACTCTTTTTAACACTTTCCAACAAGGTTGAAAAGTGTTAATGACTTCGGTTTGTCTGTCTGTCTGTCCGTGCTCTAACTCCCGTAAATATTTATGGAATTTCTTCAAATTGATATATGTTATTCAAGTTCACTATAGGATATTTCCTATTGAAAATGGAGTTTATACCTCTATTGGTTTGTGTACAGGGACACCCGAAAGTATTTCAAAGCATTGTGTTCTATGAGAGGTATTTCTATAAACCATATATTCATATCTTTACTGCACACATATCTTAATGAAATTGAAATACGTTATTCAAGTTCATTATTGGATGTTTCCTGTAGAAAATTGAGTAAGTATCACCACTGGTTTATGTACAGGGACACTCAAAAGAATTCCAAAGCATTGCGTTCTATGAGAGATATTTCTGTAAATCAAAATTTAATATCTTTACTTTCTACGAAGTTTTATGAAATTGAAATATATTATTTGTGTGCACAAAAGAATGCTTGGCATAGAATATAGCATGATTAGCATTAGATTTACAGGGTGACACAAAAATATTCATTTATATTAAAAGCTATTAATAAAAATTTGCTAGAATTGTACTTTCGTTTTCATTAAGCGTTTTTAACACTTTCTAACATTTGTCAAGTGTGAATATGATTTCAATTTGTGTATATGTCCGTCTGTCTATCTGTCTGCCCGTGCTTTAACTCCCGTAAATATTTATAGAATTTTTTGAAACTGATATATGTTATTCAAGTTCACTATCGGGTGTTCTCTATTGAAAATGAAGTTTATACCTCAACTGGTTTGTGTACAGGGGCACCCAAAAATATTCGAAAGCTTTGTGTTCTATGAGAGGAGTTTCTATAAAGATATTTTAATACCTTTACTATATAGAAACTTTAATGAAATTTTAATATGTTATTCAAGTCCCCTTTAGGATGTTTCTTATATAAAATCGAGTAGATTTCTAACTTTTTTGTGCACTTAAATGTATTCCAAAGCATTGCGTTCTGTAAGAGTTATTTTTATAAACCGAATTTAAATAATTTTACTTTGCCCAAAGCTTAATGCAATTGAAATAAATCATTTGTATGCACAAAAGAGTGCCTTCTATATAATATAATATGATTAGCATTAGACTTACAGAGCCACACAAAAATATTCAGTTACATTAAGAGCTATTAATAAAAATTTGCTAGGATTGCGCTTTCGTTTACATTAAGCGTTTTAACACTTTCTTATATTTTTAGTGGGAATTTTATTTCAATTTGTGTACCAGTCTGTCCGATTGTCTACCTTTGTATCTGTTTGTTTGTGGCTCCTAGCATCGGTAAATATTTTTAGAATTTTTTAAAAATGATACAATTAAGTTCACTATGGTATGTTCCCTATTTAAAATGACATTAATAGATCCTGTGCAACTAGTTTGTTTACAGAGACAACAACAACAAACAAACAATAACAACAACAACAACAAAATGTCAATGGATAAAGTTTTAGGACGGATTTAAAATCTTTCCATTGTAAAAATCATAAAAATATTCACATGTATTTCAAATGTTTTTCTAATGTTCTAAAATATTGTTTTGTATAGAATATGATATGATTAACTTTTTCAGATTAAAATTTATTCAATACAACAATTACGTACAGTTGGAAAGTGTTACTAATCAATGCGTGCTGCATGATTTTTCTTTCTTGTTTTAAATAATGTTAATAGTACAAAAATTAATCTCTTACATGTTTAAAAATTTCTACCAAAAACTTTTGGAATATTACCTTTCGGCATATGTAAAATTATAGCAATAGGATAACGGAATGTTTTTAAAAAAAATCAACTTTCTATATATAATTTAATAACTGATATTAGTTTGTTAATTTTTAGCGGAAGTATAGTGATTTTAAATATTTTCGCTGAAGTATAAATATATTCATGTTTATTTTATTTATTTATTTATTTATTTATTTATTATTGAGAAATGATACAATTTAAAAAATTAAAAATATTGAATAAAGTTTGAGAATCTTCATTATTTATTTTTAATTAAATACTGTTGTAAATTTACAGGGACTCTAGATAAACATTTCAGTAAACGTACAGAATTGCTTTACAGTGTAACATTTGAATATGAATATGCAGGTTTTTTAAAAGGCATATTCATTAGAAAAAAGACTGTATAAGTTATATTAATAAATCATAGAATATAATTACTTTGAAAAATCTTTTATTTAAAAAATTTGAGTAAACACAATAAAATGAAATATATGGATAAGGTAAGGAAATATGAATGCATATGGCTATTTTATGTTTAATACGGTTATGTCATGATTTTTAATACACGGTTTTTTTGCAGAAAAGCAAATAAGTGATGAGTAAAAGTAGAAATGCATTCAAAGAAAAACATATACAGTGTAAAAGCGCTATATGCTCATTGCATGTTTTAATAAAAAATTTTACAAATATTTTGCCAGTAGTTTAAGAGAAAAAAACAAGAGAAACATCCATGCGTATTAAATATGTTTGTACATCTTTTTCTAACACTTTGCATTGAATAAAGGACTAATTTAATGCAAAATGTATTAAAACTTGTATTATTTTAGAACTATTTTTCACTATCTCGCATAACTAAATTTCAGAAATGTAGTAGAAAATATAGATAACGTAATATTTCTAACCATGCATTATATTTTCAAAGTACCGACATAAATACGTGTAACAATGCTAATATAAATTTATAATATATTCTGTGGTGGGTATTTCTTAATAAAACAAAATTTTAAAAGTATAATAATAATAAAATGTGAATGACTGATTCAACTAAAAGTACTAAATTATCTCACATTTGAAACTTTTATAAAAATAATTTTCAAATATGAATTCATAGCAGAAAAAAAACAGTTTAATATGTCGCCGATATCGTAAGAACGAACCCATCCGATGAAAGAAAAATTAATTCTCTTAAGCAAAATTTTACATTGATTTGTGCCGCTCACTAACTTAACTAAAATTGCTAAACTATCTTTAACAAAAGTAATATAAAACTAACTTCAAAAGTGATTTCATACCTCAATAAATAATTTAATATGTCGCTGACATTCCAAGAGCGAATAAATTCGGAGAAACAGCATTTAATTCTTTTACGTACGATTTGATTTCTGTCTCTTCTCTCCTCTTTCATGTCAGAACTCAAAAAAGGTACAGGACATTATTTCAGTAGAAAAAGATTTTATTTATATTCATCAGAAGACTTATTCAAACAGAAAAAATTTTATCAGATGAAATGGAAATACCGAAATAGATTCTGTCAGCAGAATAATTCAGGATTCAAAGAAAGCAATTATTACAAAAAAAGAATAGATGAGGAGTGAAAGGAGAGAACTATTAAAATCTATATGGAAGATCGTTTTAACAATGTGATTTCTTTTATAAGTTTTCAGAACTTATTAAGGTAAGTGCACACTTTTAAATTTAAACTCTGTAAACAAGCTTTCTATGTCCTGCATAGTCAATAACATGTTCTAGGTTGGTGTTACAACATTCTAGATTTAAAGTCATGAATTAAAATCATTTCAATCAATCTGTTTTAAAATATTAATTTAACTGAAATAGTGCGAACTTTCATAACGTTATTGTTATATTTAATGAGTCGAATTAAATTTTATTTTTCTGGCACATGCTTATTTTGAGCTGATATTTTGTACCTTTTGTTTTCATAGGACTGAAATAAGTATTCGGAACTCATTTATTTTGTGAAATTTTAAATTTGTAATAGCAAATGATTTTAGGCATGTCCACTTCTAGTAACGCGATATTGTCACGAATTTATAAATAGTAGTAGTTATTTTTATGTAATTTCATTCAAAGAGGCTTGGTCAGGTTATAAAATGTTAATTTTCTATATTTCTAGCTTGATTTCGCGTTAAAATAGCTCATTTTACTTTAAAAATCCGCTAAAAAGGTTCACCAATGTGAGCAATGACCTCGACGCCAAATTTGGCGAGTTTTTCGCTTCTTGGCGACTTTTTTGGCGATCTTGGTGAGAAAATCCTTATTATCGATATCTCAAATATTTAAGCTCTAACTTGATTGATTGAGAAGTTACTGGAACATTCTCATTTTCTACGAGGGTATATAAGGAATTGCATCTCAGCCAAGTCAGTCAGTTTTGCCCAAGGCAAAATTGTTGCGTAAAGAGCTCCTAAATGAACCTCTTTTATTACAGCCTATTGCGGTGTGTTAATACTTTGCTACAGTTTCTGATGTGAAATTGATCTTGTCAGCTGTTATTTAAGCTATGTTTCTTGTTGAAACTGAAGTTGATACTTGGTTTACCTGTAATCATCTGGATTTTCCTGTAAATAAACTTTTAAGTCTCAGCAAGATTACGCAATAATATTTTATCATTACCCAATAAGGATCAACCCCTTATTACGAGTGATCCATCACATGATATGCTAATAGTAAATTTTAACAATCATGTGGATCTGCTACAGACAGTCAACTTTCGTGGTATTTATAACATTAAAACAAATAAACAGACGATTCAGTTGTAGGACATTCTAATGTGTCTAAGTTGACCACAATTTCATTAAATAAGAAGTTTTGTATTTGATTAAAAGAAAAAGAAAAAAAAAGTCTAGGAGCGAACGGGAAATGTTAACAAACAAGATTTAAAAAAAAAAATCAAAACTGATAGGGAAAAAAAGATTGTAGAAATTAAAATAGAGTGAGTTGGGAATGAAATAAAACGTTAAAAATATAGTGGGTGAAGCATGTCAAAATGAGAACTAAAATTAGGAAGAAACCAAAATATAGGCACAATAAGTTTTTATTGGCATAATTTTTCTTCATTATGGAAACTTTTCAATAAAATGACACAACAAATAAAATCAAACATCAAATGTTTTTACAGGGTGATCAATTTAAAAGAGTACCCGTTTAAGGTTTTGTATTAACCACATATCTAATTTATGCAGCAAGACTTCCAAAACTATAGTTTGTTTAATATATAGATAAAACTAAAGTTTGTCGTTGTATTTATCCAGATTTTTAGTTCGCTATACAAAGTTACATCATTCAACCAATCGCTACAAAAATTGGTACGCTAATTAATCGAGACAAAATCTAGCTAATGCTGTATTTTTTTAGTCCAATCGGATAATTGGTTAAAAAAATATTTTATAAAAAACCTATTTTTAACTTTAAAATAATTAAAAAGAAAAAACAAATTGATAACAAAAATAAATGAATAAATTGCGCATTTATTTTTTTCCAAACATAATAAAAAATATATATTTATTTATTGCACGTGAAAAAAATAAAAATAATAATTTTTTTTTTCAATTTTACTATTTACGTGCAAGTAAATATACATACATATATATATATATATATATATATATATATATATATATATATCAAAAAAAAAATGAACGCGCAAACATTTTTCTCTCAATTTTAGCGTTTTAATAATTTTGATATCAAAACTCCACTGTTATATATTATAACTAACTTCTGTTTATATTCTTGTATGTTTAGTATCTATTCATAAGTAAAAATTTAATGCCTCCAAAAGTACGTCTTTCTTTGTAAAAGCTTCTGCTGCAAAAAGAAGATTACTAAGAGAACAATAGTAGCAAGAATCTGTTCAACGGTGACACATTAAATAAATTCACAAACAATTTCAAGAACAATTAAAAGCGAGATGCCTTACTATGTGTCTGAGGAGCTCTGCTAGAAGACGAGAAAAAACTGACCGACAATATCAAGATAGGTACTGCGCAGATGCTCAACGGATAGTGGCTAAATTACAAGTATAATATAAGGAACATGCATAAGCCTTGCGTCAGGAGCAAGGTGTTAGGAGTCGCGAAAAACTGGCGATCAGCAACGTGTCAGCGATATGTCATATGCGGCTAGAAGGCAAGAGGAAAGTGGAGAAAGGCACAAGATAAGCATCAGGAATATGCTGAAGAAAAAGCTGCACATACAGAAGAAGCGGATGAACGGATACAAGAAAAGTATCGTGCAGATACTCAATGGTTGCAGTACCCCGAAGAAAAAAAGAAACGTAAGAGATGCGTCATTTTTTAATTTAAGCTGATGTTAGACAGAATATTGATATTTTTCTCTCGTTGTCAATTTCATGAGGCATGCTGCCGCATAAGTACTTCAAATAAATTTTATGTATATGCTCTTTCAGGAAAAAATAAGAATCTTGTAATTAATTAAGTTAAATACTTATGCTTCATTATTCAATGGCAGAAAGCCTTTTCACAGGAGGATCCTCCGCGTCATCCGTGCCGACTGCTTGTAGTGGATTGTGACTGTTGACATCTTGGTTTTGGTCTTTATTAAGACCTTAAGATTATTATTGGTGTTTAATAAAGACCAAGACCAAGATGTCAACAGTCACAATCCACTACAAGCAGTCGGCACGGATGACGCGGAGGATCCTCCTGTGAAAAGGCTTTCTGCCATTGAATAATGAAGCATAAATAAGGTATTTAACTTAATTAATTATAAATAAACTTCGTTTCAAAGTGTTTTTGTAAATAAGAATCTTGTTTACACAGAAGTTGTATAGATACATTAACATATTTTATGGACATCCTGGGCTGGGTTTGGAATCCCAAACAAATTATCATATACATCATTATTAATTTTTAATTCGATTCTCCGATTTCAAATGAAAAAAAAAAAAAAAAAAAAAAAAAACTGATGCGGGACTCACACGACTTTGTCTTACCCTGCATTTCAATACTATAAAAACAAATTTCAGATTAAGGGTTAATATAAAAAGTACTGTACATAAACCTACGATACAAATAATTCAAACTAAGTTTAGGTACAATTTTATGCGACATATAAATCTGCATGATGACTTCCCTTTCAATATAATACCTACATTTATATTGAAATCTAAAATCAAGGCTTTTATGAAATTGAAAAATTTATTAAAAATTATTCAGCCAACTTTAAGCCGTTTTCATACATTCTTCTATTTTATTCTTTTATTCGTACTCCTTGAAATTATCAATCTTGATCAAACTTTTCAAGTAACAATCTCATACGAATTTCAAAATACAACATATGAACTCCCTGTAATGATTTGTTTTTATGTTATGCTGATGCTGATAACAGGCTAAAACTAGTATGTTGTGGCCACCACAAGACTTTCTTCTATATTTTCTTATACAAATTCACGCAGTAACAATATTTAAAAAAATATATATATGATTTTTTCCAAAGTTTTTTTTCGTTAAAAGTAAAAAAAATCGATAACTTTGTTTTAAATTATCACAGATTTATAGTTCAACCATTCGTTTTAAAGGTATTGATGAGACCTTTCGAAAGATACCCATCTTGAAAATTTACTCCCCTCGAGGGGTGACTTCCCCCCCAGGGGGGGTGGCGAGGCTCCTACGCATACAAAATTTTTTTCCCAGTTGACTATCTCTATTATAAATAATTCTTGTAAATTTCATAATGATTTCTAAAATATAATTCTCTTTATGCACATTTATACAAAATTTTGTCCTATATCACCATGTTAAAAATTTAGAAAAAGCGGGATGGCAACGCAACCTGTAAGACAATTTTTACCAAAAGTTGATAGGCACTAATTTATGTCAAGGTGCAACTACACACCAATTTGTATGAAATTCTGTATAGTAGTTCCTGAGATACAGTTGCCACAAAATTTTGTCACACACACACACACACACACACACACACACACACACACACACACAGACAGACAGACAGACAGACATTTTCTAAAAATGGTCAAATCGTGTTCTACAGCTCTCAAAACGTGTAAATCCATCAAAAACCCGAGGTCGAAAATTTTTACGAATCCAATACTTTCTCTATATTACATATAGAAGAAAGTAAACTAGTATGCTGTGGCCACCACAAGACTTTCTTCTATATTTTCCTATACAAATTCACACAGTAACAATAAAAAAAAAAAAAAAAAAAAAAAAAAAAAAAAAAAATGATTTTTTTTCAAAGTTTTTTTCGTAAAAAAAAATCGATAAATTTGTTTTAAATTAGCACATATTTATAGTTCAACCATTCGTTTTAAAGATATTGACGAGACTTTTCGAAAGATACCCATCTTGAAAATTTACCCCCCCTCCCCCGGGGGGTACTTTCCCCTGGGGAGAGGGAAGCGATGACCGAGATTTTTTTCCTAATTAACTACTACTATTATCAATAATTCATATTAATTTCACAATCACAGGTTAACAATAACTCCCATTATGTACATTTATACGAAATTTTGTCCTATATACTGCCATGTTAAAAATTTAGAAAAAATACGATCACAGCACCACCTGTTGAGTGATTGATCCCCAAATCTAATCAGCCCCAGTTTATGTTAGGGGCCAACTAAATACCAAGTCTGGTTAAATTTCGTTAAAAAAAAAAAAAAAAAAAAAAAAAAAAAAACGATTTTTTTTCTAAGTTACTTTTTGTTAAAAGTAAAAAAAAATCGATAACTTTGTTTTAAATTATCACAGATTTATAGTTCAACCATTCGTTTTAAAGGTATTGACGAGACCTTTCGAAAGATACCCATCTTGAAAATTTACTCCCCTCGAGGGGGGACTTCCCCCCCAGGGGTTTCACGAGGCTCCTACGCATACAAATTTTTTTCCCCAGTTGACTACCTCTATTATAAATAATTCTTGTAAATTTCATAATGATTACTAAAAAATAATTATCTTTATGCACATTTATACAAAATTTTGTCCTATATCACCATGTTAAAAATTTAGAAAAAGCGGGATGGCAACGCAACCTGAAATACAATTTTTACCAAAAGTTGATAGGCACTAATTTATGTCAAGGTGCAACTACATACTAATTTGTATGAAATTCTGTGCAGTAGTTCCTGAGATACAGTTGCCACAAAATTTTGTCACACACACACACACACACAGACAGACTGACAGACAGACAGACAGACAGACAGACATTTTCTAAAAAGGATCAAATCGTGTTCTACAGCTCTCAAAACGTGTAAATCCATCAAAAACCCGAGGTCGAAAATTTTTACGAATCCAATACTTTCTCTATATTACATATAGAAGAAAGTAAAAATAAACTATTAACTTGAAAACTTGATATTAGTATTCAGGGGATATCAAAACGCGCAATTAAGCAAAAAACATGCGCTTTCCTTTTAACAGCCCCGGTAAATGATTTTCATACCATATTCTACACGAAACAAGTTTTTATGCATATAAAGAATTCATTTAATTTTATTTAGAGTTGCCTATATATTTCAAAATATACCTAACAGACATTTCGTCCATAGACGTAATGTATTCGGGTTCCCTTGGATATCACAGTACATGAATCGTTTGCTTGGTGAAAAGTTTGGTGATCATCACTATACTATACAGAATTAGAATACCAAATTTGGACGACTTGCTACTATTTGTTCTTGAAATATGCTGGTAACAGACGCACAAGGAGAGAGGGAGACACAGATACAGACCAATCACTAAAACGTGTTTTTCGTGTTCAAGGGTCATCAAAGTGTGTAAATATAACAAAACTTAATTTTTGAAAATTTGAGCCAAAAAACAATTTTTCTTTGCCTTATATGGGTAGGGTGTAGGTAAGTTTGGGACCAAAAGGGAGGAGTCGAGCAATTCCATGGTTAAATTCGGGACCGACATTTGGTCCCGAATTTACCTATGCTTTTTAGAACGGATGGAAGAACTTTCTTTTTGATTCGTAAAACGCGAGGGATCAGTCACAAGTTTGAAAGGGGATCTTCGCTTTTTAAATGTTTTGTATCATAAGTTTGATACAGTATTGTACTGTTAATTTGATGTATGCTTATGCATAAAATAGTGGTTCTAGTTATAATGTAATCTATTTTCTTTTCTTTTTAATTTCCGCATGAATGATCTTTCATCCGTCAATGTGTAGATAATACTCAGATTTCATAGAACTCAATTGCAGCAGTAATGATAAAGTTAAAATACAATAAAATACAAGCGTAACGCTATTCACATATATGATACATTAAAGATATATTATTTTTTATAAACATATGTATACGATCAACAATTAAAACGCATAAATTTCAATTGATTTATTAACATTTTAATATGAAATAACAATACAGTTATAAAACAAGAATTTAAAATATACACTGCAAAATATTATTAAGAGAGATATGCTTATATTGCAATGTATTTAAATAGCCGAACAAGATATAAGAAATATAAGTAATATAACAGAAAAATAATTCATCTGAATACACACAGGTTTAAAGTTGTGCAAAAATTGTAAAAACTGTACAGTGGAAACAACATTTCAACTTTGCTCTTCTCAAAGGCAGTCAGAGCGTTATATCGTAATAGCAGAATCCATTTAAAAAGTAATAATGAAGTTCACTAAACAAGAAAGAAAAATCATGCGGTTTGCTTAGATTACTAACACTTTCTAAATGTACTTATTCGTTTCATCGTTTAACCTTCAATGTACTTTACAACGAGATCACACAACGGACAAACAGAAAGTTTGTCTGAATTTATAATCATCTAATACGTTGTTGGAGAGCGTAAAAAACACTTAATACGGTGTAAATGCAAATTCCAACTGTAACCCTTAATGTATCTGAATATTTCAGAGTAGCTCTATAATTCCTAACGCTAAACATACCTTATTCAGTAGACTAAATTTTTTAGCAAGTGAATAATTAATGTCAATTTCCACAGGATTAATGCAGTACAAATGTGTTTAAATACGATTTTAAAATATGCCTCTCATAAAACGGTATGCAATGGCATTCTTTTGGATGTCCCTGTACATGAACCATTTGTGCTATTTTAAATAGGAAACATGCCCTAGTGAACTTCAATAGCATATATCGTTTGAAAAAAATATGAAAATATTTGCAGGAGCTAGAAGTAAATAGGTGAACAGATACACGGAAAGACAGAGACATCAACAAATAGACTAAATCAAATCATAATCACTCTTAAACATTGTTAGAAAGTGTTAAAAACGATTAATAAAAACTAAAATGCTGTTGTAGCAATTTTCAATGGACTCTTCCCAGTTTCGTCTGCTCAATCATGTGATAGAGGAAAACGAATAATCGAATTCTGAGAATCGAATTCAATTAAATATTGTTCTTAAGAACAAAAATGTTAATATTTAATATAAAATAAAATAAAAGTTATATTGTGCATTTGTAAACAGTTGAATAGTTGTATTTGTAAATTTAATAATTTTTTATAAACACTTTATGTGTTTATTTATTTTCAACTGCAAGAATCGATTTTTGTATGTTCTAGTGTAACTGTTACATTAACTGATCTAGCAATAAATAATAGCTTGTTCTTGTGGAATGTTTATGGATTATAATTTGAAATTTTAAAATGTTTTCATTTAATTTAATTGCATAAAGGTGTTACAACAGGTTAATTAATTTAGTTACTGGCCTAAATGGATTTACGCAGTACGATATTGTGTGGCATACAGCCCCCCTTCCAATTAATTAAAGTTGGCCAGACCTTAATCTCTACACAGAGCAGGTGTGCTGATACTTACAATAGTTTGGCTCCAGACTGTCTCGAACTGTGACACTAAAGTACAAAGAAGCTGCCCTGATGGTACGCCCTGATGGTCGTGAGAACATTGGAGTTTCCGAGGAATTTCTTCGGCCCGACGGAAAGGCGCCCGCCCGCTCAGCGAATGAGAGAGGAGCGCGGGTTGCCATCGAGAGAACGAGTTTTCCCAGGAGCAGCTCTGAAAGCAGAGAGTCGGGGATTCGTATCTTGTCTTCGGCCAGTGAAGGTCGGAGGGTCTTCTCTTGTCCCGTTTACCAGGAGAGGTAACGAGACTTAGTGATTTTTTTTGTGTTCCTCTAGGAGCAGAGAACACAGGTCAACTCATTTTCTGTCACCGGCGAAAGTGTGCAGGTCAGCTAGCAAAAGACTTTTTACTGTAAATTATAATAGGACTGGACTATATCTGTTCTGTACCTGGAACAGTGCAAGTATTGTTTTCCAACATCAATATTGAAACTAACGGTTGTACATAGAATATTTTTTTTAAATTTTAATTAAATTAATTTTCTTATCAACCTCTGCTGTGACGGGATTTTCTTCTTCGCTACCAGAACCCTCGCCCGAAATTCCAAAACGCCACAGCTATACTAACTTGGTGGCAGCGCTAGAGGGATGATTGTTGGAGAATACTACACTGCCTGAAGAAGTACGGACTACGGACGATAGAAAAGTGATAGACTCAAGGGAAGGATAAACGCAGCGGAGTACGTCGAATCATCAAATCAACGGAGGATACATCTACGTCGCATCGACGAGAATCTCTAAGACAGAGAGGAGAGCCCTCAGCCGGAACCCATCCCGAATTCCATACGGAGTGCCGATCCGAGAGCCATCATAAGTGCCAGAAGGAAGGACGGAACTCGAGCAAACGACAACAAAACAGGGGTGAGTCAAACTTTTCTAGTGAGGCTGTAAAATTTTTTGTTATTTAAGGTATTAGATGATAAATGTATAAAGTTAAAAGTTATTTAGAAATTTATTAAGGGAGAGTAAACCTTAAATTAACATTGTTTTTGGAAAAATTAAAAATGTGGCATATCACAAATATTAGAAACTCTAAGTAAAAACAGGGAGGAATTTAAATTATAGGTAAATTTAATTTAAATATAACTCATATTTGTTTAGTTTGGAAAAATATTAATTGATTTGCACATATTTGATTATCTTGTTTTAAATGAGAAAGATTATATTTGAAAACAGATATTATTTGAGAAAACAAAAAGTGTGTTAAAATATCTTGAGAAAGATAACACAGTAATTTCATATTGTTTTGTGTAATTTATGAAAATTAAAAGTGAATCAAATAAGTTACGGAAAGAGGTTTCTTTCCTGGAAAGTGTTGTGATTTCAAATATTTCAAATTTAATGTGTAGAATTGAATATTAAGTTTTAATTATTGGAATCGTGTTGTATTGGAATTTTATACACCCCAAAAATTTGCAAAATTGAATTATAGGTTTTATTAGTGTAATTTTGTATATGTATTTTTTGGAATTGGGTAAAATTGTAAGAATTGTGTAAAATTGTTAGGAATTGTGTAAAAGTGTTAGGTATTATGTAGAAATTTTTTTTGGGAATTGTGTAAGATTAAATTGTGAATTTAGAATTAGGTAAACATGTCAGATTTAGGGCAGTATAGGAAAGCGGAACTGCAAGAGCTCGCAGTCGAATTCGGAGTGATTGTTGAAACTTCGGATAGGATAAGTGATATCATAGGGAAAATTCAAAAGTCTCCAGATTACGATAAAGACCTAGCCCTAGCTCAAATTAAGTTAATACGGGAGGATCTCTTAGAAAGAAAGGCGGAAGAGAAAAGGAAGGCGGAAAAGATTGCGGAAAGGGAGGCTGAAGAGAAAAAAATCGCTGAAAGAGAAGCGGAAAGGAAACATGAATTAGAGTTAGAAAAACTTAAAATAGCCCAAAATTCAGAAACAGTAAGTCTAGCTTCGACTCGTAGCGAACGCTCCAGCCGACAATCACTAAAATCGGTTATGCAAAAATTTGAACCGGAGAAATCGGACATGGCATTATTTCTTGCGTTATTCCAAAGACAAGCTAGGAAGTTAGAAATAGATGACGAGGATCTAGTGACTAATTTATTAGCTTTATTGCCCGTAGAAATCGCGGAATTAATTTTAAAAGAACCCCAAGAAATTAGTGACGATTTTGAGAAAGTCAAACAAATGCTATTAGATCGATTTAAATTAAGTCCGGAAAATTTTAGAATTAAATTTATGCAACACCAAAAACAACCGGGAACTCTTTGGCATGATCTAGCTTATGATTTAGATACATATTTAAATGGGTGGTTAGAGGGAGTAGAAGTGACAAATTTTGAGGATCTAAAGAAATTAATGGTGGCCGACCAGTTAAAGAAACGGGCTAATTTCGAAATGAAAGATCATTTCATAGATTCGTGGAGCTCTCTCAATGAACCGCGAGAGTTAGCTAAGAAGTTTGACGCATACGAGTCAGTTCGCAGAAATAATAAGAAAAGTTGGACCCCGAAACCACCACTAGAAAAGAAATTAGATAAACCTCGCAACTTTGATAAAAATAGGGTTGAGAAAAAGGCCCCAGAACAAAAAAATTGAAGGGATAAGTCGGATCTGACGGAAAGATCTAAATTATTTGAGGCCCGAAAACCTATTGTTTGCTATGTGTGCTCTTCCCCCGATCACATTAAGCCAAATTGCCCAGTCTGGAAAAGCAGACAAGAGAAGGCTGAAAAAGTAAATCACGTAGGAGACGCTGAGAATTTAAACCCGGCTTTTGAACCTTATTTAAGTGAAGCCAAGATAAATGGGGAAAAGTTTACCATTTTACGTGATTCTGGGACGTGCCTCGATATTGCCCCTCATAAAATAATTTCTAATGAGCAATTAAACGGGGAAACTGTGTGGGTTAAAGCAGCTTTAGCCAACGAAGTGAGATGTCTACCCATAGCCAATATTGAATTAGAAATTGAGGGAATAGGGTTAATTAATACGAAAGCCGCGGTAGCGGATAAGGAAGTTCTCATGGATTATTATTTACTGGGAAATGAGACGCAGAAATTAATCGAGAGAAAAAAACAAAAACCCGAATTAATCCATGCAGTCGAAACGCGGGCGAAAAGGCGTAAAAACGAAACTGCGCCAAAAACCAGTCTGGCGAGTGAAAGCGCTGGGAATGATCAGGGAGAGGCAGAGAGCGAGCCTACGGAAAATCAGGGTACGGAAGAATCAATTTTCCTCCCCGAGTTAGAGGAGGATAGGATCACCGCTCTGGCGCACGTTGGGAAAAACGAGTTTCGCCAAGAGCAGGAAAAAGATGAAAGCTTGACAGAGTTGTGGGCGCGCGCGAAAGAGGAGAAATCGAATTTAACAATAGATCAAGGTTTGCTGTACAGAATTGCTACAGATCACAGAGGAGAAAAAAGGCGTCAGCTAATTATTCCGCGGAAATATAGGAATGAAATTTTGAATCTTTGTCACAGTTTAATATCCGGTCATGTGGCCATGACTAAAACTAAGGATAAATTGCTGCGATATTTTTTCTGGCCAAATATCATTAAAGAGGCTGAAGCCTATGTAAAATCGTGTGATCCTTGTCAGAAAATTGGGAAGGCAGGAGAGCAAAAAAAAGCCCCTCTTAAACTTGTTCCCATTATTACTGCAATTTTTACGCATATAAACTGTGATATTGTGGGACCACTCCCACCTTCGGAAAATCAAAATAAATATATGCTCACGGCTATGTGTTTAGCATCGAGGTATCCAGAGGCTATCCCGATACCCGATGCAAGGTCGGAAACAGTGATCGACGCGTTAATGATAGTATTTAGTAGAATGGGATTTCCGAAAGTAATCCAAACAGACTTAGGGGCTTGTTTTATGAGTAACTTAACCTCAACTTTCTTAGAAAAATTTGGAATTAAGATAACTCACAGTAGTGTGCACCACCCACAGACAAATTGCATTGAGCGTTGGCATCGTTCAGTTAAACGGTTACTGAAGGTAATCTGTTTAGAAAGTGGAGAAAGTTGGGAGAGGAGTTTACCCTATGCTTTGTTAGCTTTGCGGACGGTAACACATGAATCAACGGGATTCAGCCCAGCCGAGTTGGTTCATGGGAGAAATCTGCGAACCCCGGAAACCCTGCTATTTGAGAAATGGACAGAGCAGGAAGAGGAGCAAAACCCAGTGACGGAGTATGTTTTCGAATTGATAAACAGACTCCAAAGGTGTCAAGAGCTCGCAGGGGAGCAGATGGAGGAAAAAAGGGACAAACGCAAAATCTGGTATGACAGAAATGCGGTAAATCGGAAATTTAATCCCGGGGACAAAGTGCTGGTTTTAGCCACAAGTAAACCCAATAAATTATCCGTATCATGGATAGGGCCAGGCACTATTGAGAGTCAAATGTCAGAGACTAATTATATTGTAAATGTACCGGACAGGCGCGAAAAGTCGCAAATTTATCATGTCAATTTACTAAAACCTTACGTGCAGAGAGCAGAAATCGTAAATGTATTAATAGAGGAAAATCGGGATAATAAAACGACGGAGGCAGACTTAGAAATACCTTATCCTATAACTGACCCGGAAGAATTTGACCTCAATATGGTAATTAGGGACAGTAATTTAGGAAGTCGTTGCACAAAAGCCCAACAGGAGCAATTAGGAGCATTACTAATTAAACACAAGAAAGTGTTTTCCAATATTTCAGGCCGAACGAATTTAATTGAGCATGATATTGAATTGACTAGTGATAAACCCGTTAGAATGAAGCCATATAGGACGTCACCTCGACAAACCGACATCCTGAAATCCGAAATCCAGCGTATGTTAGAATTGGGCATAATTAAGGAAGGGGAGTCAGATTATACCTCGCCTATGATATTAGTAGAGGCCCTTGGCAGAGAACCCCGCCCGTGCGTTGATTATCGCCAGTTAAATGAGATAACTCGTGCCGAATTTTTCCCTTTGCCTAACATAGAAGAGAGGGTAGAGCAAGTGGCAGCATCAAAATTTATTACCGTGATTGACTTAACTAAAGGCTATTGGCAAATACCTTTAACCCCTAACGCACAACGTTTAGCGACATTTGTAACTAGTTTCGGTTCATATCAACCTTTGGTAATGCCATTTGGACTTGTCTCCGCCCCGTATAGGTTTTCAAAATTCATGAGTATTCTATTAAAGGGACTAGAAAGGTTTTGTTTGCCTTACCTTGACGATATGGCTATCTTTTCTAATTCATGGGAAGAGCATTTAGAACATTTAGATATAGTTCTAAAGCGGGTAACCAAGGCAAAATTAACCATTAAATTAGCCAAGTGTAAATTTGCCCAGGAGACGGTCAAATATTTAGGGCATGTTGTAGGGAAAGGACGTAGGAAACCGTCCGAGATTAAAATTAAGGCCATTACTGATTTCCCAGCTCCAAAATCAAAAACGGAAATTAGAAGGTTTTTAGGGATGTGCGGGTATTACTCCCGATACATAAAAAACTATGCAATTATAGTAGAACCGCTGACCCGAGCTTTAAAAGGGAAAACGAAAAAGGAAAAAGTAGACTGGAGTCCCGAAATGGAGAAGGCTTTTAGGGAGTTAAAAGATAAACTCACCCGTGACCCAGTACTGTACGCTCCTGATTATACTAAGGAGTTTATTATTCAAAGTGACGCCTCAGATAAGGGGATAGGTATTATCATGGCTCAAAGGCAAGGAGATGAAGAACATCCAATTCTGTACTTAAGTCGAAAATTTACTAAGGCAGAGAAAAACTATAGCACAACCGAAAAGGAATGTGCTGGGATCATTTTCGCAGTGAAAAAGTTAAAACATTACCTGGATGGTCAAAAATTTACCATAGAAACTGATCACAACCCATTAATATGGTTAAAGAGAAATGCGGGAAACAATCCCAGATTAATGCGGTGGGCGTTAACCTTGCAGCCCTTTAACTATGAAATCCGACACAGACCAGGAAAAGACATTCCTCATGTGGACTGTTTGAGTCGGGTGGATTAAAAGTTATCTGTAAGAAAATTTGTATATAGTTAATTATTATTAGTATTGTTTTATTATGTTAATTAATTTGTAATTTGAAACTTGTAACTTTAGTGTAAATTTAAGTATTGTTTAGTCAGGAAGATTAGCCTCTCTAGAATTGCTTTGATGCACCCTAACCTAATTTGATTGCAGAGATTTTCTGGAGTTTCAACCCCAGAAAACCATCTTAAGGGGGGGGAAGTTGTGGCATACAGCCCCCCTTCCAATTAATTAAAGTTGGCCAGACCTTAATCTCTACACAGAGCAGGTGTGCTGATACTTACAATAGTTTGGCTCCAGACTGTCTCGAACTGTGACACTAAAGTACAAAGAAGCTGCCCTGATGGTACGCCCTGATGGTCGTGAGAACATTGGAGTTTCCGAGGAATTTCTTCGGCCCGACGGAAAGGCGCCCGCCCGCTCAGCGAATGAGAGAGGAGCGCGGGTTGCCATCGAGAGAACGAGTTTTCCCAGGAGCAGCTCTGAAAGCAGAGAGTCGGGGATTCGTATCTTGTCTTCGGCCAGTGAAGGTCGGAGGGTCTTCTCTTGTCCCGTTTACCAGGAGAGGTAACGAGACTTAGTGATTTTTTTTGTGTTCCTCTAGGAGCAGAGAACACAGGTCAACTCATTTTCTGTCACCGGCGAAAGTGTGCAGGTCAGCTAGCAAAAGACTTTTTACTGTAAATTATAATAGGACTGGACTATATCTGTTCTGTACCTGGAACGGTGCAAGTATTGTTTTCCAACATCAATATTGAAACTAACGGTTGTACATAGAATATTTTTTTTAAATTTTAATTAAATTAATTTCCTTATCAACCTCTGCTGTGACGGGATTTTCTTCTTCGCTACCAGAACCCTCGCCCGAAATTCCAAAACGCCACAATTGCACTGTTACTGATTTAAGTACCAAAAATCAGAGTATTTAACGTGTTCTTCATGAACATCAATAACAAAATATAAACTAAATCATGATTGTAGATGCATACAGCAAACAAAAGCTAATGAATAATGATATAAAATGGATTAAAAATGATTATGTATAAAAAAAATAACACAGATTAAATACGATTGATCAAAAATAAGAATAGAAAATATGTTATTTCAGCAATCGCTATAGATAAACAAGACTTCGTCTGCTATTTGTTTTTCCTCTCTCATGTGACCTCTGACTTCAGGTGGGAAGAGCCCATTATGTAATACTAAATATATCTGAATACTTTTGTGTGGCCTTGTAAATGTTAATGCGAATCGTACTATATTCGTAATATTTATTTATTTATTTTTATTTTTATGTGTGTGTGTGCCTATTAATAATAGATGCCAATTTCACTATGATTTGTGCAAAATAAAGTTAACAAAATATGGTTTATAAAAATAGCTTTCATAGAACACAATGCATCGGAATTCTTTCGGGTGTCCCTGTTTACAAACCATCAATACTGTGTATAGGGGGTTTGTATACTCCTTTTTCAAAAGGGAACATCCCATAATAAATTTGAATAACATATATCAGTTCAGGAATTACATGAATAATTACGGGAGATGGGCATAGACAGACGAACAAACGCACAAACAGGTGGACACACAAACCGAAGTCATAAACACTTTTCAACGCGATCCTCAACATCCTATTTGCATTACTCATTTCTCATAATCTCAGCAGATAATTTTCATTTATACCATATTATTTAAAATAATTATCTATATATACATATATGTGTGTGTATGTGTGTGTTAAGAAGAGCTGCTGCCCCTTCAACCCCCTTTGTATACGTCTGTCTAAATCTATCTGTACTATTATCTGTATAATATTTCCTTGTAATTCATAGCCTTGTATTAATTCCTTGTAATTCATAAGTACTTGTACCAAATTTCATGCGAAATGATTAAATAACGTATTGGAATTATTTCCTGTATCCTTGCAAACTACTTACCAATTCTATGCTTGCCATTTTCCACAACAACTATGCTTTGAAACATTTGAATAACATATGTTCATTTCATTACACTTAATGGAGCGTAACCATGATAAAATGCCCTTATAAGAAATGTCGTCTATAGTCCGTAATGATATGAAATTTTTACTTTCTCTTATCCATAAGGTACAGGAAGTATTGTTTTGGGGTCAAATTTTCGAAAGGGAGCTTTTGTTATATTTACACATTTTGAGGTCTTCTGAAACCTATAATCATGTTTTTAGCGGTTGGTCTGTGTGTGTGTGTGTGTGTGTATGTCTGTGTGTGCCTGTGTGTGTCTGTATGTCTGTGTGTGTCTATTATCAGCATATCTCGAAAAAAAGTTATAGCAGAAAGTTCAAACTTGGTATTCTAAATGTGTATGATATAGGGATGATACACTAAACTTTTCGTTCAGATCAAGCAAATGGTTCGTGTACAGGGACACCCAAGAGAATTCAAATACATTACGCCTATGGGGGAAATTGCAGGTAAGTAGAGTTTAACATCTCTAGACTGCACTAAACCAAATGAAACGAATATATATTTTTTATATGCGTAAAAACATTTCTCATGTAAAATATGATAGGGAAATCATTCACTGTTCGTTTACAGGGCTACACAAATGAACTAGATAAAAGTGCGACAATAGTTGCAAATTGATGGAAGTGTATTTCAGGCTAGGCCGTGTATTATTACTATAGGATTATATTTAGGTGCACCATGTGGTCTGTATATAATCTTCAAAAGATATACAGGGCTGCAAATGTTTAAGCGATAACATTCTTTTTTGTTGTTAGTGGATGTGCTTTACTATAATATTTTACCATTTCCAGGAAAGCTGTTCAGGAATTGAAATGAATTCCTCAGAGGATATGGTAAATAATGTATGTTTTTAAGCTAAATATTCACCACTTGTTTTTTATATATTTACACGTTTTGAGGCTTCCTGATTACCGAAGTCACGTTTTTTAACGTTTGATCTTTGTCTGTGTCTCTTACAGTAGATTAAAAACAGATAGTTTGAGGACATCCAAATGTTGTATTTTGTAGTTAATATAATTGTTTTAGTAGAAAAGTTTGATCAATATTGAGAAGTTTCAAGGAATGTTGCGTGTGAAAATTGTCTGAATAATTTTAAATGAACTTTTAATTTTAATAACAGATTTAAATTCTATATAAATGTAGATGCAGTAATGAAACGAGGGGTTGAGGGGGTGGCAGCCCCCCTCATACAGAACTTATTATCATATAAAACTCTTCCGAAGCCTAATTTGAATTGTTTTAACATAGATTTATTTTACAGAACTCGTTATCTTATCCCTTAATCTCCAACTTGTTTTTATAGTACTAAATTTTAGGGTAAGAGAAAGCCGTGAGAGTGACACACCAGATTATTTTGTATGTCTCTGTGCAATAGCCACAGTAATTATATATATTATTAAAAAGTATACAACTAATTCATTGTAACTTATTAATATTTGAACCAAATTTAACGCCATGTGGATGATTACAGAATCTCATCGGAATTCTTTTGTATGGTCTTGTAAATAAATTATTAAGTCTAATTATTAAGACATTTTGCAAGAGAAAACATGCTTTTAAGAATTGTAATAATGTATTTTAATTCTATAATGTCTGATACTTTATAAACGTACTCTAATGTCACGGAATTCTTTTACGTTTTCCTATAAACTAGCCGTAAATATTACATACACTAGTAAAAACTGTACAACTTATTTTATGTAGCTTACGAAAAATTTTTCGAAATTGGACATAATTTCGATGATTACCTGACATTTTGGAAACACTTTTATAAGGTTTGTACATTAATTATTAAGACTAAGTACACACTTTTGTAAAACAAAATGTGCTTTTAAGTATCTTAATAATGTATGTTGATTTCATTTTGTTGAATGAAGTGTGACAGTTAGAAGATGCGTTTAAACGAAATTCTGCCCATAAGCCGTAATGACAAGAAATACTTTAGTGAAGCTCTGTACACGAATCATAAACAATATACACACCCTGTTTCTGTATGGCGCGTCAATATGTGTACCAGCTTTGTCAGCATTTTCTTCTTTCTTTTCTTCTTTCTGCCTCTTTCTTTCTTTTATTTCTCTTCTGTTTGGTGTGACAACAGCCAACATATTCTTATCCTTCTTCTTTTCAGTTATTTATTATGTAACAGTTCATTGGACTCAATGATTAAAAATATTTTAGTTAAACAAAACATTAGGCCTAAATATTCACATTGTTTTACTTATTTCTTAAAAAAAAAATCATTCGGCTTAAGTTACAATATTTTAGTCAATCATAGGATAAAAATCCATTAAATCATACAAAGAACATTAAATTAACACTTTCATTAAATCTGTAACCCCGCCAGTGGGCGTTTCTTTCGCAATCTGTATGTTATTTATTTCTTAAGAATATACCCAATATTCATATTTGTACAATCAATATACTAAGGATACAGCTACTTTGATTTGAAAGAATATAATTATAATGTAGTATATCCATTTGTAGTATAAATGTGAATACAGGAAATTTTGTCCTGAAATGTTGTAACTCGGAGGCGGGCCTTGCTGTCAAAAAGAGAAAACTATGCGGTCGCGAAAGTAATAGTCATTGGGTTAAGTCTTCCTAGTTTGCTTCGTTAATCCTAATTTTTTGGCAACTTGCATTACAATTATATGAAGTTACTACAGTACGAAGCAAGAGTTTAGACAATGAAGAAATTCATACAGACTTCGAAAAATATTTAATCAATTTTCCTAACACAGCCTGAATGTAATGTGCTGTGCATATAAACAATATTTATAACAATGAAAAGTAGTGCTGTGCATATTGCAAGTAATTAAATGGTAACAAAAATATAATACTGTCTCAAAAGTTTAGGCAAAAATTAAATAAAATAAAAATAAACAATTTTTAAAACCTTATTGTGCATCCGTGATTCTGTATTACTTCATAAGTACGAGATTCCATCGAAGAAACTAAATCTTGCATAGTTTGGAGATTGATGTCGTACTATGCATCTTCAATAGACGTCTTGAGTTCCTGTACAGAAGAGCCTGCCATTGCTATAAACTTTGTGACACATGATGCCCCAAAGATTCTCTGTAGTGTTAAGATCTGTGTAACATGCTGGCCAGCCGAGAACTCTTATATTATGAGAATTAAACCAAGATTTTGTATGGTTTGCAGAGTGAATGGAAGCATTGCCTTGCTGAAATTCCCACTGAGGGCCACCTAGAAGCGCAGCAAATGGCCTTAAGTTTTTTTCTAATGTCTTTGTATAATGCTGTGATGTTTGACGACCACTGGTAAAGGTCAGAGGTGTCACAAAACAACATTAAATTGACATTTGTGTGACCGATAATTTTCATTTTAATCAAGAATTGTCTTAAAGACTATCAGTTATCCCGAGTAAATTTCAATGCAGACGTAGAGAGAAAAATACGCGGCACTCCCAGTTAAAGGAGGAAGTAAAACTGTCCAGTCATCATTTTATGAAACTCTCTTCTGCTCGATTTCAATCTCTGACGTAGATGTAATGTTGTCTTTCTGTGAATATGTAGCTCTAGCTAAGCAGGGCGTTTGAAAACGCTCTTAAATATTTTATTCTATACATTTATTATAAAGATATGTATTTAATCAAGAAAATTAAAGTTGCATAAAAAAAAGGAAAAAAAAAAAAAAAGAATCCTAAATTAATCATCATAATTTACACAACTAAAATAATAGTTTAAAATGTTCATAAGTTTTTTTTTTCAGCCTGTTGGTGAATCAAGATTGTGGCTTTCAAATGGATTAAATAATTAATTGGACGCATGGTGTACCAGTGCTGTTTGTCTTATCCAGGTAAGTGAAATCTTACCTATTCATTGTTAATATTATTTAATATAAATAAAAGATTATACAAGCGCTCTATATCAACAAAATATATATATATAATTTTATAAGAGATGCTAATAATTAAGAAAGCGCAATAATTTGCACTACCGAGAATCCAGTATTAAATTTAGTTATTTTAAAATAGATCATGAGACCGATTCTCTTAATTAAAGGGTCTCATAAATAATAAATAAAGAGCGCAACTATGAATAAAATTACAGCACTGGGACTTAAAAAGAAAGAAATTATAAAATATAATTAATATATGTGTTTGAAGAAATTCAATATTAAGCATATTATATATATATACAAATAGTATAAGTGTCTGTGAATTATTATATACTGAAATCAACTTGTATGTGCACATAACTAAAAAAAAAAAAAAAAAAAAAAAAACTCATAACTGTTATCTCAGTAAATACTCTCTCTCCAAATATTATTTGAATTTTTCCAATTATAAATATATGCAGTATATTATAATATATAATAGTATATTTCGATAAAATAAGTAAATAGCAAAAATGGCAGCATGCGCAAAAGAAACGACATACGTCGAGAAATTAGATGCCAGTAATTACGACAGCTGGAAGTTCAAAATAGAAATGCTCCTCACGAAGGAGGATCTCTTCCAGGTTATTATAGAAGCGCCCCCAAACCCATTAACTGATGAATGGCGATCTAAAGATCGAAAGGCGCGCGCCATAATTAATTTAGCTATAGAAGACACACAAATAGTATATGTTAAGCATTTGTCCACAGCCAGGGAGACATGGGATGCACTTAAAAATATACATGAGAGGGCTAATCTGAGCAGCAAATTATTCTTACTCAGAAAATTATATTCCACCAAACTAACAGAAGGGGGAAATCTGATAGAACACATAACTAGTATTTATAAGTTAAGGGACAAATTGTTAGCGATAGGAGAAGAAATAAATGAGCAGCACTTATCAGCGTTGATGTTGTGCTCGCTACCTCCTAGTTATGATACCCTGATAACGGCTATCGAAGCCAGAAATGACGATGAACTTACACCAGAGTACATTAAAAGCAAATTGTTTGACGAATATATTAAAAGGACAGAAAATCACCAAACAAAAGGTGAAAACGCGTATAAAACTCAAATTAAGCGTAAAACACCACCAAGTAAACATTGCAATTTTTGCGGAAAGAATTCACACACCCGTAACGAATGCTGGCATTTAAACGCCAGACCAAATCATAACCAAAGGAATTATAATAATTTTCATAACAGCGGTAACAATCCCAGCAAGTACAAAAACAAAAACAAAACACAATTCATAAGGGAAACTGAGAATAAATTAAAGAATCTTACATTTATCATTGATAAAACTGAGCATAACTCATGGATAGTCGACAGTGGGAGTAGCAGGCATATCTGCAATGACATAAACCAATTTACAAATCTGAAAGACAACGAAAAGGTTAGTGTTATGTTAGCGAACGGGCACTCCGTAGTCTCACAGGGTTGCGGCGACGTAAATCTTAAAGTAATTAACTCGGATAAGGAAATAAACAATATTACTTTAAAGAAGGTTTTATACATACCCAATATAGCCACAAATCTAATATCGGTAAAGAAAGCAACAGAGAATGGTTGTGTTGCCATATTTAAAAATCATGAATGTAAAATCAAATTCGGGAATAAAACTTATATAGAGGCGAACTTGACAGATAATTTATATGAACTACAAACGAGCGAAAAATTTTCCGTAAGTGTAAATATTGTAGAAGCTTGCGAAAACAGGAATTGTATTAAATTGTGGCATGAAAGATTAGGGCATAAAAATCTACAACAAATAAAAGAACTCGTCGACAAAAATATGGCAACCGGAATAGAGCTAAATAAATGTAAACACAACACAGAATGCGAAATCTGTATCATTTCAAAATTGGAGGATGACACATATCCGAAAAGGGCAACTTTCAGGGCAGAAAAACCATTAGATCTAGTTGTTTCAGATGTTTGCGGACCCTTTCAAACTTCCACAATAGGAGGGAAAAATTATTTTTTAACGTTTATAGACGACTACAGTCGTTTCACATTTACATACTTACTGCGAAATAAAAGTGAGGTGTTTGATAAATTTAAACAATATTATGCGTTGACTTTAAACAAGTTCGGCAGGAAAATAAAGATATTGCGTACCGATAACGGCGGAGAGTATACAAGCAATGAATTTGAAAACTTTCTCGCGAATGAAGGAATCGAACACCAATTAACAGTACCGCATTGTTCTCCTCAAAATGGCGTGGCGGAGAGAAAAAATAGAACATTGGTTGAAATGACCAGATGTTTGTTAAGACAAAGTAGCTTGCCAAATAAATTTTGGGGTGAAGCCCTTATGACTGCTAATTACCTACAGAATAGATTGCCAACGAGTGCATGCGATAAAACACCATATGAAAAATGGAATGGAAATAAACCAAATCTCTCGCATATAAAATCATTTGGTTGTAAGGCATATGTGTATACTCACAAAAACACAAGAGGGAAGCTAGACAACAGGGCAAAGGAAGGAATACTTGTTGGTTATGACCTTAGAAGTAAAGGTTATAGAGTATTTATAGATAATAATGTTAGGATATGTAGAACCGTAAAGTTCGTTGAAACAAAAACAAAGGATAATAATTTTGAGTCTATCGATAATGAACTGTTAGAGACAAACAATAATACAAATGAAGGGAATTCTAGCGAAACAAACGATCATAAAAATAACTTCCCGGTAATATTAAATGAAATAAATCAAAATTCGGACCAAACTGAGGATGTTAACCATGACATGACAGATCGAACAATTCCGAGAAGGTCGGAAAGAGCTAACAAAGGTGTTCCACCTGACAGATTTGCTTTAATGACAAATACTATGAACGTAAACGAACCCAAAACCTTCAATGAAATATTGCAGATACAAAATTCCATAGAAAGGGAAAATTGGCTAAAAGCAGCCAAAGATGAAATTGCTTCTTTAAACGAAAATAATACATGGGAATTAGTAGACCCTCCCCCTAACACACACATAGTAGGCTCAAAATGGGCATTCAAGGCGAAATATAATGATAAGGGTGAAATCCAAAAATATAAAGCCAGGCTTGTCGCCAAAGGCTTTAGCCAAAAGTATGGGGTAGATTATGACGAGACGTTCGCCCCGGTAGCGTCTCATACGACAATTAGATCTTTTCTTGTAATGGCCCTATATAAAAACTTAGAATTAAACCACTTGGATGTAAAAACCGCGTTTTTACACGGTGAGCTCGAAGAAACAATTTACATGCAACAACCGGAGGGATTCATAAATCCCGGTGAAGAACATAAAGTTTGTAAATTACACAAAGCCATCTACGGGCTGAAACAGTCAGCCAGGGCTTGGAATTCAAAAATAAACGAAACATTAACAAAGTTGAATTTCACACAAAGTTCCACTGACAAATGCCTTTACAAAAGAAACACAAATAACAAAACCGTCTACATACTAGTGTATGTAGACGATATATTAATTGCTGGAACCAAACATGATATAAACAATATAATAGAAGAACTTAGGCGTGAATATAGTATTACCAACCTTGGGAGCGTTACTAATTATCTGGGAATAAATATAACACGACCAGACAGCAATACTTTGCTAATAGATCAGTCAAACAAGATTAAACAATTAGTAAATAAATTTAATTTAGAAAATGCGAAACCCACTAATACTCCCATAGATACAAATTACTTAAAGGATTATAAGAATGAAAATTATTTAACTGACAATACTGATTATAGAAAGGCAGTAGGGGCACTTCTATATATAGCCACTGTCAGCAGACCTGATATCAGTGCTGCCGTCAACCTTTTATCTCGTCACAACGAAAGACCTAGAGTGTGTGACTGGGAAAGTACCAAGAAAGTCATCAAGTACCTAAAAACTACAATTAATTTAAAATTAAAATATGACAATGAGCATCCTGCTATACTAACCGCATATGCGGATGCGGATTTTGCGAACGACCCCCAGGACAGAAAGTCGATTACAGGAAATGTATTTTTTATTGGGAAAAATCCAATTTATTGGTATTCGAAAAAACAAAAATGCGTCAGCCAATCCACCGCAGAAGCGGAATATATAGCAGCAGGATGCGCTGCTCAAGAAAGCATGTGGATCATTAGACTTTTAAATGACTTAGATTTAAATCAAATAAAACCAATCACAATTTATGAAGATAACCAATCAGCGATTAAATTAATTGAATCTGACAAATATCAAGCGCGGACAAAACACGTCGACGTCAAATTTCATCTAATCAAACATTTGTATGAAGAAGGAACCATCAGACTACAATATATCCCCAGCAACGAAATGATTGCCGACATCTTTACAAAACCCCTACCAGGGCCGGCTTTTAAAACTTTAAGAAACAAACTAAATTTAGGAGAACATTGAAAATACCGGTCAAGTAGGGGTGTCACAAAACAACATTAAATTGACATTTGTGTGACCGATAATTTTCATTTTAATCAAGAATTGTCTTAAAGACTATCAGTTATCCCGAGTAAATTTCAATGCAGACGTAGAGAGAAAAATACGCGGCACTCCCAGTTAAAGGAGGAAGTAAAACTGTCCAGTCATCATTTTATGAAACTCTCTTCTGCTCGATTTCAATCTCTGACGTAGATGTAATGTTGTCTTTCTGTGAATATGTAGCTCTAGCTAAGCAGGGCGTTTGAAAACGCTCTTAAATATTTTATTCTATACATTTATTATAAAGATATGTATTTAATCAAGAAAATTAAAGTTGCATAAAAAAAAGGAAAAAAAAAAAAGAATCCTAAATTAATCATCATAATTTACACAACTAAAATAATAGTTTAAAATGTTCATAAGTTTTTTTTTTCAGCCTGTTGGTGAATCAAGATTGTGGCTTTCAAATGGATTAAATAATTAATTGGACGCATGGTGTACCAGTGCTGTTTGTCTTATCCAGGTAAGTGAAATCTTACCTATTCATTGTTAATATTATTTAATATAAATAAAAGATTATACAAGCGCTCTATATCAACAAAATATATATATATAATTTTATAAGAGATGCTAATAATTAAGAAAGCGCAATAATTTGCACTACCGAGAATCCAGTATTAAATTTAGTTATTTTAAAATAAATTTGTCCATCATAGCAAATGGCTGCCCAAATCAACACCGAGATCCCTCCTTATCTGCGATTGAAAAAACCTAGAGGTTCCTTCCGCAATCATACCAATACGATGACCAGACATCTGGACCACCCAGATTCCACTTTCTTTCATCGCTAAATATGACTGATTGCCATTTCTGTCCATATGACATATGATTTCGAGCCCACAACATTCTTTGTAACTTATGATTGGCTTCAGGGATGGTTTCTTTTTCATTTTGCTATAAACTGTTGTTCCTTTTTTCACAATTCGTCTACGAATCATATCCTTTGATACAGAGAGTCCCGATGACCTTTGAACTCTACGTACACTTATTTGTTGGGTACTTATTTGTTGTAGTCTTTGTATCAGACGATCCTCTTGTATATTTCTTACACGTGGACTCCCAGATCTACATTTTGCTTTATATTCACAACCACGCGATAAAACTCAATAAATAGATTTCTTAGATCTATTAATAATAGCCAAAAATTCTGAAACACGCTTCCCTTCAGCTTTCAACTGCGAAATCCTTGAAACCTCATTGCCTTGAATTTTTTTAGCTCGCGGCATGTCGACTACGAAGCATTATCGTTTGCAGAAGTTAAGTACTTAAAATTTGTGACATCATCGATTTTAAATTTGCATATGCCAGCAAATATTCACAGAAACTCATAATCGTGTCTAAACTTTTGCGACAAGCAAATTTTTATTTTTATCAAAAAAATTAAAATTATAGCAAATCAAACGACTGTCTTTTGATTTTAGCATTTTAAAACAGATTTTGAATATATTTATAGGTTTTTGTAATTCTGGCGTCATAATTCTAAATTTCAAAGCTGAATAACGTCATTGTCTAAACTTTTGCGTCGTACTGTATATACCAATATGCAGCTAAGCCAGTGATTAAAACAGCTATACTTTTGAAACTGACTTGCTCAAAACTGGAAGTTGATTTAACAAAATCCAAGATCTTCAAAATTTACTTGAAATATGCAGTATCAATCAACACTAATTTGCTAGAAAATCACTGATAATTCTGCAATGGCTTTTCCCTACAAAATGCTGTTGTATAATTGCTCAATCAGTACAATGACTAACATTTTCCTAGAGCTTTCCTTTCATAAGAAAATCCCTCATGGGTCAAGTCTCCCTAGTTTCCCCTACTTCCCCAGCCTTTGACCATAAAAGTCTTTCTTCGGAAGAAGAGATGGAAAAACACCAAACAACGCATTTTCTTCTCGAAAGAGGTTCAAGTATTTTTAAGCAAGTTAAAAAGCTAAGCAAGACTCTACATTATGCACGCTACGATTACAGTAAAAGCTACTCAATTTAGTGTAAGTCAAATTCTCTGATTTTACTTGGTTTTTCCCTTAACTTATTTCACATCTAAGGGAAAGGGTGCGGGCTCCATTTTTCGAATGGAGGCTAAACTCTTCTTCCAAATCTTTTTCCACAAAAGAGCCAAACACATAAAAAAAAAATTTCACATTACGTGAAAAGAAAACGAAAATCTAACTATTTTATGCTTCAATACAAGTTTATGGTCCTTCCAGAATATCCACTTTTTGTCTACTGAAGAATTCTTTGCAAATTGAGTGAATTTAAAATATGATCTATATTTTATGTATTCGATTTGTTTATCCCCCTCCTCCAGAGGAGAAAAGTGTGCAGCACTTACCTTAAAAACCTCTAACGACGTTGCAAATGAATTTATTTCAAACGTTGAATAGTGAAAATACGCAACAGAGATGCTTATTCTTTCCGATATTGACCACTTTGTTTGACTACTTAAAAAAATCTTCATTGAAAAGTTTATGGACAAATATCTTCTTTGCCTCCATGATACTGAATTACAATTCTCCTATAATCAAGATATTCGAATAAACGTTTAAATGAAAAGTGCATTATTTTCTCTTATATTCTTGCATATATACAGAACCAGATTTTTTATGCGATATTTCAAAAGACAGAGTGTTCAAAAATTGGTATTTTACAAAAATTATAATTTAAAACAAAAAGTATATTCATTATATATATATATATATATATATATATATATATATAATTTGTTAATTATAAAAACATTTATGGTTCAAAACTTAACCTTTTTTCTATGGATAACTGAATGGAGGCGGGGGGCATGTTTTCCACAGACGAAAAGAAAAATAATATTTTTCTGCCCCCCCCCCCCCGCCCTTTTAGAGTCGAGGTTTATTCAAGAAATGGAATGGGTAAAACATTATGATGATCAGGCTGCGACCATGACAAACTCTGAGTATAGATAAAATAAAGGCCATCTCCAAAGGATTATAACGCTATTCTAATATGGAATAGTGTCAATCACAATGTACAATGAGTAAAATGAAAACGACTTTGATTTTAATAGATCAAAGAACTCTTCTTCTTCTTCTTGTTATTATTATTATTATTATTATTATTTACATTTGCATTTTTCTTAAGGTTTTATAGTTGCATACTTTATCCATTACAATATACAACAGATTCATTCTACTATATAAGAAAGTATTAGCGTTAGGGTTAATCTTTATATGCATCATATACGCATTAGATACAAAAGGTTTTATTTATTTATTTTTTTAACTTTTCTTGATTCTTGTAAATATCGATAACTTTTGAAAAAAGAAAACAACTAATATTCCATTTATACGTAAACATTTCAACTCATTTCAAATAATGAATTCTTAAAAAAATAACCCTTAAGTTTTTTTTTTTTTCCTGCTCAAAAAGAAATAATCTGGTGTGTCACTCACACGACTTTCTCTTACCCTGAAATTTAATACAATAAATACAGATTGCAGATTAATAGGTAAGATAACGAGTACTGTTATCTAAACCTATGTTAAACAATTCATATTAGGCTTCTGAAGAGTTTTATATGATAATTAGTTCTGTGTGAGGGGGGCTACCGCCCCCCTCAACCCCCCGTTTCATTAATCCATCTACATTTATATAGAATTTAATTCGGTTATTAAAAAATAAGTCTGTTTTTAAAAAATAATTTATTAAAATTATTATTTAAAAAAATTATCTTTCATGATAATGCAGACGATTTCCATATTAGAGAAGTAGTATAACACCAAATATCCAAAAAAAAGTCCATTTAATTCTCAAAATAAAAAAAAAAATAAAAATAAAAAAAATAAAGTACGATTTTTTTTTCGTTAAAAGTAAAAAAAAAATCGATAACTTTGTTTTAAATTATCGCAGATCGATGGTTAAACCATTCATTTTAAAGGTATTGGCGAGCTTTTTTGAAAGATACCCATCCTGAAAATTTACTCCCCTCGAGGGGGGACTTCCCCCCCAAGGGGGGAGGCGAGGCTCCTACATACACAATTTTTTTTTCCCTGTTAACTATCTCTATTACAAAAAATATATATTCGTTTCATTTGGTTTAGTGCAGTCTATAGACGTTAAACTCTACTTTCCTGCAATTCCCCCCATAGACGTAATGTATTAGAATTCTCTTGATTGTCCCTGTACAGAAACCATTAGCTTGATCTTAACGAAAAGCTTACTGTAGCATCCCTATATGATACACATTTAGAATACCAAGTTTGAACTTTCTGCCATAATTTGTTTTTGAGATATGCTGATAACAGTCAGACACACAGACATACAGAGAGATACACAGACATACAGACAGACACACAGACATATACACAGACCACTTGCTAAAAACATGATTTTCGTATTTAGGGGACCTCAAAATGTGTAAATATAACAAAATCTCGCGTTCGAAAATTTGACCCAAAAACAATACTTTCTCTACCTTATGGGTAAGAGAAAGCAAAAAGCAAATTTCTTGCAATGGACTGTTTTGAATTCTTGCAAAGCATTTATTGGCTTTTAGATAAGTTTAAAATGACATACTTCAGAAAGGGTGAGAATTAAATTCTATTATTATTATTATTTTTTTTTTTTAATAAAACATGTATAGCGCCATCTTGAGTTGAAAATTGCCAAGTATGCATTTAAGAGTACCCTTAAATTGTGACATTTCTTAATTTTTAATTGGTGTTCTTTTCCTTTCAATTTGCTGTTTGACCTACTTTCACAAAGTTTCTGTGAAATAAAACACACTCAAGCATATTTTAATAAGATATCATCTATCATACTGACAAACTCTTAGTAACTGTAAATCTTTTTTTCCTTTTATGAAACTTTAAAGTGAGATAGAAAATAATGTAATATTATTTTACAAATAATATGAACAGTTGAATCTCTTTTAATATGCTTATTCTTTCCACCTTAGCTAGTTTTTTTCGACCCTGCAATGCTGTCTTAAACGATATTAAAATTACTTTTCTTTAAAGTGCTGCTGATATCCGAAATACTGAAATGCGATCCATCATTCGCGTTCCTATAGCAACAGTTACACGATGCAAGTCTGAAAGATTTGATAATCTGTAGAACAAACGCAATTTTAATCTGCAAATTATTTGTGTGTAATACTGTATTCAGTCATACTTTCTAATTTTTTAGTACTTTCTAATAAAAACTTAAAGAATTTATAAATTCATTTCTTGTATTTGTCAGTTTTTTTTTTTTTTTTTTTTTTTTTCAAGCACTCGTATTTCCTTGAATATTTTCAGAATGCCTTGAGAATGATATGTTATTCGGACCATAGTCTTGTGCTAATTCCTTGTAACTCATAAATACTTGTACCAAATTTGATACGAAACAATAAAATAACGTATCGGAATTATATTATGGTGCCCTGTAAATTAATTACTAATTCTACGACTATAATTCCAGAGAAAACATGCTTTGAATTATTCTAATAACATATGTTCATTTTTTTATACTTGATGGAGCTTAGCCATGTTAAAATGCCCTTATAAGAAATAACGTCTATAGACCATAATGGTACAAAATCCTTTTGTATGTCTCTGTGCACGAGCCACAGTAATTATATACACTAATAAAAAGTATGCTACTAAATGATTGCAACTCATTAATATTTAAACCAAATTTGGCATCATTTGGATAATTACAGAATGTCATTAGAATTCTTCTGTGTGGTCCTGTACATAAATTATTTAATTCATAACACACATATTTCTAGAGAAAACATGCTTTTAAGCATCTTAATAATGTATGTTAATTCTATAATGTTAGATACAGCATAAACTTGTTAAAACGTGCTTAAACAGAAATCCGTCCATAGGCTTTAATGTCACAAAGTTCTGTTGTGTGTCCCTTTAAACGAGCTATAAACATTATATATGCCTGTAAAAACTATAAAACTTATTCTATGTAGCACATGAAAAAAAAATTCGAAATTTGACAAAATTTGGGTGATCATGCGAAATTTTCGAAGTACTTTTGTTAGATCCTGTAAATTAATTATTATGTCTAAACACACATTTTTGTACAAAAAAATATGCTTTTAGGCATTTCATTAATGCATATTGATTTAATTAAGTTAAATGCAGTACCCCTGTAAGATGCGTTCAATCTAAATTCTGCTCATAAGCCTTAATGATAAAAAAATACTTTTCTGTGGCCCTGTATACGAATGTTAAATAATATACACTGCAAAAACTATGCAGCTGTTTCTGCAGCTGTAAACATGTGTACCAATTTGCATTTATATCGGTAAATTTTTAAGGGCGCTATCACTGTCCATATGCAGTAATGATAAAAAACATTTTGGTGTGTCCCTGTATACGAATCACAAAGAAAATATACACCCAAAACTATACAACTATTTCTGGGTACCTCTGAGCATGTGTACCAATTTGCAAGCCAATCAAGAGATTTTTGCGGCTGCTATCGCTAGACAGATAGACAGACAAAATCCAAAAACTTTTGAGTCTCCACATGGACGTTTTGGCAAAAAATAATCGGGTATTCTTTTGATCATCCTGTATATTCATCGACAATATGTATTTCAAAACGCTATGTATTTTAAGAATTTTTGTTCTTTTTCAAAACAGTAGTTCTTTTACAAACTTCCAAGGCAATTTTTTGAAAGTAATAAGATTTGAATTCTTTGTAAGTCTGGATTTAAAATTATATGTTTTTTATCAGATAGGGATTGAAATTATATTTGACAGTATGTCAAAATGCATACAGTGCAGAAGATTAAGAGCATTACTTTTTGGATATATCAGCAAAATTTTAAATGAGCTATAAATTTTAAAAGTTAGAGCAAAGACGTGAAAAATAAATCAATGGTCTTAGATTTTTTTTTTAATCTAAACACGTGCATTTTTACAAAAATGGTATAATTAATCTCTACTTTAAAATTGTTTATAAAGAAACTTAAAAAAAAAAAAAAAAAAAAAAAAAAAAAAAAAAAAAATGCATTATTATTGTTTAAAATATTATTTTAATTTGTGCGTTCGGTTCGGTTCGGTTCGATGAGTACTGAGATTTATTGCTTGCCTCTAGGGCCGCTTATATCTCGAAAAATCCACACCACAAGGGTTTACAAGTTTTATTACAAGAAACAGACAAGTACAATATTTTTGAAGACATAAGACATCACAAACATCCATGCCCGCACCAGGATTCGAACCTGGGACCATTAGATTCGGAAGGCAGCAATTTGTGCGTACGGATTAAATTAACTTTTTTTTTTTTTTTTTTTTTTTTTAAGTAAGTTGCCACACATGCGCGAAAATTAAGGGAATAATTGAAATATATATATATATATATATTAAGCAAAAGCTACGGTAGATTAAAAAATATTTTTGCCTTTTTACTTTCGTTTATGCTTATATAGCGAAGAAAATATTTTGGGGAGGTGAAATATTTGAAATTAAGGTTTTATTATAATTATGAGGATCCTCAACAGAAACTCAGGTTTTATTGTTGGTCTATGAATCAGTCATTGTGTATATGTGTGTGTATCTGTGCACCAGTTATAAGCATAACTCAAAAACAGATATCAGAAGAAAATTGAAATCCGATATTCTAATTCTGTTATGATCGAAATATTACGAGTGTGTATATATATAAGCGGGGTCATAAAAAATGGTTCATATACAGTGACATACAAAAGAATTTAAATCCATTACGTTTTACCTATTATGGCCAAAAATTTTTATTGGTAGATTTCTTAACACAATTAGTTTGCACTAAACGTAATGAAATTAATATATTTTTAATATAAAAATGGGTCTTATTTATAGTATATGGTACGAAAAGCACTCATTCTTTGTTTACAGGGCCATGCAAAGATATTTGAATATGTTAGGGCCATAGCTGGAAGTTACTTGAAAGCTATTTTCTAATTTTAAATGCATTATATAATGCGTATTCAATTTATAGTGAATATACAGGGTTAACGAAAACTAATCAAATACGTTTTAAAATGGGATCTGAAAGAAAATTATCTGAATAATTTTATATATATATATATATATATTATTTTTTTTTTATAACTACCTTAAACCTTTTATAAATGTAGTTACAATTTTCAAATGGAAGCTGTGAGAGGCAGTAGCTACTCCTCCTCACGTAGCAAAGCGTGCCAAATAAAACTGTTTCTGGAACAATTTTACAACTTTCAACTAATGTTTAATCTACTTTGGAAATGTTAAAATACAGTTCATCATATCTTACATTTTAAACTGCAATAATATTTTATAGAAATATAGAGCTTTTATAGAAATATAGGTAAGAGAAAGAAATATGAGTGACACGCCAGATTAATAGAAAAAGAAACAAAATGACATGATTTTATCAAAAGAAATTACGCGTTGCATTTGAAATAAAAAATCTCAGCTCTTACTTTTTGTGAAATGTAAACATTAAGTTTTTATATAAGGAATTATTATAAAAATTTATTTACATGTTTATTAATTTTTAATTATATTTTTATTTTATATATAACAATCACAGGAATAATATGGTAAATGCCTTTTAAATTGTATTTTATCTTTATATTTTAATGTAGATTTAATTTCTTAAACAACGATTTTTTACCTAAAAAGTGGTTTTAAAGGTAATTTGAACTTGTCTGAAAACTAAATACTTATTTGTAGTTTATAATTTATTTTTATTTTTCAACTCATTATTATTTTTACTGACATATTGTAGGAAAACAACAGCACAGGATAGGAGAAAGATAAACTTTGAAGTTGTGATATTTTTATTAAAGAGAATATTCTTTTTCACCATCATCCACTTAAAATCATTTTTAAATTAATCTGTACTTGTGGACATTTTTGTACATTCCATATTAAAATTCAATCACGCACTTTTATTATTTCATGTGTTTATTTATTCACACTTACAGAATTTTATCCTTTTGCCCACATCCAAGTTCTTCCTTACAAACTCTATTTAGAATTGTGGGATTGATTCGCACTAAAAGATAAGATTTTATTTCATGTTGACATGAAAAGATCTGAAGTCGCTTAAACTTGAGGTTTGTATTAATGTGACACATTTTGATTGACATATATAATAACATGCAAATAGAATAGTATTGTGAAAATAAATAAAAATAATTCCAATAAATCGATATTCACATTTTAAATCATTTTAAGGAATGTTAACAACTTATAACAGAATTTTTTACTTCTTTATAGTCTTATCTCAAATGTTACATTGATATTACTTTGATTAACAGTTCAGAAGACATTATTTTAACTAATCAGTTGACTTAACTGCAAATATTTATCTTTGAGTAGTTTTCGCTCGTGAGATTCAATATTCTATATTCGTTTAAACCAAAGTTAAATATTCTCCTTTTCAGGATGAACTACTCAAGACTTCACGACATTCTAGAAGACTTTACTTTTATTTCAGCAGAGTAAATTCCCCCGACTTAATCGCTTCACTTTCTATTTTAAAATCAAACAAGAAAAAGAATACATTAAATTAAACATGGCATAGGAGAATAAATCGACATTTCGTTCTTTCAAGTATTGTTTTAGTACAGGTTTGAGAGCAATACGGGATAAAAAGAGAAGAAAATTATATATTAAAAGTTGAGTTAGGGAATAAAAGCTTTGCAAAACTACTTTTATTTTATAGAAAAGAATTTTTCATTGGCATTATTAAATTAAAATTATATAAGAGATACGTTGGACAGAAAAGTTCTATAATTTTTGCTTTTGGAAAAAAAAAAAAAAAAAAAAAAAAACTTTGGAGAATAACACAGTAAACATAATTAACCTAATAGAAGATTGTATTTTTATTCTTTAGTTACTTCCGTTAAATTTTCTGGTTTGTCTTTGTTAAAGTACTAAAACATTTCACATTAATGAAATAAATGGGTATAGCGTATTTTTAAATTATTTTTGAAACAAAATACAGCGGGAAAAAAAAAGTAAAATCACGAGATTTGACTGTACAATTTTAATAGAAATGACTGTTTTGCTAGCTAAACGATCAAACCCCATAAATTGACATCATGAAATTATAATTTTACAATATTAGCATTTTTTTATGGGCAAAAACCATTGATCTACGTTATTTGCTCAAATCTGCCTTCAGTCTCTATTTTTACGGCCTAATCCCTTCAAATGTAAAATGTTAGCTTTTCAGTGACGTCATACAAGAATCACTTTGTATTTGAAACTGAAAATAAAATATTAATTGTAGTTTTATTGGTTGAGAATGTTTACTTATACATTCATACAAATAGCGATTGATATAAAAGAGCTACTGTTTTTCTAATTCAATGCAAAGAATTTAATTCAAACATATATATTTGTCACAACGTCAAATTACAGGAAATTGCTTCATTTATACTTTTTTTTTTTTTTTTTACGGGCTTTGTGTCTGGAATCTCTGCTGCCGTGCGTCGCCTGTAATCTGACTTGGATTTTTTGACTGTATACGGTCACTGTCAGAGCTATATTTTTCCATTTTTTATTTATATTTCATTATATATATATATATATTATTTACATATTAATTAAAGTATATTTGTATAAAAAAGGCGCCAAAGACAGCACTAAAAATTATACAAAAATTATATAACTTTGAATAGAAAATGATAAAAAGGTGTAAGAGTTTAAGATAAGTGGGAGTGATTAAAAAAAAGAAAAAAATTTTAATAAATACAACAACAACGAATTAAATTATCGAAAAACCATTTGTAAAAATAAACACTTCAAGTAAATATATATATATATATATATATATATATAACGTAATTTTCTACTAACATGTGTACAAATCTGTAAAGTAACTTATATATTCATGTATCATATCAAAAATATAAAACATAAATTTATTTATAATAGGACACACACACACACACACGTACAAAGTAGTAAGAATATTTGAATAAATAAAGAAAGAAAGAATATTGTATATGTATGTGATATACACTTTATTTAATTCAAAGCACAGAGCTTTTATGAGACTGGAAAATGTTTGGAAACATTTCAGCGTAAATACTTTTAGTGTTAGCCCAGCTTTTAAGGTCATTCCGAAGAAAGAAACTCCTTGAAGAATTTTTGATAGCCTAATCGTGCATGCAACACGCATAGATCTAAAGGGAAAATAGAAGAGTTTTCGTTCTAAATATGGAACAAACTAAACATGAAATGGCATCATGTCATGTCGAATTTTATTATTACACTTTTTGAAATATAGGCTTAATAAATTCATATAAATATTACAAAAATTTTTGATAAAAAATGGATTGCATTTTTCCTTAGACTTAAGAAAACACGCACGTTACTTTAAATTTAAATGAGATGTAACATACTCATTCATATATTATTTTCTCTTTAACCTTAATGTGATTTTCCTTAAAATTTAAAAAGAAAGTCACCTTTAATGAAAAGATTCATGGTTTGGTTTCTGTTTTTCACTTTTAGAATGTCATTTCAATCATTGTTTTTAAACATAAGGAATCGCGCCACCTGATAAGTTGGTGAATGCATATTAAAAGTAAAATATTTTGAAGAATCACTATATTAAAATCACTATATTAAAATCACTACATTAAAATGAAAATTTTAAAACGTTTTAAATAATTTTATACATATTTAAGAAATACAATATCTATAAATCTTTTCATTATTTTGATAAAGGTTAACAAAAGAGCAGATAAAGTAATTACAGTTTTCAATTGTTTAATGCAATAAATATGAGGTGAATTATCAACATTAAGGATTGTTTATGATTTATTATGTCTCTATGTCAAAACGGGAGCCATTTACTCTTAAATTTTGAATGCGGAGATAGCAACATCGATTGTAAATCATTTAATAATAAAACTCTCAACAACTGCTCTCCAGAATTTAACAATTTTATTAGTGTGGTTAAAATTATCAGTCTTTAGATAAAGACGTAAATAATTAAAACCACTAAAACACGGCAATTGTTTGTATTTCGTTTTAATCATTTATCAATCTTTTTTCATGTTTTAAACAAGTAAAATGTACTTTTTGAACGACTGCACTTCCTCCCTAATCACAATTATTCAATATAAAATTTTAGCCAGTTTTTTTTCGGTTCCAGATTTCTCCCACAGGAGTTAATATTAATTTACCTCCATTAAAAACCTGCATACAATTGTGTACCTCTATTCGAAGGTCACATTTTGTGAGAGCGGATAATTTTCTGTATTGTCTGTCCTACAATTGAGGTATTATAATAATCTGTGCGTTTCAAATATCTCAATGCGCATATTTAGAGATAAAAGTTAAAGTTTATTAAAGGAAATTGGGTATCATATCTTTATTAAGCTAATGCATTTAAATGCACTGGCTTCTAAATTGGGAACAGCTTCTAAAAAGCAAAATATATGTATTTATAAAAACTAAGGATTAAAATTTAAAGCTAAAATTAGTATTTCCAGCCAGGAAACTTTAGTGGAAATTTATAGATTATTAAAGACCTGCTTTCTTCTCAGAAATGATGCTGAGCGGAACAATTTGTTTCAGAATACAAAAAGATACATGGAAAACAAAATTATCCCTAAAAAATCTTTCAAAATTTAAGAAAATTAATGTTAATGGTTAGCCAAAAGCTACAAAGACAAATAACATAAATATGAATAATTAAATCCATTTAATTTATAGAATATGTTGCCTAAATTAAAATTTTTGGAATAATCTAATATTATTAATCTCTATTAAAAATCGACTCTTCTAAAAGACGAATTTTCTATGGTACTATGGGTGACCCTCTTGGAGAGTTTTGTCTGTACATATCTTTTTGTCTGTACATATATTTTAACAGCTGATTTTCATATATTAATCTAATTGAAGTATTAAGGTGGTGTTGGTGTTAAGGCCAATTGACTACACTAAGGGTCCTGGGCCTGAGAGGGAGTGCCCTCCATGGGGATCTTTCTAAGGGGTTTTAGCCCGTATTTACGCAAGTTTCAGAGGAAACCTCGGAAAACTCCGAACGTCTAGGCCGACGAGCGCGACCTGAGATCTAACCCGGAACCTCACGTATACCAGCTTGGATAACAGAACCTCTTGACCGCTGGTGGGCATAGAAGTATTAAGAATTTATATCAGTATTAAGGCAAGCAATGAGTACAATGGCTTATGCTTTATATTTGGACTTATGAATTTTTCTTATGTTGAACCAAATTCCATAAAAGTTTTAATCATGAATATTATTGCTTTTATTATTGAGAAGAACTCCAAATAAAGCAATTTAGCGCAAATTTTGCAAATAAACGGAAAAGTAACCAAATTTTAAACAGATCAAGAAATGATTTATATCAAATTGCATATACAATTAGTATCAAACTCCCGAAACCTTATTTGTGGGGGGAAAGTAATGATAAAATAATAATAATAATAATAATTTTTAGTGTATAAGCGAATATTATTCTTAACAAGAGTAAATTTATGATTTACCACAAAAAAAAAAAAAAAAAAAAAAAAAAAAAAAGTAAACAAAAAATATATAAATGAGCCAGAAATATATTGCTATGGCAATCATACAGCGTTTATTATACTATAGTGACATATTTTAATTTAAAAAAATTGAAATTATTGTCAAAACTTTAAATATTAGCTTCTTTCATCCGTGATATTAGAAAAATAGCTTAAAAGTACTTTCGTGTCACACAGACTACATGTTATAATTATTTCGTAAATTGGCAAAAGTTCCACCTACTAGAAAATGTGCTTCAAAATTAAATTCACATTATTTCACATAATAATCGTTTCATGTATGAAATTTTAGCAATTAAATTAAATAAATATGGAAAAATAGTCATCTTGAAAATCATGAAAATGCAGCACAAAACTATTATCAAGACATAGTCTAAAACGTTATAAGTACCAATTCAAGTTAAAATCCAACTCAATAAAAAGTTTTTTGGAATTTCACTCATTAGTTCTTGGGATACAGCGTTCTCAAATTGTTAGTAACACATATTTACATAGACACACATACAGATATATTTTTTAAAAAATTAAATCCAGTTCAGGACATCAAATGTATAAATGTATTAAAACGAAAGGAACAAATTGCTCACGAAATTAATGTCATCTAATTATATACATACTAATAATTACAAAACTTTGAATAAACACCATAAAAAGCAATAAACTCACAACAATTGTTTCGGGTTGAAAGAATATACGACCCTGCGTCAGGCAAAGAAAGTAGGCACGAGTGCTGCATTGTTTATTCAAAGTTTTGTAATTATTACTTTAAAACGCTAGTTCTGTGGTGCTTTCTTATTATATACATACTGTTTATACAAAAATCCGTTTAAAAGACAAATATAAACTAAAAATGCATCAATACGATCAGCTACACAAAGTAAGGAAAAAAATCCTCAGAGCAGAAAATCTGTCGATTTGTATTCCGGAAAAGTCAATTGAAATCAATCCCGCGGTTAACTGTCGCCACTGCTATATGAAAGCCGACAGTCCTTTCAATGGTAAAAATAGTTCACTTCTCGATCGATACAACAAACGATACTCGTCTAAAATTGAAAGATTTTCACAGATTTAACAAAGATACCTTACAATAGATAGTAATGTACTCCCAATGACAGAGCTTCTAAATTCTTATGACATTAGACCATTGATAAAAGTATACAGTTAAAAATGATTTGAAAAGGCGAATTTTACGTCGTAATTTAAATTTTTCTTTTCATCTTTTTTGAATATATTTGAATGATTTTCGTAAATATTTCGTGAATAACTTTGATATTACCTTAGATCTATTTACTTTCATGATCTATTTTTTCATTACAATAATAATTGATGAAAACTTTCGATTTGAAATGATACATTTCAATTTTAGTTAATTTATATACATGTGAATTTATCTAGACCTGTGAACTCATCGTAGACCTGTGAACCTGTGTCTAGACCTGCGAACTCATAGACCTGTCAACCCATAAAAAAAATAATAGTAATAATAATAATAACGATAATGATAATGATAATGATAATAATCACGATTGAAAAGTTTGCCTGTCTAACCCACTTCAAATTTTCGCAAAGATATTTGTATTAAGAAAAATAAGGTGACAGAAATGTTAAAAACACCAAAATAATAAGCAAAAGTTAACATACTGCAGATTCGTCAATGCAAAATAACCAGAAAATTACAGTGCCTACATATGTACGGGAGGCGAATTACAGAATCGAATATTTGAGTAAACAGAACTGGATTAAAATCTAATAAAAGGGCTGAGTATTAAATTGTTGTTAATAGATTTTACAAATTAAAGTTACAGCTGGTAAATCGTACGCAAATTTAGGGACTAAACTTTTAATTTTGAGGCTTCTTGTATTCTGCATTGCATTATTACTATTCCGTCTTACATCTTGGGACACAAAATAAAATTATTGTTCTGAAATGTTTTCCAGTCAAGCCATTTTGTTTTAAATTATAATAATCTTTCACTTGACAATAACATAAAGAATACAGCAGAGTGCCCGGAATAGAAAAGTTACTCCATATTTCTAATATAAATTTTTATTATTAAAAAAAAAAAAAAAAAAAATATTAAATTTGAAAAAAAAAAAAAAAAAAAAAACTTGATTGTAAAGAAAAAGAGGAGGGAAAGGGCTGTAGTGAAAATAATAAGCAGAAATGAAAGACTGATTGTGCCTCCCATGACATTTTGAAAATTCGGCGCCTATGTTTGTGCATGTTAACTACTATCGAATAAAGTGACACAGAAAAACGTTTTGTAATAGCCAAAGCATATTATTATATACATAATAGTTTGCTTCGGCAATGAGGTTTATTTATCATTCAAAATTAAAAATAAAATTATATATACATATAATTTCGTTTTTAATTTTGAATAATAAATTAACTTCGATAATAATTTGACCTACAAGATATAAAGGTGAAATGTCACTTCTGGTGACTTTTCTGCAGGGGGTGTTTTTTCTAGGAGACGTTTTTTACAGGGGACTTTTTTTCCTAGGGACGTTTTGCGGAGGATGTTTTTTCTTGACATCGGATTTAAGTCTTCCTAAAGTCTAAAAATGAAGCTTAACGAAATTCTTAACATTAATTTTAAATTACGGTAACCACAAAATTTATAAGACATTTCTATAAAAATATGGTCAAATCCACTTCATAACATTCTGGGGTGTGAATATTTGTAATGAGCCGAAAGCAGAAGATGCAGTTTTGAGCATTATTATTATTATTTGTATATATAAATTAAAGTAGAAATACATCAGAACAATAAATGCAAATAAAAAAGAATAAAATAAAAATGTATGAAGCGTAAACCCATAAATTTACAGTGCGACAGCAAAATTATTGAAGCGCACATCCACACTTTTCATATATATTTTTTTAGTTTATCGCTAATTTTTACCGTCAACTTACATTTTTATAACCAGTATACGGCTAACATCATGGCTCGACAAATATTTACTTAACAAAACAGTATCAGGTACCCATCTTTTAAATAGGAATTACTGCTAGTGCTTCAATAATTTTGCTGCCGACTGTATTAAAGTGTAGCCGAAAGGTTCTGCACTCGAAGATGGTATACGGTAGGGGCTGAGTTCCAACCGTGATCACACTCGTCAACCTAGCCGTTTGGATATCTACATGATTTTCTCCGAAATTTGCGAGAATACGTGCTGGAACACCCCCGATGGGAACTTCCATGGAGAGCGTTCCAATCAGACATAAAATCCTCACACTGCAAAAAAAAAAAAAAAAAAAAAAAAAAACTTTTAAAAGTACAGGAAAATCTGGCAGCTGGGGTGCCAATATTTTTCCGACAAATATACAGTTTAAAACCGTAAAATATTGTATCACTGGCATATATTTTACACAGGAATCCTGTAAATCAAACTGGTTTTTTTGTTAAAAGTACAGTTTTGTCCTGTATATTTCACGGAGAAATACTGGCACCCCAGCTGCTAGATTTTTCCTGTACTTTTAACAGATTTTTTTTTTTTTTTTTTTTTTTTTTTTTTTTTGTAATGCGTATAGTCAATCGGCCTTAACTCACATACAGTCTTAAAATAACATTTTTTCTTTATTTTTCTTTATTAATTTTAACAGTCGGTAAAGTAAAATTAAAAAAGATGGCAGTGATTAGGAAATTATTTAATAATTAAAATAGCAAAAACCTTTCTAAAATTGACATCACATTTCCATTCTTTTGTAAATTTCATCCTCCAATATCAAATTTGAAGACAGTTTGTAAAGAAGTTTAGGAAATACCAACTACATTCAAAGTTTGGATCCCCAAAAATTCATATTTAAAGTAATTAATACAATTTTTACCTAATTTTTTATTTTCCGAACATATTACATAAAGAAAGTTTTCTAATCATGATTTTCGAAATGGATTTTGTATCTAGCATAGCTCAAAAACAAATGGTAGTAGAATGTTTGTAAATTTAAATTTGCGAATGCCATGATGTCCCGTTATACACCTCCAACTCTGATCATGACACAAGCTGTCCTTTTAGATATATCCATGATTTTACGCGATTTTTCGTGATGCATGTATTTGTGTATATATGTGTCTATGTGTGAATGTGAGTGAACACGATAGCGCCTAAATGCTTTTTTCTAATGAGCTGAATGTTGGTACGTATGTTATAGGTCATCGTAGCATGAACTGTATAGATTTTAATGAATCTAGGACATATATTTTTTGCAGGTGCATAAAGAAAAATTATTTATCATTATGGCTTATATGGACTTAAATTATTTAAGGTGCGACAGCGTCTAAATGCTTTATCCGATTGAGCTGAAAATTATATACATGTTATAGGTCACCGTTGCACGAATTGCATAGTTTTTGGTGTATCTACCGCTTATAGTGTTTTTTTACAGGGACCTAAAAATATTTCTTGATCATTATGGCCTATGGGCTGAAATTATTTAAAGTACGATAGCGTCTGAATGCCTTATCCGGTTGAGCTTAAAATTCCTATACAATTCCTATCACTATCACACGAACTGTATAGATTTTGATAACTTTAACACAGATAAATTTTTACAGGGACACAACAAAATATTCCTTATCATTATGACTATGGACTGGAATTATTGGAAATTTAATAGTGTTAAACGCCTTATTCTGTTGAACGGATTGATTTCAGACTTCTCTTAATTTAATTAAAACAACCGGTGATTAATTACATAATTTTCGGAAAGTCGAGTGGAGTGACACCAGATTTTTTATTGTGTTTTAGTAATAACTATACAAAATATCTAAGTGAATTTGATGCAATTTTACACTTATAAGCATGATTATACGGAATTAATATTTGAAATAGTTATGAAAGGAATTTTACATACATTTTAACAGAAATCGGCTTTCAGAGGTTTTCTATATGATTATCAGAAATTTCAGCTTATTTTCCAAATAATTTTTAATTCTAATGAAAAATTCATTAGCACATTATTTTGAAAATAATAGTTATCGAAAAAGGATTAATTTCGCATAAACTATTATTGATCTTTATATACTTATTTGTTATTATATTACTACTAGTCGACCTCCACACGCCAAGCAGTCGATATTTCCGAATGAACGTAATTTTAATGCATTGCATTTTCCCCGTTTGACTCTCAAGCAAATCACGTCATTTATTATCGGATTAATGACATTTTAAATTAATGGCATCATCTTTTACTGTTTAATACTTTAAAAAAAAAAAAAAATTAAAATATAAAAGATACAGACACGACATTATTTCATTATTTAAAACATGAAAATCTGACATTGACAGATTTTAATTTAGTGCCAGAGGCCTACTGCTAAACTTGTTAATATCGACAAATTCTTCTTTAGTTAATTCGTGACGATCTAAATTCCATGATAAAGTTTTCATTAAATCAAACCAATGTGTTTCAGCTGCAGATACTGTAACAAATAACGTTGGAAGTCCAAACTGTCTTATAGCCGCAAAACAACGTTTTTTCTCTTTTTCCCAATGAGGGGGAGATGTGCCTTGGGGGGGACTCATGTCAAAGGTGTGCCTTGGGGGGGGGGGGAACTCATGTCAAAGTTGTGCCTTGGGGGGGACTCATGTCAAAGTTGGGCCTGGGGGGGACTCATGTCAAAGTTGTGCCTTGGGGGGGACTCATGTCAAAGTTGTACCTTGGGGGGGGACTCATGTCAAAGTTGGGCCTGGGGGGACTCATGTCAATGTTGTGCCTTGGGGGGACTCATGTCAAAGGTGTGCCTTGGGGGGGGACTCATGTCAAAGTTGTACCTTGGGGGGAACTCATGTCAAAGTTGGGCCTTGGGGGGGGACTCATGTCAAAGTTCGGCCTGGGGAAGGACTCATGTCAAAGTTGTGCCTTGGGGGGGGACTCATGTTAAAGTTGTACCTTGGGGGGGACTCATGTCAAAGTTGGGCCTGGGGGGGGACTCATGTCAAAGTTGGGCCTTGGGGGGGACTCATGTCAAAGTTGTACCTTGGGGGGACTCCTATCAAAGTTGTACCTTGGGGGGGACTCATGTCAAAGTTGGGCCTGGGGGGGACTCATGTCAAAGGTGTGCCTTGGGGGAGGGACTCATGTCAAAGTTGTACCTTGGGGGGAACTCATGTCAAAGTTGTGCCTTGGGGGGGACTCATGTCAAAGTTGTGCCTTGGGGGGACTTCATTCAATAAATCCCCATTCAATAAACCGACTGAAATAGGCCCTTAGCACTATTAGGAGTGTATTATAAAAATTCGACAACGCTGTACCGACTGAAATAGGGGTACCTTGGGGGGGACTCATGTCAAAGTTGTGCCTTGGGGGGACTTCATTCAATAAATCCCCATTCAATAAACCGACTTAAATAGGCCCTTAGCACTAATTAAGAGTGACGTATAAAAATTCGACAACTGTACCGACTGAAATAGGCCTCTAGCACTAATAATAATAATAAAAAAAAATAAGTTTAGAAAACTTGAAGAAATTGTTTTCATTATATTATTTTTAATATTGTTAAATTATTTATTATAAATTTTTTAACTTCTGTTTAGGTTTTCCTCTAGTTTAGTTAAACGTTTTAAAAATATCGGTGATTGAGTTGAGAACGAAAAACACCAAATCGCAAACTGGCGGTTTTTGCAAAGTTTTACACTTTTTCTTTTAAATTATCTTTTTGACATGTCACTTTTCTCTGTAAAATCATCTTTTCTTCCATTGTTTTACTCGTTACTCTAAACCAAGGATAAAAATTTAATTTCTTTGTATCAACACGTTATTGTATGTAGATATAACGTTAGTTGTAAATTATTGTAAGTATGAGGTTAGAGTCCCCCCCCCCCATAAAACATTTTACGTGCTAGAAAGTCTTTTATTATTATGAAAATACTATTTATTATTATTATTATTATTGGTAGTCCCATTTATTTGATATAAGTTAATTTAATTTAATTTAATTTTTTATTTTAATTATAATGCGATTTACAAAGCACTAATTTTTATAAATAACATTTAATGTATAACTTAAAATACACATTTCACTCGTTAAATTATTGCTATGTTTTGACAGAATTACTTCGGTATTGTTTACCTAAAGCTTCATTAAGATTTATATTTAGGCTGATTTAAGCGAGTAAAACTGCATTCCAATTAGAAATTATTATGTTCATTCATTTCTCGATATGAAGATTATCCTCCTGAACATATGGCTACAACATGAATTTCAAGACAACACTTTCAGTCAAATGGAACTTTTTGCGTCTATCTTTGACAATTTGATATAGAATTGGTGTAATCTGAAAAGTGCGGAACATTTTTTTATATATATACAGAGTGTCTCAGTACTGGTTTTTAAAACTTCAAGGTTGATTGGCTTTAACGTCGCACTAGCACTGCGCAATGAGTAATTAGTGACGTATGGAACGCACCCCTAAGAATGGTCCCAGAACTTCTAGGAGTGGTACAGTGCATTCCGGCGAATCGAAATCATATAACAATGCAGGGTCAGAAATGTTTTCCTGACGCTGTGGTGCAAACAGAAACATCAGAAATAAAATGACGACACGTAAGTTAATATCCGTTTCAATAATAAATGTACATGAACGAAAGGAACATGGTTATAAATAAGACATATCAGTAAATAAATAAATATGCATATATAAGGTATAAGGAAAAGATAATGTTCAAAATTTCGTTCGCAGATTTCATTTCAAGCCTCCCATCTACAGCACGTAGAATTCCGAATATTCTGATTGCAGAAACGCAGTAGCTGCTGAAAATATTTGAGAAAAGCTTAGCCTATTCAATAATATTCCAAACTGCATGCTGTGAGGAAAGCTTTTCTTGACCAATAGATATATAATAAATAAGATGTCGTGTACATGTTTTGATTTAAAAAATCTAGGAATGCCAGGTATATGGTTGTAACAATGTTGCAATCTGATTGGTTGGCGACTTGTTGGCGAGATTTTTCAATCGTCTCGTCTCTCTGTCAATCAGTCAGCGAGGCAACACAATGGAAGTAGTTCCATGGGCAACACCCACAAGAAACAGTGATAAATGAGCCAAGAATGGAACCCTATTTCAAAGAACTGCGTCGCAAGCGTATCATTCGCTAGCAGTGTTGCCAGATTGGGGATTTTCTCCCCATTTTGGTAATTGTTTGGGCTTCTGGAGACTTTTTTTGGGGACTGAATGTTTATGGAGAATTTCGAGGGGACTTTTGAAAATTTTGGGGAGAAGTTTTAACCTTTTTTGTCTTAAACTAGTCTACCTGATAAGTTTACAGAGTTGCCAACAGTAGAGATTTAACAGTTTTCTTTGCATGTAAAGTCTTTTTGAGAGTTCCCATTCTTTCCAGGACATCCTCAGGATATCCTGCGGAAGAAAGTAAATCCTACATACATCGTCAGCACTAAAGTACTTTATGTATGTTTAAAATTTTCTTATAACTAGTGCACAATATATATATATATATATATATATATTTTTTTTTTTTTTTTTTATGGGGAATTTTTTTTTAAAATGAGCTTCATTCGGGAAAAACTTTGGGCTTAAATCTGTTAAATATTTGAAAATTATTTTTTAAAAATTTACATTTTTAGTAGAAAATGAGTTAGGGATAAAAAAAAAAAAAAAAAAAAAAAAAGAAGATTTGGGGAAATTAGCAACTCACTAGAAGGGGAATGTAAACATTTGATTATTGACATGCGCCATATTAATAGAGCAAATATATTATTGAGGAAATTAAATTAATTATCAATATTATCATCTTAAAATTAAATTTGCAATAGCTTTAAAAGTTCAATAAAGTAATATTCTGTAATTTACTAATTTTTTTTATTTATTTATTTATTTATTTATTTATTTATTTATTTTTTCTGAATTGAATATATAGAACTACCAGATGCAATGAAACTTTCTAAATATAATTATACAGAAATCAATATATTATTCTAAAACATAATTTTACATTTTATTCTTAAAATTTATTTACTCATAATTTATGTACGCAAATAACATGGGTGATAAGTTCTTTTTAGGATTAAATATTTTTGGGGGGGCTTTTAAAATTAAATTTGCAATTATGTAATAATACAAGAAAGGGTTAATTAAAATATTAATCCACTGATATTAAGTGGATTAATTAATCTTCCATGACTATGTTCTTGACTCTACAGTGCTATATGAATCATACAGAGTTCGCGTTACCACTCCTATATAGAAGTTCTGAAACGTGGCGCGCAGAGATAGCCTGTATATATTTTTTGAAGCCTACTGCGTATAACAAAGAAACATACAAAGTACACATACGCTTTGAGAGTGTACCACCAAATTTCAAACATCAAATATTTAATATTTAATAAAGAAGTTATGATGCTAAGCAAATCTCAGGCTATTCACATATTTAAATTCTTTATATAATTTACATCTTAATATGTAGGTTACCATTTTTGTAAATGTTTAAATAAGAATATCATGTGTTTAAATAAGAATGTCTTTCATTACACTGATCAAAATAAACTCTCACCAAATCATGTTTAGTTCTACTCAAAAAAAAAAAAACAGAGAGAGAGAGAGAGAAAATTCTCGGTATCCGTTCAAGATATTTCTGTTTTAAGGACATTGGTTACACTAGTAAATGTTTGGTTAAGTTTTGATCGTGCGTAACCAAAGCTCCATGGTGATTAATGACCACACCTGGCTAGAGCTTTGAACTCAGAATTGGACATCGTTCCAAAAAAAAATAAAGGAAGGCCATTGCTGGATATCTGACAAGAAGAAGGGGACAATAAACTCGCTGACAACAGAATTTCAGATGAACTCATGCTCTCAAAATGCTTAATAAAAAGGTAAAAAAGAAAAAAAAATTAAATGTTTGATAAGAATTACTCTCGTAAATATTTTGTAAGAAATGTGAAAAAAAAAAAAACTTCTGATAGCATAAATTTACTTTGATTAAATTTGAATTGCTAATGCAATATTGTTATCATGAATATTTTGTGTAATTGTATAATGATGATTGAAGTTTAAAAGCAACGCTCAAATGCCCTAAAAGAAAGTGCTTAAATAAAAATTTATTTATTTGTTTTCTTTTATTAATCAGGTTTTGTGAATGTTTATTATTCAAGTAAAAATCTCTTTAAATGAAACATGTATATAATGTAAACATTTTCCAAATGGAAAAAAAAAAAATCCTTAATTTGTTATGCAGACTATGATTTATCCATTATTATTATTATTATTTTAATCTGTTGAAACCGGAACTTGCAAAATATGCTAGTAAAATGAAACACTATAAAATATTTTATTTAAAAAAAGAGGGGGGGGGGATAAAAGCAATTCATACGATAGAAACAGTCATTTCTTCTATTTTTCAGTCATTCAAAAATGCTTTTCTGTTATAGTCATAACATTTTCTGTTACAGTCAGGCTGCTGTTTTGTTATAGTCATAAAAGTAGTATCAAGACATAGAAAAGTGGCTACGCTCTACTAGATAACATCGCTTACAGCGCCATCTCATGGAAATTAGTGAAAAAAAGCGTTTCTATCTCGAGAAACGTACGAGGTAGGGATAAATGTGAATTACAAATTTGTAGAGCATCGATTTAGAAAGAAAAGACCTATTGTAAATATGAGTGCTAAAAACAGAATGCTTAAAACACACGTTTGTTTGTTCGAGATTTCCTATACTATGACGTGACGAAACGATGTTAAAATACAAAAACATCTAGTTATCACAAGATACCTTTATTTTTTATGTTAAAATTCCTCTCCGTTAGCTGCAGTGTACATTTAGACCTTGTTTGAACTTTTCGCAACACACATGTTACCACTATGCTACAATATGTGCAGCGGGAAGACTAAACAAAGGTCCAAATATGCATTGCAGTTAACGGAGAGAAATTTGAACATCGAAAATAAAAGTAACTTATGATGGCTGTTTTTTTTTTTTTTTTTTTTTCTCTCATTTTGGCACATCACAGTGCAGGAATTTACGATCAAACAAATCTGTTTTTATCATTCATGTCTGCAAGATGTCTAGATGATGCTCTAGAAATTTGCAAATCATTCTTTTCCCCCATTTCGTACCGTTTCCGAGATAGAAACGCTAACTTCACCAAACTGCACCAAGTGGCGCTGTAAGCGGTCTTACCAAGAAACAAATAGCTTACTTATCATATCCACTTTTACCACTTTTACGATTATAACTGCAATTGCTTAGCAATTAAAAGGATAGGAATGGATTGAACGGAGTACCCATGTATATTTAATGTAGGGTGAAGTGGTGTATGTGTAAACGCATTAAGTGTATCCTCACTTTATAATTCACCTGAAAAGCTGAATTTGGACCTAATGGTCATCATATTAGTTTGTTTGTACCTTTCTTTGTGATGTATTTAGCTTTAGAAAATCAAATACAATATGAGACTGTGATAGTTTTAGAGGTTATTGCTTACATTCACAGACAGAGTGCCAAAATTTTGGAAAGGAATGTTTTGTAAGTATACTTTGATTATAACTTCAGATTGTATCTATTTCATAAACTTATTAGCTTTTCATCCATGGTTACACTTACCCCATGAATTTTGTAAATCGGGAGAATGTAATCAGGGTGTTTGCACTTGTCCAAAGCACTTCAGTTGCATCACGTATATATACATATGTATTTTTACTTTGCTTTTTCAGTTCTGTCTTTAAAATTTCAATAAAAGTTTATTTATTTATTTATTTATTTATTTATTTATTTATTTATTTTATTTTATTTTTATTTTATTTTATTTTTTTATTTTATTTATTTTTTTATTTTTTTATTTTTTTTTTGGGGGGGGGGGGAGAGGGTAGTGGGAGTGTTAGCAAGTTTAAGATGTGAAGTGCTAGTTGGAGGCGTACGGAAAAGTTCACAACTCTGTAACGAGATGAGATATTTTAAAAATTCAAAAAGTTGCAGATTCACGAAAGTTTTCATTATTTGGACACTTGCCACACAAATCTCTTTTTATTTATACCTAAAAGTTTTCAGAAGTGAAAGTATAAGAGCAACAGATCAAAGTACGATCAAATTCGAACTACGACAAAACGGTGTTACACTTATTTCATTACATACTATACTTTTCTTCCATTAATATATGTCTTTGTAAGAAACAGAGTGTTAACATTAATTATCCATCTGGAAATTCCAAATTGTCTAATTTTGATTCATTCCTAAGTGTGTATAAATTATATACTTTTAAGATCTTTAGACAAATAATTCAGAAACAATGCCATTCTGATTAAATGGTTAAAACAAAACATACATGATACAAATAAAATTGAAATGAGGAACTTCGTATTCTAGTGCATTTGATAATAATCCAGCTCTAAAGAAAGACGTGACTTGTATTTGGAATTCTCTCTTACATAGCTTAATTACTAAGTCTATGTTCCATTGCGAAAATTTGTATTCGTCATAAGATTGTATACCTTTAATGTTTATTATTATTTCTACCCAAAAATAATGAGATTAAATCATAATGTAATCAAATCAACATTATTTTCATAAAAGAAAAATAACACTTCCCATGTCACGACTAAATCATCGTTAATTACACAAACCTGAGATGAAATATTTTTCTTTTTATTGAAGAATAATGCTTTTTTTAATTTTGAATGTTGATTTCGAGGAAAAAATGGTAACACAATATTATGTTGATTGAAAAGGTAAGAAAGCAAAGCATTTTCTAAATTAGCCGTGTTTCCTAATGCTTTCATATGATAAAAAACTAGTGTGTAACAGTCGTAGGACTTTTACTTATCCACTACTACACATATTATAAACTCTTTTTCGATACAGTGTAGTCAAAATACTTAAAATATTAAGGTAAGGTAACTATATTTTCCAACATTGATATGAGGATAAATTAATATGCTGTCCCCGAATCTAAATTTCGAGGGCATTGAAAACTCTATTGGGGGACTTTTTCGAGGACATATCAGACTAATACCTATATGAATTATTTAAAGAAAAAACTCCGATTTACACATTAAAAAACACACTGAAACACTCTTGCCTATCAGAAATTGCTGAGCCTAAATTATATATTTGCAAACTTGAATATCCCAGTATTATTAAAATAGTTAAGAACACATTTACATTTTACTATCATAAAGGGAGAGAACACAAAATAAGAGCATTTCAATTTAATAGAAACCTCAGTCCCAGAAATGCAGAAATTATTCTCTATATAGAGTGAAACCCTGATCTATCATTCCCTCATCCATCGTTTTCCCGCATTGATCGTTTTATTTCTATGATCCTTGCACAAACTGTATTTGAATAATGTTAACGAAATCTGCATGTATCGTGCTTCAAAAAGACATTTTCCCGCATTCATCTTTGTAAAATTTTTCTTCTGACCGAAATGAAATCGAAAATCAAGCGATTCCATATGGCATTCAAACTGGAATTACTTCTTTTATCCTAAAATAACTCTTTTTCTCCTCCACGGAAGATTAAAATTGTGATAGCATGTCTCTAGACCCTCCTCTGTTCCAGACCGTCGCCATTTGCCCATATTGTAGCACTAGTACGATATAAAACCCAATCAACCTCAACTACTCAACCTTATGCTGTTTTAGGTGAAGAACAGGGTTTTTGCAGATATTGTAACATGTGTCTATGAATTACTGAATAAGGATCATGTGTTGTTGATTGGAGAATAAGTTATTCTACTTTGCGTAAAGAGGAGATTGGATGCATACAGTATAGCCAACTACTACATACTTTCACATTCCTGATGCTGAGCCAACGCCAGTGCCAAGTGTTTTTCACGTAATTACGGCATACGAAAATGCACGAATTTTTTTATATGCACATAAAATTACAGGAAAAGACCAGAGAATGTTGTAAATCTGGAAAATATCCGTTTAATTTATAAAATGAACAAAATACCTAACATAAAATTACTAATTAAATATATATATAAATATATCACTTAAGGTTCTATAACTTTGATTTATTTCTTTGGCAGTTTGGAGAGTAACAAATTAGTTTTTATTAGTAGTATAGTACATATATATCGTGTGATTTCATAAACATTGTTTTATTAGTGTTTTGAATTTAACCCGCATTCATCGTTTTCCCGCTTTCATTTTTTTTTTTTTTTTTTTTTCACGCACCCCATGAAGAACGATGGATCGAGGTTCTACTGTATAACAACAACAACAACAAAAAAAGCAATTTCTTTTTCTCCCCTATCAATCCAATTTGTAGTGGGCATGTAACGGCTATTTTTGTCAAAATTTCGTTAAATTTTTATTTTTCACTTCACATAAATCGGACAAAATAGAATCCATATGCTAATCAGTAGTGCATGAATCATGCACTGCTCATGAAGTACGATGGTCTTTATTTTGCAATGTTGTTGATTCCCAAGCTTATGCTCCGTGGAGGATCAAAATTGCGATGGCATGTCTCCGGACCACCTCTAGGGGTGAGTCCCAGACCGTCGCCAATTGCCCATCTGCGCAGCACTAGTGCGACGTAAAACCCAACCAATCAATCAATCAACCCAAGCTTATGCAAGTACTTGTGCATCTGACCACGATTCTGAATGAAATAGTTAAATGTTTAAATTTGAGGAGATTTAGTGTCCCCAAGCACTCAAATAATTTTTGGGGACAAAAAATAAAAAAGGTTAAAATTCAACGACAGTCCTCGAATTTTGAGGACTTGTGGGTCACTTTATAAATGGGGGACCGGAAAGTAATGTCGTTTTTGCGCATATCGATATTCAATTGTCATTTATCAGCTCATAGTGTACTAGAACTGGTGTTAGAGACGTTTCAAGGTTCGGGAGTCTTGTTTACTTATAAATTATTAAAGTTAATTTTTTTTTTTTTTAATTTATAGTGAAATGCCAGCCAAAAAAAAAGAGCAGGTACATATCCGGCATGGTATGCTTTTTGAGTTTTGAAAGGGTAGTAACACAACAGTTGCTACAAAAATCATTTGCGATGTCTATTCAAGTGAAATAAACCTTTGTAAATACTAAAGATGGTTTTTTAAGTTCACATTCGTTAATTTTCATTTTTCTGACTGAGCGTCGATCAGGAAGACAAACAACTTTAGACAATGACATGTTAAGGGTGGAAGTGAAAGCAAATCCATGTCAAACAATCGAGAAACTGCTAAACACTCTTAACCAACCTTGGTCTACCTTCCAAGAATATTTTCAGCAAGTTTTAAAATAAGCAGAGCAAGTGTTTGAGTATCGCATAATCTGTTCAAAGAAAACAAACTAACCTATCGAGTACATGGAACTTATCGTTTCAACGGTACAATATTAAAGCGTTTTTTGATAACTTGATCACTGAAGATTAAAAATGGCTTCTTTATGATAATTCAAAATGCAGAAGGCAGTAGCTCTCTTCCAATGAATTGCCACGAAGTACAGCTAAGCCAGGTTTACACTACAAACAGGAGTTGTGTGTTTGGTGTATTATTTGCGAAATAACTTATTTTAAAATGCTGAAATCTGGGCAAATTATGAATGCAGACATTTACTGTTAACAACTGGAACGAGTAAATCAATCTTCTATTGAAAAGTGCCCAGCTATTGTTAACAGAAAACGTGTTATTCTGCCAAACGATGATGCAAGACCGCCCTGCGCAAGACGAACCCTACAAAAATAATAATAATAATAATAATAATAATAATAATGAATTGGGGTGGGAGGTGTCTCACATATCATACTTACCCGATATTACACCATCGGATTTCCATTCATTTTGGCCGCTGCAATACTTTCTAAGTATAAAAAATTTGACTATTTGGATGGTGTCCAAAATGCCATCTTCAGAGATTTTGTATAAAAAACGATTGATTTTTATCGATCCAGCATTGAAAACTTGCACACTAGATGCCAAAAGGGTTGATTTACACAATTGATTAAAGGTAAAAACTTGTTAAAAAACTATCTGTTTGAATTTGTTGTAAAAAAAACAACATTACTTTTCGGTTCCCCTAATACGAGGGTCATTCAGAAAATAAAAGCCATTTAGTTATACCACGGCCTTACAAGATCACGCCGCGCCAATGCAGGCGTGTTGTCACCGAGGAGTGATCTAGTAGGGCTGTTTTTATACAAAATAAAAAAGACAATGATTATTAGGAAAAACAATTCGAACCAATCAATAAGCACGTCTTATTAATTTGGCCTTTTTTTAAGACACCTATTTCCGAGACCTAAAATTCTACCTAATCAATACACTTATCAGTGTTTCTGCAGTAATGAAATAATACATACTACCGGACACTAAAAAGTGGATTACACATCAAATTTGAAAAAAAAAAAAAAAATCTCATTACTGTTCGTTTGGAAGCTATGATAATTAGAAGTCCTTTGCCCCCCTAACACATATACACCCATTCACACATGCATTGACCAATTTCCAAAAAACACTTTTTTGGACTCAGGACATGTTAAAACAAAAAAATCAGGTGAAGACACTATATCGAAATTTTGACCGAATACAGTTGTTTTATTGTCTTCTTTAGTCAGGTAATGGAAGTAAAGTGAAAAAGGGCCTAGTGAAAAAGGACTCTTTCTACCTTTCTCTAAAATATTGGAGACCTTTTATTAGCGATTGCATCAAACATCTAATGTAATTTAAGGTACTGCGAAAACTTAACTAAAAGACTTTTCCTGTTAACAGTCACATACTCAAAATCCATCAAGAGGCACTTTAATAAATACTATTGAGGCTTCATCTTATTACATTGTTTTTATTTTATCTATAGAACTGAATGAATCCGATGATTAATTTACACAAATTCTCTACGAAAAATATACGAAATAATTAATTACTTATGAAAAAGAGCTTCATGGATCATGAAATCGATGCTACTCAGCGCAAATTGGAGAGGATAATAAGAATTTATAAAGTTTTTCTTTTGATAACAATTTTTTTGGTTTTTATTTATTTAATTTTCTTTCTGTGTAAAAAATAATTACATTTCATGATCTTTTGAATGCTTGTTTTTATTATTATAATTATTATTTTAAGAAATAATCAAAATTTAATATTTCTCTTTAAGAAACTTAACCGTGTATTTTAGATATTTTTTGCATACTTTTACATTACATTTCATTAAATGCCTGAAGAATTTTTTCTCATAATCATACAATGAACATTTTTACACACTATTATTATTGTTATTATTATTAGAAGTAACTGGAAGTTTTACATCTACTGCATTCATTCTCTTGGGAAAACAAAAATTATTTAATTAGAAAATTTTCATTATCTGTTATTATATACTCAATTACTTCATTGAACATTAAAAATTTGTAATATCTATCCGGCATCTTACAATAGAGATTGGAAAATAAAATAAAATGGCACTTACCACATAAAAGAAGAATGAAGTGAGGAAAATTATTTCTTACCTAAAATGAGAAAAAAAAATTATCATGAGAAAAAAAAAGTTCAAATATATATATTTATCTTTTGCACATGAAACTCTTACTTTTAAGAATAATTAACTGTAAACCCGTTCAATACGACAAAATGAAAAAGGGGTAAGGAAATATTAACTGTTCCCAATAATATAATATTTATTTACTTAAAAGAAGTTTCTTAAACTTTATATACTTTTAAAATCTTATTTCCCCTTCCATTAAAGATAGACTTTTTTTTTTTCTTCTTTTAATCACCACCAAAACATCTTTTCATAAATAACTCTATTAATTTGAAACACTTGAATGCTACAGGGAGTTAGACCGTGATAGCTAGCCGTTTAATCAATAGTATCTGGATTTGTTATATTTATATGTAACAAATAGATGACTATATGAAATTGCATTAGTATAACACATTTCAACCACATTTTTAATAATTGTACATATTTTAAATACACAATAATTTAAAATATCTAGTAAATTTAAATTTTCCAATAACATTTTCCATTAAAGTTTCAAAATTTAGATTTTTGTTTTATTACTTTTTATAAATCCCAAGAATTATATAATGAATGATTTTATTATTATTACTAGCTGAAACCCGTCGAATTCGACGGAAACTTTATTGCCCGTAATGTTTCAAATATTATCGCATCATTATTTAAATGTACTTCAAGTTAAAACATCTAATATAATTTACTACATTTCGCTTAAAAGAAAATCTGAAAAATGCTTATAAATAGAAATACTATATATGACATCACTTTCTACAAAGTACTCCAAATAAACAGATGCTATCTTTCATTTTCTATTTCGTTTAATACTAAGACTATATGTTAGCTGACCCGTCCGGCGTTTCCCTGGCCCATGATACCTTAAATGAACCTTAAATTTGTATTATTTTATACCTTTAACTGGATTTTGTTTGAATTCCTGTTTTTAAATGAAAGCATCACGAAAGAAATAATCATCTGTAACAAAACAATTACCTTGAACCGAACGAAACTCTGCCTTGTGACCCCGGTGCTTGCGCAGCGCATACACGGGCCGCTAACAACATAAAAAATTCCCAAAGAATAACCTGGAACCGAACGAACCCACCCGGCATTGCACGGGCCCGTGATAATAACCTTAAATGAACCTTATATTTGTATGATTTTATATCTTTAACTCGATTTTGTTTGAATTTCTATTTTTGAATAAAAGCATTGCGAGAAAAAATAATCAGCTGTATCAAAAAAAAATTACCTCGAACCGAACGAAACTCTACCTTGTGATGCCGGTGCCCCAGCATCGCATACGCGAGCCGCTAATACCATGAAAAAATTCCAAAAAATTAACCTGGAACGAAACGAACCCGCCCAGCATTGCCCGGGCCCATGATAATAGCCTTAAATGCACCTTAAATTTGTATGGTTTTGTATTTTTAACTCGATTTTGTTTGAATTTCTATTTTTAAATGAAAACATCACAAAAGAAAAAAAAAAAAAAAAAAAAAAAATCATTTGTAACAAAAAAAAAAAAAAAATTTCAGACCGAACGGAACTCGGGTTTGTGACTCAGTTCCTGCGGCACGTATATGCAGGCCGCTAATAACATGAAAAAATTCTCAAAAATTAACCTTGAACCGAACGAACCACTGACTCGTGTTACCGCTGCCTGTGGCTGTAGCACCGTATAGCAGGCATGCTACGCACGCACTGCAAAATCCACTTTCCTCCACCAGGGAGCGCAGTATGTTGTATACGAATATCACCAATCTCCTTGAATTTCCAAGGCCTTTGAAATAAGGTGTCACATGGTGGTGTCAACTGCAAAATCCTTTAACTACACTTTCCACCACCAGGGGGCACAGCGTGTTCTATACGAACAACACCAAAGGTCAGGAAATATCAAGACCTTTAAAATAAGTTGTAACATGATAGGGTCTACTGCAAAATCACCTAGTTCCATTTTTAACCACCAGGGGGCGCACTATATTGTATACAAACATCCCCAATCAACATGAAATTTCAAGACCTTTATCAACAATCGCCTTGAATTTCCAAGACCTTTCAAATAAGGTGTCACGCGGTGGTGTCAACTGCAAAATTATTTAGTTGCACTTTCCACCGCCAGGGGGTGCAGCGTGTTCTGTACAAAATCACCAACGGTCAGGAAATACCAATACCTTTAAAATAAGGTGTAACATGATAGGCTCAACAACAAAATCACCCCGTTCCATTTTTCCCCACCAGGGGGCGCACTATATTGTATACAAACACCCCCAATCGACATGAAATTTCAAGACCTTTAAAATGAGGGGCTACATGTGTGGGTCTGGAACGGGTTTTCCTCTCAAACTAATTTCCCCCTTTCCCCACACCTCTAAATCTATTTTTCCCCCTTTTCCCACCTTCAAAATCGAAAATTCCAAATTCGCAGAAAGTGATTTTTTAGTATTTGACTCTAGTCCCTATATGTACAATTTCTTCACTGTAAAGTAATTTGGAGCTGAGTTAAGCTCGTAAACGTGTTTTTAACCCCTGCCCCCCCCCCCCAGGGGGAGGAGAACCGTTCGACTTTTTTTTTTTTTTATCTTTTCATAACACATTCACAGACCGAGACCTTTTTTAGACACCTCAACCAAGTTTTTACACCTAGTTATAGAGGTTTGAGTGAAGGAAAATCTTGAAAAAATTGAATGTAAAGTTCATTCTGCACGCATAACTTTCCTCAAACTCAACGAATTTAAGCAGTTAATAGCTCAAAAGAAAGAGCTTGATCCACTGAGTGTTCTTAGACTTGTGTCAACAGCCTACGTTAATTAGAGCTCTGGTTATAGAGGTTTGAGTGAAGGAAAATCTTGAAAAAATTGAATGTAAAGTTGATTCTGCACGCATAACTTTCCTCAAACTCGACGAATTTAAGCAGTTAATAGCTCAAAAGAAAGAACGTGATCCACTGAGTGTTCTTAGACTTGTGTCAACAGCCTACGTTAATTAGAACTCTAGTTATAGATGTTTGAGTGAAGGGAAATCTTGAAAAAATTGAATGTAAAGTTGATTGTGCAAGCATAACTTTCCTCAATCTCAATGAATTTAAGCAGTTAATAGCTCGAAAGAAAGAGCTTGATCCACTGAGTGTTCTGAGAGTGAAACGATCAAGATCCATTCATTAGAAGAGGAGCTATGAGCATTCGAATTGCTTGAGTCAATGTGTCCCATAAGAAATGTACAGGGAAGAATCGAGTTTGAGTATAACTTGAGTAAGGTGGAAGTTGAGTAAATTTCAATGATTGATGACATATCTGTGTCTAAATACCTTTCATTTAAAAAAAAAAATGAAGGAAATCAGCCGGATAGAACGGCCAGACGGACTGACTTTAGTTTTCATAAATTTTTTTAATATATAAGATTATTATTATTATTATAAAATACACAGGTGACTAATAGTCTCAACCATGCTGTTTTAATAACTAGAAGCTTTATTTGTCGGGTTTTTTCGCAATCTAGCTTTGCATTTGAATGTTTCTGTGTAATGCGCTCCTTATTTACAATTTTTTTTTTTTTTTTTTTTTTAAGCACTATACAGAAAGAGAAACTTCTTTAATAAAGTTCTACGAATAAATCAAGCGAATATTTTAAAACATATTTAAATGTTTGAAAATTTTAAGTATATTAATAAGTAAGATAATTTGAAAAATTAGAAAATGTAAGATACCATGCAAAATTGTATCGTTCAACATATAATGTGGAATTATGAGATACACATATCATGCTTACAAACGAACAGATATTAATTGCAATATTTATCAAAAGTTTTAAATAATAGAGAAAATAATGCAAACTCTTGATTACAATCATCTTGAAAAATTCGATATCTAAGATAAAACATATATGACACCTTATTTTCAGAATTTACACTTGATTTGGTAAGGTATTAAAATCAAAATTAGCATTAAGATTTTGCACTTTCAAATATTTTCCAACGAGGCTGAAAACTGTTCTTGGTTTCGGTTTGTTTGTCCATCTGTGACCTAATAAGAATATTTCCTGTAGAATATGATATAGTAGTTAGTGACAGCGTTATTGTTAATTTATAGGACTTTACAAAAATATTTAAACGCATTAAAGAATATCAGTGAATATTGCTCGAAGTTCTATTTCTGTTGTGTTATGTGTTTTTAAAAAATTAAAAAAAAAAAAAAGATTTTAAAAAATGTCTATGATCTCAGATTATTTATCTGTCCGTCTGTTCATGCTCTCATTTTCATGAGTATTTTTAGATTTCCTTGAAATTAGTATCTATTGTTTAAGTTGACTACGGCTTGTTTTCTGTTAAAAATGGTATAAATAGGACTACTGGTTTGTATAGATGGAAGAAAATAATCCAGATAGATTATGGTCAATAAGAGATATTTTAATAAAACAAATTTTTTATATTCCACATTGCATAGCGAAATTAATATAAATTATTCAAATACGCAAAATAATGTATTTTATTGAATGTTGTATTGATAGCGTCAACAACTGTCTTAAAGAGCCATCAGAAATATTCATGTACATTATAAGAAATAAGTGGAAATTGTTTGATGTACATTTTTCGTTGTATTGTACATTTTAAACACTTTTCAACTAAGTTATAAAAATGTTTATGATATCGCTTCATCTGTCTATAGTTTTCTTTCTTTCCGTCTGCTTGTCTGTGTTCTCATTTCTATTAATATTTTTAGATTTATTTGAAACAGATACATTTTATTCATGTTCACTGCGGCAGTTTTTCTATTGGAAATGGTATTATAAGTATAAATGGTTTGAATACACAGATTCACAAAATAATTTGGATATATTGAGGTCTAGCAGACATATTTTTAAGGACATTTAAACAACAAACATAAAATAAAAATTAACATGCATTTTTCAGATGGAATAAAAGACGTTTCTTTTATAAAATGATGTGATTGCATAAATGATTCATTTACAAGGCGATATAGTAGTATTCGTCCCCTTGAAAGAAAACTGGTGTAAAAGAATCTTTAGTTATGTTAAGGATTTTTTAATACTTTACAATGACGATTGAAAGTATTGAATTAATTATAAATGCTATAACAAATAAGTACAATTAGATAATGTTTTATTACTTCCTTCTATATTTAATAGAAGAAAGTATTGGATGCGTAAAATTTTTCAACCTGTTTTTGAGGGATTTACACGTTTTGAGAGCTGTAGAACACGATTTGGCCATTTTTAGAAAATGTCTGTCTGTCTCTGTGTGTGTGCGTGACAAAATTTTGTGGCAACTGTATCTCAGGAACTACAGCACAGAATTTAATACAAACTGGTATGTAGTTACATCTTGACATAAATTAGTGCTTATCAACTTTTGGTAAAAATTGTCGAACAGATTTCCTTTCCGCTTTTTCTAAATTTTTAACATGGTGATATAAGACAAACTTTTGTATAAATATGCATAAAGAGAGTTATTTTTTAATAATCATTCTGAAATTTAAAAGAATTATTTGTAATAGAGATAGTCAAAAGGGAAAAAGAATTGTGTATGTAGGAGTCTCGCTTCCCCCTGCGGAGGGGAAGTCCTCCCTCGAGAGGAGTAAATTTTCATGATGGATATCTTTGAAAAGAGCTCGCCAATACCTTTAAAACGAATGGTTGAACCATCGATCTGCAATAATTTAAAATAAAGTTATAATTTTTTTTTTTTTTTTTTTTTTTTTCATTTTTAACAAAAAAAAAAAAATTTTTTTTAATGTAACATTGAGAATAAAATTGATTTTTTCTGTACATTTAGTGTTAAACTACTTCTCTAATATGGAAATCGTCTGCATTATCATAGAAGATAATTTTTTTTAATAATAGTTTTAATAAATTATTTTTACCGAGTGAATTTGTATAGGAAAATTTAGAAGAAAGTCATGCAATGGCCACAACATACTAGTTTTTATTATTATTATTATTATTATTATTATTATTATTATTATTATTATTATTATTTCCAGTGCTATTTAAAATTCGTTATCGAATTCACACAACTAATTTTTGTGTTTGATCGAAATACTTCAGTATATCTTTCATTGCTTTCAATTCATATGACAAAACAATGCAGCCAATAAATCATCTTAATATTTTACACAGGTAACTCAAACTTTAAAGTCAGTATGACACTATAAATGTAACTTAACGAACTTTTAAAAAATTAGAGCTATTGGACTAAACTAATTGGATGTCTCTTTTGCTATCCCTAACTAAAAAAAGGGGCATGATGCATATCAATATCTATGCATTACACCTTAAATAATATCTTTCTCTGAGTAAGCATAGCAAAATCACTTGCAGACAAAATCAACTGTAACCTAAAGCTAAATATCAACGGAAGAGTTATACACTAATTAACTAAAGAAAGAAGTAGAGTAAAATATAAATAATACTGCTACAATTTAATTAAAAATTACATAATAGCCCAATGCGACCAACACCGGCAATATAAGTTCACTAAATTTTATAATAAATAAGGTTTTACGAAGAGATCCTATAAAACAGCTTCTTGTCTATAACCTATGTTCTTGTTATTATTATTATTATTATTATTATTATTATTATTATTATTATCACATCATCAAATTATTATAATCATCATTTATATTATTTACATATTTGCATAATAAATTGCACGACTTCTTATGAAAGTAGACATAAAAAATTCTTTTGAATATATGTTTGAATACGTAATTTAAACAATTTAAAGAGTATTTTTATGCATCTTTTATTACTTTTCCAGTACATATAACATAGGTTCTAATAACAACAAAAATTACTATCTAACTGGAATTTTTATTATAGTCGTTTTCACAATAATTTTTAACTGATATAGAAGCTTTGAGAAACTTTCAATAAAACTTAATTATTGGTCAAATAATAATAAAAATTATTATTATATTTTTATTTATTTATTTATTTATTTAAAGTTACTTTCTATCGGTGCTATAAAAAGCTTAATACTTCGATTTTATCAACACAAATGTGATCCTGAGAATTCAAAGAAACCATTAAAATAAAAATGATGACAAATCCGAATTTTGGAAAAGCAATAAAAAGAAAGATTATTTCTCTTTCAAGATACAAAGTGATTTTAATATTTTATTGTCGGAGAAATCAAGAATATTCAATAACAAAAGAAAACTTTTTCTAAAAGGTTATAAGAAAAAGAACTGAAAGGGGAAAGGTTCTTTGTTAAATCACGTTGGGAAAGTGTTAAGTGTTTCATTGTGCAAATGCAAATGTTATATTCGCTTAACTATTATTTCCGTAACAGAATATAAATCCTTAGTTCAAAGAACAGTTAAGCAAAACGATTTTCTCAAATATAAACTTATTTGTTTTAAATAAATAATCTTTTTAGAAAAAAAAGAAGAAAAATGAAAAGAAAAAAGTAAGCGGGAATTTAAAAAAAAGGAACGGCAATTTAGAATGCATCATAAAATAAAAATGCCGTTCGCGATACTCCAGAGATGTTAGAATTCATTTTTAGAATGGCGTGATTTTTAAATTATGTAAATCTTGTTATTCATAAGCGCATAAAAATGTAGTTTCAAAAATGTATTTTACTGTGATTTACACTTCTTTTTCTTTCACATATAATATATTCTTAAACATTTCTTAAATTTTTGTTCCTTTAAAAATGAATATTGTTTACTTTAAAAATGCTATTATTTTCGAAATGAGGTTGTAAGAAAGAAAAGCAAGGTTTCTTTGTCAGACTAATTGCGTTTTAGCGATTCCCTGTAACCATAATTATAAAGTTTCAGTTTTTAATATTTTTATCTGCGTTTTTAGAAAAGTTTATTCGTGACAATAAAATCACTTTTCTAGTTTTTATGACAATAATAGAAAACAATTCAGGATTATTTATAATTATTAAGTAAAAAAAGAAAAATTAACTCACATATTTTCTAATTCTCAGGACAGAAAAGAAAATTAAATGTTCCATATATATTGGGGAACACAGAATATTACATAAAGAAAATAAAAATACAGAGAGAAACTTTCCACAATAACATATACAAGTTACACAGTTACACAAAATTAATAAATGATTATTTAAATAGTAGTTTAAAAGGTATATATTACACTCGTTCCGCAGCGTATAAGGCAGGTTTGTCAATTTTTTATATTTTCTGGCATAAGCTCATTTATTTAATTTGACGGAAGAGATGGGCTGTTCGGAAACATCCATAGAGCATTAGAACTCCTCTCTGGGAATTCCCAAACACGACGTGATTTGTAGGTGAAAACCACCCGGTAGAAAGATCATGCATTCCACACGCAGTACCTTTAAGTATAGTTTTGCCGGACCACACTTCATCGCTTGATAAAGGGGCAGGATAAAAAAAAAAAATACTAGGATCACAAATGAACCCCCCCCCCCCCAAAAAAAAAAAAAAAAAAAAAAAAATTCATATTTGTTCGAAGAGTGGCCCTGCGTGCCATTGAGCAGTTATTGTAAAAAGAATACAAATCAGGAGGTAATGCAGAAGAAACTAGAAGAGTTAAATAATTCAAGCAAATCTCCAAGCGAGCATTGGGCAAAAACAAACGCTAGGAGAACTTCCCAACACGAGCTCTATGTGAACCCCCATCCGGAGAGAGCTTTAATTAAAAAAAAAAAAAAAAAAAAAAAATTGACCCGAAAATAGCTACACCACCACAATACAAGCAATAAACAAGAATAATTGCAAGGACGAATCTAGAGAGAAGACTGTTTGAACCGCCTAGCTAAAAAGAAGCAAAAGCCAAAATCTTATAAGTGATTTGAGCTTTTTTTAAATTAAAATTAGTTTCTTAAATCTAAAAGTACGGAAGCTGAAATTTGTAACTTTTCCTCAACCGTCTCACTTATACTCATCATTTTTCCATGACTAAGGCCTTTCTTGAAAAAATAAATGAAACGCTACAAAATAGCCAAAACAAAAGTTATTCGATCACAAAAGGTAAAAGGAAACAAAATAACAAACACAAATCACAAGAGATCGTATTGAACAACTTTTCCCAGTTAAATCTTTTTTTTCCTTTCGCGGAATTAAAAAAAAAGAAAAAAATAGCAACTTTGCTGTTATAATCATATAAATTTGAGGTAATTTAGTAATTAAATGAAAAGTAGATGAATGAATTTCAGTTATTTTCATAAGAAGTTCCAATTAACCGTTAAATTTGATACACATAACAAACACACACACATGCATATATATAAAGGCATATATACATATAATATATATGTGTGTGTGTGTGTTTGGAATAAATAATAACAGCCTAGTTTAAGCAACAGATGAGAAACAGCGATTAGAAACCAGCATGTAGATTATTGAAATATCTAAATAGAAAATGCCAAAAGTTTAGATTTTTTTTTAAGAGCGATTTTGTAGTTTCCAGTTTTTTATTGCATATACTTATTTTCAAAATAAATTAATAGAGGTTAACGTTTTTTCTTTTCTTTTTACGAGCTTCGCCAACTATACCCCATTCAGTCTCAAAAAGAAAATATAAAAATTTTCGTAAATAAATTTTTAAAAAAAGTGAAAAATATTTTAAATACATAAATTCAAAACTTATTTATATAGATGAATATGTATTCGTTAGCATTTTCTAACAGCAAAATATAGAGACCTAAAAATATACTTTTTCCAAATGCGCTAAAGAGTTCTGTAAAAGAATTAATTTCTCCAAAAAACAAATTGGGAAAATTACTTACTGGTCTAACTATTAATGCCGATACCATTTTCTCATTGCATTTCCAATTCTGTAAATTGTTCTACTAAGTAAACCAATTTAGGAAAAAAAATTTATCCTTTTTATTTTAAATCCTTTTGCATCTGCTTTTGTTAGATACATTTTTGTTTTTCATTTTATTCGCTTTATTCAAAAATACTCTCTCCCCCCTCTCTTTTTTTTTTTTTTTTTTTTTTTTAAACCTTCTAATATCCAAACACGGAAGCGAGATGTTAATATTTTTCTACAATATTCTTCATTTCCATTAGACAAAACAAATTTTTTTAAATAAATATTTTTAAAACGAGTCATTAGTATTCTTGAAATTTCTTATTTGTTTTTTATGTTAATGAATTTTTTAATAAATATTTTATTTTTTGCTCTTAATGTGTTTCTATTTTCTTATTTTGTAATTAAAAAATTATACATTCTATTACTGTTTCTTTTTTAGTGCAAAAATATATCAGTTAAGGAAAGGTTCAATTTAATATATAATTTTATCTTAGCTATTTATTATAAACTGTGATATTTCCTGTACACAATTTATATTCAGTATTTTTACTTTCCGAACACTATAGTGAGGAAAGTACTGTAATCATGTCAAAAGTCCCAATATGAGATTTTGATGTTTCTATACGTTTCGAGGTCCCCTGAATCCGTTTTCACCATTTTTACGATGATGTATGTATGTGTATGTATGTGTGTATGTATGTGTGTATGCATGTGTGTGTGTGTGTATGTCTGTGAGTGAACACGCTAGCGTCTAAAAGTGTTGCTCGAATGAGTTGAAAGTTGGTACGTATGTTGTAAGTCACCGTAGCACGAACCCTATTGATTTTGGTGAATCTAGCACTTATAGTTTTTTTACAGTCACAGAAAGAAAAATTCTTTATTATTATGAACTATGGAGCCAAATTTTTAAAAGTGCGTTAGCGTCTAAACGCTTTATTAACCTGAGCAAAAAATTTGTACACATGTTATAGGTCACAGTTGCACGAACTGTATTTATTTTGGTGAATTTAGCACTTACAGTTTTTTTGCAGAGGCACAAAGAAAAATTCTTTATCATTATGGCCTATGGGGACCAAATTTTTAAAAGTGCGATAGCATCTAAACGCCTTATTCAATTGAGCTGAAAATTTATATGAATATTATAAAAATCACTGTTGCACTAACTATAAGCATTTAGTGAATCTAGCATTTATAGGTTTTTACAGGGACACAAAGAAAAATTCTTTATCATTATGATCTATGGGCTCAAAGTTCAGTAGCGTTAAATAAAACATCGTGTAATATATGGAGAAAAATACTCAAACACTCTATTATGGTTTTCTCTCTATTGTTTGTTTAACAACTGCTCTTTCTTTACTTTATCTACAAAACTGTTAATTACTCAATGTTCGGAAAGTCGAGTGGAGTCACTCCAGATTTTTAGTATATATTTTTTAAATAACTAAATACCTTAAATAAAAAATATTAATTCAAATGCAGATACATAGAAAACTACATTTTAATAAATTTCTAAATCTTAGAGATATGGAATAAACCTTAAGCTATTTATATAATACAAATCTTTATAATTTTTATAAAATGATTTATGTGGTTTCATTCATTTGTAATGCATGCATACATATACATTTGAATATATATCACGTTTACTAGAAAAATACACCTAAATGACGATAAATGATAACTTTGTATGCAAAATTTATAAATTGCAAAATTACATAAAAATTGTTTCATATCGAATTAATAAATCAAGACATTTAATCATTCGAATAAAATGAGATATGAGTGTAGCTTGAAAGGAGCAAGGCACGTCACTGTTATGTTTCTTCTTCCTTGTTGCACTCGTACCTACTTTTATTTGTTTGAGGAAGAGTCGTAATAATTATTTCATTATAAAAAAAAATTATGTGATTTCACAATTTACATATATATACCTATAATAAATTTACAAGTTTTTCACATCCTTTGATATTATTAAAAGTTACTTTTATTATAGTTATTTATTACTTTATTTGGATTCTTGTAGATTATGGTGACAATTTATTATCTGTTTAGTTTCTGCATTACATTTCTTTTGTTAGTTTATATATATATATTACAAAAAATATATTGATCAGTATTATCATTATTGCAAAAGCAATTGAAACTACAGAAAATGCAAAATTATACTAGAATTTGCATAAAAATCTCAGTTTAATTTTAAATACTTTATATTATGATTCATCTTATCCTATTTTAGGCAAACAATAAAAATTACATTGCTTAATTAAAGTGTAAATCATTTGTAAATCTGTATTTTAAAAAAAATATCGGACAGAAGAAAAAAAAAAAAAAAAAAAAAACACTTGAAACATATACCACATCTTTCGACAGGGAATGTACATTAATAACTCTATCGTACACATGTGCCAAACTTTGAGACAAAATCAATCACAGTTTTTTGGCAATTACAACCCTCATATTCAGAGAAAATCATGCAAAAGTTCAAAGCTCCGAGTTGATAGCACACACATCTCAGGCGGACACATGTCAAAATGAAACCTTGGCAACCATATTTACAGTAGTTAAAAAATACTGTTTAAAAGATAACAAAAGATTCTTGTATAACTATATATATCCAGAAAAAAAAAATCTAAAAATCTGACGATATATATATATATGTATGTATATTATATATATATATACAATACACATGAAGTCAGTTTCATTGGAGGTATTTTACACGTGCAAGTTTAATTTTTGATAAAGTTGTAGACCCGTACGACTTTACAAATTAAACGATTCTTATTTAAAAAAGTATTAAAATAAAAAAAATATTAGTTTCAATATGCTCAGAATCATTCATTTTATATTTATTGATTGATTTAGTTATTTTAGTATAATTTTCCTGCAAGTGAAAAGATTAATGACATATAATAATAATAATAATAATGAGTAAATAAATGAATAGATAACACTATCGTAGTCTACTAACTTAACAATTTTAAAATTACTTAAAATCTGAGCACTGCATCTATTTCTCAAGACTTATGCTTAATATTTCCAAGAGGTTCTGGAACTTGCGTATCTATTTAAGTACGCTCACTCCCATAGGTCACTTTTCCAGAAATGTGGATGACAAATAGCTAATGAGAATGTCTTAATATGCGATGTTAAAAACAAAAATGCGTAAAGTAACTTTTTTAATTAAGCAAATGTTTTGATATTCCCAAAATCATTTTAATGTGCGTACTAATCACTCTCTGGGCAATTTGGAGCTGGCTGCAATCCAATAAATGACGAACGGCTCTATCCGCTTCTCTCCAACGAATTGAGGTTCTTCCGGCAGTTAATTGTGCCCGATTTTTCTTCATTAATAATCCACATCTCGATGGACTATAAGCTACGATTCTATTAAACTATATATTATAGTTCTTTTTTTTTTTTCTAATATCCGTCTTTATAAATATTCAAGTGCAATTTATAATTGAGAATGTTAAACTGAGTACCTATAATTCGGTATTATAGGGTAAGTGCACCAGTGACTAACACTTTTAGAGCAATCTCTGATGTTTTTAATGTTCTAGTCATCAGAAAATATTTTTAGAAATCTTAAGTTAGTAGATATAGTATGAAAGACATTCAGAACCACATATATGTTAAAATATATACATTTGATAGCAATTGTTATTTTTTTTTTTTCATGAATTTTTATTTGACATCCACTCAGTGTTCCAGTAATTGACACTGCCAGTTTTTCATTTTTTCAGTAATTGGCCCCCTATGTTCCATTGTTTGACACTGATAGTTATTCATTTTACCAGTTATTACCACCCTATGCTCCAGTGTTTGACATAAAATGTCAAAATTATTATATGTAAAATATATGATTTTATTATTTTTCTTATTTATTGATTATTTCAGGATAGATGTCAATTACTGGAGCGTGCCAATCACTGGAGCACCTACCCTACTATTAATTCGTTTTTCGATTAGGTTTAAGTTATAAAAAGAAACTTTGAGTTGAATTTATATAAGTACCTTGTTTGAAAAGTCTAGAATATCCTTCATGAAAGCATGTAATTTGCAAATCTAATTGTGCCCAAAAATTTATTTAAAGATAAGTTTGATGACATAGCACATCAATGCAAATAACATTATATTTAAACAACAATAATAATAATAATAATTTTTAAATAGCACGCATGAAAAACAAATAAAAACTAGAAAACTAATGTAATTTTTTTTTATAAATCACGTAAAATACAAATAATTTTTAAATGCAAAAGTAATTTCTTTTTTAAATCCCGTATTATGTATTTATCAATAAATATTGCTAAGGAATCAATTTTATTCTTATACATTTAAATATTTTAAATTCATTTATAAATATAAAATGTTTAAATGTATAAGAATAAAATTAGATATTATTTAAATTAGCATTAGAAAATAATCCTCGGATAACTTGAATGATGGCATTATTTTTTGCCAAGTACTAAAATTAACGGGGGGGGGGGGGAGAGAAAGGGGAGGTTAAACGAGCGGAAACGAACAAATCTGTCTTTCTGTCAAACACGTGTGAAGACTGGGCACCGGATTTGATTTTTCGTGTTTGTGATGCTCCTTGTATGTCATTCTGCTGCCATTGTTGTTTGGGATTAAGGCCGACACGGGAAGCAACGCCTGAGTGGGAAAACCACCTCGTGGGTCTTAGCTAGTGTTCATGCAAGTTTCGAAGAAAACTGCGAAAAACTCCGAAAGGCTAGACTGACGAACGCGATCTGGTTGTTAGCCTGACCCCTCCCGTAGATATTATTCTGCATATGTTATTATTATAAAACATGGGAATACTTGTCTTCTTGATTATTAGATAAAAAAGCTGTTCAAGAGACATATCATAGACCTTATCCTCCTGACTATTGTCAAAATCAGTGAGGGTAAATAAAGTTTTGAGGAGATTCACAATTTTCATAACAGCATGGCACTTTGAGAAAATTTGGTTAACATGACAAATATAATGCCGGAAAAAATGTTAAGGACAAGCGAAAGTCATTATTACTTTTGCCACTACTTATTTGAAGTTTATGCAAATTTAAATATAATGCAGAAAATAACAATTTTAGTTATACATACAAAAATATTATAACAAATGCAAATACTTTTTAATTAAAAATTAATTTTTGTTTTTGTAACATGCTACAACGTGGAAAAAGGACAAGCTCACTTTTATAGCTTTTCTCATTTTATTTAAATATTATCTGCGGTATTTTATTGTTGTCTGCGGAGCTACTCTAACAAATTACCATACAGAAGACTGCAGACGGAAATTTCAGTATTTGCGAAAACGGGAAGAGGTAGGAAATTAACCCAGATTAAACAAGGTAAAATTCTGAGTTTTAAACAATGGGGTTTAAATTTTCCTGAAGTAGCTAATAAATAAATCAGGGGTAAAACTGTAGTTAATAACATAAAAAAAAAAAAGTGATAATTATGATCGGTGGAAAGGCATGGGACACCCTTCTACATTGACTACTTGTCAAGTGTTTAGGGAGTAACTAAAAAAAAAAATTATTCTCAAATTACAAGTGATTTAAAGCATTCTTACACCAGCCGAACAGTACGCAATATACTATCAAAGTATTCAAAGGTAAAATATAGTAAAATGAAACATCAATCACCTCAGCTCAGAATAAGTGACATAAAATGGTTTGTCTAGAATTAAAAAAGAAGCATGTTGCTTTGAAGAAAAAACGGCAAATATTTTTTTTTTCAGACACAAAAAACTTAATCTCGATTTGCCGTACGGCTTTAGATACTATTGATATAATCTTCGATGTACCACCTTTTTTACTTTCTTCTATATGTAATATAGAGAAAGTATTGGATTCGCGAAAATTTTCGACCTCCGTTTTTTGACGGATCTACACGTTTTGGGATGTCCTGAACACGAATTGATAGTTTTTAAAAAATGTCTGTCTGTGTGTCTGTGTGTCTGTCTGTCTGTCTGTCTGTATCATTTTTTTGTGGACGCTGTATCTCACGAACCAATGAATGAAATTTAACCAAACTTGGTATTTAGTTGCACCCTGACATGAACTGGTGCCCATTAGATTTGGGGATCAATAGCTCAACAGGTGGCGCTGTGATCGCATTTTATAGGACAAAATTCCGTATAAATGGGCATAATGAGAGTTATTTTAAACTTGTGATTGTAAAATTAATATGAATTATTGATAATAGTAGTAGTTAACTAGGAAAAAAAATTTGTGCATGGGGGGGCATCGGTTCCCCCCCTGGGGGGGAAGTACCCCCCCGGGGGGGTTAAATTTTGAAGATGGGTATCATTCGAAAGATCTCGTCAATACCTTTAAAACGAATGGTTGAACCATAAATCTGTGATAATTTAAAACAAAGTTATCGATTTTTTTTACTTTTAACAAAAAAAAAAAAACTTAGAAAAAAAATCGTATTTTTTTTTTTTTTTTTTTTTTTTTTTAAACGAAATTTTACCAAACTTGGTATTTAGTTGGTCCCCGACATAAACTGGTGCTGATTATATTTGCGGATCAATAACTCAACAGGAGGCGCTGTGATAGCATTTTATCTAAATTTTTAACATGGCAGAATAAGACAAAAATTCGTATAAATGTGCATAATAAGAGTTATTTTACATTTGTGATTGTAAAATTAATATGAATTATTGATAATAGTAGTACGTAACTAGGAAAAAAATTTTGTGCATGGGGGGCATCGCTTCCCCCCCCCTGGGGGGGAAGTACCCTTAAAAAAAAAACAAGTACCCCTCCAAAAAAAAACCCTTAGAAAAAAAAATTGTATTTTTTTTTTTTTTTTTTTTTTTTAATATTGTTACTGATTGAATATGTATAGGAAAATATAGAAGAAAGTCTTGTGGTGGCCACAACATACTAGTTCTCAAAGCGTCAGTTTGATGGTGGCTCTGTGATTTGGTCGATTTTGATGAGAATGGAACGCCACCAATTATATATCTCAAAACAAAGTCATAAGCTCATCTATCAAATATCTTACAAAAAAAAAATTATTGCCAGAGGCACCTTTGATAATACCTAGCGACTGCATATTTTAGATGGGCAATGCGTACATTCATTATTGAAGCTCCACAAAATTCTGGTTCCTAGCAAGTCATGTCCAACTGCTTGAATGGCCATCAAAAAGCCCTGACCTGAACCCAAGAGAAAATTTATAGGACATTCTAGTGCAGGACGTTTATGAAAATGTTAAAACTTACAACACTAAAGATAAGTTTAAAATAGCCATTGAAAATAGATGGTAAAGACATCTCAAAACACACTTTGAAAACATTTCCGAATTCTATGACCTCGAGAATTATTAAATTAATTCAAAATTAGAAAAAGTTTTTGGAATATTAGTAGTTTGTTGCATAAAATCTTATGTGGCCGTAACATTTTTTCCTGCTGTCTACATGAATAAAAAAAACAAAGTTTCAAATACAAAACAGTTTAAATTTTTGAAACAAGTTTATAAATAATAATTTAAAATCTCCTTTGGTGCAATGTGTTTAAATTTTCAGAAAGTTCAAATATGCAGTTTGTAAGAATAATACAGATTTTAAAATGACCTTAACGTTTTTTGCAGCACTGTATTTAAGGGAAAGATTAATTGAGAACTTAATTGTGAGCCCTCTGCTGTGGTTCAAGTTTACGATTAACCATATGTCCTCGAAATTTGAAGACATCCCATATTTTGGTATCTTCTTCTTCTTCTTTTTTTTTTTTTTTTTTTTTTTTTTTTTTAATTAAAAAAGGGATGGACGGAGGGAGGAAATTATTTATCATTTTCATTACATTTTTAGCCCTCATTCATTTAGCAAAAACTATACCTCCGTTATTGGGTAATTGTAATATTTTTTAGCGCTAATGTATTATTATAAATGTACTCTAATATTGTCACTCTATTCTAATGACTGAAGTTTTTTAAGATCGCGTTTAGAGAACCGAGAACATTTGATAGATTGAACTTTATTTAGAACTATATTTGAATAAAATTGTTTTAAGATTTATTGACTCCCCTTTTATATTTATACTGTGTACTGAGGACATGTCTTAGTATATGGCGATCACATTAGTGAATGTTGTATTAGTTTTTTAAACAAAAGAAGCTAATATTTTCAAATTTTGCAAGAGATTTAGATTTAAAAATCCTACATGAGCTCATAGTTTTTTTTATTAAATTTTGAATAACTGTTACATTTATTGTTAAGAGTGTTTTGAAAATGCACTTTTATCACATTTAATAATGCACAATTTTCCAGCTTACATACAAAGTCCTTTTCAAATGGAAATTCTCAAAACTTGATGACATCTTTAAAGAAATTTTTCCCTCATTTAATCATAGAAAATTATCCCAAAGGTTTATAAAAAAAATGTTCTATTAAAATAATAATAATAATAATAATAATAATACCGGCATCCAAAATTTGGAACGGTTGCAGCTATATGCGTATATCGTGTACCCACTTTGGGTTTCAAGTTGATATATGTTTATAATTGGAATATTATAAATTAAATAATCTTCTCGAAATGCTTGGTTTATTTTGAATCATTTGATACCTTTTTGTCTCTTTGCATTCAACAGTTCGTTAGGAGACAGCCGTACAGACATAAAATCAAATTTTAATAGTATAATTTGCATACATGAAAGAGTACATCCACTCACTCATTCACTGGGGCCTTCTATGTGAGTTTGGGTCACGAATTGGGGTGTGGAAGTTGTTTCGGGGGCAATGAAAATGTAAAATTCCCCCCTTTTCCCCCTCCCTCGTAGGAAGGCAGGAGGTAAAAATAAGTTTGCGAGCATAACTCGGCTTCAAGTTATTTTTCGCTGAAAAAATTGCGTGTGGGGATAATATGAGCATGTGAATTGCATGTAGAGGTATAGGATGCCGAAGGCAGCAGGAAATTTAACTGAGGTTTTGATCAATTTCAGATAATTTTGTTTAAAATTTTAGTTATTTTTCAAAAATTGTATATTAATAAACGATATGGAATTTTGAGAATTCATTTAAATGTTTTGACTAGCAAAGAGGGCAATGCCTGGCTATTTGTGTAATAAAACCTCTTTTAATAGCAGGAGACTTGGCGTTGGAATATTAAAACAGGAATAAACTACTACGTCAGAAACGCCAAAGGAAAATTATTGAGGTGCATACAGCTGTTTCGGTAGCCTAAAGCGTACCGTCTTCAGTGCAAAAAGAATTCTGAAGACGGTACGCTTTAGGCTACCGAAACAGCTGTATGCACCTCAATAATTTTCCTTTGGCGTTTCTGACGTAGTAGTTTATTCCTGTTTTAATAAAACCTCTTTTAATTGACGGTTAATAATATGGAATATGCATTTAATTCTAAGCTTAAACTTTAAATTAAGTAATGTTTTTAAATTATGATTATATATTAATAATATATTTAACAATCAATTGTGTCAAATAAGCAAAAATGTTCACGAGTTTTTATAATGTATTTACAGAAAAAACTAATATTTTTTCCTTAAGCATCTTAAAGTATAAAATATACATGAAAATTGCATAAATGTGATGTAATTTACAGTCTTTTTAAATCTTATGCATAAAATAAATTTATTTAAATTTTTGTTTGTACAACTCTGATAATTTTGATTGCTTTTATTATTATAATTATTATAAAAATAAAATAAATTTAAAGAGGTGTTGATATACAAATCTTGGAAATATAATACGTTATTAAAAAAAAAAAAAAAAAAAAAAAAAAAAAAATGGCGAAAAACTGTATATACAATAAATCAATTTTCACTTAATATAAAGCACAACTACAAACCCTTTAAAGCACAACTAAAATCCCTTTAAATAAAGTACAACTATAAACTCCTAAAAAACTTTTACAATTCCTTGATTTGGGCTTGAAAGTAAATATCAGATTACTTATTCCTTCGTTTTAAGAATCTTTATCCAACTAAATTTAAAGTATTATTTATTTATTTATATTTCAGTATAAAACACTAAGAAACAAATTTTACAGATCCAGATATTATTATTTTCAAAATCCTTTGAGATTTTATCTAAAATAGTAATCTGCTATGCTTCTAAATAAAACCATATTTCGTAACATCACAGGACAAAAATAATATTTACAAATCCTTTTAAGGAAATGTGAAAATTATACAAGGGAAGAATATGAGATACTATTAGAAATACTTCTTCTGCCATTTACATAAATTTCGAAAGCAATAATGATGTTAAGGTAGGAAAAAGCACAATATGGATCACAAAAAAACGTATATGAAGAAAACAAAACATAAAAAAGACAGAGAAAGAAAAGTGCCTCTTCTTAATGGAGGAGTCAAAATATAGAATTCGGAGCTATTATGCTTTTTTAAAGTCTGAAAGAATTTCAGTTTTTATTTATTTTATGTGTTTTGAGCTTGTCTGTTTATTTATTTAAGTTTATGTTTCCGAGTCACAGATAATAAATTGTAAATATGTGTTATATAAAGAAACAATGTGACAACAATCTAAACTGAAATTTTTTTTCAAAGTTACAACTATATAACATAACCTTATGATGAATATATGCATCGCTGTTTAAAGTATTAATAATGCATTGATATCAGAATAAAGTGGCCATCACAAAACCTTCTCGTATATAATTCTATATAACACCACCACTTTCGGATAACATGAATAAAATCTAAATCGTAGCTTCTCACATTGAGGATTTTATATTTGCTGTGTGGGAAATTTTAATCAATAGATGCTGAGGTGGAGCAATATGGAAAATCTCAGAAGATGAATGATAATAGCTACACTTGTCAACCAATATATATCGAAATTAAATTGACATCCTATTTTCCTAATGGCCATTTCACTTATCAAATTTTGTACATTTATACAGTGTAGAAGCTTTCCGTTCACGGGAAAAATAGCAGTATATCAGCGTCACCTGTCGACCAAGATGCACAGAAATTGAATCAGTGTATAATTTCCTAACGACCTTTTATAATAGAGTTTTGTGCAACTATGCACCATAGAAGATTGGATATAACCACCCTGTTAATAGATTAAATAGGCCATCTAGTGGAGGTAGTAATACATTTAGCGCTAATTATAAATTTTGACTCCACCACTATTATTATCGGTCACCATACTATAATTACCAGCATTATTAATTTGGTGGTACCATTAAATATTAATTTTTATAATGTTCTGTGCATTAGCTTTTTAACTAGAGCTGACTCAAAACTTTTGTCACGCACACAGAGACTGGCGGACGCTTTTTAAATGTCCATGCCGTGTTCAGGACATCTCGAAACGTGTAAATACATCGAAAACAAGAAGTATAAAATCTTTACGAATGTAATTACTTTCTATTATGAATATAGAAGGAAGTACTTGTAAAATTTGATTGAATAAATACTTCACCAGAGTTCAGTTGATTAATATAGGAACATTTTCAAGGGCAATAACTTATACCTTACTGAATATAACTTCCGAAGTTTATCTTACCAGAGTTCAGTTGATTAATATAGGAACATTTTCAAGGGCAATAACTTATACTTTACTGAATATAACTTCCGAAGTTTATCTTACCAGAGTTCAGTTGATTAATATAGGAACATTTTCAAGGGCAATAACTTATACTTTACTGAATATAACTTCCGAAGTTTATCTTAACAGAGTTCAGTTGATTAATATAGGAACATTTTCAAGGGCAATAACTTATACTTTACTGAATATAACTTCCGAAGTTTATCTTACCAGAGTTCAGTTGATTAATATAGGAACATTTTCAAGGGCAATAACTTATACTTTACTGAATGTAACTTTCGAAGTTTATCTCACCATTTCCAATTAAATAAATTATTAAATTATGCACTTCAGCAAATAACTGAATAATCTAATTGACCCGATTCCTTTCGAGTAGAACAATGACAAAATAATTATTAGGTTAAAAAAAAATACTACATAGTAAACATAATCTGTTTCACAAAAAAAGGAAAGAGGTCATTTAGTACTTTCTGATTTTATTATTGAAAATAATAATTTATTTTTTAATAAGCATTAAAAAAATTAATTTTAAGAAAATTAAACATGGGGAAAATGTTTGCGTATGCAGTTTGAACTATGAATATTTGGATATTTTTAGATTTCATAATAAAAAAAGGAAATAAAGATTTAAAACAACGAAAGCACTTTGTATTTTTCCAATCTGAAAAATTCGTGTTTTTGCAGTAAAATTATAACCTATTTTTAGGTAATTACAATTGAAAACAATAAAATTTAATTATTTCAGTTTAACAAAAGTACGCGTCGAAAATATTTCTACGTACTTTTAGTGTACAGGATACACACAGAAAAAATATAAATAAATAAGTACGGACAGGTTGTCACAAAAACATGCGAAACAATAACTATTACCATAGCATGTATGACAAATAAACTTTTCTTTTCTTTTTTTTAACCGACTTCAAAAAAGAAGGAAGGTTCTCAATTCAAACCGTATGTTTTTTTTTTTATGTTTGTTAGCTCATAACTTCTGAACGGATGCTCTGATTTTGATACTTTTTGTTTTGTTGAAAAGGTCTTGGTCTGAAATAGGTCCCGTTGTAATATCTTTACGATCTAAAGAAAATACAGGGTACCCAAAAAAATCAGTCCCAACTCTTTTAACTACTAAACGGCTGCAGCTATAGTGATAAAAATGGTATGTAAGTATAAAAAAGTGGCCATGCAGTACAATGTTAAACCGCTTGCAGCGCCACCTGCTGAAAAATAGCGGAGTTAGTGTTCCTATCTCGAAAACGGTTCTAAAGAAAAAGTGAATTACAAAGCTGAAGAGTATCACCGATATAGTACAAAAAGATAGTTTAGACATTCATGCTAACATTCCTATCTCGAAAACGGTTCAAGACAGGGGGAAAAGTGAATTATAAAATTGCAGAGCATCATCGATTTAGTAGGAAAAGAAAGTTTTGACATTGATGCTAAAAACGTGCATTTTTTGTTCGCAATTTCTTACACTATACACACTTGAGCTGCATTGCTCACGTTGTAGCGTAGCTGGTGAGACATACGCTATATAGTTCAAAATACGGTTACTTGATACTTTTTCTTTTGTTGTACAGATCTTGGTCTGAAATAGATTCCATTATAATATCTTTACAATCTAAAGAAAATAAAGAGCCATCTGGTGAAAAACAGCGGAGTTAGCACTCCTATCTCAAAAACGGTTCAAGATGGGAGAAAAGTTAATTACAAAGTTGTAGAGCATAATCGATTTACTACGAAAAGACAGTTTTTAGACATTATTGCTAAAAATAGAACGCTTAAAACGTGCAGTTGTTTGTTCGCAATTTCCTACATTGTGCACACTTGAACTACGTTGCACACTTTGCAGCGTAGCGGATGACACGTATACTCTGTGGTTCAAAGTACTGTTATTGCAAGCGGTCACATCGATTAGCGCAAAGTCGTTTTCAACCAACTTTAGAAAGGAGGGTATTCTTAATTCGAGCTATGTGTTGTTGTTGGTGTTTGTAAGCTTATATCATCGTAAGAGGTGCTCTAACTAACAGACTTCAAAAGGAGGAGGTTCTCAATTCAAAACGTATGTTTTTTTGTTTTTGTTTTTGTTTGTTAGCTCATAACTTCTGAACGGATGATCTGATTCTGATATTTTTTGTTTATTGTAAAGGTCTTGGTCTGAAATAGGTCCCATTGTAAGATCTTTACGATCAAAAGAAAATACAGGGTGCCCAAAAAAGTCAGTCCCGACTCTTTTAACTGCTGAACAGCTGCAGCTATAGTCATAAACATGGTATGTAGGTATAGTAAAGTGGACATGTGCTACGCGATTCAACCGCCTAAAGCGCCACCTGGTAGAAAAGAGTGGAGTTAGCGATCCTATCTCGGAAACGTTTCAAGAGAGGTGAAAAAAGTGAATTATAAAATTGCAGAGCATCATTGATTTAGTACAAAAAGGTAGCTTCGACATTAATGCTAAAAAAAGAACGCTTAAAACGTGCATTTGTTTGTTCACAATTTCCTATTTTGTGCACACTTGAACGACATTGCCTATGTTGTAGCGTAGCGGGTGACATTTATGCTATGTAAGATGCGAAGTATGGTTATTGTAAGCGGTCACATCGATAAAAGCATAGGCGTTTTAACTTCATAAATGAAGAGGTTCTCAATACAAACCATGTTTCTCGTTGTTGTTGTTGAAATTTTTTAGCTTATAACTTCGTAAGAGATGATTCAATTTTAATACTTTTTTGTTATCTTAATGATCTTGTCCGGAAATAGGTTTCATTATGATTTCATTAAGATATTAACAATTTACAGGATACTCCCAAAAGTCTGTTCTCACTCTAACTACTGAACACATGCAGCTACACTGGTAAAAGCAGTAAGTAAGTATCGATGTTAAAACTTCTGTCCGTCAGATGCAATGCATATTTTGCTCTTTGTTTGAACTTTACGCTGCGCAATTCCCAGCGCAGCGGGTGACACGTATTCACTGTAATGTTCAATATATATGCCTAACAGAAATTTTGGTTACGAATACAGCTTATCCGTTCTTTACATTTCTAAAGACTTTTTAACGTGTGTTCGTTCAATAGATAGTTTATTGCTCATATTCGATAAAGGCAAGAAAAGTGACACAACTTAAAAATGCAGCATTTGAGAAAAATCAACTTAAAAATAACTTGTCTAGAATAAAACTGGCACAATTGTCTCTCGAGTGGATAACTTTAGTGGATAAATAGATGAAGATGTAACTTTTTTGTTCACATTGGGTGCATTTCATGTATTTTTCAGTGACATAAACCATTTTTTGAGTAATGTCACATTTCTTGGAAGTTGTGATTTGTGAAACTTCCGTCGAACGTCTTCTGATGCTCTTCTATATAAATAAGTTTTCACTAAAAAGAGAAAAATAAAATCTTTTTGTAAAAAAATAGAACCGACTCCAAAAATGAGCTACTATTCAAACAACTAAGAATGAAAGAAAATTGGCAGAAAATGAAACTGTAAATTGCGCCTGAAAGTATAAAATAATTTCCTTCGCCAAACAACCTATAACACTACAATTAATCATAACTTTTGAAGTCGGCGCAAAATTAAATAAAAATTGATACATTTATTCAATACAAAAATCAAATCCTATTCAAAATACACATCTCACATTGTTACAGCCGAAAAATACTTTGATTTAAGAAAACAAATATGATTTCGTAAGCAGCAAAAGTTGGCGAAGAAGCTGGTATCTGACGTCTTTGATGAAAGAAAAATCGGAAAATTATCTGGCAAACATATTTAATTTCTTTGGGATATCATGATTATTTTGATAAGTTATATCAAGAGAGTAATCAAGAATATGAAACAACGCATCGTACAATATATATTATGAAAATATACATCTTGCGTGTATATTTTTGCCTTACGTTTTGATCGCCAAATCCAAAAGCCATCAAGTATGTTAGTTATCAAATTTATACCAAATTTGCAAAGGAAACTCTAACTTCGTAGAAACACAAATACCGCATTGTGAAGAATGTTCACTGTTTTATGTAGATGCTACTAATGGACGAATTGTATACAGTGATAAAATAATAAAGGAAACATGAAAATGGATCATTCGAGACAATTGCATTTGTTGCTACCGATCTAAAGACAAACCTTTAAAAACTAATTAAATTTTATTTAATTTTGCGCCGACTTCAAAAGTTATGATTAATTGTAGTGTTATAGATTGTTTGGCGAAGGAAATTACTTTACACTTTCAGCGCAATTTACAGTTTCATTTTCTGCCAATTTTCTTTCATTCTTAGTTGTTTGAATAGTAGCTCATTTTTGGAGTCGGTTCTATTTTTTTACAAAAAAGATTTTATTTTTTAAGAAACAAGGTATGTTGGATAGCTTAAATAAGATGCTTGATTAAATTTATGAACGCTGCTCTAATAAGTAAAAGCTTCTGCTTTTATCATATTTGAATACGTATTACTTTGTGAATTCGTTTGTAAGTTAGTTTATTAAAAATGCTTTTATATTTGAATGCGAAAATTTTGCATTCAATTTCAGCGCAGTTAAACACAAAATATTTTTTACTTTCTCTTACCCATAAGGTAGAGAAAGTATTGTTTTAGGGTCAAATTTTCGAAAGTGAGTTTTTGTTATAGTTACATGTTCTGAGGTTCCATGAATACGAAAATCATGTTTTTAGCAAATGGTCTGTGTGTATGTCTGTGTGTCTGTTATCAGCATATCTCAAGAACAAATAGTAGCAGAAAATCTAAACTTGGTACTCTAAATGTGTATGATATAGGGATGATACACTAAGCTTTTCGTTGAGATAAAGCATATGGTTCATGTACAGGGGACATGTACAGTTCATGCCCAAGAGAATTCAAATACATTACGTTTATGGGGGAAAGTGCTGGAAAGTAGAGTTTAACATCTATAGACTGCACTTAACCAAATGAAACGAATATATATTTCTTGTATGAGTAAAAACATGTCTCATGTAGAATAGGGTAGGGAAATTATTCACTGTTCGTTTACAGGGCTACACAAAAGATCTAGATAAAAGTGCGACAACAGTTGCAAATTGATGGAAGTGTATTTCAGGCTGTGCCATGTATGATTACTATCGGATTATATTTAGGTGCACCATGTGGTCTGTATATAATTTTCGAAAGATATACAGGGCTGCAAATATTTAAGCGATAACATTATTTTTTGTTGTTAGTGGATATGCTTTACTAATAATATTTTACCATTTCCAGGAAAGCTGTTCGGGAATTGAAATGAATTCCTCATAGAGATATGGTAAATAATGTATGTTTTTAAGCTAAATATTCATCGCTTGTTTTTTGTTTTTTAACGTTTGATCTTTGTCTGTGTGTCTTAGAGTGACTCAAAAACGAACAATTTTAGGAGATACAAATTTTGTATTTTAAAGTTAATATAAGTTTGTTGCTGAAAATGTTTGATCAAGATTGATAAGTTTCAAGGAATGTTATGTGTGAAAATTGTCTGAATAATTTTAAGTGAACTTTTAATTTTCATAATAGTTTTAAATTCTATATAAATGTAGGTGCATTAATGAAACGGGGGTTGAGGGAGGCGGTAGCCCCCTCACACAGAACTAATTATCATATAAAACTCTTCCGAAGCCTAATTTGAATTGTTTAACACAGATTTACATAACAGTAGTCGTTATCTTACCTCTTAATCTCCAACCTGTATTTATAGTATTAAATTTCAGGGCAAGAGAAAGTCGTGTGAGTGACACACCAGATTATTTTAATTAAATTTACCAATGCATCCACAAAGTAATACCCAAATATGTTTATATATAATTGTTGAACTATATTAATGTAAAATTGAAGGAAAAATTTTAAAAAATAGTTAGCAAATTGTATTTAAATAATAATAATAATAATTAAAAATTTGAACTTTATTTTGTTAAATTTAGAATGTTTCCCAGAAATTTTAATATGCTTAATATTGTATCTTCATGCAAATTTAAAAAACTCTAAGACAATAATTTACAAAAAAGATTTTATAACGGCCACCATCACCTTAAATTGGACAATTTGTTAATAATTCAGATTTTACTCTTTTGAAAATATTTTTATCATTGTTATCAAAAATGCTTTGAGAAACATGTGTTTAGTTAATGACAGTATAAGAAATGAAAAAATCTCGTTGAATAATGCCTTAAATGGAACAAAAGAAAGAAAATAATATTTATAAAAAAAAAAAAAAAAAAAAAAAAAAAGTTTCGAAAAATACGTTTTGATACAAAGATTTATTTTTGGCTTTTCTTGAGAAACTGATGGAGAAATCAAATACTAATCATTAAACGGCTGCTGAAACCAATAGTTTCACCATAAACGAAGCCGTACTAGATAAGCTAAGCAGAGGAGAAGGGAAAGTAGAACTATTAAATGCCATGTAGTGGGGCTTCGTTTCTTTTCTTTTCCCAGGACGATGACACTTGTTAGTAATAAACATTCCAACACTATTGATTCAATAGAGAAGTTTTAACTACATCTTTTTTGAAGAAGGTCGAGATTGTAGAAATATATGCGATTCATATTTCTATGACGCAACAATGTAATCTGCCTTCTCTTTTTCTTTTCTTTTTTTTTTTTTTTTTTAATACACTGTAGTCTATTTTGGATGTTTAAGAAACATTAATGCAGCAACCCTTATTTGAATATAAGTCCTGCATTAATTAGAACGAAGTGGTAAACATTTTCGATTTTTTACATGCTCTTTCTTTCTTTCTTTTCTTACTTTTTTTTTTAATAAAAAAATAAACCAGTATTTCAGAATGGTAAATTTTACGTTATGATACGCATTTTGGTGGTCTAGGGAGAAGTGGAAATTTCTGTTCGTATCACTTACATAAATTTTTCTTTCTTTTTTTTTTTTTTTCTTTTTCCGCAAAAAATATTAAACAGTTCAGTTCAGTTATGTTGGAATTCATTTTTAACAATTAAAACTAATATCGCAAAATACGATATTGATTCTTTGTATTCAATCTTATGCAATCGAGACGAAGAAAATCTAAAATCTGAATGAGATAAAGTAAAGATCAAATAAAACTTTCGCGAAATTATCCAATATGCATCGAATTACAAAATGATTTAAAGCAGAATAAAGCATTATTCGATTGTTATATTGTATCGTATCGCATCTATTATAAAAATGAGAAGATTTTTTTTTTTTTTTAATATCACCATTGATCACTATAAGCCATACTGTTCAGGTAGAGACCTCACGAGACAGACTTTCGAAAGAAAACTGGCCTGAATCTTTACTAACGTGCAGAGAAAAAAATAAAAAAATTGAACTGAGACGACCTGCTTTTCCCTTTCTCTTCATTCTCTCGGTTTTCAATTAATGATTTTTTTTTTTTTTTTTTTAGGAATTTTGTTTAGCGCGTTTCATTTGATCGATTTTAAAATAAGAATGTTTCATATTTCGTAGTAAATGTACGTGTTTATACCTGTTATTATATATATAGAGAGAAAACTATTGACAGGAATTTATAAATATATAAGTTTTACAGATTAGAAAAACCAATAGGAGAATTACAAACCAATGCGCAAAATTGCAGCGAAAGGAAATTCAAAACTTAGATGTAGGAATATATAAATGTAGAAATATATAAACAAATGAATGAAATTAAACCCCAAAAAACACTGAGATCTTCATCAGGGTGGCCCCTCAGTGTAGGGGTGAACGAGATGTTTCTGAAAGGACAGTAGGACAGTTTATTTCATTTTATACTTTCTTTTTTCCTTCAGTAATTCTTTATTGTATTGTATATATTTTTTAATGAATTGATGTAATTTTGTAACTTTTGCAATTTGATAATTTTATAAAATTTTTTTAGTAGTTTTATACATTATATGTAAGTTTGATTTCTCTTCAGTTATTGGTAGTTTTCTGTTTGGTGAGATGTTGGGGGCTAAGGATAGTTATTAGCTTATAGCTACTGTCCTTTCAGAAACTTCTCGTTCACCCCTACACTGAGGGTCCTCCCTGATGAAGATCTGTGTTTTTTGGGGTTTAATTTCATTCATTTGTTTATATATTTCTACATTTATATATTCCTATATATATATTATATATATATATATATATACATAATATTTCGAATTGAAATTTGAGTTCATTTGTAATTTGTGTTGTTCTTTAGAAACTGCAGTTTAAATACAAACACAAGTTTCCTAAAACTGTAACCTAATGCAAAGACCCATATTTAATCATTTTATATTACATCTATTACTATTAATATATGTATAAAACACTATCACAACTATAATATTAAGGAACAAAATTCTTTTTACGACATATTATTTCAGTGAGTTTTATTTTCTTAAAATATTGAAAATGGAAATCAAAATTCCTGCTTCAATTTTAATGCAATACCCATATTCATTCAGAACGTTAAAATAGAAAAACATGCAAAATTATTTATTCGTTTTTCAAGAATAAATGTAGCTACTGTCAAGAAAGTAGTCGATATTTAAAATACCCGATATTGAAATTCTTTCCTACGTAAAGAATAGTGAATTGAAATTTTGGAAAATATATTGAATTTCATACGTGATATAATCACTTTCCCACAAATTTTATTTTCCAAAGCATTCAATTCCATTTCAATGTAAAAAGAGTCGATATATTTTTTGTTTATTTTAAGATTTATTGTACAAATATAATATTGACATTATTTTAAGAATTTGTTTTTAATATAAAAACTAAAGTTATATTTATATTTTTATACCTAAATTGGCGTCAGTATCTATAACGTTATCATTATTAATAAATAATAAGTACATTTTCTTTAATGAAATTAAAAATTAGATTCTAAAAAAAGTGTTGTCAAACTTTGGTTATAGACAGATTTTGCTTTAAGGAAACGGATACCTATCTCCCGGACATCCTAACTCCAGAATTACTTTTTACATAATACTTTTTTTTTTTAATTCCGTTTTCCTATTCAGAAGACACACAATTGCTAAAATTGTCCTTGTTTTTCAAAATATGATTTTTGAATTTTTAATATTTCATTTTCGAGCTGTAAAATGCAAAAATAAACTAAATGCATTTTCTACTATATGACTGATACTATACTACTCTTTATAGTATGTGTTATAATAACGTAGGTCTCAAAGAAAAATAAAAGAAAGAAAGAAAACTTAGCTGAATATATATATTATAAACTTTATGTTTCCGAGGATACTGAGTCCAAAAATCATCTCGATTTGTGCCCATTACGTACGTTTTTTCCATTTTTTTTTTTTTTTTTTTTTTTATTATTATTATTATTATTTATTTATTTTTTTATTTGTAAAATAATAGAGGTTAACACTTTGCTTTCCTGCCCGGAAACTTTAGTGTAAATTTATAGATTGATAGAGATTCCCCTCTCCACACATGCACACAGAAATAATGCTAAAATTTGATTATTTTTTAAAAAGTTTAAAATTTCAAGCAAAATAATATTAATAATTATTTAAATGATATATACATAAATAATTTTAATTTTAATAATTGAAACCATTTAATTTATAGAATTTGTTTCCTCAATTAATAATTTCAGAACAACCTCTAATGAATAGCTCTAAGGGGTCAATTTTCTATGGCACGGTGGGTGGCCAGGAATTTATAGGGTGGGTTACAGCCCCGCCTTTTTTCCCTGACTTTTCCACCAGAATATTTATATGATAATTTTTACTTAATTAACGGTGCGAACATACTATTAAAATTTTCAAAAGAAAAATATTGGTGAAAGAATCAGGGAAAAATGTAGTCTGTGACCACTCTGATTTAATCGTGCTCTTTTAAAATTTTAAATTGTCTTTATCTAATGTACTCGACTGCATTAACGTTTTAAAAAATACGTTCAGAATCACTTTTAATTTAACGTAGTTTTAGGCACTTATAAATTACAAGATCTACTTACTACAGTGTTGTCTGTTAATAGAAACTTTTACTCTAAGAGATGATTAGGGATCAAGACGAGGCGTGTCATTAACTAGCTTACAACATTTCTTTTCGCAGACACGTAAATTCTTTTTGGCTCATTAAGCAAAGTATATAAGAGAACAAAATTTAGCTTACAAACTTGTTATAGCAACTACATTAATACTCATCGTACTGATACACTGTTCGCTTTATTTTATCTTCGTTGTAGACGTTAGAGTGCTTTTGGATTGCTTCGATAGCTAGAGTTAATGTTCTATCGTTTTATTTACTTTTAATTCTTTTACGCTCTCTTTGTTTTTTACTTTAATATATTAACAGAGTATTATACAAACAGAAAGAGTAACCATAAAATATATTTATAATCCTGTAGTTATTTGTTCTTATTCTTCAGATGGTGTAAATAAGACTTCTTAAAATCTATATATTAATTTGAAACGTGTTTTGACTGTCTCCACTAAATTGAGAGAACTACTAGGAGTAAAAATTTGGTTGAGGTGTTAATAAAAGGCCTTTGTCTGTAGATGTGTCATCAAAAGAGAAAAATAAAAAAAGACGAACGGTTCAGGGGTTAAACGCACGTTGGCGAGCATAACTCAGCTCCAAATTTACTTCACGGTGAAGAAATTGCACATGGAGGGGCTAGACTCGAATAATAAAAAATCACTTTCTGCGAATTTAGAATTTTTGATTTTAAAGGGGGAGAAAGAGAGAAAATAGATTTGGGGGAGCGGAAAGGGGGGAAATTAGTTTCAGGGGGAAATCCGTTCTCGACCCACACATGTAGCACCTCATTTTAAAGATCTTGAAATTTCATGTTGATTGGTGATGTTCGTATACAATATAGTGCGCCCCCTGGTGGTGAAAAATGGAACTAGATGGTTTTGTTGTAGACCCTATCATGTTACACCTTATTTTAAAAGTCTTGGTATTTCCTGACCGATGGTGATGTTTGTTCAGAACACACTGCGCCCTCTGGCGGGGGAAAGTGCAATTATTGCAGTTGACACCACCATGTGACACCTTATTTGAAAGATCTTGGAAATTCAAGGCGATTGGTGATGTTCGTATACAACATAATGCGACCCTGGTGGAGGAAAGTGGATTTTGCAGCGCGTGCGTAGCATGCCTGCTATACGGTGCCGCAGCCACAGACAGCGGAAACACGATTCAGAGGTTCGTTCGGTTCAAGGTTAATTTTTAAGAATTTTGTTATGTTATTAGAGGCCCGCATATACGCTGCTGCAGGCACCGGGGTCACGAGCCCGAGTTTCGTTCGGTTTGAGGTAATTTTTTTGTTACAGATGATTATTTTTTTCGCGATGCTTTCATTTAAAAATAGAAATTCAAACAAAATAGAGTTAAAGATATAAAATCATACAAATTTAGGGTTCATTTAAGGTTATTATCATGGGCCCGGGCAACGCCGGTCGGGTTCGTTTGGTTCCAGGTTAATTTTTGGAAAAAATTTTATGTTATTAGCGGTCCGTGTATGCGCTGCCGCAGGCACCGGGGTCACAAGGCAGAGTTTCATTCGGTTCGAGGAAATTTTTTTGTTACAGCTGATTTTTTTTTTTTTTTTTTTTTTTTTTGCGATGCTATGCTTCTATTTAAAAATAGAAATTTAAACAAAATCGAGTTCTATATAAAATTATACAAATTTAAGGTTCATTTAAGGTCATTATCATAGGCCCGGACAACGCCAGGCGGGTTTGCTAACATGTAGTCTTAGTATTAAACGAAATAGAAAATAAAAGATAGCAACTGTTTACTTGGAGTCAGTTTGACGTCACATTGACAGTACTTTGTAGAAAATGATGTCATACATAGTGTTTCTATTTATAAGCATTTTTCCGTATTCCTTTTTTTTAAGTGAAATGTCGTAAATTATATTAGATGTTTTAACTTGAAATACATTTAAATAATGATGCGACGATTTTTGAAACATTACGGTCAATAAAGTGACCGTCGAATTCAACAGGTTCCAGCTAGTTATATCTTAAATTTTATTTTTATTTTTTTAAACATACTGTGTGTCCCGTAAGTCTGTGAGCGGTTCTGCGCTCAAAACTGGTAGACGTGAGGTGCCGGGTTCAATACCAGGTCGTGCTCATCGGCCTATCCAGTCGGAGTTTTCCGTGGTTTTTTTCGAAAGTTGCGTAAATACGGGCTAGGACCCCTTAGAAAGACCCACACGGAGAGCCCTCCCCCTCAGGATCAAACACTAGTGTAGTCAATCGGACTTAACCCCCGCAACCCAACCTAACCCATAAGTTTGTACGCGGTTTGAAAAAAAGTTATCCTCTTGATGGAGTATTTTTTTTTTTTTTTATGGGGGGGGGGGGGGGGGAAGGGGTTTAATGAAATTAATAATAGTTACAACGAATATACAGTATGGCAAGCGCTTATGATCGAATGCTTAAAATACTGCTAAAAAAATTAAGCTTCCCATATTGCACTGTGATCGGATTTTTTGCTCAAATCGAACAGCTGATTGGCTTTTCCCAGTTTCGTATGCTCAATCACAAGTACATAATAAACCAATAGGGAGTTTTTCAAACAATAAACTCGATCGCACTGACCTCTGGTGAGAGGCTTAATTTTTAAGGCACTGATTTGCTGGTCGCTTTCCACGTTATGTATTCTAGGCGCTGTACCTCAGGAATATCATCTTCACACCAATAACGCTTTATCAACCAAGTCAGCATCGCAATTAAAACTTCATGTATGCGGACATAGACCTTATATAGATAGACTACGCCACCAATAGGACTTCCCATTATAGTGAATGTACGGTCAGCGCCGTATGTCACGTGACAGGGACTTGAGGGAGATTCTTCCATAAGAAAACACTTATTTCTGTAAGAAATCAATTCAAACAAAAAATTCTGCCCTTCAAAATGATTTCTCACAAAAGAAATAGTTTTATAATTAATCTATGACATTTTAGCTTTCCAACGATGCGTAAATCTAAAGGCTTAAGTGAAAAGTATGTGTACAATACAGAAATTAAAAACCCAAAACTACTTTCTTTCCTGTGGAAAAATAACATAATATTCATTCTCGTCTCTCTCTCCCAGGTCCGCATCACGTGATAGTTTAGCTGATGTCGCGGACAGATAATAAGGGGGATGCGTGGTCTATCTATATAAGGTCTATGTATGCGGAAGTAGGGGGCAAAAGAAGAAATAAGGTGTGTTAATCGTAAAATTGAGCAATTTATAGATCTCTGATTTGAATATTTTTCGTTATGCATCCGTGTAGTGCCCTCTATCGACGAAAAAATTAACTTTTTTTTTCCTTTATAAAAAAAATAAAAAATCTCCTTTCACAAGAATAACTTTTTCGTAAACCACGTTCAATTCTATCAATTCCTTCAAGTTTTCTGAATTTTTAAAATGTCTGTGGAATTATGGGGACACTGTATGTAATTTGTTCTACAGAATATTAATTAGGCATGAAAGTACTTTAACTGGTAATTCTAATCTATCTACGTCTTTGGGAAACATTACCATCGTCAAATAACAAACTTTGGACCAGATTCTTTTCTGTGAATAATATTAACTCAATCGTAAATTAGTGACAGTTTTAAAGAAAAACTTTTAATAATGTATGAGCACTCTGATATATTTTTACCCAAAAAAGTGTAGTACTGTAAATAATTAAAAAAAAAAAAAAAAAAAAAAAATGCAAATAATTGATGTTTGTTCTGATTGCTAACAGTTAGCTTTTAATATCTAGTTTTTAAATTTTTGCTGTGTTTAAAAAACTGCCAAATTGATTTAATTTGTCTTTCCTTTAATATAACTTTTACTACTTAACGAATAATATTAATATATTTCTTAACTTAAACTAATGTTAATTTCATGAGCTAACTTCTAATTAAATACAATCACAATATATTCAGTATTTTATCCCATTTCCTCATTAAATTGATTTCCCATAAAATTAAGCAACTTTAGCACTTTTATAGAATACGGTTTATAAAATACAAATGTTGCAAACTGGAAGAAAAATTTTAAAAAAAGGTTAGTTTAAACGCCAACTTCTTTTTTCCTCGGAATATTAAGGTAGTTTTATGGAGAAACTGAATTTCTGAAGCATGAAATAAATACAGTGAGTACTATACTTATTATTAAACACAAAACTAAAATCATCAAACTTATTTACAAAAAGAAACATAGACGATAGTATATAAAGTAATAAGTAGCAATGTAAAGATGAATTAGATAATTTGAATTTATAAACAAATGAAACATTATCTATTACGACAAAATAAAAAGCACTTTGAAAGATTTTACAAACCACCAGCATAGGATTTAGTTAAAGCACGTATAATAAAAGAAGATGTTTGTGTGTGCACGGTTGTTGCTCGCTTTGCAGCAAATGGCTGACAGCAAAACTACAGAAATTTGCATGAAACATGCATTTTGACATCTCCTGATGCCCCTATTTTCGAATTTTTGATTGAATTTCATAAAATTAATTAAAATACGAAAATAAAAACCTCATATAAGCTTTAAAATTATTAAATAAAGAATTTTAAGCTGATGCCAAAATGCATTATTTTTTCCTTCTTTTGTATTTCTTTATTCCTTTATTCTTTATTTATTTCGTTCTCTCTCTTTTTTTTTTCAGCATAAAAAGAGCAATATTTATTTACACGTGAAAAATAAATTGAAATAAAGCTTTATTAAAAATTAAATTTCCTCATGCATTTGGCAAACTAGACATCATTATAACTTTAAAAATTGTATGGGCACACTAGCGGCCGAGCGCTTTTGCGCTCAAAGCTGGTAGATGGGAAGTGCCGGGTTCGATCCCAGGTTGCGCTCATTGAGCTAGTCATTCGGAGTTTTCCAGAATTTTCTACAAAACTCCCGTAAATACGAGCTATAACCCCTTATAAACACTCCCATGGAGGGTATTTCACCTACAGACCTAGGATTTTCGCGTAGTATATCGGCCTTAAACCCTACAACCAACCTTAAAAAAAATTTCCTACATATTAAAGCACAAGGCATTTTTTTAAGACAAAAATGCAGTAGTTTGAGCATGCACAATAATCTTTCAGCCAATTCGAAACGCTTATTTTATAGCATTTTCCTGTCACTAAACGAGGAATCAAGAAATAAAAATAATAAAGAAGTGTCAATCAAAACTATTCAAATATCCTAATTAAATTCTCTTTTATATAAAATTCTTAACTAAAAACTTGGACATGGATTTTTTGCAAGTAATATGAAATAAAATATAAAGAAGTAAAGAATTAGAATTATTAAAAATTTTATAAAGTGAATTAGATAAAGTGGATGACGTCAAAACCATTATTAAACATAGTAAAAATATATATTTTGCGATATCAAATGACGATAAATGTCTGTTTCTGGAAACAGATAAAGGAAAAAAAAAATCTCCATAATTTTCTACAGTTTCTAAGAAATTTATTTTCAAGTAGATAACTAAATTTTACATTACAATTTTATTAAGACGATCATTTTATGCAAATTCATTTCAATTTAGTTATTTATTTATTTTATTTATTTATTTATTTTTATTTATTTATTTATTTATTTATTTATTTATTTTTATTTATTTATTTATTTATTTATTTATTTATTTTTATTTATTTATTTATTTATTTATTTATTTATTTTTATTTTTTTCAAAAAATCACAAATCACTTTTTGTAACTACAATTTTTAAACCCAATCAAAAAATCTAACATCTGCCTACGTATAATAGAATTAATACACACCAAATTATTCGTCAAATAAATTTTACATTAAAAAATAGCCTCTCAATTTATTCAATTTTCAAATAGACTCAAAGTTCTAATAAACTAAATAGAATATTTACTCTAAACATGAAGAAACTCTTAATACTTTCATACTTTCAATAATTTTAACTAAAATACTTCCATGAACTGAATTCTTCTAATTTTAAGAAAATTGCCTATTATTTCATTCACTCCGTTTCCAGTTTAGAAATGAGTAAAGCTAGTTTTCCCCAAATTTCACTTTCTCCAGTTGTTTTGGGAAAACATTAACTATTCGCACTATTATTGAAATCCAAATAACAGTTTGGAAACCATACGCCATTTGACAAATTCAATCTATAATGAAATACGCTAATGATTAGTGTAAAGATGGTTTCTGTAAACTTGATATTCTCTCGTTGTTTCGGGGAAACAGATTATCTTAATCTAACAAAGCGACTGACTGAAATTGCTTCTTTAATTAAGGACACTTAAGGAATGTCGATTAATTTCTCTTTGAAGTTGCTTCGTATTCTATTCAGTCGGCAATATATTTAAGGCTTTAAAAGTTTATATCACTTATAGCACACTGAAGAAAAGTTCATGGGTATTAAGTAGCACTGCAAAGTGGACTTTTCAATATTTTATTGTGGCTGATATTTATTAACCCATTTTATCCCAATTTATTTATTTTGCTCAATTTTGAGAAAAATTATATTTTTTTATGTTAATTAAACCTAAATAATCAAAATACAACAAAATTTGAAAAAAAATAAATGTATTATGTATAAGAAATCTTATCCACCTTGTACGCAGGACATTGAAATAAAGAGGATGAAATTTGCACTTATATGTTCTAGTGTTATTTTCAATAGTGAAAAGATCTTTCCGAGTATAAAGCAGTGATGCCAAATGGTTGAAAATTATTTTAACAAACAGGTCTTCAAATTTCCCCAAATTAGGGGGGGTTTTCGAAAAATTCCCCAACTAGATTTCTACTAAAAGGGAAAATAAAATATTTTTCAAAAAAAATATCAAGCAGATTTAAGTGGATTTAAGCTCAGATTTTTCCCCAAATGAAGGCAATTTTTGAAAAAAATCCCCAATTAACAATAAAGCTATTGAAAATCCCAGGTCGTAGGGATAAATCATTACGTTGCCAACATTGACAGAAAGTTGAAGAACTCCCCAGATTTGTCCCTAAAAATTTTAGAATTCCCCAAAAAAGTCCCAACAAACATTTGGTCCCCAAAATGGGGACAAAATTCCCAATCTGGCATCACTGGTATAAAGTTTTGCTTTATCTGTATAATACTTTCTTATTTACATGATAGTTCTCCAGAAAGAATTTTCATCCGCAAAGAGAAGATAAACCACGCCCCCTAATGTAATGATTAAACAAAGATTCCAGATGGAAGAGGAGGTGAGACACATAACACGCTAGCAGAAGCTTATATATACCATTATATATTCCAGCTGACAAAATATTCGCACCAAGCAAATTCTGATTTCTATATGCTATTTTTCAGCTGTCCTTTAAATAGGACAATGGGATAAAATGGGTTAATACAGTTGAGTCTCATATTTTAACAACTTTTAATTTTAAGCATCTTACTCTTCCGACTTTATACATATATCACCTTAAGTATGCTTAGTAATAATAAATTACCATTCATTTTATATCATTCATTAAACTTTTAAAAATCGAAGAAAAAGAATTTTTAAATAATACTGTGAATATACAATATGTCTCAGTGATGCATAATTAGCTTTATTATGTCAAAACAGCATTATTAAAATGAAATTTAAATAAATGCTTTATATGCACTTCAATATATTCGATTTATGATTTTTATTATTAAATAATACTGTGAATATACAATATATCTCTGTAATGTATATTAGCTTCTTTATGTCAAAACACAATTATTAAAAGGAAATTTAAATAAATGCTTTGAATACACTATAATATATGCGATTTATTACTGTTATTGTTGTTGTCTTGCATGCAAACTAAAAATACTGCCTGCATTACATTCAATGGAAAGTATGCTTTAATAATCGGTATGATTCAATGCATATTTATTCTTAATGTGACATAACTCTAAAAAGATGTTAATTGAAAAAAAAAAAAAAAAGTGATAAAAAATGCTTTTAATTAAGAATCTAAATTTACTTTTCTTGAATTATGTAATTTTAATCCACTAGCCAACTTTCATTTTCATTTTTAATTTTTCTTGACCATGTATGATAGAGAAAAAATATTGTTTTGGGGTCAAATTTTCGAAACTGACATTTTGCTGTAATTTGCACATTTCGAGGTCCTCCCGAATCCAAAATCGTTTTTTTATAGTCGTCCTGTGTGTGTATCTATGTGTGAATCTCTTATTAGAATAACTCAAAAACAGATATATAAAGGTAATGCAAACTTGGTGTTCTAAATATGTATCAGCTGGGTATGTTATTTGAAACTTTTCATTGAGATCGGACAGATGGTTCATGTACAGTGCACTGTACATGAACCATCTGTCCGATCTCAATACTGGTATACATAATCTGGTATACAAATGTATTACGATTAAAGACGAAAATTCTTAGCGGCATTGTTTAACATTTTTAGATGGCACTAAGCAAAATGTAATTAACATTTATTTTTAACGTTACCCAAAATCTTTTTTTTTTTTTTACTTTTTCCTGTACATATAAGAAGAGAGTGTTGGATTCGTAAACATTTTCGAACACCGATTTTTGACTGATTTGTTACGTTCTTCTATATTTATAAGAAGGTATTATATTCGTAAAAATCTTCGAACACCAGTTTTCGAAGGATTTATTATTTTCTTCTGTATGTAGAAGAAGAAAGCATTGGATTAGTGAAAGTTTTCGAACTTCGGGTTTTGACAGATTTACACATTTTGAGATTTCCTGAATACGATTTGACTACTTTTAGAGAATGTCTGTCTACCAGTCTGTGTGTCTGTGTGTATAAAAAATATTACGGATGGTGTATCTCACGAACCAAAGAACGAAATTTAACCAAATTTGGTATTTAGTTGGACATTGACTTAAACTAATATCGATTAGATTTGGGGATCAATCCTTCAATAGGTGGCGCACCCGTTTTATTTTTTCGTAATTTTTAATATTGCAGCACAGGACGAAAATTCGTATAAATGTACATAATGAAAGTTATTTTTAATGAATTATTGAAAATAGCAGTAGTAAACTGGAAAAAAGTTATGTTTATGTAGGAGCATCGCTCTCCCATGGAGAGAAAGTGCCCCCTGGGGGATATAAATATTTTATATGAGTACCTTTCAAAAGAACTCGTCAATACCTTTAAAACGAATGTTTGAACCATAGATCTGTAATAATTTAAAACAAAGTTACCATTTTTTTTTCATTTTTAACGGAAAAAAATAATAAAATAAAAAAATAAAAAAATAGCGGAAAAAATAATCGCATTTCCTCGGATGTCGGCACGAAATTAACTTCCGACATTCAGTGTTTACTTCTATGAGATAAAAATCGTCTTTATTCATTATGGAAAATAATTTTAATAAATAATAATTTAACAAATAATTTCTATTGCGGGAATTTGCATAAGATTATATAAAGGACAATCTTGTAGTGGCCACAACATACTAGTTCTAAATGAAGTGTGTATTACGCATCAAGAAATGCGATGAAAACATACTTTCATTCTTTGATATCAATGTTACCAGTGTACAATGTTACCAGTTCTTCAATATAAAAAAAAGTATATATTTGGTACATATTTATAAAATTAATAGTAATAAAAGCAATATTAATATTATTATTATTATTATTTTATGCTCAGTATGGCTATTTCTTTTTCACTATAAAATTTTGAAAAGTCTTTCCTTATCTTGCATGATTTTAAATGCTTGTTATGAATTTACTTTATATATATGTTATTTATTAATATATATATATATGTGTGTGTGTGTGTGTGTGTGTGTGTGTGTGATTTTCAAATTTCAATTAACTCAGTCATTCTCTGACTCACTCTCAGTGTGCATGGCTATATTCCATATTACGGGAAACTTGTTTCTTAATTATGAGCAATGTATGATTTTAATTTTTTTTTTAAACATTCTTTCAGTCATTTTCTGACTCAATCTCATTTTTACAAGAACTATAACCTGTAATATGGAGAAATATTTTAATTTATGAGCTATACACAATTGCTTTTACTATAATACTGAATTATCTTGCACTTGCGCCCATCTAGAAATAAAATGGTTAGCAAAGCAGCTTTCAGGTGACGGGTTTAAATCCTATTTCATACATGAATGTTCATTGCAGTGTAGAATGAATTTTAATCCGTAGACTCCGATCTAATGAGCCTTAATGTACCAAAAATTACCGTAGAGTGACACCCCGAACCCTTATACGTGGTGCGACTATCTATATTTAAATTCTTATTTTGTATTTTCCGCAAGTTGAAACAGGAAACTATTTTTTTTTTTTTTTTTTTCGTTTTGAATGCTTTTTTGTAACAATGATTTTTTTGTAGAGATCCTTCTTTTATTTATAAATATAATTTACTTATGTTTTATTATTGTTCAAATAAGTTTTCGTAATATGTCAAAACAAAAAATTGCCTTCATTATTCAAATTTTTTTAATGGGTTTTCTAATCGCAAGATATCAAGTCAGTTTCGAGCAAAACGTTTTCATAAAAAGAATTCGTTTTGGAAATTTGCCATGGGTAGTAAAAATTAAAAACAAAACAGAAAGTATGCCAATAAAAACCTAGAAAAGCCAATAAAAAAGAAATAGGGAAAAAAAGAAAAGAAAATTGCATGGATATGTATATTGATTTATGCTAAAATTTCTGTCCTTATTAAATATTTTTATAGAATTAGTTCACTTCTCTTAAGAGATTGGCAGTTAGAATTAGTTCACTTTCCTTAAAAGATTGGAAGTGTGTGTGTGTGGGGGGGGGGGGAGGGAAAGATTTGACAAACCATGAAAGCAGTAAAAAAATGCCCCGAAAAACTAGCTTTGAAAACTAATAACTAAAAGATTCTGCATGTAAACACCATTAATTGCAAAATACTCGCAACAACTGTCGAAATAATAGCATGAACATTCATATGTTGCCGCTTTGTTTGCTGCATTCTTGTCTTAAGAAGGGTCATGCTATTATTTCCATGCGAAACAATTATCGCGAGTTTTTTGCAATTTATGATGTTTATATACAAATTTTTTTCTTTATTAAAACCATGAAAAGTTGAAACTCTGAACAGATAAAACATATAATTCGGGGAAATAAATGGTCATAAAGGAGTTGAAACTTTTAAGTATAAATAAGATGATAATGCAAAAATAAAAAATAAAATCTTTGGGATTTATATAATGTAGGCAGACATTTAAATTTTTTTTCTTTCAATAATAAATGATAAGACATGATTAATTATTAACTTTGTCTGATTTAGGTGCTTATTTTGATAGTAAAACATGACAATCATTGCATAGTATAAATAACAACTGTATGCACCTAGATTCTAGTCAAGCAAAATGCAAAAAGAAAACGTTATATATATTTTTATATGAAAATTGTATTAAACAAATTATGCCCTTTATTTATTAATCGTTGAGGAGACCTATGTCTAAGCCTTCAATTGGAATTCAAATACATTTACTTACCAGTAATAATCTGATGCGGCACTTGTAATACTTTCTCTTGCATTGTATTATTATATGCCTATTATTAACATTTAAAGCGTAAAATAGACAGTAATGTATTTGAATTTTTCTAGAGCCCTTGAAAAACATTTCATATTATATATTTTACATTCGTTTCTGTCTGCCACCCCCTCAATCCCCTGTTTCAATATTGTAGCTACATTCAGAAAATATTCAAGATTATTATAAGATTTCAAAATTCATTCCAAATGTTGGCGCTCACACCATACTTTCAAACTTATTCGATTGATTTTGGGTATCTCTATGTATGGCCTATAAATTATGTACGCACCCCATAGTACATTTAAATTTAGACAAAAGAAAAAGACTTCATTTCATATACAGGCATATACACAAATAGACACACAGATCAGACGCTAAAAGGTTAACCATTTTTACTTTCTTTTATATTCAGTAGAAGAAAGTATTAGATTCGTAAAAATTTTCGACCTCGGGTTTTTGAGGAATTTACACGTTTTGAGAGCTGTAGAACACGATTTGACTATTTTGAGAAAATGTCTGTCTGTCAGTCAGTCTGTGTGTGTGTGACAAAATTTTGTAGCAACTGTATCTCAGGAACTACTGCACAGAATTTCATACAAATTGGTATGTAGTTGCACCTGGACATAAATTAGTGCCTATCAACTTTTGGTAAAAATTGTCTTACAGGTTGCGTTACCATCCCGCTTTTTCTAAATTTTTAACATGGTGATATAGAACAAAATTTTGTATAAATGTGCATAAAGAGAATTATTTTTTAGTAATCATTATGAAATTTACAAGAATTGTTTATAATAGAGATAGTCAACCAGGAAAAAATTTTTGTATGTGTAGGAGCCTCGCCATCCATCCCCCCTGGGAGGAAAGTCCCCCCTCGAGGAGAGTAAATTTTCATGATGGGTATCTTTCAAAAGAGCTCGCCAATACCTTTAAAACGAATTGTTGAACTATCGATCTGCGATAAATTAAAATAAAGTTATCGATTTTTGTCATTTTTAACCAAAAAAAAAGGAATTTTTTTTTTTTTTTTTTTTTGTATGTAATATTGGCAATAAAATTGACTTTTTTGGATATTTAGTGTTATACTACTTCTCTAATATGGAAATCGTCTGCATTATCATGGAAGATAATTTTTTTAAATAATAATTTTAATAAATTATTCTTACTGAGTGAATTTGTATAGGAAAATATAGAAGAAAGTCATGTGGTGGCCACAACATACTAGTTTATTCAGGGAACCTCAAGACGTGTCATTTTCAAAATATCGGTTTCGAAGATTGGATCCAAAACAATACTTTCTCTATCGCATATGAATAAGAGAAAATAATACAGTACAAAACAGTTATTAAATTCTAGGTTTTACAACAAAGTTCGATACTTTCAGAAATATGGAAAACAACATAATCGAAAAAACAAATGTTAAAGAGAAATGCACTTAGTCGGATTAAAAAAAGCAAAAAGAAACTTAAACGTACATTTAAAACTGACATTCTAAAAAGTACTTAGCAAACATTTTAAATATATAGATCTAAACAAAATAGAAGCACACAGCAAAAATCAAACTCAGCAACTAATGTATTTTTCTTAGCTTTTCAAGTTGATGTATGTCTAACCCAGTCGAATATCATATCGTTGAATTAAAATAAATTGAAATTAAATACTCACATTTGAATTGAATAATTAAAAAAATTAAAAATTATTTTCAAATACTATTTTTTATGTTAATTCCCTTATGTATATATATTATATTGTAATATATGCCTTCCATTCTTTTTTCTATGCAAATATCTAAAAATACACCGACAACATCTTTTTTTTTTTTTTTTTTTTTTTTTTTTCCTTTTTCTCAATTAAAAAATAAAAAAAAAAAAAAATAGGTAATAAGTTTTTTCCTTTTATCTTTTTTTCGAACTAAACATTTTACAAAAATTAAGATTTAAAGATGAAATAAAATCTAACTATTTGACACTCTAAACAAGATAGATAGGATTAAATAATCTCTACATAAGATGTCTGCATTAGTGTATGTGTCGGTCGCTTTGTAGGCAAACGGCGGAACGCAGAGTTACAGGATTTTGCAGAGACCCATTTTGTCCTCTCCTGAGACATTTCGAAGCCTGGTTTCGATTTTTTTTAATTAATTAAAAAATGAAAACAAAACCTTGTGCTAGCTTTAAAATTACCTTTAAAGCATATTAAGCTAATACTAAAAAAGTTACACTTTTTTTTTTTTTTTTTTTTTACGACATAAAAAGAAATATTTATTTTACACCTGAATGTTAAAAATGTATCAAAAATTAAATTTTCTTATACATCTGATAAAATTGGCGTCATTATAACTTTAAATATTTTATACATATTGATACAATTTTGTCAGTTTATCATTCATGAGTAAATCTGTATGTATATGCTAACATACGTGGCAATTTCAATGGTTTTTCTTTTCAGCTTTTATTTATAAAGGATTTAAAAATTCTGATTCTTTTTTTAATTTATTTAAATATAATGACCAGCAAAGTGGGCAAAGATTGCTAGTATTAAGTAAAAAGAAAAAATAAATTTTCTAAAAGCATATTAGAAAAATCTTTTGCTAAACATGAACAACAAAATAAACTTTCCCCAAAACAAATTATATTAATATCTGAATATTTCAGAAAAATCATGTAAAATAAAAATTGTTACTAGAATTTCTTTTTCTTAAATTGCGGGTTAAAGTATATGTATATGCATGTACGTATGTGTGTATATATATATACGAATGATAGCATAAAGAATTGACTGTTCTTTTTATTTATGCATCAAAATATACTTAAATATATCTTTAAAGAACTTGTAAATTTATCGGCGGACTATTCCCTTTACATAGTACCATAAATCACTGTTCCTTGTAGATAACTCTTCCAATATGAATAACCTCTCCCAACTTATTACCGAATAAATAAGCAAAGTAGCCGAAATTTCCAAGTGTGCGAGCCAATTTTATCTGCTTAGCCCCTGGGACCAAGCAATTCATCAACCCTTAAACTTCTGAGGCTGACAGCTTGCATTTGCACACGAATTGCTTCTATGTAAGATTTTTGTTGGCAATGGTTCTAAGAAACATGTATCAGCCATGTGAGCTGATAAAAATATACAAGAAATGATTACAGAATAGACATAAATATATTTTTATTTGTATTTTTGAGAAATAAAAATGTATTTATCGCATATTTTAAAGCAGAAAAGTTATAAACATCTGTGATACAAACTTAAAAAAGTCAATTGTTAAAAACGTTAGATATTAAATTAATAAATATATTATCTGTTAAATTGAATTCGTTTGTGTTGCAGGTAATTGGGCATATAAATCTATTTTATATTAACTTTTTACAGCTTTACATACATTTCCTATATTTTGCGTACAATAATTTAATGTAGGCTCTTCATGAAGTACTGACCACAGGCCTGTGAAATCGTAGTTTTAGACTTTTTTTTTTTTTTTTTTAACTGGGTTTAGTGTTTCTAATGTGTTTTGATGCGCTGAATTCAGAAATAATTGTCTTTTTTCCCTATTATGTAAGGAATGAATGAATGAATGGTTGGGTTTTACGTCGCACTAATGCTGCGCAGATCCCTATTATGTAAGGAATTTTCACAAATTAAGGATGAAGATTGAAAGAATTCACCTAGAAACTATAACAAATTCAAACCAATTTATATATAAAACACATTAAAATAGGCTATTATTTACACATTATCTTTTAAATGTGTTTCTTTACATCGAAGCTCGTTTTAGTTCCCCATCATACTATAGGTATGGGGAACTTAGGTAATCGTGAAAATTTTCGACCTCGTTTTTTTTTTTTACTTTTTTACACGTTTTCAGGTGTGAGAAATCCGAAAATGACAAAATTTGTGTGGTGTCCGTCTGTAGGGTGTCTGTTAGTTTGTTAGTCCGTTAGTGTGTTAGTCAGTTAGCCCGTTAGTATGTTAGTCTGTGTACACGATATCTCAAGAACAAATTGTCGCAAAGAGATCACATCAGTTTTAAAATATTACTTTCGACACTGGCAAGAACCCTATTCATTTGCAACATTCGAATTAAAAAACTTCGTAAGTTATTTGAAATTTATGATTTTCTTAACATGAGAGAATAGAGAAAAATTTCACTTAAACTTGCATTAAATGAAAGTTTTTGCTGTGAAAATGTCAGACCAGTTTAAAAATATCAGTTTTGATGTCGGAATGAACATCAGTTACTAATCTGCTACTAAATCTGCTACTTTGAAAATTTCGCAAATTATTGAATATTTACGAATTTCTTAACATGGCAGAATAAGACTAAATTTCACATAAACGTCAATTTTGAGGGATATTTTCATCGTAAAGATGGCAGACTACTTTAGAAATATTCTTGAGGATACTGGCATGAATATTATTGACAACGAATTTTCCAATATAAAAATTTTGTAAGTTATTAGAATTTTACGAATTTCTTATCATAACAGAATAGGGCAAAATTGTATACAAACGTCAATCTTGAGGGATATTTTCATCGTAAAGATGTCAGACCACTTTTGAAATATTATTTAGGATACTGACATAAATGCCATAGAGTATGAATTTTCCAATTTAAAAAATTCGTAAGTTATTTGGAATTTACGATTTACTTAAAATGACAGAATAAGGCAGAATTGGGCATAAACATCCATTTTGAGGATCATAAATATATCAGACAATTTCAAAATAACATTTATGGTACTTGTATGAACATGATTAACTACAAATATTCTAATAGGAAAATTTTGTAAGTTATTCGAAATTTAAGATTTTATCAATATAGCAAAATGGGGCGATTTTTCATATAAATATGCATTTTTGGAAAAGTTGCATTGGAAATAGTAGCATGAAAATAAACTGCGAAATTGATCCCAATAAAATAAATTAATAGATTAGAATAAGATAAATATACCGAACTGAATGGTGGGTAGCCTATTAGGCGAGGATTTCGTTCTGTCACTGTGTCAAGCGTTTGGTCAAATTCATTTCTGTTAACATGAATATAATATGTCCTGTACAAGAAATTTATGAGAACATACATATGATGGGGAACTGAGCAGAGTCCACCTATGCCAACTAGTTTAGAACGTTTTACTTTTTGCTTGGCTTGAAGGCCTGGTGGGGGAATTCTCTATGGAACATCCAACAATAATCTCCTTCTCCTAACATGTTAACATCCCATCGTCCCTCATACCTTCTCTACATTTTTTCGGTGTCTTCATGAAATAGCTCTCCTTGTTCTTCACTTCACACACATCACCCAGATTTTCCGGGAATTAACTTAGATGAGAGTTATAAAAGTGGAGCTTTAGGCGCATACAATCCTATTTTTTGTCAAAACTGTACGTGATGGAAATGTTTGAATAGCTTTTCCTACATCAGTATCCAAAAATACACCAGAAAAACATATTACCTTGAAGAAAAATATTTCATCATTCACCCGTGTAATAGTTATGCTTTCACATTTTTATGGAACTCTCTCTCGTACTGGGACATATATTTCTTTCAAAGTAATATACTACTATATGTATATTATCTTGATATAATAAAGGAAAGACATATATCCCTTAACATGAACAAGTTAAACTATTATATTATAATGCAGGCTTCAGCTTAGTTTTAAGTATACAGATTTATTTTAAATTTCCTGTATTTTGCATGCAATAGTTCAACGTATGCTTTCACCTTTTTATGGCATTAGTTCAGCTTATCTCTCTCTTATTGGGACTTATATTTCTTTCAAAGTAATATATGTTATAGGATATATGTATTCCAATATTAAATGCATTATAAATATTAAAATATATGAATAGTTGTAAATATATATAACTGTAATATACATAATTGTAAATGTATGGATAAAATATTTTAATTTTTAACCTATTTATAAAAAAATTCTTTTTCTTTTTTATTCAATACTAGCAGGCTTTACCCGCTTCGCTGGACATTAAACTTAAATGAGTTGTCAAAATCCCATATCTTTATTAATAACCTATGTTCTCGCTGTGATTGGTAGAGGTTTTCTCGCTCGCAACGTGTGGAGTCTGGGTCCCCACTGTCTTCGGCACAACTTACCCATTTCTTACTTCCCCTTCCTCATCGGGTGAGTTCGAAGTTTTGCAAAATCCCACTAATGTACATAATGCGTACACTTAATCAATATCCACACACCAAAATTCGCCATTCTAAGATAATTCAAAGCAAATTCAAACGGAAAAACATGTTTTTACACATGTTTATTGCCCTCCGACTCCGAGAAGGGGGAGGGGGGGAGATTTCGAATTTCGTGAAAACCAGTTACAATAAGTGCCGGATGCATACAAACAATTTACTTACCAAATTTCGTGACCACAGAAGTCTTTAATAGAAAATATTATAAATAAATAAATACAAAAAGCACAGCTTTAGTATGGGAACTCTTTGGTGACTTTAAATATTTTAAGCCATTTTTGCGATGAACTGAATTGGCTATCTTAATTGTGCAATTAAAGATCTTGGCGAGAAACGTCCGAGCTACTTCGGTGCCGAATTTCAAATTTTGCCAAAGGGATCCGATACTAAAGCTGTTCCATACACAAAATAAATAAATATATAAAATAAAATAAAATAAAATAAAAACTCTTTTCTGATATTTACAAAATAAAAATAAAAAAAATCTTAATAAAATCCAAATTATACATTTACAATTAAGGGGAGAACATAAAAGAACCTCATTAGGTACATAATAACAACATTTTTTTTTTTTTTTCTGCAGGAAAGAAAAGTAATTAAACAAAATTATTAAACTAATGCCAAATATCTCTATGAAAATATTTATCCACGTGCAAATTCCTGATTTAAAAAAAAAAAAAAATCACCAACTTTTGTAGGTATTTTTCTCTCTAACTTTTATTATTATTCACGTGAAATTAAAAATATTTCATTTTATTTCTGGAAAATAAAAATATATATAAATGCGTATATATAAATATAAAACCTTCTACCGAATCTGGGTTGAAAACGGAAAAAAGGTAAATTTTAAATATCAGACCTATATTTATAAATTTGATACCAAGTGAAAGGGGCGATTTTTCTGAATCCAGGGATGCAAACAGTTTTTCGATGCGACAATTATATTTTTAAAAAATAACTAAAGTATGAAATTTAAGTAGCAACGGTAAAACTTAAAAAGGGAAAAATAAATTAGAAATAACCGACCTATCGTTACAAATTCAGTACCAAATGAAAGGGGTGATTTTTCTGAATCCTGGGGTGTAAACAGTTTTTCGATACGACAATCAGATTTTTTAAAATTAACTAAAGTATGAAACTTAGATGGCAACACTTCATTTCAATCTTTTCATAATTTGTAGTGCGAATCACGCGAATAAAAAAGTCTTTAACTTAAAAATTTATTTTAATATTTTATTTTTCCATTCAACGCGTTTTAGTGAAAAAATATTTATGGCGCATGCGCAGGCGTTTTTTACCCACAATTTAAACACTAATCATAATTTTGAAAATTTCTATAGATATAATTTTAAGTTGGGTGAAGACCTAAATTTCTGCCAAGCGCCGTTGAATTCCGTCCAGCCGTTCTCGAGTGATGCCGGGACAAACGTGTTTTAGTCTTTTACCCCCAGGGGGGAACGGGGGGGGGAATTTCTGAAAAGTTGATAGATATAATTTTAAGTTGGGTAAAGACCTAAATTCCTGCCAAGCGCCGTTGAATTCCGCCCAGCCGTTCTCAAGTGACGCCCGGACAAAAAAAGCGACATACAGACACGATGACACACACACACACACACACAGGCAAAATTTTCTGAAGTCATTTTCGGCTTTCATGGGGTGTAAAACGTGAAGATATGTCAAATTTTTTTTATTCCGACAATTTTACAGACAAAAGTCTGATTTTATTAATATAGACTAGTAGAGTTTGGCGTCTTCGCTTGTCACTAAATAAATTAAAAAAAAAAAAAAGTAAAAAAGTCTACATTAAGCAAAAATTTCACCGCTAATTAAAAATAATAATAAAATAAATAAAAATAAAAATAAATAAATAAGTGCAATTTTTAAATTTTTATTCAACCCCTCAAGACAAATTTGCTCAATTACAAAGAATTTATTTTCCATCTAACAAGAAAAAAAAATCGTATATGTGTATCTTTAAGCTCAACCGAATTATGATACAGAGAAAAAACTGACATTTTTTTTTTTTTTTTTTTTTTTTTTTTTTCGTGCATCGTAAACAAATTATTAACGGAAATTTTTCGATCAAAAAAATAACACGTTTCAAAGAAGTCCGAAATGCACAGGAAAGTTCGAAATAAATAAAGCCTAAATAGACAGAGATAAACAGTGGTCTATCAAGCGCGCTGCAGATTACAAGTACAAGCCGTTCTCAATTTTATTTCATGCGAGTTCACACTTGGGGCAATACTTTAAAAATGAAAATAAGATACATACTTAACCATTTTATTTTTTATTTATTTTTTAATCAAAAAATATAAATCTTAATGCATAAAACTATTTAGAATACGTTACTGGATCGTGAGTGTACGCTAACACGTAAACTGTGTTGCCATATTTGGGAACTTTTTTATTTAATATCCTTTTATATTTCATTTTTATTCTAACGGTTGCCTAATTACTTCAAGGATTATCTATAATGTATATAAAATAGTCTTAAAATTATTGGTGACTTTTGAATAAAAAAATCCTCGAGTTTGGCAACACCGCATGCAAAAATGGTTTAAATGTAAAGATTTGTACACAGGTCGACATGTAAAATTTTGATTTTATAATTTTGGCTGATCTTTTTGTATTTTGGTGTGCTGAAACTGAAAATGAAGCCAGTTTTTCTCTATCACGTATAGATTTTTGACAATACAGGGTACCTACCTATACAATTTCTTTCATTACTATTCCACCAATATAATTATATGGTAAGATTTATACTATGTTCCCATGATTAATTAATCACAGGGATGGAACATGGACGCAGAATTCATACAGGTATTGTTTAAGAAATTTCTCTACCCATAATATCGTTTATTTAAGAAGTAGAAAGTTTTGTTACATTGATAGTGGTATAAATTCTGCGCCCGTGCTTCCTCACTCTAATCATGAATACCTATTTTGTAATTTCGCAACACTAGTGCGACGTAAAACCATACCAACTAACCTATTGTTATGATGGTATATGTAAGAAATTGAGTCGGTAAACTGGTAAACAGCCTGCATTTACAAAAATCTATACATGATAGAGAAAAATGGGCTGCATTTTCAGTTTCAGCACATCAAAAAACATAAAGATCAGCTAAAATCATCAAATCAAATTTTGTCAACTTCAAATTTGTAGGCCTGTGTTATTATACATATTATCTTTTTGTTATGTTATACAAATTTACATTTTGATTTTGGTAAATATGCTCAAAGTTCAACGTTCAAATTTCAGTTAAGTAAATTCATTCAATTTAAAAGATATAGGTATGCGATTTTTCTTTTCTTCTTTCCTTTTTTTTTTTTTTTTTTAATTATTGCAATAAAAGCAAAAACCTTCTAACTGTCCAAATTTGTCTAGAGGGATCGTATACAAATTAAAAAAGTATAACTTTTTGAAAATTAACAGTAAGAATTTTTGTTAATATGGTTTCATTTCTTCTTATTTTGAAAATTTTTGCAATTTACATTGTCCATTTATCTCTATTTGTTTACAGAATTAAACATCATTTCAATTTTTTGGGACACCTTGCATATAGTATTTAGCCTTATAGGTAATAGGAAGCAAAAATATAATAAGCCTTTCCTTAATTTATTTCCTATTACGTTATTTATCGTTTTCTATATCTTAGTTATATTTAGCAAAAACTATCATTTTTTGAAACAATATATTTTGTTTATAGAAAAGTACGACATTACATTGCGATTAAAAAGTACACAAAATCTATGAAACAATATTTAAAAAAAAAAAAAAGTGATGAAAATATTTTAATAAATATTGTAGTCTTTTTCGGTAAAGACTTTTTTTTATATTGTTAAAAATAACTATTCAGCAGAAGAAATTGCTAAATGTAATACTAATTTTCACTTCCATTACCCGACTGTCGTAGGTAATGAAGGTATTATATATTTGGCCGAAATTTTGATATCGAAGTTTCACCTGATTTACATGTAAGGTCTTCTGAGTCTAAAAAAGAACTGTTTTTTGGTAATTAGTCAGTACTTGTATGTGGAGGGGAGGGGGAATAATCTTCTGACTATAATACCTCCAAAACGAAAACATCTGGAGTGACTCCACTCGACTTTCCGAAAATTGAGTAATTAACGGTTTTGTAGATAAAGTAAAGTAAGAGGAGTTGTTAAATAAACAAAAGAGAAAGTTATAATAGGGTGTTTGGGTATTTTTCTTTATATAGTACACGATTTTTAATTTAACGCTATATTACCAAACACATAGATCATAATGATAAAGAATAATTCATTGTGTCCCTGTAAAAACCTACAAATGCTAGATTCACCAAAATGCTTATAGTTAGTACAAGAGTGACTTATAATATTTATATAAATTTTCAGCTCTATCGGATAAGGCATTTAGACGCTATCGCACTTTAAAGTTTGAGCCTATATGCCACAATTATAAAGAAATGTGCATTTTGTCCCTGTAAAAAGAACCTTAAGTGCTAGATTCTCTAAAGTTCATAAAGTTCGTGTGACGGTGACGTATAACATGTATATAAATTTTCAGTTAATTTGAATGAGGAGTTTAGTCGCTGTCGCACTTTAAATAATTTAAGCCTATAGGTCTTAAGGATAAACAATTTTTAATTGTGTCCCTGTAAAACTCGTCAAGTGCTAGAGTCACCAAAATCCATACAGTTTGTGTGATGGTGACCTATAACTCGTATATAAATTTTCCACTCAAACGGCTAAGGCATTTAGATGCTATCGCACTTTAAATAATTTCACCCCATAGGCCATAATGATACAGAATTATTTGTTGTGTCCCTGTAAAAAACCTAAAAGTGCTAGATTCACCAAAACCTATATAGATCGTGAAACTGTAAACTATAATGTGTGTGTAATTTTTGTGTTCAATTGAATAAGGCGTTTTGAGTTTTGACGCTATTGCACTTTTTAAAATTTCGTCCCATAGGGCCACAATGATAAAAAAAATTTCTTTGTGTCCCTATAAAAAAAACTATAAGTGCCAGATTCTCCAAAATCTATATAGATTGAGTAGCTGCGACCTATAATATGCGTATAATTTTTTTGCTCAATTGAATAAGGCGTTTAGATGCTATCGCACTTTTAAGATTTTGGTCCCATAGACCATAATGATAAAGAATTTTTCTTTGTGTCCCTGTAAAAAAAAACTGTAAGTGCTAGATTCACCAAAATCAATAGGGTTTGTGCTATGGTGACTTGCAACATGCGTACCAACTTACAGCTCATTCGGACAAAGCGTTTAGACGCTAGCGTGTTCGCTCACATACATACACACACACATGCATACACACACACATACATACATCATCGTAAAAATAAAGAATACGGACTCAGGGGACCTCAAAACGTATAGAAACACCAAAATTTCGAATTCGGATTTTGGACATGATTATAATACTTTCCTTACATACGTATGTTCGGAAGTAAAAAAGATAGGAAAACAGAACTTTGCTTCAAGCCATGTTCGGTATACATACGAGTTTACTAACTTTTGCTGAAAATTGTAAAACTAGATAAGAGAAATGGAACGACCTAATTCGAACCCCACTTTAATTTAAGTCCGTGTCTTAAAAACTATTCTAACGATTTTCTTTCATCTTGCTGTGTAAACCACCTTTTCGATGTCCTATATTAGTTGGTTTCCCGGGTATAAATTAGTTTGGGAAATTTGGTGGAAAACGGAAGTGAGTCTGAAAGTCGTTACTCAAAAACGGTTGAAACAATTTTCTTCAAATTTCCTACATAAATTCCCTTTTATATCTCCTTTTATATGTATTAGTTAGTAGAGGAGAATTTATAGGCATAGGTCGACTTTTCTGCTTTAGATTTTGGAAATGGGTGTCTGGAAAACGGCTATACCGATATTCTGTAATCTCGCTTTATAAAGTCTCTTAAGATGTCTTTACGACGATTGTTAGTATAGGTAAATTAGTATGTGTCTGATTAAAACAGGAATAAACTACTACGTCAGAAACGCCAAAGAAAAATATTTGAGATGTATACAGCTGTTTCGGTAGCCTTAAGCGTACCGTCTTCAGTGCAATAAGAATTCCGAATCTGGAGAATTGCTCGTATATATAGGAGAGGGACCGAATTTAGTCCAAATAATAGGATTACGGGAAAGGTGGGAAGTGTGGCCAATAGGAATTTAGGAATATTAGCTGTGTAAACAGTAGAAAATTTAAGAAAATGTGGACTGAATGTAAAATTTCCAACAATCAGACAAATAAGGAACAGCGAAATCACAATTTACAAAATTTTTAAAATTTTTATAAATATGAAAAGCTTCAAAGAAATCCAGTTCATGAATGGATTTAGGTCTGCAAATTATTTTAGCTGAATTAAATTTAAAATTATGATTTTCCTCCCAGCAATGTTTAGAAATTGCCGATTTATTGGTTTCTTGTTTGAGGACGGTACGCTTAAAGCTACCGAAAAAGCTGTATGCATCTCAAATATTTTTCTTTAGCGTTTCTGACGTAGTAGTTTATTCGTGTTTTAATTTTCCAACACAAAGTCTCCTGTTATTATTTGTATGTGTCTGATTAGTTAAGCCAATTTACTCGTATGTCTTCTGAGCACACTATTTCCGAAAAGAGTTTATTAAAAAAAAAAAAAAAAAAAAAGTCATGCGTTCGTTACACACTAGGTTTTTATAAAATATAGTTTCATGAAAATTTATAAACTTTCTAGTAAAAGTAATTAATAACATATTTGCAAGACGTAGTGTTCCTTTGCATAGTATAGAAATGATTTGAAATCAACACCCTTTGTTTCGAATATCATATTAAAAAATTTTTCAGATATGCTGCCTGATAAAAAGTGTATTGGAAGAAATATTGACTTATGCAATCAATTTTATTACAAAAGTACCAATAACAAAAGAAAATCTATAACTTTAGCTTTCAGAACTTCAACAGAAAAACGCTTTTAGTAATAAAGTATTTTTGATTCTCAAATAAGTATTTGGGTCAATATTGGCTTCAAGCTACAAAAGTATCCTTTGAAGCAAGTTTTCTTTAAATCGATATTTCTTACTTTAAAAATATATACGTATAATATAAAGAGAGAATGCAATCTATCAATAACATCATGTTTCTTATGACTTTCGACAAAAAAATAAATAAATAAATAAATAAAATAAATAAATAAAATTCTGTAAGAATCAATTTTGGTTTACGTAAAGTTCATGAAAAATTATTATTATTTTTTTTCTTCTTCTTCTTCTTTTATGTTAAAAATATTTTTAAAACGAATATAGTGATGTTAATATTTCTATAGGAATAAAACTCACTATAAATATTAATTGCTTATTATCTTAAGTAAGACATTTTTTAAGTCGCTTTTTTTTATTTTTTTTTTTTATTAATATTCAAATTTTGACTATTTTTATACGTCCTAATGCATTACTCTTTTCTCAGTAATAAATTTTGCAAAGTCAAAAACTTCTTTTCAACTTTATTTTGTTTCTTCGCACTTTTTTTTTTTTTTTTTTTTTTTGAGCGTGTAAAATTTAAAACACAAAACAAAAAGTAACAATACAAACTACATAAATTGTTATGGAGTATAGGCTTTAATAATAATAATAATAATAACTTCTTCCTTAATACCATTTGATTTGGTTTTCTATAATTTCTACTTCTCAAATCACGAACTGAAAGAACTGTCTGAAAGTTTAAATTTCCACGTTTATTGCCAAATTTACTTAAATTTAAATCTTATGATAAATGTTTCATTAATGTATCTGCAATATTCAAATGGCGCGGGGGGGGGGGTCTGAAATAACGATTAGCTGTTGTTGTAAGTACTTTGGAAAGATTAAACTGCAGTACCTTTTATCTTACACTTTAAACTGTAAGAATCTGTTTACAGAAATAAAAGAAAGTAGAAAGCAGTGTATGTGCCACACCTGATTATTATTCCTGCGATTAAAACTAAAGTTAGGTCTTGTATTATTCACATTTTTTCTGCTAGTAAAAGAGTAATGAGTGTGAGAACTCTCTCTCTTTCTCACATACACATAATCTATTTCAACACTATTAATCATAACACTTGGTCTCTCGAGTGTAACTCTTGAAACTTACACGATAGCTACAAGTACGAAATAAAATAAAGAAAGTAAAAAAGTAAACACCATTTTTTATGCTTGCATTTCAAAAGTATATATATATATATATATATATATATATATATATATATATATATTTAAATAATAAAAATTTAGCAAGAAAAAAAAAATTACAATACAACTGCAACAATGTAAACTAGTATGTTGTGGCCACAACAAGACTTTCTTCTATATTTTCCTATACATATTCAATCAGTAACAATATTTTAAAAAAAAAAAAAAAAAAAAAAAAAAAAAGTACAATTTTTTTTCCTAAGTTTTTTTTTTTTTTTTTTTTTTTTTTTTTGTTAAAAGTAAAAAAAAATCGATAACTTTCTTTTAAATTATCACAGATTTATAGTTCAACCATTCGTTTTAAAGGTATTGACGAGATCTTTCGAAAGATACCCATCTTGCCCCAGGGGGGGAACCGGTGCCCCCACATGCACAAAATTTTTTTCGTAGTTAACTACTACTATTATCAATAATTGATATTAATTTTACAATCACAAGTTAAAAATAACTCTCAATATGTACATTTATACGAAATGTTGTCCTATACTGCCATGTTAAAAATTTAGAAAAAATACGATCACAGCGCCACCTGTTGGTCTATTGATCCCCAAATGTAATCAGCACCACTTTATGTCGGGGACCAACTAAATAACAAGTTTGGTTAAATTTCGTTAAAAAAAAAAAAAAATTGACTTTCTTCTATATTTTCCTATACATATTCAATCAGTAACAATATTTAAAAAAAAAAAAAAATGTACGATTTTTTTTTCTAAGTTTTTTTTTTTTTTTTTTTTCGTTAAAAGTAAAAAAAATCGATAACTTTGTTTTAAATTGTCACAGATTTATAGTTCAACCATTCGTTTTAAAGGTATTGACGAGACCTTTCGAAAGATACCCTTCTTGAAACTTTGCCCCCCCCCCGGGGGGGGGACCAATGCCCTTACATGCACAAAAAATTTTTCCTAGTTAACTACTACTACTATCAACCTGATCTTTCGAAAGATACCCATTGTGAAAATTTACCCCCCCTGGGGGGTATTTCCCCCTAGGGGGGGAAGCGATGCCCCCCATGCAGAAAAATTTTTTCCTAGTTACATACTACTATTATCAACAATTCATATTAATTTTACAATCACAAGTTTAAAACAACTCTTATTATGCACATTTATACGAATTTTTGTCCTATGCTGCCATGTTAAAAATTTAGATAAAATGCTATCACAGCGCCACCTGTTGAGCTATTGATCCCCAAACATAATCAGCATCAATTTTTGTCGGGGACCAACTAAATACCAAGTTTGGTAAAATTTCGTTTAAAAAAAAAAAATTGCGATTTTTTTTTCTAAGTTTTTTTTTCGTTAAAAGTAAAAAAAATCGATAACTTTGTTTTAAATTGTCACAGATTTATAGTTCAACCATTGGTTTTAAAGGTATTGACGAGACCTTTCGAAAGATACCCATCTTGAAACTTTGCCCCACCCCGGGTGGGGGGGGGGGGGGGGCAACCGACGCCCCCACATGCACAAAAATTTTTTCCCAGTTAACTATTACTATTATCAACGAGACCTTTCGAAAGATACCCATCTTGAAAATTTACTTCCCCGGGGGGTACTTCCCCCCCCAGGGGGGGAACCGATGTCCCCACATGCACAAAATTTTTTTCCTAGTTAACTACTACTATTATCAATAATTCATATTAATTTTACAATCACAAGTTTAAAATAACTCTCATTATGCCCATTTATACGGAATTTTGTCCTATGCTGCCATGTTAAAAATTTGCATAAAATGCGATCACAGCGCCACCTGTTGAGCTATTGATCCCCAAATCTAATCAGCACCAGTTCATGTCAGGGTGCAACTAAATACCAAGTTTGGTTAAATTTCATTCATTGGTTTGTGAGATACAGTGTCCACAAAAAAATGATACAGACAGACAGACAGACAGATATTTTCTAAAAACTATCAATTCGTGTTCAGGACACCCCAAAACGTGTAGATCAGTCAAAAAACGGAGGTCGAAAATTTTCGCGAACCCAATACTTTCTCTATATTACATACAGAAGAAAGTAAAAAAAAAAAAAAACTAGTATGTTCTGGCCACCACAAGACTTTCTTCTATATTTCCCTATACAAATTCACCCAGTAACATTATTTAAAAAAAAATAAAAATACGATTTTTTTTTCCAAGTTTTTTTTTTTTTCTTTAAAAGCAGGCAAAATCGATAACTTTGTTTTAAATTATCACATATTTATAGTTCAACCATTCGTTTTAAAAGTATTGACGAGACCTTCCGAAAGATACCCACCTTGAAATTTTACCCCCCTACTCCCTAGGGGGGGAAGCGATGCCCCCACATGCACAAAATTTTTTTCCTAATTAACTACTACTATTATCAATAATTCATATTAATTTTACAATCACAGGTTAAGAATAACTCTCATTATGTACATTTATACGAAATTTTGTCCTATACTGCCATGTTAAAAATTTAGAAAAAATACGATCACAGTGCCACCTGTTGAGCAATTGATCCCCAAATCTAATCAGCACCAGTTTATGTCAGGGGCCAACTAAATACCAAGTTTGGTTAAATTTCGTTTAAAAAAAAATTCTAAGATTTATTTCGTTACAAGTAAAGAAAAATCGATAACTTTGTTTTAAATTATCACAGATTTATAGTTCAACCATTTGTTTTAAAGGTATTGACGAGACCTTTCGAAAGATACCCATCTTGAAAATTTACTCCCCTTGAGGGGGGACTTCCTCCCCAGAGGGGGGTGGCAAGGCTCCTACACATACAAAAAAATTTTCCCAGTTGACTATCCCTATTATAAATAATTCTTGTAAATTTCATAATGATCACTAAAAAAAAATTCTCTTTATGCACATTTATATAAAATTCTGTCCTATATCACCATGTTAAAAATTTAGAAAAAAGCGGGATGGCAACGCAACCTGTAAGACAATTTTTACCAAAAGTTGATAGGCACTAATTCATGTCAAGGTGCAACTACATACCAATTTGTATGAAATTCTGTGCAGTAGTTCCTGAGATACAGTTGCCACAAAATTTTGTCACACACAGACAGTCAGACAGACGGACGGGCAGACAAACAGGCAGATAGACATTTTCTAAAAATGGTCAAATCGTATTCTACAGCTCTCAAAACGTGTAAATCCATCAAAAACCCGAGGTCGAAAATTTTTACGAATCCAATACTTTCTTCTACTGAATACAGAAGAAAGTAAAAAAAAAAAAAGTATCTATTGTTGCATTGTTTTGGGGAAATGGACTCTTCCCAACGTCGCGTCGTCTGCTCAATCATGTGATAGGGGAAAACAAAGAATCAAATTCTGGGAATCGAATTCAATTAAATATTGTTCTTAAAAACAAAAGTGTTACTATTTAATATAAAATAAAATAAAAATAATATTGTGCATTTGTGAACAGTAAAATAATTGTATTTGTAAATTTAATAATTAAAAAAAAAAATCACTTTATGTGTTTATTTTCACCCGTAAGAATCGAATTTTGTATGTTGTAGTGTAACTGTTACATTAACTGATCTAGCAATAAATAATAGCTTGTTCTTGTAGAATGTTTATGGATTATAATTTGAAATTGTAAAATGTTTTCAACTAAATTTAAATTGCATGAAGTTGTTACAACAAGTTAATTAACTTAGTTACCGGTCTAAATAGCTTTACACCGTACGATGTTGCACTGTCAATGATTTAAATACCAAAAATCAGAGTATTTAACATGTTCTTGATGAACATCAATAACAAATATAAACTAAATGATGATTCTAAATGTATACAGCAAATAAAAGATGGTGAATAATGATATAAAATGGATTAAAAATGATGATGTATTAAAAAAAATAGCACAGGTTAAATACGATTGATCAAAAAAATGAATAGAATTGAAAATATGTTATTTCAGAAATCGCTATAGATATAGAAGACTTCGTCTGCTGTTTGTTTTTCACCTATCATGTGACCTCTGACGTCAGGTGGGAAGAATCCATTCGTCGTTGATTCAAATAATAAATTAAAAATTTCAGCAAATTAAGCACACAAATTCATTTGTTCATTTACAGAGAAAATCCCGTAAAAAAAGTTATTCAAGTATATAATGTAGTTGTAGTCATGTAATCCATCTATGTCACGAGAAACTGATAATCTAAATAGCAAAATAGACAAGTTATTATAAAATTTGAATTAAAGAATTATGATTTCTTTTTAATTTCTTGGAGACATTTGGACTTTAAAACACATCAATATTATGAAGTACAAGATGATGCCATTTGTTTTAAATATCATGTAAATCAATGTTTAGTAATTTAAGGAGAAATAATTGAAAAATACATGTATAAAAATTGAGCGCAACACTGGTACTTTTTTAAGTTTCGAATTGATTTCAGTTTGATCTTTTTCTATAAAAAACAACTAAATATGTCTTAGAGAATAATAATGGTGACAGTGTTAACCAATTTTGTCTTAAAAATACTGCAAAAATTATTTAACATAGCAGTCATTCAATTAAATTAAATTATATCTGAAAATCAGTAATTCAATAAGCATATTTGAATACTTGGGGTATTTTCCTTCAGTTTTTATTAAATTTGTTCTCTTGTAAGAAATCAAAGAAATGTTCATAAAGCTTTTCAAAAACTGTAGCTTATAAATTTTGAAAATCGGATATTATACAGTTTATGTAAAAAAGTTTCAGACAAGCTGAGTAAATTTTTTTGACGTTTTCGTAAATCAATTTAACAATAGTTTCAGCTCTGAGTTTGGAATCAGGTGGTAATATTTCATATGAAGAAGAAAAAGAAAAATGAAAAGAGAAGGAAGATACGAAATTCAATATAAATTTCATATTCCTGGAGCCAAAAGTGAGTTACTAAGAGTTTTTCATCCATATTTACTTTTCCGATTCCCATTTTATGCATTAATGGTATGTGATGGTATAAATTTAATTTATGCATTAATTATGCATATTTGACGCAGTTTTGTAATAATTGCTAAATTTTAAGCAGTATAAAAAAGACAAAAAAAAAGTTTAATTTTAAATTAAAATTCTGTCCTAAACCGAATTTTATCTTGGACAAAAGCCTATTTTTCTTCTTCTTTTTTCTTCTTCTTCTTCTTTTTTTTTTTTTTTTTTTTTTGTTGTTGTTGTTCTTGTAACTTGCATGTTAAAGGACTTTTTGTTTTATTCATGATGGTCTACTGCAAAATAGTAAAAACTATAAAACAACCAAAACATGCTAAATTTTGACGCGTTTCGGTTGACATCAAGTGATACCAAATGCATATCTATCTTCCTAAATGAAATGTTAGTTGTATGCGTAAATAATAAGTATTAATTGCTAAAATACGTAAATATCCTTTATTTATAGTAAGTTTAAGACTATAAAAATGGATCCCATAAATTTATTAAATACATCTTATAGAGCATAAATGTATTGTATTATACAATCCAGTCATATTAATGTGACCGACCAACAACAACTTTTGGCTTCAACCTAAAATAACCAATCACAGAAGGAAGATGGCAGAACTAGCAGAGAAGGGTATATAAATAGTGTTGCAGGGAAGCAGAAAACGTTGGAATTGTTGTCGTAATGTACAAACGATGTGATTGATTTATCTGACGTCCAAAAGGACATCATCATTAAATTCCGGGTCAAGGATTACAGCATTACTGAAATGTTTAATTTTTAAAACTGTTTGCGTGTTGTCGTGGTAAAAGTATGCCACGCATGGCAAAAATTAATTATCAAAATTCAGCGATAAGGTAACTGTGATGCGATACGGGCGGCCATTGATGACAGAGGCAAACGACGGTTTCCGAGATGTGTTTTGGCGAACACACGTGCAACCTCGTATACCTGATAAATCGAAGGCAGCCAAAATTTTCTCCTAAATGTTATTTCACGATCGTTGCCAAATATGGGCCTCCGCAGCAGACATCTAGTTAAAGCCCCTATGCTGACTTCCGTTCACTGGCGATCAAGGCTGAAATTTACATGCCAGTACTGCAACTGGACATCCACGGAGTGTCAAAAGGAGGCTTTTTAAGATAAATAACGTTTTATGCTTAATCTAACAGATGGACGTTGGCGTAATGTCTGAAAGCAAACTCTTAAAAATTTTTCTGGAAGGTGCCAAACTAGAAGAGGGAGAATTATGGCCTCTGGAATGTTTTCGTGTCAATCCCTGGGTCCAGTCATCACCTGTAGAAGACATGATGGATTAACAGAAATACGCACCTGCCTTTGCGGACCATGTCCACCGCAGATTGTTTTTCCTCGGCGCGATGACATCTACCAGCAAGACAACTCGAAGTGTCAAGTCATACAGCTCGCAATACAGCTCGTAGTTCTAAGAGCACCAGGATAAGTTCATTGTACTTCCCTAGCCACCAAACTCCTCGGACTTAAACCGTATCGAGAATCTGCGCAACCACTTCAATCGGGTGTTTTGCACCTCAACCGTGCAACCAAGCGCTGTTGGCCCCGACACAGGAGTTGGTATGGCTCCATATCCCTGTGAGCACTTTTCAGAACCTCATTCTCTTCCTGCACGTCTCGCAGTGGTCCGAGCTGCGAAAGTTGGTTATTCTAACTTTTCACAGAGGGTCACTTTACTGTGATTGAACTGTGTAAAATTTAAAGAATATATAGTACAAAGTTATAAAATATGCATTAAACAAATAATTCTCATAGGCCATATTGCTTTAAAAATCTTTTGTGAGTTTCTGTACATAAACCATCACTTCTATTTTCACCATTTTAAACAGATAACATGCAATAGTGAACTTAAGTAACATATATCAGTTTCAAAGCCTTCTATAAATATTGATGGAAAATGACCCAGGACAGACATGGATAGACAAACGGTTGGAACAACTGAAGTCATAATCAATTTTAAATAGTCAGAAAATCAATTGTCGGAATGTGTTAAAAATGCTTAGCACAACTGAAAATGCAATTCTAGCAATTTCCAATAATAGTCCCTAATGTATCTAAATATATATATATATGTGTGTGTTATTTTTTTTTTTTTTCTTCTTTTCTGTTTTTTTTTTTTTTTTTTTCGTGTGTGTGTGGCCATGAAAACATTAATACTAAAATCATACGATATTCTGTAGATGCAAGTTTTGTATGTATAACTAATAAGTCGATTTCATTATACATTATGCAATACATTGTTAATAAAATGTGTTTTATATAAATATCTTTCACAGAACGTAGAGCTATGGAATTATTTTGGTTGTCCCTATACAAACCACTAAAGTTATTTACACCATATATTTTCAATAGGGAACATGCCATAGTGAATCTGAATAGAATATATTAGTTTGGAGGAATTATATGAATATTTACGGGAGTTAAAGACTGACAGTCCGACAAACCGAAATCATAAACACATTTTAACTTCATTGAAATGTGTTTAAAATTGGGAGGACACATCCCCTTCCCTCCCACTTTTGACCAGAAACGCCCATGCTAACAAATAAACAATAAATTTTAAAAATAATAATATTTAATCCATTTGTCATTTGATATTTGGGATAACATGAGATAAATACTTCGATAAACTTAAACTCTTCTTCTTCAAAAAAAAAAGTACTTGAAACATAAATTTACTTGTTTATGAGAAAGTTGCTCGAATTTAATTGCTATGTACAATACAAACGATGTTCAAATATAATTGGGACAATAATTATTTACTATTATTATTTTTATTATTATTATTATTATCACTTAAAAAAAAAAAAAAAAAAAAAAATCAAAGTAAAAGACAAAGAAAAATCTTCAGTAAGGTTTTTTGTTGTTGTTGTTGTTATTGAAAGTCATATTCCGAAAATATATAACGGGTGCGTTCTTACAAAAATAAATACACACCATAATTTCTCGAAATCATCCTGATTGGCTAACTAAAGTGCTACATCAGCATCGATTAAATGGAGTTGAAAACCGATTTAATCGAACCTATAATTTGGCAGAATAGAATGTTGAAAAAATCCATTTAGCCCAAGCAAAAAAAAAATATAAAGCTGAAAAAAGTAAGAAAATGACACATTTTATTTTAGATGGTGCATTAGCTTTTATAATTGGCCTTTTATTAGTTACAAGAATGAACAGATATTATCAAAAATTATATGCACATATAGTGTATTTTTTACTTTATTCTATATTCAATTAAAGAAAAAAAAATGGCTTCGTAAAGGTTTTCGACTTCTGAATTTGGATGGAGTTACACGTTTTGAGAGATACAGAACAAGATTTGAACACTTTTAGAAAATGTCTGTCTGTAAGTCTGTCTTTGTGTGCGTGAGAGGGAGAGACAAAAATTTTATAGCAAATCTAACTCAAGAAGTAATGGTCAGAATTTCATACAAATTTATACATATGTAATTACACCATTACATAAATTAGTACCTATCAAAATCATTCAGCAAGTGGAAAATCATTCGACGACAATCATTCAACAAGTTGCATTGCCATTCAATTTTTGTAAGTTTTGAATATATATGGCAAATAATTTTGTATATGTAGAGGCATCCTCCCCCACCCCTCCTCCCCAGTAAAAGAAGTATTTCTATCCATGGTTACTTCATGGGAGTGTAAATTTACAATATGGGAATCTTTTTTTTTTTTTTTTTTTTTCTTTTTTAATCAATACTTTAAAGAAAAGAAAAAAAAAGTCTTTTTTTTTTTTTTTTAGATTTTACCTACAAAAGCCATGTTTATTAACTATATTTTACTTTGTTTATAGTAATAAAATACAAGTACATTTAAAAAAGATTTAGTGCATAATATTTAAAAAGTTGTTTGCAATGTCACAAATAGTAAAATCCTCGACCACTGGCAATTAATTCTTAACTAAAAATTTTACTCGTCCTATCTTTATTATTTTTTTATGAATTGAATTATAAATTAATAATTTCTCATGAAGACACAAAGCTAGTATAAATTCAGATTCTTTTCGATAAAAAGTTATTGAAACGTCTGCATAATTTCCTTTAAAAAAAAAACTTAAAAAATGAATTTTTAGAAAGAGAAATTAATTAGTGTTTTAACTACTCCGCTTTAGCGCATCTATTCAGAGCAAAACGCTTCTCTTAACGATAAACACCTTCATCTCCTACAAATTAATTGCAATCTGAATTGCTCTCGTCTGCTGGCGCATACACTTTGGCATACGATAAATTGCAGTGAAAATGTTGCCAGCTAACTGTGAACAAGTTTTTAATGTGCTAGATGCAAGCACTAATGATTTTAGTAACTCGTAACATTACGGATTTAGTTATTTCTCAGTCGTTAATTTCTAGAACGTAACAGAATGCGTAAAATTCCGTTACATCCAGAATACTGAAAAGCAGGCGATTTCGCTAATTACATTTATTTTTTAGAAGGTTTTTTGTAAAGTTGAATGCATCGAAAATTTATGTGTCTGGGGGACGATAATTTAATTATTTCAATGTTAAGTTAATTTGGAAATTAAAAGTGGTAGAATATCTCAAGAGAAATCTAAATATAAAAAAATCCTGCATTATTTTTTTTAAATATTTTAAATATAGTTTATGTTTCGTACGAATGTTTAAAAATTTACCTAAGAATTATAAGGTTTAATTTAAAAAATAACAATGGATGGTGAATTATTTTATTTTCCCTTGCAGAATTTTACAGATTTCTAATGTGTGTATATATTTTTACATGAATACAAAATATTTTAAAAGAAATAGGATTAGCTAGTAATACATATATCACTTAGAAAACGGTAAAATTTTACAGTAAATAATTTTAAAAACATAAATGTGTAACGTGAACTAACCTTATTTTTAATTCCCATCTTAATCATTTTTGTCCGTTCAAAAAAAAAAAAAAAAAAAAAAAAAAATGTTATTATTTTAAATTGTTCAGTCATAATTGACAAGAAATTTAAACTTCAGCACATTTAATATTACTAGTATCGCCCAGTGGTTGAAACTCGACCACTTTTTAAAGCAATTCAAATCAATTGCTGTCTCATAAACAAAATTAAATTGTCTCACAGCAGCGATGCGTAATGAAATGAGAGGATATCGCAACGTGGAACTGCCCCCTGTTGAGCCCAAAAGTTAATCGGCACCAATTTAAACCAAGATCCAATCAAATATCAAGTTCGGTTAAATTAAGTCCATTAGTTCATGAAGTATAGTGTTCAAACTCAAAAAATAAGAGTTCAAAAGAATATTTTCTAAAAATGGTCGAATTCAGTTTAGGAAATGTCAAAACGTGTAACTTCATCGAAAACCGGAAATCTAAAATTTTTGTGAATCTTATACTTTCTTCTTATATATGCAGAAGATAGAAAAATAAATCCACTTTTTTTAAAAAATAAGTAGTCAATTTCAGTTAATTGAAATGCAAAGAAATCTTAATAATTTTAATAATAGATCCTATATTCTGCATCCCAAATAACAGTTTTTTGGGTTTTTGTATATTAGGTAGTTTAACCCTTGCTTTAGGTTGCTTAATCGCTATATCCTACAAACTTTATCTTTAGGCTCTTATATCCTAGAATCATATTATCGTTCTGGACATAAACATAAGGACGTTTGAAATGACATGACCAAAACATAGATATACTAATTTATATAGATCTATCATCCCTATGTTATCAAACAAAGCTTTTGGATGCCGAAAAATTTTTTTGGCATCAGCCATTAGTAGGCATGAAACTCAGCAATAGTAATAGAGCAGAATGTTGGTGAATTTTCAAAATGCCGAAATATTGTGTAGTTTTAAATTTTTCTAATAACTATACGAAAGGAAATGGGATTAGCTTTCACAAGTAAGTTATATTTTATGAAAAATAGAATTTTGTAATCAGTTGCTTTGTTTTCATTATGAAATTAATATTGCATTCATATTTAATTTAATGGATTTTTTTTTTTTTAATATTTTTTAAGACTTTGTATTAGCAAGTAATACAGAATTTTCAAAATTCTTTTAAATATAGTTAGTAGTGACGTAAGTAGAGCCCGCTAGTTTTAATGTATATATAAAAAAAATTAACTTTAAATATTATTTAAGTTAATAGATATAGTTTAAAAAAAATTTTTAAAAAAATGAATTTGAAATTGTATCTGGAGTTTTTCATTCACCTTTAGTACATAAATTATTCATAAACTTCATTTGCTAAGTTATCCGCATGTATTCCCGTGTGTATTCACTCGGAGAAAGGTGGCCATTAGGAGGTAAAATGGCCGTCTTAACCAAGTGAAAAGATATCACATTTTTCCCCTCGATGATCAATCTATGTCTTATTACTATATCTATGGTCCAAAAGAATGCAGATTGAAAAAAAATGTTTAATGCTTTTAATAAGTGTATTGTTGCAGCAACAATCACCAGTTACAACACCAATAGCAAAATCTAATTATGTATGCTATAAATTAATGACCAATATTTCGAAACAGGACAGTCATTGCACAAAATGGTAAGGCCATTATGCAAATTTACGCAAGGTAGAAAATTTGAATATTACCAGTGTTGTAAGTTCTGGTGCGAAGCCAAAACTATCATTGTACTTTGTAGCATTCGTCACTGTGGACATTGATAAGCATGGGTAGAGGCAAAACATTGTACTAAAGGGAACAAGAACAGATTCTTTCATTTAATCATTATGGGCTAAGTTCTCGTGTTAGAACTGATAAAATGAAGAGATCAAAGAATGTTATTAAGAATTCCTTAAAGAATCCTGCAAATTATTTACAAAAGCTATCTATGGGAAGGTCAAGTTTTTTAACTGTTCGACAAAAGAGACGTATTGTAAATAGACAACTTGTCTTAAACGGCAGTTGTCAAAAATATAGAACTTTCCTGTTCAAGTAGAACAGTACAGCGGGTAATAACAAGCGACATAAAGGAATGGTTTCAGGCCAATGAAGTTCGTGTTTGACTGGACGTCTAAGAGCCCCGATCTCAACCTAAATAGTTGAGAAGTTATGGGATATTTTAGTTGTGATATTTACGAAAACGAAAAATGTTAAAACTATAAAGATGAACTGAAAAAGCCATAGAACATCCAAGGGAGAACAATCTAAAAGACGTTTTGAAGAAATTGTCAGAGTCTATGACTTCAAGATTGATTAAGGTCCTAGAGAAAGAAAAGTAACGCCACTGACTATTAACTTCATTTTTGTGATCAGGCTAATGTGGCCTCATAATTTTGTCACAAGGTGATTAACATTAGAACTTTTCCAGACTCCCTGACTTTTCCATGACTATTTTTTACCACTTTCACTGACTTTTCCCTGCCTTACGCTGCTTTTTTCCCAGAAAAATTCACAAAATGGGTGAATAATTTAGCACTTTCAATAACAAGTTTTCAAATATAGCTTATTTCCACAAAATTTGTCAAAATTCCCTGACTTTACACGAAATTCCCTGAATATTCGACTTTTACAGACTCATTTAAATTTCCTGACTTTCCCATGATTCCCAGACTAGTGGCCACTCTGTGTCCAACATTTTCGTTATGATCAACTCATTCAGTTAAGGTAATAATATTACTTGTTCGAAGTATTTTCTCACAAATACTATTAAGTACGGTCTTTGTGTTATCTAGTAACTCTACAGCTTGTTTTAAATGAAATGTTGATATCTCAGCACTATTATTATCTTTATATTATAATAAAGTTGAGTGTAAAAGCACTCAAATGTCGATTAAAAGGTATATTTTGAGTGCATAACCTTTATCTTAAAAATGAATTTCAATTTCCAAATTCGTCTTACAATTTAATATATTGCGCTTATCTTTATCAACTGTTTTTCATAGATTTTAAAATTTTCATAAATAATGATAAAAAAAAAGGTTATATTTAAAAAATTAAAGAAAATAATATTTTATAAAAAGAAACCTTAAAAAAAATCAAGTTGAGTTTTAATAAAATTTGCTTGTTCCTAGAGAACATTTGACTAATCCCAATTGTGTTACATTATTTACTTTTAGTTCCAAAATATTTATTTGTAGTTTACAAAAATTATTTTTTTCAAACATTATAAAAATAATACAACTTTTATTTTTATTTTTATTTTCTGTACAACGTTTTAATGCCATTTAAAATGCTCTCTTTTACAATCTCATTAAGAATACGTTCGTATCAGTATTTATTAAATCTAGCATATAAGTTATTTTCTTTTTAAGCATAGTTACACGAACAAAATATATTCTTTCAGCTAAGATAATATACTAATATGGACTTGCGTTTAAATTTCAGAACTTTTAATTAAAGGGAAATTTTTATAGCAACTCATGAACATCTGACGGTAAAAGTAATAAGCCATAGCTCGTTGTAATATTTTCTGGTTAACTGTTACCTAGTCAAATTTCATAAGCGTAGTGAAACTATTTAGCGAGCAATTTTTATAACTTTTCGTTCGCTCAGAGCTAATACAAGTGCGCACTGAACAAATATTAGCGTCACTGGAAATACCTTGATTGTAGATGGTTACCTGTTTTAATGGCACAAGCTCAAGTTATTATAGGGTGTAGTAACGCTTTTCTTTTTAACCACTTAGCATTTTCGAATTATTTTCACATAAAGACGCAAACAAATACAGATAAAATATGGATTAAAAACTATTTAACCGTATGTGTCTCAAATTACGAAAAAAAAATTACTACTATTTTTTTTTTTTTTTTTTTTTTTTAACTACTTTGACTCAGGAAACCTTAAAATACAGTAGAACCTCGATTATCCGAACCTCGATTAACCGAAACTCACCTCGATTAACCGAAACTCTCCGTTAACCGAAGTCGGTTTCTTCTTCACTTTTTTTTTTCACTTTCTACTATCATCCAAAATTTTCTCTTAACAAACATGCATTTTTAAAGTTTTTTTTTTTTTTTTTTTTTTTTTTCCACATTCCTATTGTATGCAAGCCATCCTTTCCAAACTACGATTGCTGATAAATATTTTAGATGATTATTGATGAATTCTCGATTATCCGAAAATTTCGATTCTCCGAAGTAAGTTCGCTCCCAATTACTTCGGATAATCGAGGTTCTATTGTATATAAATTAGTTTAAAGCTCAATACAGAAATTTTTGACCGAATACACTACTTCCATTACCTACGATAGTCGGGTAATGGAAATAATAGTTGTAAAACAAAAAATCGGAAATGTTTTATAGTGCAAATTAATTTTTTACATTTTTGAAGTCAATACTGTCAAATCTATTTTGGACGCTTGGTTTTCTCTAAATATTCACATCTAAGCGCGCAGATATGTAAATTAATGCCTTTTCATAGAACATATTTGTTAAATAATGATGACTAAACACTGGAAAAATAATGAGCAACAAATGCAAACGCACACATATATATACTTCTCAAAATATTTCTATAATAATGCTTCCATACTGCTTTATATTACAAAGTAATATAAAACAATTATTTTAAAATAATATTTTATATTATTTTGTAATACAAAGCAGTATGGAAGTAAATATATATATTATATATATATATATATATATATATATATATGCAGAATACTGATGTCAGTATTAATGCTAAAAAGCATATTCAATCCTGAACATCGAGCTGTTTATTACAATTTGGTAAAATATTAGGCGTTCTTATTACAGCTTTAGACTACCAAACTTAATAAAAAGCGCAAAACAAATATTTGCTGAACTACTTTTGCTACATATGATACGTTCAGCGCTGATGTGTAGGAGAGCACAGTAAACATAGAATATAGAATCGCCACGGAAAATAACTCTATTGCAAGATGTTGCCTACTCTGCTGCCGCAGCAGACGAATCATTAATATCAGATGCGGAGTTCTTGTTTGAAATTGAAATACTCAGAATTCTGGAATGGTAACGCTTGGAGGAAATAAGCACGGGATGAATGAAATGTGAATTACAAACTATGTCTAGCGCATAAATATTTTTGCTGACTCGCGAAATAAATGTTAGCGAAATGAATGGATTTTAGCGAACTTGAAATTTTGGTCGAGAACGAGATTTTTATTTCCTCTTTTAAAAATGAAATATTTACCGAATGTAAATCATAAGTCAGTTATGGAATTTCATAAAGTTCATAATGACAGTAAATGTTTATCTAATAGCTTAAATATTCGTACATTATTGGACAAGCTTACAATTAGATAATTATATTCAAGTTCGTGAAATGTTTGCTAAAAAGATACAAAAAAATACGGTATATAAATAAATAAGTATAGATATATAGACATACACATACATACACACACATATATGTGTGTGTGTGTGTAACACATAGGTTTTAAAACTGTTAAATTTCATCTACCATTGAGGCATGCATGAGTTTTTTGTTAATAAAAGAATAACTTTTACAGTTACTTCCTAAAAATGTTAAATATCAGACAATGTACGTACCTGGCGTACATCCAGTTGATGAATGAGTTATAAATTAATCAGCATGCATAGTGTAACTGAATTTTGCAATGGTAATCGGAAAAGATCACTAGGTATCTTAAGATTTACGCCGATTTACCTAGCATCCTTACAAATTTGTAGGGGGAAAATTAAAAGAATCCAACATAGGATTCATGATGAATTAAGTTCTGACATTCAATTTATCTATCATTATGCATTATAAGCACAGAAATTAAACTTTTTCGCTTGCATTTTATTGTTGGTTGTAAAAAGAAAAAAAGAAAAAAACTATACAGACACGACATTATTTCATTATTTAAAACATGAAAATCTGACATTGACAGATTTTAATTTAGTGCCAGAGGCCTACTGCTAAACTTGTTAATATCGACAAATTCTTCTTTAGTTAATTCGTGACGATCTAAATTCCATGATAAAGTTTTCATTAAATCAAACCAATGTGTTTCAGCTGCAGATACTGTAACAAATAACGTTGGAAGTCCAAACTGTCTTACAGCCGCAAAACAACGTTTTTTCTCTTTTTCCCATTGAGGGGGAGGTGTGCCTTGGGGGGACTCATGTCAAAGGTGTGCCTTGGGGGGGGGGGACTCATGTCAAAGTTGTACCTTGGGGGGGGACTCATGTCAAAGTTGGGCCTTGGGGGGACTCATGTCAAAGTTGGGCCTGGGGGGGGACTCATGTCAAAGTTGGGCCTTGGGGGGACTCATGTCAAAGTTGGGCCTTGGGGGGACTCATGTCAAAGTTGGGCCTGGGGGGGGACTCATGTCAAAGTTGGGCCTTGGGGGGACTCATGTCAAAGTTGTACCTTGGGGGGACTCATGTCAAAGTTGGGCCTGGGGGGGGACTCATGTCAAAGTTGGGCCTTGGGGGGGACTTCATTCAATAAATCCCCATTCAATAAACCGACTGAAATAGGCCCTTAGCACTATTAAGAGTGTATTATAAAAATTCGACAACGCTGTACCGACTGAAATAGGGGTACCTTGGGGGGGGGGACTCATGTCAAAGTTGTGCCTTGGGGGGACTTCATTCAATAAATCCCCATTCAATAAACCGACTGAAATAGGCCCTTAGCACTATTAAGAGTGTATTATAAAAATTCGACAACGCTGTACCGACTTAAATAGGGGTACCTCGGGGGGGACTCATGTCAAAGTTGGGCCTTGGGGGGACTTCATTCAATAAATCCCCAGTCAATAAACCGACTGAAATAGGCCTCTAGCACTAATTAAGAGTGACCTATAAAAATTCGATAACTGTACCGACTGAAATAGGCCTCTAGCACTAAAAAAAAAACATGATATTTTTCATTTACGAAAAATTAAAAAATAATAATAACAACAATAATTCTGTAATCCTGATGATGGTTTTAATTAACTCTTAACTGTTTTAACCGTTATTATGCATTTCCTACCTGCATTACTACCGTCAGTAGATAACAGATGCAGAGTTTAAGTTATGACATTAAAATACTTCAATTAACGATGCTCTATAAACGATGCTCTTGAACACGGACGAGAATGAACGGCATATGAACGAGAGATTCTTCCTACGATAAAATTATTGTATGTGTATGTTTGTTGAATAAAGACTTGAGGCAACAGGCATAACTTCTGAATTTTAGAACATCTCTCAGATGTTTCATTGATTTTACCAGCATTGTAAAGTAATTTTAAGATAAGAATAAGATTTTAATTTCTGTTTTACAATGAAACACATGTGAAAATGCGCAGAACAAAATTCGAGTAATTTCACATATAAGAAGAATTGTAGAAAAATAATAATTTGTATACTCAAGCCAAAATATTCGAATAAAATTAATATATTGCAAAACTACTTGATATTGCAAAACTACTTGCTATAACAGTACTCTCCTCAGTTCCTAACCATATATTTATTCTCAGAAATTTCTATTACAAGGCATACTCTATTAATGATAAGAACATTAAACTCGGCTAATGGCCAAGTACGGTCAAAGGTTGAAATATTACACACGCTGTACTATCTTTTCCCTTGCTTCGACGCATTTACCTTATACTATTTTGCCGCATAATTTTATTGATGTTAGTTTTGTAATTTTATCCGTGCTATTTCCCATACAAATAATCACCTTAATGCAAGTTAATACGAAATATCGCCCTATCTTGTCATGTTAGTAGTGTCTTTAATTGAGAATAACTTACAAAGTTTTTAATGTTTATGTTCAGAAATGTTTATATCAGTAGCATTGGTGATATTTTAACACTAATTCGAGTTTATTGCGAGGACAATAATCCTCATAATGGACGTTTATGCAAAATTTGCTCTGTTTTGAATGGTAAATTTCGAATGACTTAGGAAGATGTCAAAGTAGGATAGGGTTTTTGGTAGCATCTTAAAAGACTTTTTAAAATTATTCAGATTTATATACGATTGTTCCTTCTTGAGAGAATTTCTACACAGTCTAAGAGAGAAATGAACAAACAAACAAAGCAACTAATTAACTGACAAACGAATTTTCAGACGGAAAGAAATTTTGAGATTCTTCAAACCTCAAAACATCAAAAAACAGAGATCGAAAATTTCAGTAATGAGTAGTACCTTATAGTATAAATGGAGTATCAAAAATTATAATTTCAATTTAGAGAAAATACATAAATTAAATATTTTAAAAATATTTTTTATTTCAAAATGCACTAAAAATTCCAATTCAGCAGGTGAGGATAATATATATGTATGTAAAATTTCACCTCAATTGGACGGTAGGAAATTCGAAAAGAAATTTTGAGTTAGAATTGAGGGCCCAGGCACTCACCCTCATCACTCCTCTTTCCTAAGTCCGTTACTGCTTGGGTATATATTGTCGTCGGAATTATAAATATATGCAAATTTTCATCTCAATCAAACGATAGCAGGGGTGAAACTAACTAACATGCAAAAACCCTGAAAACTGCTACTTGTGTGTATATAGGGGAGACTTATTAATATTATATGATATAATTACTTATAACATGTGATATCTGGAGAATTCTTAAAACATTGTAAAGCAAATTAAACATTCAAAATGAGATATTTCTATAAACACAAAGTGATTTAATAAGAAATTAAGAGGCAGCAAAATTTTCAAAAACCCTGAATTCAGAGGTAGCCCCTGAAAAGTTTCACCCCTGCGATAGGAAGTGAATTAAAATTCGAAAACAAATTTTAAATGAATGTTAGGATTCATGCCCCCCCAGATCACCTCTCCTATGTCCGTTGCTACTTGGGCATGTATTGCCATCGAAGTTAACATGTATGCAAAATTTTAGTTCGGTGATAGGAAGTCCGGGAAAATTTAATTCTTAGATTTAACCCTTTGAAGCAGATTTCTCATCAAATATAATTTTTACACTTTTTTGATAGTTTTAAGTTATTTTAGATCTAAATAAGTGGAAAATGTCATATTTAAAATTTTAATTAATTTTGGTTCTAAAATATGGTGTGGGGCACTGGTGTCCCTTTCTGCGTTAAAGGTAAATTCATCCTGGGACACGGGTGTCCTATGAATAAATATTTTTACAAACTGCACTTATTTACAATTACCTATATATAGGAGTAGCAATAATTCATTACTGATCTTTTTTAAATAATCAAATTTAATTAGAAATAAATTTTTGAAATTGGTTGATAAAATTTTTTCAAACTACTTTTATTTAACATTTTTATTCTAGTAAAAAATTTACTCTGATAATCTAATAGATTTTTTATAGTAACTATTAGACTCTCTTTTATAATAAAAAACTATCATATAATAATAATATATGTAATAAGAGCGTCAAAAAATAAATAAGTAAAAGGGACACCGGTGTCCCATCTGCGTCAAAGAGTTAAGCCCCCACACATATAAATAAACAGCAAACGAAGCGCGTAAAATAATCCAGTGTTAGATGATATCGAAGATATTAAACAGTTGGAAATTTCACCGACTATCATTCTTTTAAATTATTGTAAGGATTTTTATATATATATAGAGAGAGAAAAGCTATAACTTTCTTAAAGGGTTATACAAATAAGTATACTAACGCAAATAACACAGTGTTAAAGCAGAATGAGAGAAAATTTCTAGTATTCAATAAATATGAGTACCTAATTCCAAAAATTTTGATGAAAGTGCTTAGAAATCGTATATATATATATATATATATATATATATATATATATAATATTTCTAATTTGAAGTGTTAATTTTTAATCCTTTCCACGTATATATTTTGTAATAATCATTTTATAATGTGTTTGTGGCTGTTATATTATTAAATATTTTAAACATCTATTTCTCTAACGTGGACCAATTACGATTACATTTTGTCGAAATGATACAATAGTGATGTAATTAATAAAATACACAAGGATAAAAAAAAATAATCTATATATTAATAGGCAAGCATGAAATTTGTGGTACACTTTTAACGTATTAATTATGAGAGTACAGGATTGAAAATGGTATCATTCTAAAGATATGATAAGCCAGATGTGCAGAATACAAAAATTATTTTCTTACGATGTCAAGAAGGTTTTTAAAAATACTTTTTTTAATGCATTTTTCCCTTTTATACACGTATTCTTTTTATAGATATAGTAATATATGTAGATCTATCACCCCTATGTTATCGTGCAAAGATTTTTGATGCCGAAAAAAAAGTTTTGGAATCAGCCATTAAGTGGTATTGAAAAAAAGAAAAAGAAAAGAAAAATGAATTGAAACTGTATCTGGAGTTTTTCATTCACCTTTAGTAAATAAATTATTCATAAATTTTATTTGCTAAAGTATTCGTGTGTATTCCCTTGTGTATTCATTCGGGAAAGACGGCCATATTTTGGTAAAATCGCCGTCTTTTCCCAAGTGTAAAGGAATCGTTTTTTTCTCCCCAATGATCAATCTGTATATTATTACTATATCTATGATTCTTTTACATTAAAAAAATACCTAAATTAGAAATTTGTTATATCTGGCAATTTCTGAAAACTAACAAATAAAACCATAGACACAGTAATTTGTACAATGTAGCATCACTATACTCTCGACTACAGAATTTTTAGTCTAAGAGAAAACAGCCGTTATATGGTAGAAATTTGAGTGAATGAGTGATTTGCGAAAGTTTTTACTGTTGCAAATATACGCAAGTTAAAGAAGGATTTGATTTATAAGTTTTCGATGAATTCACACGTTTTGAGATTTACATGCATGTCAATTAACTGAAATTGACTACTTATTTTTAAAAAAAAGTGGATTTATTACTGGCTTCTGCATGCATAAGAAAAAAGTAGAAGAAACAGAAAAAATTTCGATTTCCGGTTATCGATGAATTTATAAATTTTGAGATTAACATGCATTTGAATGGACAATATTCCTCCTTTGTGTTCGAGACTACAGGAAATCAGGTGTTTTGGAAAACAATCCTCAAATCTACCATAGCAAAGCATTGTGGACTGAAAATTTTTATCTCGCGATATTATTTATTAGAGTTACAGATTGTATGAAATTGAAGTAAGAGTGATGTATAGTTTGTTATTATTTATGCCTTTATTTTGTTTTTAATCCAGTTTTTGTAATATACTTTAATCAACATATATAATATTAACCCTTTGCGGCGCAAGACAATTCGGATCACTTAAATTATACTGCCACCGGAATTCATGAACTAAATTAAACCAAAAGAAATTTTAAATTTTAAGGTTAAAAAAAAACGGCCTTTTCTGATATGTTATAAATGTAAATTTTTGCTAAAAAATTTCCGGGATGAATTTTTGCAGCCGGATCTTAAATTTTGCGTCCTCGCAGCGAGGACAGCGCGCGTTAAGGGGTTAAAAGTTGCCATGTGAACTGTGGCGAAGGCGATGCTGACAAATTTAAATGGATGTTCTCTTTAATAAATTCCTTTATTAAAGTGATTGAAATTCTAATTATTTAAGCTTTGATGTTTATATCCAATGTGATCAATGGCATCTTTTTTTCTATATTAACTTGTAATGTGATTTGTTTGTAATCCTTAATTTTGTTCGCAATAGGCTTCGCTATTTTCGTTATAAACATTGACATTAGTTTCATGATTCATAAGTGATGATTGATTAACTTTTTACGCATTTTTTGACGCGTTTAATTTTTATTATCTTTTATTGATTATATATGTATAAAATGTTCTTCAATTTTACGATATGATTTTACCTACTGTGACGTCACAGGAATATTGTCCATTAACTGAAATTGACTACTTATTTAAAGGAAAAAATAAAAAAAAGTAGATTTACTACTAGCTTCTACATGTATAAGAAAAAAGTAGAAGATATGGAAAAAATTTCGATTTCCGGTTTTCGATGAATTTTCACGTTTTGAGATTTCCTTGCATCTCAATTAACTGAAATTGTTTACTTATTTTTTAAAAAAGTGGATTTACTACTAGCTTCTGCATGTATAAAAAGAATGTAGAAGATACGGAAAAAATTTCGGTTTTCGATTAATTTACACGTTTTGAGATTTTCTTGCATTTGAATTAACTGAAATTCACTACTTATTTAAAAAAAAAAAAAAAAAAAAAAAAAAAGAGGATTTATTGTTCTATCCTCTGCATATATAAGAAGAAAGTATAAGATTCAGAAAAAAATTAGATTTTTTATTTTTGATCAAGTTACACGTTTTGAGATTTCCTGAACTGAATTCGGCCATTTTTAGAAATATCTGTCTTTTTGAGTTCGAACACTGTACTTTATGAACCAATGGACTTAATTTAACTGAACTTGATATTTGTTTGGACTTTGGTTTTAATTGGTGCCGATTAACTTTTTTCGGCTATATCACCGCACAGGGAACGCTTCCACGTTACGATTTCCCCTTATTTCAGGAAAGTATCGACATCTACAGTGTACCAAACTTAGAGAAATATATTAAGTAAAACTCTGCAAATTCACTTTGAATGCATATCAACCAACAATTGGATCAGCTGTGTTGCAAATTAATTCCGTTTACGAGAAGGCAATTACTTTGCTTTGCAAAAAAAAAAATGGTCGATATTCGACCACTGGGCGATACTAGTATGTTTAATTTTCATATAATTAATTTCTATGAATGAAATAATTTATCAAATAATAATATTATAAACTATATTTATTTTAATATAAGCTGAATTCAAAGTACTTTAAACTAGTGCAATAATTTTATAAAAAATTATTTCCAGTAGTTTTTAATTATGCTTAAAAAGCACAATTTTGAATGACTGTACTTCATTTTAAAAAATACTTATTATAAAAAATAAAAAGATAATTATAACAAGTATTCTAATTATTTTCGATAAATATAAATATTTTCTTTTAAACAGCATTAGTAAAAGTTTCGTTCTATGAGCCTCAAATTAAATAATTTCCCATATGAGGTCCTCCCCCTTATTAACTCAATTTAAAATATTGAATGGCTTCTAAATTATTCGTGGGAATTTCATGAAAATTTATTTTTAAGATTATTTGATAATTTCAGTACCGAAATATATCTTCAAAGTTTAAATTGATAAACACATTTATTCATATTTCAATATAGATAAGGCTCTCTGGACCTTTTAAAAAAGCATCTTTTTTCAACAACTTTAAATAGCTAAAATTTCCAATCAAATGGTCCTTTTTTGCTCTCCTATAAAAATCTTGAACTTTTTTTTTTTTTTTTTTTTTTTTTTTTTTATTTTAGGAAGACATTTTAAAATATCTTAATTGCAATTTTCACTATTTCTTTTTAAATAATTTTTAATTGATACACATTTAAACTGTAATAGCTCATAAATAATAACGCATTTTACTTAAATATCGTCTGAAGGAAAAATCATAACCATTATATTGATTACTCGGTAAGGAATTTTCTACTCTAAACTCCACTCTAATCGCTCATTAAAATTCTGTTTAAATATGGAAATATAAAGAATGATTTTGCTTATTGATTTTGCTTTGGCGATGAAATTTACAAAAGCGATTTAATGGAAAGTAAAATTTAATAAAAGAAAATCATAAATGAATAGTACCAAAAATTAACAATTTTTAACATATAAGATAGATTTTTTTTTTTTTTTTTTTTTTTTTGCTCTGTCTTGAAAAGAAAAAAAAAAGTTTTTATGTTTAATTTTATCATTTCAACTTAATTTAAACAATATTATTGAACAAAAACAATTATATATATATATATTTATATATTTTATACTTAATTTAAAAAAAATAATAATAATGCTCTTATTTGCCAGGACCGAAAGCTTTAGCATTTAAAAAATAAAAATTAAAAAAAAGAAAATTGCATTAAGATTTTCGAAAATAAATTATCCATTTAACAAAATCAAACATAATACCAAAAGTAGTTATCCTCAAGATCAACAATAAAAGTATTTTTCTTTTTTCTTAAAAAAAAAAAAAAAAAAAAACTTTCATTTATACTAAAATTAATTAGTTCTGATAATTTTAACTGTGTGTGTGTGTGTGTGTTTTTTTTTTTTTTTTTTTTTTTTTTTTTTTTTTACGCATTACTTTCACATGTCTAAATTCAGCTAAAGTAGCTGAAACGTTAGATCTTTTAACCTAGAATAGTTTTAATAATAAAACGTGATCTGGTAAACTGGTAGTTATGTCGGCCACCTTGCTTACTTCTTCAATTTGCTTTCGCGAAGAAATTTACAAAAACGATTTAAGCAAGATTTAAATCAGCGTTCACGAAGCGCCCTCTATTATTAATTTTTACCCCCCACCCCATACTTCTCTCTCTTTCTCTTATACATTGAAAGTGTCATTGTAAGTGACATTATCATTCCCTGTTTTCGCGTAATGTTTTAAAACAGTGCAATATTTGTAAAGAAAGGGCTTTAAGCATGTAGTAAAATTTAATTTTTAAAAGTAGTTAATTTTTTTTAATTATATTTTTACATGAATAAATCAAAATATTGTTACATTGTACATTGATTATTCGCTATTAATTCTTTGAATAATTTACATTGAGCAACAATAGATTTTAATGTCAGTTTGCACGTTTTAATTAATTTTTACGCAACAATCAAATAACTCGGGTTGTTGATAAAGCAATAGTTTCCTAAATAGTAAAATTCATAACCTGCGAAATGCGAATACTTTCTAATTTATAATCACTTTATTCTATATACAATAGTGGAAAGAATTGGATTTGTAAAATTTTCGACTTCCAATTTCCGATGAATTTACACATTTTGAGAGGCCCATAACACGATTTAGCTGTTTTTAAATACATATCTCAAGAACTAATGCACAGAATTTCATATAATTTTACAGGTAGTTGCACTTTGACATGCCTATCAACTTTTGGAGAAAATCGCTCAATAAGTGGCATTGCCATCCCGTGTATCATAATTTTCTATGTGACAGTATAGGACGAAATTTCACGTAATTGAGAAATATTTGTAATGAATCATTTTGAAGTTAAAAATAATTAATCATATTAGTAACAGTCAACTACAAATAGTATAATAGTAATAATTACAATAGAAACAGTCAACTGGGAAAAAAAAATTATGTATGTAGTATAATGCTTTCATCCTGCGGGTGTAAATTTTCAATAGGAGTATTTTTGAAAAAAAAAAATCATTAATACCTTTACAACAAATGGTTGAACCACAGATCTATGATAATTTAAAGCAAAGTCATTGATTTTTTTTTTTTTTTTTTTTTTTTTTAATTAAAAAAAAGAAAAGAAAAGAAAAATTCTTTACATCTCATCTTGCCTACTGAGAATAATATTAACTTTCTTTCAACATTCAGTGTTATACCCCTCTGGGATAAAAACCGTCTGCATTTACCATGGGAAATGACTTTAACCTTTCAGCGGGCGCTGCTTATACGAACATGAAAGGTCGCGCGTATTTCTAACATACACTACTGTAAAACATGTATTTTAAAGTATCTGAATATTTTAATTATACTATAACCATTTGAAGATTAATAAGAACATTCAATTGGAACTTTTATTCATTAAAAATAAAACTGAAAGAATGAAGCTGAAAGCACAAAATTAATACAAAGTAATCAAAGAAACATCAGAATTATTTGAGAAAAAAATAAAGAATATAGTTGATGTTTTGTCATTTTTAATAAAAAGTGTAAAGTCAAAAGTTAATTAATTTAAAAAAATATTTAAAATAATAATGTTTAAAACAAAAACAACAAAGAATCATTTTAAACAGCGAAATAAAAAATCAAATATAACAAAACATTACATGAACGGTCGCGCGTATTTTTCAAATACAAATAGCAAATATATCATTGTCTTCATATCATTGTCTCGAGGTTCAAAAGATAACTAAAAATAGATCAATATATACTGAGTGAATATCCAAAGATAGGTGTTCCAAATACTCTCTGACTTTAAGATATACCACGAGATTCACCGCTAGTGTATCTCTCATATACGCGCGCCCGCTAGAAGGTTATTAAACAATTTGTACTATATTAATTTGCATAGGAAAACATAGAAGAATGTTTTGTGATGGTCACAACATACTTGCATGCAATATATGCAGTGCACATGCATGTTTTCGACTATAGTTTACATGTTGGTGCGAAATTTCAAATTTCCATTCATTTATAGGAAGAATTTAATAGAATTTCATGCATTCATTTCTAATATAACTCTCGCTTTCCGCGGGAGACTTGAACAAATATTTTATAATAGTAAACTTCAAGATATTAAATTACAGAAAAATAATATTAGAGGTTTCTATTAAAAATTGTAATAATAAATCTCAGATAAACTGTAGTCCTCAATGATATATCAGGATTTCATAAATCATCAACTTGTTTTCTGATTCAGTACCCATAATCAGAGTTATGACGTCGAATCTCTGTGTGCAAACATTGATTTAAAAATCGAAATCAAATATTAGAAAATAGTGATTCCAATTATTTATAAGCAACTGTATTATAAAACTAACTGTATGTATCTTGCAAAAATACAAAAAAAAAAAAAAAACTTTAATAACATTTAAAAAAAAAATTCTTCTGTTTAACACACTTTAGCTTCTTCTCTTATCAACTTTAAAGTTTACACGCTCTTATTTAAATTAACTTCCAGAGAGAGAAATATGTGTTCAGCAAAATCCTTTATCTTTGGATTTTGAATGGTTTCATCATAGACGTCAGAATAAACTTTTTTCTTTTCATCTAAATATACGCAACTTAAATTATTCAAAGTGTTTTCTCTCGACACAAAAATAGAGATATATATAAACACATTGTCCAAATATACTTTCGTTTCTGATTTACAGAGCTATACTAAATTTATATCGCTGTTGTTATGTCACTTCGAATATGATATTTTTGAACCATTAAACAATTATAATTCCATGTTAGGCCGCGGTAGCCTGGTCGGAAAAAGCAGCGAGTTCGTGATCGAAAGATTGCGGGTTCGGTCCTCGAGCCGGCCGAGGACCATCGTGTACGCTAATGGCGACTGGTGCACGTTAAACTCCGTCGTGGTCGCAAAGTCCTCCAAGTTCCCATCAAAAATTATACCTCTGGGGGTACCGGAACATGGGTTTAACTCGCTCTGATTCGGATCAAAACTCGAGTTCCTGTTGTTTTGCTGGTGCTGCCATCTTTCACCAGCTTCTGGAGCTAAAGTCGCACTTCCTCCCTATGAGGCTCTCCTAAATAACGGAAGACGCACCCCTCATGCCTTAAAAAAAAAATCCGGTCAGTTCCACTACCGGGGCTCGGAATTTCCGAGTGGCATACGACAACAACAACAACAACAATTCCATGTTGTATAACCCTATACATACCAAAAATACTTTGAATGAAACCCCATTAGATTAAAAACGTAGAAAATTGATTTATAAATGGAATGTCAGAGGCACTTACAAGCGTCGGATGTATATAACTCCCTTTAATTTCACTACACGGCCCTAGACGTTATATGAAGCCATTTTGTTCAAGAAAGGATTTTATAGCGTGCTGTCACTGTTTATGATGGCCATGTTTTCCGATCTTCATCCATCTTACAATTATTTTATATATTACCTCAAGAATCTACCGCAAGTCTTAGAAAAATAGATAAAAATTAAAAAGAAAACATTTATATATATTTTTGAGGTCTTGATCCCTTTTCGACCTCTATGCATAAGATGGCATACATAATTTTAGTTTCCCAGCATACTATAGGCATAGGGAACTTACGTAATTATGAAAATTTTCGACCTCGTTTTTTTTATGTTTTTAGATATTTTAAAATGTGAGGAATCCGAAAATCAGAGAATTGGTGTGGTGTCCGTCTATAGGGTATCAGTTTGTTGGTGTGTTAATTTTTTAGTGTGTACATGATATCTCAAGAACAAATGAGCGCAGAGAGATCGGACCAGTTTTAAAATATCCCTTATGAGACTGACAAGAACCCTATTTGTTTTCAACATTCTAATTTGAAAACTTCGTAAGTTATTGGAAGTTTAAGTTTTTCTTAACATTGAAGAATAGGGGAAAATTTCGCATAAATGTGTAAACGGTTCAGTGGTTGGGAAGGAGATATAAGGCATGCACACATACAACGATTTGTATTTATATTAAGATGTATTTTTAAGTTTTAGAATAAACATTTAATTTCCTGTGTAGTCGAATAAACGTTTAGATGATTAGGTATAATGCTGTTTATCAATGCACTGTTCTAGTTTTGGAAAGGTTGTTTGGATGTCATCCTTCGCACACACACACTTTATTTATTTATTTATTTTATTTTATTTTATTTTATTTTATTTATTTATTTATTTATTTATTTATTTATTTATTTATTTTTTTTTTTTTTTTTGGGGGGGGGGGGGGGGGACAATATTTGAGCAATCGCTTTCAACAAATATTGAAAATAAATATTGAGTTTAATTAATGATTCTTACACAAATTTTAATGCACTAATATTCGGCGGACCTAAATTTTTAAAATGCGGTTAATACCAAGTTGATTAATTGAAGAAAGTTTGAAAGCCAATTTCATAATTGCCTATTCGTACTCATGGAAAAAGTCGTACACTAAAGTACAAAATGTTTGTATTTTGGATTTAGCGAACTTTCTAATGCTTTGGGACCTTTTCTGTTGTTTTATATTTTTTAATCCTAAGTCTCATCTGTTCTCTATCAATGATCTAATGGATTATATTAACAAGCTTTAATACAATATAAAACTTAGATTTAACATACATAGTTTTAAGTAATCATAGCCTCTAAAAAGACACAAATTAAAATATTGCAGATTCTGTAGAAGAAAGTACTAAAGAGTAATACATTTTAAAAATAATTTAAAGATATTGCAAAATACATGCATCATTTCAATCAAAATGGTTTCGGTTCAAAAAAATTTTTTTTTCTTTTTAAATTTTAAACCCGATAAAATAGTTTTAAACATTTGAAGAATTATAATTTTTTATGCCTCTCACAAAGTGATATAACTCTTGAGCGAAATTCCGTCATCAGCAATTTCATTTTGCAATATGTCAGCAAAATTGAGAGGAGAGCAATTTATAGAACTCGATTGAGGTAATTTTTTATATCTGTATTTGAACAGTCATTTTGTAGATTATATAATCGAAAGAAATTAAAGTAACCGTAATATTATTATTTGTATATTATAACCATAATTATTATTATGTGTATGAAGAAAATTGAAAATTTTTATTTTTAAATTGCATGAAAAGTTTGTTAGAAAAAATCAACTATACAGATATTTAAAATTTTAAAAAGGTAGCAGACCTTAACCCTCTTTATATATATATATCGCAAAATAGCGTTCAAGTGTCTTCTCGATCTCCAAGGAAAATCTGAATATATTTGGTCAGAAGCCAGATAAATTGTAAAAATTCACAAAAATTTAGAAATTGACATGCATGTTAATGCTAAAATTGAGTGGTATAAAAATAGTTTTAAAACAAAACGTTTATAATTTTTAAATATCAATGACAGAAAAAAAAAAAAAAAAAAACAGTAAATTTTCCGTTAACTGGCATTTAATTAAGCTGGAAAAATTCGGAGAATATTTTTTGTACCTTTCCAATAAATTGTTTTAAAATATTTACTGCGCTTTTTAAGAATCTCACGTTCTCCTTTTTAACTAATCATAGTGTCCCATTTAACATAAAACAGATCATTATTATTTTACGTTTTCAAATGTTTTGAAGTTTGAGAAATCTGAAAATCCCAAAACTGATGTAACGTTCGTCCTTAAATAAAACAGTCTGTTAGTTTTTCTTTCAATTAGTTTTCTTAGTTAAGTTTTTAGCACTTTTTTTCGGCGAAAAAGGAAATAAAACTTTTTTTTAAACTAGAAAAAATACTAAATAATTCAAAAGTTTAAGAACTAGTTTATTTAAATTTAAAAATAAAGATCGTCATCAAAATTTGGAATTTAATGTACGTGCAGTACAAAATAAGCTAGAAATTTTTTCTCGATCTAATACTATTGTTTAGCATTGAATAATTTGTTTAATTTGTACTAAACGTTCTTTCTATACCAAACACTAAATTTTAAAACACAAGCAACTTTTATTTTTATTCGTTATTTTCCAATTTGTTCTTGGGATGAGTATTAACAGTAAAAAAAAAAAAAAAATGTAACAGCGTGTAAAATATTTAAACTCAAAAACTTCTTCACACACCATAAAATTAGTGTAAGTACTAATAATAACAGGAGACTTGACGTTGGAATATTAAAACCCGAATAAACTACTACGTCAGAAACGCCAAAAGAAAAATATTTGCTATGCATACAGCTGTTTCGGTAGCCTTAAGCGTACAAAAAGCGCAAAAAGAATTCTGAATCTGGAGAAGAGCTCGTATATATAGGAGAGGGACCGAATTTAGTTCAACCAATAGGATTACGGGAAAGGTGGAGTGTGTAGCCAATAGGAATTTAGGAATGTTAGCTGTGTAAACAGTAGAAAAATTAAGAAAATGCGGGCTGAATGTAAAATTTCCAACAATCAGACAAATAGGGAACAGCGAAATAACAATTTACAAGGTTTTTAAAATTTTTATTTATCGGAATCTACCGGTTTCGAAAGGACGTGGCCTTTCTTCTTCAGGTACAAAAAACACGTTCAACTACCTTGGAAGCAAAAGCAAGACGGTCTTACGCGTGTTTCTTGCAGTGGTAGTGTTTACATTACCTTTATGGTGTGTGAAGAAGCTTTTAAGTTTGAATATTTATTGTACACCAGTTCTTTAATTTATTAATCTAAAATCTAAAATATGCCTTTGCTTATACATGTGAAGACTAAGTTTAGATTTTCTTACTCAGTTTTATTAATTTTGTAACGTTATTTGTAACTTTATCATAAATAAAAATGCAAAGTACTTGGAATATAATGTTCTTATATCTAAATTCTTTTACAGTGTGTGAATATGAAATTTCAGAGAAATCGGCTCTGAAATTACTTTTTTTTTTTTTTTTATATGTAATACATTGAAACATTTCATTGTTTATTTTTAGATTCCAGATTATTGTATGTTATAGCAGCAGCCATGTGAGAAACGACAGAAATTTTAATTAACTATTTTTGCAGAGAATAATTTAGAGAATGCAGGGAGAATTTAATACATTTTCATGCAGATTTTCTAAATCCATTCATATTAATATTTTTAAAAATCCTATTGTTGTTACTATTTTTAAGATGCGACTTTTCTAATGAATGCGAGGTCTGTCCTTGCAAGGCTGCAAGATGTATTAAGATGAGTAGATGATGGGTTTAGGTAAATTTGACGCTTGAGCGGTAAGCCGCAAGAATTTCTAAAACTCATAATGTTCTGAATATTTACCTAATTTTGAATCCAACTGATATGGCTTCCTTCTTGAAAAAAGGCACTGGTACGAAAGACACAACAGCTTTTCATGTTGTTAATCGACGGAAAACTTTCTCCAACATCGAAACCTTTTGTCAGAATTTTTGTTATAATAAAGACCTTAGACAGAGATAATTATCCCATTCATTTGAAATCAACATCTTTTATTTTTTTTTTCTTCTCTAAATGTGTGAAATTAGATTTGATGTAGAATATATAGCATTTTTTAAAAGTTTGAAAACTGAAAGATCTTGTCTTATACTGTCAAGATCTAGCCTTCATCAGAAGTAATTAATACCTATCATTAATAGTTTAGTATCTATAAAACATGAAAAGTAAAACACTCACTATTATTAGCTATATTATTCAACAGTTAAAATATATCATTTCTCTCAAAAACAAGGTCTGATAACTCGGAATCTACCCTTGTCAGTTTTAAAAGTTTTTCTTGAGTCAGAATCACAAAACGCTACCTGGCTGAATCTAACAATTTCTGAGATATAGGCTCATTTCTTTTATGACTTCATCAAACACTTTTAAGCGGGATACGATTTTTTCTGAAGCTCAAATGACAGCCTCTCTATCTATGACATGTATTTTGATGACTTGTAAAAAAGAAATACAGGGTGTTTATAAAGTCCCGGACCCATTTTGATGTTTAATAACTCATACAATAATAAAGATAGATTAAAATTAATAACATAAATAGTTAGATAGACTCAAAAAGTTTCATGACCCTTGTCAATGAACTTCCACGTGTGCCCTCTTCGTCGCACGGATAGTCAAGTCGATAGTCAATTTCACACCAGGTAGCGGCAAGCATGTCCGAATTAACCACATGCATCTGAAATTAACCACATGCGCAGACGATATTTACAAAAGTAAAGATATTCAAACCTGAAAAGAAAATATATGAGTTATTCCATCAATAAACGCCATAAGTTTGTTTATATCTTCATTATTTTATGATTTATTAAACGTCTAAATGCGTCCGGGACTTTTTAAACACCCTGTGTGTTCGTTGTTCAAAAGGTTTGTTTACTTAATTCCTCTCACTGGAAAGTGTTTCCAAAAGTTTGTGGTGATGTTTAGAATTACAAAGGAGTACCTTGCGTGAACTGCTTATTTTAAACGATGGTGCTTGTACAGTAACTGGCAAAAGTTTTGAGACAATATATTTTTCTGTAAGCAAAATTTTTAGCTGTGTAAATTAGTTATTTATAGCTTCAGTCCGAAACTATAGATATGTGTGAAAATTGCTAATTTAAGAAAGATCAAACTTAAATTTGAAAAGTTCAAAGCAGAAATTTTGAGACCATCTGACAACATTCAAGTTTTTAATACTTGACTTAAATATATGTGATATTGTCACACACACAAGGGTTCCACTAGCTCAGTGATTAGAACAGAAAAATTCCACACAGATGATATGGGTTCGTATCTCGCCTCTGGTTTTTAAATTAAGGAGGGAAGTACGCGATTTTTTAAGATCAGGAGCCCCCCCCCCCCCCCCAAAAAAAAAAAAAAAAAAACGACTTATCGTCAAGAAGCATTAATCCCAAGGATGTGCGTCTCAGACTGTAATAAGAACACAGTTCAAATATTCAATAAGATGGCCCCCAAACATGGACTCACACTGAGTAAGGACATTATAAGACATCGTCTGTATGCCGCTGGATTGTGTGAATGGTTCCATGCAAACAAAAACTCTCAACAGAGAAAAGAATAGAAAAATCCGTTAGAAATCGCTAAAGAGTACGAAATGTGGACAACCAAAGATTTGAAGAAGGTTCTTTGGAGCGATGAATCCAATATCACATAATTTGAAAGTGATGCCCGACATTATATTCACTAAAGAATGTATCTCCGGTACCAAAGTTCAACATTGAAGCAAGAAAACAAACCAGTAACAGTCTAAAGGGCTTTTCATCGGAATCGCGTCATTCCCCTACTAACATCGATGAGAATATAGATCAAAATGTTTATAAAAACATTTTAGAAGAGCACAGTCTGTCTTACTCTCCTAAAAAGATTTTTCAGCAAGAAAATGATCCCAAGCACACCTCCAAAATGGTGACAAATTCGTTTACAGTTAAGAAAGTTAATGTTTTGGACTGTTGAGTTAGTCACCGAACCTCAAACTAATTGAATGAACACCTTTGAGAACACATCGGCAGAAAAGTCGAGTCATGCAAGCATTCTTCCTTCAGGATGGGTGAAATTCCCTAAATCCACATTAGAAAGCCTTGTTAAATCTATTCCCAGACGGTGAGTCGCAGTCCTCAAAGCAAAAAGATATTCAACTAAGCAATCAATACTGCTGTATTTCGTTACATTAAGACGTTTAATTTCAATAAAATTTCAGAAAAACTGAACTAAATCAAAACTTTTGCTAATTTTTTTTTTTTTCGAATTTCCGAAATATTTTTAATTCATACATACATGCTAGTGTTGCATTTTATTGAGCTTTAAAAGCGGTACAAATTACTAGCTTACACTATTAAGAAATTTTGCTAACAAGGAAAAAGGGCAGAAAAATATATCGTCTCAAGACTTTTGCTAGCTACTGTATATTTCTTAATCCTCATTACAAGAGTTTATAGTAATTCATGTCAAATTTTTCATGGAAATCTTCTATGCCGATTATAGATTTTTCTCTAGACTATTTCTTTTATTTATTTATTTTTAAGAAATGTTGCCTCACTCAGTACGGATATATTATGCATAAGAAACCGTAAAATCGTAAAAAGTTTTAACATTAATAAAAAGTTTTAAACAAAAATCGAACAATTCTAATTATGAAGAGGTCATTTCATCTATTTCCTTTCTCTTACCCCTAGGGTCGAGAAAGTATTGTTTTAGGGTCAAGTTTTCGAACGTGATTTTTTGTTATATTTACATGCTCTGAGGTCCTCTGAATACGAAAATCATGTTTTTAGCGAGTGGTTTTGTGTGTCTTAAATGTGTGTCTTTGTATCTTAAATGATGATTTGTGCCTTTTTAAGAATTCAAAACTGCCCTCATGAATCTAGAAAATGCCCCTTTTTACTTTCTCTTACCCATAAGGTCGAGAAAGTATTGTTTTGGGGTCAAATTTTCTAAAGTGAGTTTTTGTTATTTACACCTTTTGAGGTCCCCTGAATCTGAAAATCATGTTTTTAGCAGTTGGTCTGTGTGTTTGTCTGTGTGTCTGTTATCAGCATACCTCAAGAACAAATAGTAGCAGAAATTCCAAACTCGGTATTCTGAATGCGTATCATATAGGGATGCTACAGTAAGCTTTCCGTTGAGATGAAGCAAATGGTTCCTGTACAGGGACATTCATAAGTATTCAAATACATTACATCTATAGGGGAAATTGCAGATAAGTAGAGTTTAACATCTATAGACTGAACAGGGGAGCAGTCCCCGCTCACCGCTCGAAGAGCGGTGTTGAGCGCTTCTAGAACCGAAGTTCACGTGGGCTGTCCCGAGAAGAACCCCCTGCAGACCTGCCTGACGTTTATTTAAAAAGCAAGAAGGTTTTACGTAGGCATCGCCAGGCATGAAGCCTTACCGCGACAAGGGGCGATGGAAAACAACGTAGAAAGAGTACATGGTCATCGCCTGGCTGAAAGCCACCTCGCGACATTGGGCGATGATAATTTTAGATGGATTGTGCCAGGCCCTTAAGGCCTCTCGCGACAGACGGCACTAGATGAGTTGTCACAGCTCTTGATATGCACTAGAGAGTTCAAGTTTGACTAGAATAGTCCAGGTGGTACAATTGGATGACAACATGGATGTCAGTATTGCAGAAGAACTGTGCACTAGAATAGTCCAGGTGGTACAATTGGATGACAACATGGATGACAGTATTGCAGAACAACTGTGCAGAAAACTGATTTTGCAGGGTAATTTGGGTAACAGAGGAGAGAATGAGAGAGTTAGGATTGTTGCTAATTTAAACTATAGAGTTTACTTAGTTTTTAAGAGAGGTTTTCAGTAAGAGGCTTCCTTGCAAACAGATTTTTGTTTTGGGGACGGGTATTTTGAAAAAGGGTGGGAGAATAAGTAGCTTCATTTGGGAAGAAGATTAGCTGCCAGTGGGAATAGTTATTAATCAGTCAAATTGGTACATCTATAGACTGCACTAAACCAAATGAAACGAATATATATTTTTTGTAATAGAGATAGTCAACTGGGAAAAAAAATTGTGTATGTAGGAGCCTCGCCGCCACCCTGGGGGGCGAGTATCCCTCGAGGGGGGTAAAATTTTCATGATGGGTATCTTTCAAAAGAGCTCGCCAATACCTTTAAAACGAATGGTTCAACCATCGATCTGCGATAATTTAAAATAAAATTATCAATTTTTTTAATTTTTAACAATTTATTATTATTATTATTATTTTTTTTTTTTTTTTTTTTTTTACTGTAATATTGAGAATAAATTTAACTTTTTTTTTTTTTGGGGGGGGGGGGATATTTAGTGTTATAGTCTCTAATATGGAAATTGTCTGTATTATCATAAAAGATGATTTTTTTTTTTTTATAATAATTTTAATAAATTATTTTTTAATAACAGATTTAAATTCTATATAAATATAGGTGCATTAATGAAACGGGGGGTTGAGGGGGCCGGTAACCCCCCCCCCCCCTCACACAGAACTAATTATCAAATAAAACTCTTCCGAATCCTAATTTGAATTGTTTAACATAGGTTTACATAACAGTACTCGTTATCTTACCTCTTAATCTCCAACCTGTATTTATAGTATTAAATTTCAGGGTAAGAGAAAGTCGTGTGAGTGAGACACCAGATTATTTTTTTATAAAACCATTAGATTACAAATTTATAATAATGTGTTTTTCTCTATTGTTATTTTAAAGACTATTCCTAAATTTTTGTTTTAAGATCTATTACAGCTAAAGTAAAGTAATATTATCTTTAGAAAAAGTTGAATATTCATTTAATGAAGCAATAGTTTTTTTAATAAAGTTTCATTCAGAAAATTTGCAATTTTGTAGAAATCTTAAGAGTTTTTTTTTTTTTTTTTTTTTTTTTTTTTTTTTAACCTACAGTGCAAAATTTACAATAAATAAAAGCACGATATGGTTTATGGTTACTTAGAAATCATTTTATTTCATTTGAAAAAAAAAAAAAAAAAAAAAAAAAAACTCTTAGCCTGGTAATAGGTATAAAATTCTAAACAAAACAGAATTTAATTTAGTACGACAGGACTTATGTGCTCTAATTATGTTGCTCTAATTATGTTGCTCTATTCTTCTTCCATATAAAGGCATGCAGTAACTGTGTTTCATCCCCAAGCATCACTAACTATATTTATTTCTTAAAATTTCTTTGGTATAGTTTTAGCATAGGAGCCCTTTGGTGGCTTTTAAATTTTTGTTGTCATTTTGACGATGAACTAAAATGGCTATCGCAATTGCGTAAGTAAAGATCTTGGCCGAGCTATTTTGGTGCCAAATTTCAAATTTCGACAAAGGGTTCTGTATTGAAGCTGTTCCATTACTTTAAAACTTTTTTCTCAATTTTATTTTAAATATTTTTAAAAAATGTTTACACGTTCATTTTTTTTCCGGCATAAAAAGAAAGATATTTACTTATTTATTTTTGGCTCTTAAATAATAGAATCTTTCGATATACAATTTTTATAATTTTAATAAATTTTTAATAGTTAAATTTATGTCACAAAATTTGTTTACTTTCAGAAATTTTATTTCTTTTATTAAATTTAGGCCTTTTCCGACCTTTTCGATTTATTTTAATCTACTAGAAATTGCCCTCATTATTTTAGAAACTTTACTTTCAGTTATTTTTAAAATGTTACTTATAAATATTTTCAATTAAACTTCTTAGTTAACTAATTACCTCATATCCTTTTTAAAATTGTGATAAATACATGCAAATAACTTTCCTCTCTTTTTTTTCCCACCACATTTAATAATGCATAATATATATCGTTCTATACTGAAGTTGTTCCATTTCTTTGGCACAATTTCTCTAAATTTTATCTTAATTATTTTAAAAAAGTATTTGCACATTCATTTTTTCCCCCCGACATAAAAAGAAATATGAAAATCAAGGTATAAAACTACAAATAGCGACAATGCAAAATCGCCGACTGAAAGAAATAGTCCTCTCGCATTAAGAAAAATTATTATAGTAAAAAGAACATATTTTAAATATATATATATAGTTAGAATATATTTTTAACACATTCAATCAAAAATAAACAAAATATAAAATTAAATAACAAGAAGAATTGTATGTAGATTTTATGATTAATACATTTTTTGTTTAAATCTTAGTGAAGTAAGTTGTGTGAATAATCTTCAACATAGAAAATGGTCTTTTTAAGAATCAATGAGGATTTCGATTAATATGATTATTTTTAGTATTATGTAATTTAAATAATATTGGTGGTTAATCTTAGTCTCGTAATGCTACTTTTATTAAAGTTTTATTAAGTATTTTCCTTAAGAGTTCGTTAAAAATTTTGACAGTTAAAATTTACAGAATTTGAAATTCCGTAAAATAAATGAAATCAACATTTATTTATATCGAAAGATTATTTCTTCATATTCGTAGTCACTCAAATAATACATTAACGATTAATTGCTTTTCTTGAAAAGTGTTTCTCTAAACCCACATAAAGTATTATTATGCAAATAAGAAAAAAAACTTTAAAACTGAATAAATCAAAAATTCCAAAAAGAAGAAAAGCAACAACTTCCCCCTGAAAGAGCCTCATAAAAAAAGCGTTTGATAGCAATTTATTTAAAATTCCCTTTCTTATGAAAAAAATAAATAAATAAACAATGTAAAAAGCAAAGAATTCCTTGAAAATGTTTCTTTTTTTATGATAGCACGAAAAGCCATATCGAGACATTTTTTTTTATCGAACGAATGCATTTTAAAAGAAATTCTTTATGGAAACACACAATGAAAAGAAACCATTCATGCATATTACACGAAATATATAAACTTCGGAGAAAATCCGATATTGACAAAATAAAAACTGCTAAAAACGATGTGTGGCATTTATTTAAATTGACGCTTCTTTTGTGAATAATGTTAAAGAGGATAGATTAAAAATATTCCAGGCTTTCCATCACTTTTTAAACATTTTGTAAAATAATAACAACGAAAAAAAAATGTTTAAATGTTTATAATAAAATTAGTAAATATAAAATAAGTACATACTAACTAGCATTTAAAAGTACGAAGAAAATATAAAAAGTTATAATTAAATTTCTGCTATAAAAAGCTTCTTGCAATTATAATGGCATAGTGAATATTTATTGCGTATGAGTCATTTACTTTGTTATGTATTCCGTGTTTCCATACAAAGTACCACCTCGTGAACATTTTTGAAATAATTCTTTTGATTATTACTAAGCACATCTCATGAATCGATCACAAACCAAATTTGGTGGCAATCCGCTCGCCCGTTTTTGATGCATGGCGTTGTATATCACTGGTGCTAGTGTTGCAAAGGCTGAAAAAAACCCGTTGCTTCCCCGGGAATAAACCAGATTTTTTGAGAAGGAAATTTTGAAAAATTCTGGGAGTTTTGAAATAATTTGATACATGGACGCTTTTTTTTTTTTTTTTTTTTTTTTTCATTTTTATTATTTTTAATGATTTCCTATTCAGCATTTTCAACTGTAACTGTGAAAAGCAACCCAACTCTTCTTTCTTTTGCAGACACAAAGTCAGTTATTATTATTATTTCATAAATAGGCATTAAAATAGAAAGAATATTTCCAATAAATTTCAGAATAAAATATTTCTTCAATGTTAATAAAACTGTGTATTCAAAAGGTAAATAATTTAAGCATACTCTAGTAATATATAAAAATAAAATATAAATATGCATATTTATTTTAAAAATACAAAGGAAAATATTTTTTAAGTAGAAATGAATATTCATCTTTTTTTTACTTTTAATTTTGTAAAATACTGATGTAATAGTAGTTTGTTTTAAATTTTTATTTTTATTTTTATTTTTATTTTTATTTTTTTTTATTTTTTATTTTTTTTTTTTGTTGTTGTTGTTGTTTAGAGTTGACTGTACTCGTCTGTGAAACATTTAAAATGATAATTATTGAAAAAAGAAAAAGAATCATTCATAATTATTGCATTCAAAATGATAATTTCAGTTAAGTAATCTTTTAAAAACCTTTCTGATCAAGTAATATTACTTAGACCTCATTTTTAAGTTTAAATCAGAACATACATAATTTAAATTTATTTCCTTTGCTAGAAATAATTTTAAAAAAGACCAAATTTTAAAAATTTGCCAGTTTCTTTCTCTTTTGGGTTTATAAAATATATTAAAAAGTATTATGTAATGGTTGCAATGAACAGAAGTAGTATTGCCTGAAAATAAAATTGCTCCTGCATTTAAAACTAGTTTATGCAGTACTCATTGACATTTTAAGTATTTTGTATATGTATGTTTAATGCGTTAGCCCTAACTTCCATTTTTAAAATGACTGGTTTTGTTTACATTTAAAATTTCCAATATTCCCTTAAGTTCCTGGTTCATTCCCAAAAATTCCTGGGTTTATTCCCATCTTTCAGAAACTGTGGGTTTTTTGCAACACTGCTGGCGGCAAATCGCGACACTCGGGCCGCATGTGGCCTGCCGTGTCATACTTTGTGGCCCGCAACGGAAGTCACGAAATTTATAATATGTCATACTTGATTAACACCCCAGCAAAAAAATAAAAATAAATAATAAAATAAAATAAAATAAAAACTGAAAAATCTGAAAATATTTGGAACAAAAATCATAAAATATGCAGAATAACTGCAGTTTGGAAGCAACAAATTTACATATTTTTTTCTCCTTAAATTTTTTATTGTTCCAAATACTTTCAGATTATCTGCAGTTTTGTGCATTTTTTTTTTTTTTTTTTTTTAAGTTTCTCTGCTTTTCTAATTTTATTTATTTATTTATTTATTTTACTGACAATGGAAGTATGAATCAGTAAAATTGCTATTGAAACCAAACCAAGCTTAAATTAAAGAGCATTGTCGAAAACATTGGGTACGGTACAAATTTGCTGCAACAACTCCCATGGGGGTGAGATATGCCCTCTATTAGTTTTAGTTATTTCTATAAAAGCCAACAAAACACACACCGTAGTGTGAACAGATCGTGCAGTGCTAGCGTGCTTGACTTCGGATACGGAGGTCGTGGGATCGAGTCCCACTAGGGCGTTATGTAATTTCTTTCAAATTTATTTTTTTCTTTTTTCCTGTACGTTTTTAATTAAATTAAACTATTAATTTAAGAGAAAATATTTATTACATTAAGAGATTGTTTTTTTTTTTTTTTTGAGTATTCCAATTATTAAAGTATTGAGAATAAATTTAGGAAATGCATTTTTTTATTTATAAAAAAGAAAACCATGTTTAAAGCTACGAATATAGTTTCTAATTTATAATAATTATGATTAAAAGTAGAAAAATCATGAAACCATAAGTATTTTTCACAATTAGAACAATATATATAAAAAGATTGATCACAATTATTTGAATTTCAATTTTGTTCACCGTCAATTATTGTTCATCACGAACAGTTTGTCAAATATTTGGCTTTTCGTCGAGATTACTTGATTTGTAAAATTCATATTTACCCAGATTTTGAATTTTTTTAGATATAAATTAATTATAAATTAGTAAAATCATTTTGAGAAAATTTGTCATTGTCTTCAATATTATTGTCAGTTCTTCCGACACCACGAAGCTTGACAGTTGTTTAATGAAACATTTGAAATAAAAGTTAAATGCGACGTCGAATAGTTAAGCAACAGCTGTTCATCATTCAGGATTTTTCATGCAAAAAATTGCCTGAATAAATAATACAATTGAGAGCAGACGATTAACTCTTGCTATTAATGTCGTCGTTAAAAAATAGTAATTAATAATTTTTATAAAACAATCATTAACAAAACTTTATCTGAATGTAATCATTAACAAAATCTTACCTAAATATAATATAAAAGTATTTCCCGTTAAATTATTAAATTCTTTAAATTTAATAAATAAATTGGTTAAAAATAAAAAAAATATTAAATTGCCCGAGCTGGAAAAAAAAAAAAAAAAAAAAAAACTTGTTTTAATGTAATTAATATTTTCTTTTACAATGATGATTCATTTTAATTAAAAATGTCAAAAACAAATATTTCAGTTAAAATAAAAAAATAAAATAAAAAACGCCCTTGCGGGGACTCGATCCCACGACCTACGTATCCGAAGTCAAGCACGCTAGCACTGCACCATCTGTTCACACTGCGTTGTGTGTTTTGTTGGCTTTTATAGAAATAACTAAAACTAATAGAGGGCATATCTCACCCCCATGGCAGTTGTTGCAGCAAATTTGCACGGTACCCAATGTTTTTGACCATGCTCTTTAATTTAAGCGTGGTTTTGTTACAATAGCAATTTTACTAATTCGTACTTCCCTTGTGAGACATCAAAAATTAATAGAATCGCATTGAATCTTTGAAATGAAAATACCGGTTATTCTGTTTCTCGAGAAACAATATTGCACTAATTATTATTAATAAAATATTATCAGATCAGTTTTTCATTCTTATTATTTTACATTTTTATGCATAGTCATAAATGTTTGACAGTTCTATTGTTATTTTATCATAACCTACATGCAGTGCTTCCCGCGTGAATAAAATGCATTATTATTATACTTTTTAATTTATAGTCATAAATTTATTACAGTTCTAGTGTTTTTTTTTATGAATATAATATGTATGCTGATAGAAATACAAGTTTCCTCATGAGTACATTTCTATTTTTCAGCATTTAAAATTCCAATTTTCAATTCATGAATTCCATTTTTTTTTTTTTTTTTTTTTTTAAACGGAACTCTTTGGTGATTTTATCCTTTCTCTTTTCTCTCGAATGTTGACTGTTACTAATAGTTCATAGTTTTTGCAAATTCTCTCATCGTTAGGCTTATGTGTTATGTTAGTGTCATTTCTCTTCTGCGTAAGTACTTTAACTTGTTTTTACTAATCATTGGTACTCAAATTAATTTAATACCGTGACTAATTTTAATCGAAATAAATCTCAATTAAAATTTATTTTATGTTGGTATCTTCATCTATCTTTTGTCTGCTGAGTATTACAATGGTACTAAATGATTCAAATTATATATATATATATATATATATATATATATATATTCGTGTGCATAACATATATACAGTGCTTTCCACATGAATAAAATGCATTTCCAATGCGACCTGCCATGTGTTTTAGGTTGGATATCCTGGTTTATAACACATGTTTAATTGTCACCAGCCTGTAATATTCTATTATATACTCTTAAAAAATCGAAAATTTCTGTAAAAAAAATTCCTAGATAAAATTTCTGTTTTATAAAACTACAGAAATTTAGTTTAAAATAACATTTTGATCTGTCAAAAGAAACATTTTTCCTGTAACGTGATAAAATTTGTAAAGATTAATACAGGTGTTTTTTTTTTTTTTTTTTTTCTGTTTTGCATATAGAAAATGGGCTCTGATTCGATCCTGGCTGGTAGAACTGGAGAATTAATGCGACAATTTTTACGGTGCGCACTACGGAGAAATCCGTTGTGCACAAGTATTCCCTGTGTTGTTTTTTACAGAAAATTTTTATCAATGCATTTTTCGTTTAGCAGGCGGATATTTTCTGGCAACTTTACTGCCAGTAATTTTCTGTAATATAATGAGACGTTATTATTATTATTATTATAGTGTAGTTTCATTCTTCAGTAATAGGAAGACATTTAAAAAGACCAAATACAATTACTATTAAATCGTTGCTTTAATTTCATCTACACACGATATTTTTTGTGAAGGAGAGTGTTTAATAATATTATTATTTGTATATACAGTAGGATTTGGAAAAACAAATCTACTAAAACCGAAGTAAGGGATAAACTGAACTTTTCAAAAATCATGGCAGATTGCAAAATTTTATCTTGCTTTTTAACCTGTTTATAAAGAATTAAACTGCAAAACAAAATTTGAATAACTACATATAAAGAAGTGTTTCATAGAAAAAAAAAAGAATAATAATAATCCAAAATAATAAATATAATATTAACCCCAGTTCCGCAAGATTAAATCTACCAAAATCTTTTAAATTAAAGAAAATTAATTGATCTTAATTAACGAGGTAAGAACTAATATGTTGAAATGTAGAGGAATTCACAGGTAAAAAAAAAATCAGCAAAATACCTGAAAAGGTTTTTCTAGGAAACCTGCAGGTATTTTGGACTTTCTGAAACAAACGTGTCTGAAACCTTTAAAAATACTGAATATCTCCAGAAGGAAACCCACTATTTTTATTTTTCTTCAAAATACCTGTTGAAATCTTTAAAATGCCTGCAAATTCAATAGAAAGTCCGAAATACCTGCAGTATACCTGAAGTTTTTTGGCTGATTTTTTACCTGGGAAGTGAAAATTGTTAATTGTTCTATAAAAAAAAAATAATTTAGAATGATAAGATGTTTGAAATATATAAAAATAAACTTTGGATACGCAAATCTTGGAATAATAGTTTAAACAGATATGGCACAACATGGTTAATTTTTTTTTTACCTTAAAATGGCCAATGCTAAAGTCAGTTTAAGAATGTTGTATGAGAATCATAGCAAAGTTCACATACATAAAATAGCTTTTATGCTACTTTTTGCTTCTTTATTATTTCTCTATAATCTAGAGCAGAGTTAGTTAACCTTTTTACACCTACCGCCCACTTTTGTATCTCTCTCTTAGTAGTAAAATTTTCTAATCGCCCACCGGTTTCATAGTAATGGTGATTTATAAAGTAGGGAAATAACTTATAAAATTTATAAAGCAAAGTTGTAGCAAGTTAAAGCATATATCCATTTCTATGTTTTTAAACAGTCAATCAAATTTAAAAGAAGGAAGCGCTTTGGTATCGGACAAAATCTTTACTATCCATCATTAAAAACTGAAACGCCCACAAGTGAGACGTTAACTACCACTATCTACAGAAAATAATTGAAAAATTTAAAATTGTAGAAAAAGTAATTTTAATATTTGTAAGTTTCAATGAACTTTTTCGTTAATTTGCAATACAAATCTGATGAAAAAGTATTTAAACGCAATTGGGGGGGGGGGGGGGAATCGAAAGCATGTACTTTTAATGGATGCGTTTTTTAGGTGAAACACTCTATTTGAATAATGGGTAGATAATTGTTTATGGAAAACGATCTGTTATATTTTATTTAAAAAAAAAAAAAAAAAAAAACAGATTCTATTAAAAGCCTAGAAATAATACAAAAACGACAGTAACAAAACTACTTATTGAATTTAAATTTTTCCAAAATTATTTAGCTCTTTTTGCATTTTCTATTCATATTATATATTTTTAATTAGTGTAATTATATAAATCATTTTTAAAAAATGTTTTTATTTAAATAATGCATCCAAAGGTTTTTAATCATCTTTTTATTATAATTATTGTTGTATATATGTATATAAATGTAATTAACAGGGAATTACTAGCATAAAGAAGTTTCTAACGAGAAAAATAGTAAAACTGTAATTATTTAGACCAAAAAAAAATTGTAGTCTTAATTATTGCTCACAAAATTTAATCTAAAATCTTTGACTAACTCTGATTTTATTCAAATATTCCATGTTTTCTAACCATACCAAACTATACTTTCAAATTTTTGTTAAACATTGCGTTTATAATTTCTTTTTTAATGTTTTAAAATTTTGAGGTTAAATGCAAGTATGGATTATAATGAAAGACTCAAATAAAATGTAAAATAATTTCCTTTGGAGGCATTTCTTTCTTCTTTACAATGTTTTCAATTTACTAACAATGGTCATATAACAAATACACAATGATCATATACATCAAAGTTTAATTTCTATTATTCTCTAATTTGCCTAGAGGTGTTGAAATTTTCAAAAGTTTCTCACCGTTCCTATAATTCTCCAAATTGTGTCAATTTTATATCATTATCAAATAAAAGAGGGAAATTTGCTGACTGCGCTTTTCCTTTTCTCTGAGAATAATTTTAAAAGAGGATTTCAGTATCTGAAAAGGACGTTCTCGCGTGGCATAAATTGTAATTCTTAAATGTGAAGAATTGCTTATTATTATTATTATTATTTTTTTCTGTGTGCCTGACGTTTATTAATAATCTCGCCTAGAAAAATTAATAAACAATGTATATTTAATAATTTTAAATATATAATGACATAAACTTTATCGGACGGTATGCTTACTCTTGCTGCTGCATTCGAATCCATTTCGATCCCAAACCAACATACATGAAAATTTGTATTTAAGTAGAATATGCTGCCAGCAAAAAGCAGTAGGAATTGTAAAAACAAATTTAATTCAAAAATAGGAAATGGAAGTACGGCTATATATTGAAATTAAAAAATTGGGTCCTTTTGGACTCCATTTGATACATTTCAAAATGAATATCCAGTTCGACCATTCGAAATGAATACGGATGGGTTAAGTAGAAAATTATTCCCTTTAAATAAGTAAAATAACAATAAAGGAGCGGTAATTTCTTTTAAAAGTTAATTATATTAATTCTATTGGTATCAAAAACAAATTAGGAACACAAACTTTTCTTTTTTACTTGTCGAATTTCTAATTACGTTATTGAAGCATAAAAATAAAAAATAAAAAATAAGTTGTTTTCGTTCAGACAAAATAGTGTTTGACTAATTATCTCTTAATGTTTGTAATAACAAAATCCATGGAAATGATCGATTAACTTCGTCCGCGGAAAAACATTTATTGACTCCAAATGAATAATGGAACTTACTGGGAACTGACAATGCTTCATCAAATATTATTACGGGATAAATTTTGTTTGTTTGCCTAAAAATTACAGCATTTTTTATTTACATATGTATAAAGAGAAAAAGATGCAGATACATATTTATCATTAAGAATATCCTTCATATAAGTTTACATGTGAGATGTAAGTACTTTAAAAAATATTTACATTAATTTAGATAAAATTGTTTGTGGCTATAAAATAATACTTTGCTAACTTGAACTCCGATATAAAGGAATGTACGCTTGAAAGTATGAATGCAAGTATAACAGAGATTCATTTCCTAGACAGATTAGAATTAGATAAACTCCTGGGATCCTGTTAAATAGAGCCTCTAAATTACTTGCTTTTGCCTCAAAGGCAGTAGCACGTGTTTTTTTGCACCTGATGAAGAAAGGCTACGTCCTTTCGAAACCGGTTGTGCTGGCTTAAAATTTATGTTGTATGAAGAAGTTTTAAAATCTATATATGCTCTTTCTTAATTCATCTTTATAAACATACATCGTTATACTGTTATTGATACGCTGTTTCTATTAGATTATATTTTCAGATTTATTATTTTTATAACTTTTTTTTTTTTTTTTTTTTTTAAACAAAACAAAATAAATGAAAACAATTTTTTTTTCTTTTGGCATAAAGTTAAAACATGTGCGTGTGTATGTACATATATATATATATATACTGTAGATGCGGAACTCAATAATGAGGCTGATTTAGTGCAACACTATTTATTTTACATTTAAAAGTTACACACTTAACACACAAACAAACAAAAGGAACTATATACAGGGTAAAGTTAAATGGATTTGATTAAATAGTAAGGAAAAAAGAGTTTCACATCCTACATGATGTGTCTTTGTGGTCGTTAGCCATAGCGGCAAACGTCGACCACGCATTACATTCACAGTCGCTTCCCTTCTCTGGAATGATTTCTGGTTTCTCAGAAACCGGGTCACTAGAGGGCGCTGGGCTTGTAGCATAGGCGCGTTACAATACATATATCTGATTAAAAGAAAAAAATACACAATGCACTTTATATTTTGTACTCAAAATTAAAGTCTGTTTAAAATTTTAATTATTCTTTTTTAAAGTGTAATTTATCTTTCTTTTTTCTAACTAACTTTTGTTTAAAAAATAAAAAAATATATTTACATTTCTTTTTTTTTTTTTTTTTTTATGTAAAATCGTTGAAAAAGTGAATATTGTGGCATAATATGTATAGTAATATATTCGAAAGCAGAAATAAAAAAGATATATTGACAAGATATATGGCACCACAGTCGCGACAAAGAAAAACTGATTGGGAAAAAACTAAAAAAGGTGTGGCATCTAAATATCTCGTGAGTTTAATATTCATTTCATATTGTTTTCCTCGTAATGTATTTTAAATTCTGGATGAAAATTGAAAACTAAATTTTTAAAGAAGAAAATGATAGGTAAAAACACCGTCATCATTTTGTAGTAGACAACTTTGAATAAAGCAGCATGTCCGGCAACATCCTGTTAAATAATAATAATAGAAAGATTTTTGTCAAAAACTCATTTCTGTTTAGGATATAATTTTGCGAGAGAGAGAAAAATATCTAATGGTCTGTTTATAATTTCATTTTATATATTTATTTATTTTAATCTGTAAAATAACAAATGCAAATACAAATGGATTTTCATTCAAACACACCTTTGCTGAAAAATGTAGAAATCTTAGAAATGTAGATTATACTTAAAACAGTCAAGATGAAAATATTTAATTTCATATTTAGTTTTAATGGATTAATCAAAATGGGTTAAATAAATGACAGAAAGTATATTTATTTTCCATATCTTTGTACGTTTATTTGCGATGAATACCTTCGATATCTGTTTTAGTCCTGAGCGCCCATTTAATGGACATTTTAAAACAATACATAAAGAATGTAATATGAAAAAAATCTGTGTCTGAATATTTATTAAATAAGTTTTATTCCAAATTCAAATTAAAGTTTAACACATAATTTTCGATTTCATACTTCCGTTTAAAAAGAATTTCGATATGAATTTATAATCTTGCTTTATTTATATTTACTACTAGCAGGCAACGCCCGCTTCGCTGGTCCCTATTTTTAAATGAATCACTATAATGAATTCTCAAAATTGCATTAATTTTTATCACGTGAAAAAAAGAGAAACAAAATCTGATTAGGAAAAATGTCGCACCGGGTTCTCACTGCCTTCGGAAAAAATTCCCAATCTAACTCTTATTTCTATTATTTTTCCCCTTCGCCCCCCTCCCGTCTATCCCAATAATTTTACAAATTCGAAAATATCCGCAATCGATTTGTAAGTATCAAAAACCTCTAAGAACCAGTTTTGAACGATCTATCTCTATTTTAATTTTTTTGCCCCACCACTCCCCCCTTCCCGCCCCTCCCAATAATTTTAAAATTTCGAAAATATCCGCAATCGATTTGTAGGTATCGAAAACCTCTATGTACTGATTTTGAATGATCTAACTCTATTTTATTTTTTTTGCCCCTCCGCCCCCTCCCTTCCCGGCCCTCCTAAAAACTTTACACTTTCGAAAATATCCCCATTCGACTTGCCGGCCTCTAAAACCTATCTGTACCAATTTTGAACGGCCTAACTGTATTTCTATTAGTTTTTGCCCCGTTGCCCCCCCTTTTCGCCCCTCCTAATAATTTTACATATTCGAAAATATCCGCAATCGATTTGTAAGTATCGAAAACCTCTATATACCAATTTTGAACGATCTAACTCCATTTTTGTTTTTTTTGCCCCCCCCTCTCCCTCCCCCCTTCACGCCCCTCCTAATAACTTAACACTTTCGAAAATATCCCCATTCGAATTGCAGGCCTTTAAAACCTATCTGTGCCAATTTTGAACGGCCTAACTGCTTTTCTATTTGTTTTTGCCCATAGCCCCCCCTTACCGCCCCACCATCCTTCCCGCCCCTCCTAATAATTTTTAAAATTCGAAAATATCCGCAATCGATTTGTAAGTATCGATAACCTCTATATACCAATTTTGAACGATAACACTATTTTTATTTTTTTGCCCCCCCCTCTCCCCTCCCCCCTTCACGCCCCTCCTAATAACTTAACACTTTTTAAAATATCCCCATTCGACTTGCAGGCCTTTAAAACCTGTCTGTACCAATTTTGAACGGCCTAACTGTATTTCCATTTGTTTTTGCCCCATAGACCCCCCCCTTGTTGCCCCACCTGAGGGTTGAATTTCTAAAATTCCAGAAATTGGTTTTTAGATATTTTTATTAGCTATATTTTCGAGCAAAAATTTCACGTGTATCTATTTTTTTGTTTGAGATATATAGGATTATGTAAAATCACGTTTTACGCATGTGAAATCACGTTTTGCCCCCCCCGTCCCCCTTGGGGACCGAATTTTGAAAATTCCAGAAATTGGTTTTTAGACATTTGTGTTAGCTATATTTTAAAGCAAATATTTTACGGATATCTGTTTTTTTTGTTTGAGATTATGTAGGATTATGCAAAATCACGTTTTACGCATGTGAAATCACGTTTTGCCCCCCCCCGCCCCCTTGGGGGCCGAATTTTGAAAATTCCAGAAATTGGTTTTTAGACATTTGTGTTAGCTATATTTTAGAGCAAAAATTTCACGTGTATCTATTTTTTTGTTTGAGATATATAGGATTATGCAAAATCACGTTTTACGCATGTGAAATCACGTTTTGCCCCCCCGTCCCCCTTGGGGACCGAATTTTGAAAATTCCAGAAATTGATTTTTAGACATTTGTGTTAGCTATATTTTAAAGTAAAAATTTTATGGATATCTGTTTTTTTGTTTGAGATATGAAGGATTTTGTGAAATCACGTTTTGCCCCCCCTCCCCCCCTTGGGGGGCGAATTTTGTAAAATCGCTTCTTAGTGGATGCCTACGTCATAGAACGAACATTGTCACAAAATTTCATGCTTCTAGGTCCAGGGGATTGGTCTGGGCGTTGATAGATCACCCCCTCAGGAAGTCTTCTTTTATATATATAGATTAAAACGGATAACAAGTAAAATAAAATTGAAGTAAATTGCTATATTAGCAAAAAAAAAAAAAAAACTTTGAAAATATATTTTAAAAAATATATATACCGAATCGAATAAAGTTTCAAGTAGATTTGAGTTACATATGTGAAAAAAATTTAGTCACAAGGTTGAAAAAAATATTTTCCAATTAAAAAAATAAATAAATAAAGTTATAATAATAATAAAATTTCCATTAATTTTTTTAATAAGCATAAATTTGTTTCGTTCAAAATTAATTCAAGAAAGGAATGTATATATCAGAATTATTTTGATTAAAAAAAAAAAAAAGTATAATCAGTCTTTTCACAAGAAAAAAATCCTTTTATACAGACAAATCAATATAATACAAATTGTGTATATATATATATATAATAAATATAAAATCCTCTCCATTAGGTTTAAACAACTTTTTTCTAAAACTTAGACACATTAATATAAAAAATGGACGTTTCTTCTCCTGAGAAACCCTAAAAAAGTCCTTCAAACATAGCCAGCCTTATTTCAGGAATCGACAGAGTTCTGGACGATGGCCAGGTATTCCTAAAGGAGGACTCTGCGGCAGAATTATTCGACACGAAAGTTAGGTTGCGTTTGAAAACTTTTTATTATCTTTCTTGTAACATGCAGATTCTTCCTTTTTTTCCCCTTAATTTATTTTATTATTTTATTTAAAGTTTCAAGTACTTCTTTTTTTTTTTTTTTTTTTTTTTTTAATTCACCTCTCAGTACGTTTGTATATCTGCAATAAAAATAATCAGGTCAGAAAAATTCATGATAATTTACAATTCCGAATTGTTATATCGTTCTTATAAATGACCATTTAAAACAATTTAACTATTTTAAATCAGTTAGGTAGATTAATTGTACATTTTGCGTAAATAATTCAATATTCTATTTACTATTTGAATTTTATGTGAATTTAAAAACTTTATACCGTTTAAAAGTCTATATTATTATTATTATTATTATTTTATTATTATTATTTTTTTTTTATTCATTTTTTTTTTTTTTTTTTTTTATCCTACGGCAATAATTTATTCTAATAATCCATTAAATGTACGAATTTGTCTGGCTTTTACTTCTTTTAATCCCTGCTCAATAGTAATATAGTTATTATATATGTATATATATGTGAACGTGTATATATATTTATACATGTGTGTGTGTGTGCATGTGTGTATAAACTAACAAATTTCTTAAAGCTTTGTAATAAAAACACAAATGACAAGTAACTTTATATTAAGAATTATACATTTACTGCAGTATGTAATGTTTTTGGTTAAAGCAACTTTTCTTATAGAGTTTTCTTAGTGAAATTAATAAAGCGATTTTTCTTCCAAAAATCATGAAAAATAAACACCAGTCAGAAATAGGTTTCTTAGCAGATTTAAAAGTACATAAGTAGAAAATTAATCTTTATTACTAATCTTAAAATATTGCCTTCTTCTTCTTAATATTTTTTAAACAAATTATACCACTTGTACTTTAGTTGCTTTTAAACTTTCCATTTTGTGATCATAAATATAAATCGAAAAGGTTTTATTTTTATTTATTTTATAAACATAAGAAAACAGCATTGGATTGTTGAAAAATTGGGGCTTCCTATTTCTGATGGACTTATATTTATACTTCAAAATTTTTGTACACAAAATTTGACTGCTTTTAGAAAATATTACTCCATGAATCGATTTGTATATCTGTCTATGTGGACTAGTCTGTTTTCGAGATTTTGTGGGCATTGTAATACAATTCCTATTCTACATTATTCCACAAATCTTTAAACTAAAACATATGACCGTGTAATCACCCACACATAATATTTTATACTAAAAATTATGTTGCTTTAATTTTGATGCATGTCGCGCACAAAAGATATATTTTTTTTTTTTTCGTATGTAGTCACACTGAATTAGGTATATAATATGAATAGCATGTAAAACTATGCTGATTCAATTTTACTATTATTCTGCAAGAGCATTGCTAAGAGTAAAAACTTTGTAAACAAACACCATAAACGGCAAAAACAAGCAACAATTGTTTTGGGTAGTAATAATTAAGTACAATTTTCGGGATTTCGAAGAAAGGGAGTAACCCTGGTGTTTTCATGCTGCGAACATCTTTTTTTTTTTTTTTTCTTCTCCTTCTTCTTTTTTTTTTCTTTTTCTTCCTTTTCTTTTCTTTCTTTTTTTTTTTTTTTTTTGCATTATGGAGGGTTAGGATTAACTATATCCATCTGAAACAATGGTTGAGTGGTTAATACATTCATTTTTGTTGAAGTTTATCAAATGCATATGTTTTATCTCCTATACTAAAAATAACGTAACTGTTCCATCAAAATATATGAAATGTTTTGAAGAAAGTTCTGTCGTGAAACCAACGTACTTGTTTATTAAAACGTGGGTTCTGTCGGAAAGGATAAGGACCCAAAAGGGGTTTTTTTATTCCTGAAATTGGGGAAAATGTCAAATTGATCACACGTAGGAAAATTTTGCATTTAATTATTTTACAACATGTGTATTTTAAGTTTCAGTCAATATTATTTCTATTATTCTATTAATTATTTCTTCCCCAGGGGCCCAAAGATTCACAATTTTGCATTTTTGGCCAAAATTCCCATTTTTTTTAGATTTGACCTACATTTCTTATATGAGCGCAAAGGAGTAACACTTTCTAATTAAAATATATTATGATGTGCGCTACAATGTAAATTATACATGAAGATAAAAGTGTTGTCCCACTGCGTTCAAAAAAAAAAAAAAAACTTAAAATTGAAAGAAAAACACAACAGTGAATACATTGCATACGCTACTATTTCTCGTTGGAAAAAGATGAAATTGATGAAATAGAATATATATCATCAAATTCTATTTAAAATTTACTTTTGTTACACTAAATATTCTTTGAAATTTTTTTATTTATTTATTTATTTGTTATTTTATTTTATTTTATGTCATTTTTTACGGTATATATTTTAAACAATATTAATATTCCCAATGAAGAGAGTAAAATCTGCGACATTTGGAAATGTGTAACTCCGCCTATGGTGTTTCTTTTCAATCTGTATGCTACAATGTTTCTTATGAATATACTCCATATTCGTCTTTCTACAATTCACAATGGATACAAATACTTTGATTAGAAATAGTATAGTTATAATACATATTCATTTGTATTAAAATAATAAATACAAAAAAATCTGTTCTAAAATTATGTAAATTTCAACAAAAATGCCTACAAGCAGAGGCATTAAACATTAGGCAAGTGTTGCACTCCCCACCTTTTCTTTAGAACACTTTCGGGAATAAGAAATTTACGACTTTTTCCTACCACTATTTTTATAGGGAAATCTTCATCCTTTTTAATCACGACACATTATTTAGAAAACACCATAAAAATTTCTTTATAAAAATAGTGGTAGCAAAGAAGTCGGAAAGTTTTCATCCCTGAAAGCGTCTTTAAAAAAATGTGAGGAATGCGGTCCATGATTATGCCAACTATGATTGTGAGAGGTCTACGGATTGACACTGTGATGTCACATTCCATACCAATTTTACTGAATTTTCAAAGTTAATTCGCATCATTGTTTATAAATACTTGTCTTTACATTCATACATAAAATAGAAACTTGAAATTCCTCAGCGCTGAAAAACCCTGTTCCTTTAATTGCAAATCCATGTCTGTACTTGGGCAAGAGTGGTCAAAAAACATAGAATTAAAATATTTTAAACGGTTTAAAACATTCAAAGAAATTTTACGCACTATAGTATGATATAATGAATTAATAGTATATAACATAAAGGTTAGACCTTGTTGAATGGCAATATAATTTTTTTTTTTTTTTTTAATGAAATTATATCATGCTTTATAAAATATTTCAATTTTTAAACAGTCCCCATAAGGAAATTTTTGAAGAACAAACAGAGTTTTTATTTTTATAATTGATTTTCTAAGAAGAATTGAAAAATTCTGCTGCACACGATCAAAATTACCCAAAGCATTTGTTAATTAGTTTTGTTAAGCTTTCAATGGATGGTTGTAAATGTTTTATCGGTACTTTGAAAAGATGATTTTTTTTCCTACCTCTGAAATAATTTATATTTAACGATAGTTGAATTCAAAAGCGCGTCATTTATTGAACTGTCATGTCTGTTATTAATGAAACTTAATAAAGAACTTTTAATGATTTTTTCCCCTCAAATTTATAAAATTTAATGGTTATTCATTTTTATACAATACTTTCTTTAAGGAATGAAATACGTTACGTATTGTAGAATTTAAGACGAATAAAAATACATAGATAGAGAGTACAAAATTTTTTTAATTACTAAAGAAGTAATATTTGAGAAATAGCATAGTTCTTAGAGGATTCTGATCATTTCAATCCTACATCGTTAATAAATTGCAGGAGTGCCCTGTTCCCGTAAAATGTTTCTGATCTTATAGAAACTTATAAATTTTCTAATATTCCTACGATTTTAAAAACCTTTCCGTTGTCTTCAGTGCTGTCAAAGCTGGTAGACGAGAGGTGCCGGGTTCGAACTCAGGTCACGCTTTCCAGCCTACCTTTCCGTTGTGTATTTCGAAACTCTCACAAAAACGAGCTAAAATGTCTTAGAAAAAACCCCTACGGAAAACAACCTCAGGCGTTATCGCCTCATTTAGATCATCAATCTTAGCCCTTTAAGGGGACAGACTACTTTTAAAAAAGTTTGCTGAAAAATGCATTACTATGAGAAAAAAGTGGGATGATGTTATCTTTTCTGATGAGAAAAAGTTTATTTTAGATGGACCAGGTGGTTTTTGCTACTTACGGCATGATCTCTGTAAAGAAAAAGAAATTTTTATGAATCTTACATTTGGAGGGGCCTTAGTAATGGTCTGGGGAGGTTTTGCAACTGACAGGAACCTTTTTTTTCTGTTTGTAAAACATGTCGAACAGTTCGAGCATTGCAATGTAAGTTTAATTCCCGTTTAATTTACGTTAATATTTTTTATTGGCGCAAGCTCACCTTCTTATCATTCTTTTCTCAGTCACAGAAATAGAAGATGGCTTACCTGTATATCTTTGGCGTCCATATTTCCGGTATTTTAAAGAAAATTATAAAAGACCGTTCTCGATCTATTCAGATTTGTCGAAATTTGACGTACAGTACCTAGCGGCATGACTTTAAAAATAGAATAGGACGTTCCCAATCGCTTATCAAGCATTTATATCGTCTGGCAGTGTCGCATGTAGAAAACAACACATGCAAATTTTGTTTTTCAGAAAGCACAAATACAGTTGTCCTTATAATTTCGTCCATATGACATGAATGTCTTATTCCAAAATACATTTTACGAATATGGATTTCCCATATATTTCCCTCAAATCTATTTCAAAAAATGCTTCATTTATCATTGATTTCCAGCCATAAAATTTGCATAAATTTCCGTCAGCTGTAGCTAAGATTTGACGATTTTTACATTGTCCTTAGAATTTTGACCACTACTGTACTCTAATCACAAAGAAAAATGATCCCACATGATTTCATAATGTGAAATTATATTTATAAATATCTTAAATTATTCCTGATACATTCTCTATAAATATTTAAATACAATTATGTAAACTAGGAAGGACAAGGGAAATAATTTCGACATATAGAATTATTAACCAAATGGAAGATTAAGTTTAATTAATTCAACGATTAAACCTTCTTGTTAATCTGAACACAGTTATACACTTATATACATCATCTAACTGATGATTTAATGTAAATCAAATTGTACCAAACAAAATTCTTAGCCAAGATATAAATAACAAAATAGAAATTATTTCTCATTTGTTTTTAAATTATAATATATCTTACTAGCAGGCTACGCCCGCTTCGCTGGTCACTATATTTAAATGAATTTTCAAAAGAATTGGATCAGTATTTATTTTTTACATCACATTACAAATAAAAACTTAAAAAAAAAAAAAAAAAAAAAAAAAAACACTGAAATCGTTTTAGATTTCGCTTCTTCGGGTACCCGTTGCCTAAGGAAGCTCTTTTTTCTGCCCGTACTTCATCGGGTCCAGTTTCCCACTGTCTACAGAAAGGTCTTTCCCGGGCACTTCAATCTGGGTATTTATCGACGACTTGTGGATTTTCTGTTATTTAAGAACTATGATTTTAAAGGTGACTGTATCTCAGCATCTACTATATATTTTAGTTTTTGAACCATGTGTTTTATAGCCCTCGTTATTTACACTATATTACGATTTGATTCAGACCAGTGCAGTAAAATAAAATAAAAAAGTAGATTTTCTCTTAAAAGGAATTAAGTACATGAAAAACAAACGAATTTTAATGTGTTTAATCCTTTCTACTATAAACTACCATTTATTTCACCCAATAAATATTATAAATAATAATAATTTAAAAAAAAAGATTTTTCTTTTAAAGGAATTAATTAAAAAAATAAAAAATAAAAATTGCTATAGTATAAAATTTATACATAAACGTAACAATTTATTTCTATTGCATTACCATTTGATTTTCAATAAATATAAGAATGATTTAAAAAAAAAAAAAAAAAAAAAAAAAGGAAAAAGAAAATCGCCTTCAAATGAATGTATTAAATAAAAAATGAATTGCATAATAGCCTTTGCTAAGATACGCAGACGATTGCACTCGAAGAATAAATTCATGAAGAATGAAACATTAAAGTCAATATTTAAAATCGAAAACACATTAATTTAAAAAATTCAAATTCGAAATTCGAAAAAATCTCGATGAGGTGCACACCTGCAGGGTCCCAGGTACCTACATGCCAAATTTGGAAGCTCTGCGATCAGTAGTGTGAGCACCAGAGCGCAGACAGACACACACACACACACACAGATACACAGACACTTCTCTTTATTTATATAGATTATTTATAACTGAAAAGCTGAATACGTACGATTTAATTTAATTTATCATATATTTAATTGTATAAAAGCACGCTGTTAAGTCTGCAAGTCTGTATGAACAAAATAATTTATGTAATTTTTCATCATCTCTCTATTCGTCGGTTTAAGCACTAGTTTTTATTATTTTTCTTTATTTTATAACTTTTTTTAGTACGACAGGACTAAAAAAAAAACTTAATTACTGGAAGTTTCCCATTGAATATGTTAATTTTTTTTCCCCTTTAGCAACAAGCAAAAAAAGAAAAAAAAAAAAAAAAAAATTAAAATTGTGACAGAACGTGCAAACAAATTTTAAGAAATGAATACAGTAACAGTTGCTAAGGAACGCAACTTTATGTTATAAGACAATCAACTATTTATTTATGCATTTATTTATTTAATTTTTTGTATATTTAGACCAATTAAAAAAATAATAATAAGTTTCCCCCCCCCCCCTCGCTTCAAGATAAAAGAAAATTAAATTAATTTTTGAAAAATCATGTGAAAGAAATTTTAAGAAATGAATATAGTAACCGTTGTTAAGGGGCTCAAAACATTATCACCTTTATATAGAATAAACTAAAAAAAAAGGTCCTGTCGTACCAATTTAAATTCGCTTTTGTACAGAATTTTATATCTGCTACTTGGAAAACAAAAATAAACTTCGGTTTCTTTTCTTTTTTTTCTTTCTTTCTTCCTTTCTTTCTTTCTTTCTTTTTTTTTTTTTTTTTTTTTAGGTTAAATTTAACATTATTTCATTCTTTTAACAAAAATAAGGAAAATAAAGAAAAAGTAAAAAAAAAGAAGAAGAAGCAATTACTTTAACCATTTGCTTTATTGCCAATTGTTTTACTACTTTAAAAATTTATTTTACATCGTCAATTAAAATTATTGTTACCAGTTGTCAAAACTCTCTTCTTTCTTCTGAATTACTTTAAAAAATAATTTTTGAGCCACGTTTAAATAGCAATGTTAATGAATTAATTATTTTAATGAAGTATTTTAGAAATTGTTTAAAATTACATGCATGAGTGAATTCAGCTGAAATTCATATTCTGTTTTCAGTTAAACTCTTTCTATAACCAAATTTAGAAAAATATATCTTAAGCCTTTTTATATACGTTAAAAAGATTCATTTACCTTTATATATATAAAGAACTTTCCACATTTCATTTCTTTTAGAAAATGATTAAAAGAAAAAATATATAAGTCATAATGAGCAGTTTACCACCACACTTTTCCAAGGAATTTTTTCTTTTTCTTTAACAGAATTTTGAAATATGTTGCCTATTTTCTCTTTCATAATAATGCTACAAAACACATATACTACGTGTTACACTTGCTCCTTTTCAAGAAATTGTTTAGTACAAAAGAATTTTTCTTTTTAAAAGCTGTTCAACTCCGTTTATTCTTCTTTTCAAGAAACAAGTTTAAGTAAATTAAAACGCTAGGTCTATCTTTAATTAAGAAAAAGGTGATATATTACACTTTTACTCCTTTCAAAATGTTTAACAGAGAACACGCAACACAGCTTTTTTTTTTTTTTTTTTTTTTTTTTTTTTTGTTCACTAAAAATTATTTACACAGTATATATTCGCCTCAAACACATCCATAATTTTTATCTGTTCATTTAGATTTTTGGAAACTTTTTATTTATTTATTTATTCATTCATTTTTGTATTTACTTTTATTTATCTACAGCATTCTCGATCCGCCTATCCCTGCACTAGCAAATACGAAAGCATGGAGAGCGAAAAATAAAAGTCGCATATTAATTTGTCTTATAGATAAAAATAAATTAATTTATGTGTGTGTGTGTGTGCGTGTATTATTTATTCTTACGGACTTGTAAGTTGAACTCTTTCAACATATTTTATTTTAAGATTCAAGCATTATTATATTTAGGGTGTATACGGGAAACCAATATTTATAGTAAAATTCAGTTTAAATATAAAAAGACGTGAAAAAGAAATGTAATAAAACGTATAATAAAATATTATAGTACAATCAACTTCCTTTATATATATGTGTGTGTGTGTGCGCGCGTGTGTGTATGAATATTAAATGATGAACTTCCATGCATCACACATTAATTATGAAATATTTTCTTTTGATATAAATCGAAACAAATACTTGGAACAGTTAAAACAAATCGATTAAATAACTAATTTTGAATAAATATTATTTACTGTGAAAAATTCTAACAAAATAAATAAATATATCATATACAGAATAAACCACACAACTAAAACAGTGTAATTACTAGTAGCTGGGATATATTTAGCTGCTTAAGCTGTGCAAAACTGATAGTGCTTTCAGGATTTAAAAAAGAGGAAAGATCAAAAATAAGTATAAATTCGCCATTATCGCCAAATTATCGCCATTTCAAAACTAATCAGCGGTTACTTCAATTTTGGGTTCTTTTCCCTCAAATTTCAATTACATTTAACTAATAAATAAGTTGATTATTCATTTCCTGATAATAAATAAAATTGATATCAGTGATAAAATACTGATTATATTTATACAATTGCTTTATTTTAAGGCATAAATATTTCAATTCCGAGTCAATTTCAATTTGAAGTAATGAAGAGAATTGTTTGTGAGTATCCAAAAATATTTTTGTAAAATTTGAGTTAAAAAGGTGTTTTTTAATTTTTATTTATTTGTTTGTTTGTTTTGTTTGTTTGTTTATTTTATTTTATTTATTTTTATTTATTTATTTTTATTTATTTCATTTTCTTTTATTTTATTTTTTGTGGGGGGGGGGGAAGGCAAGTTTTTTTTTTTATTATTATTATTATCATGAAAAAGAGTTGTCGCTATTTACAGTAGTCCACTGTGAATTTGATGTAATAAGAAATTGTCTATTGCAGAAGCTAAGAGTTTTCAAATACGTAAAAGAGGAAAAATCTCTGTCAAAAATAGGATTTCGATATTAAATTAAATTCTGAAAAACACTAATTTCTTTTTTATTTATTTATTTATTGTTTAAAAGTAAATATTTATAATTTTGAAAATATATTAAAAGTTTGAAATTATAAAAGGAATATCTATATTTAATAATGCTTCTTAGCAACTGTTATTATAATCTAAAATTCGTATTGTTACTTCATTAAAAAAAAGAAAAGAAAAAAAAAGAAACAGCTCATAAACTTCATTTGAATTTTTATTTCTTAATTATTTATTTATTTCTTAGTTTTATTTGTTTATGATTTTTATTTTTTTGGGATAACTTCAAATGATATCTTTGTATTTGTATTTGAATAAATCTGATCCATTTAAATCTCAAAACTTATATTTGATATATTTTAGCGATAGTCGACAATAACTCTTCGCAAACAAGATTAATTTAAAATGTTAATTTTATATAAATATATCACTAATTTACCTCATTTTGTAATACAATGATTTAATTTGAAAAGTCATATCTTACAAACTTTTATAAAATGAATTACTGTAAAAATAATAAAAGAAAAATAAAGTTTTAAATTTGTGATTTATTTTATAATAAAACTTTTAATTTAATTTTTGAAAAGAGGTTAAAAAAGAAATCACCTGGCAGTTATTTCACATATCATTTGTACGACTGACACAGTCGTATAAAAGAACCAATTTAGTCTTTTTAGAAAACACTGATATGATCAAACTATATAAAATTTGTAAACATTTTTCATTAATTCCTTTTGCTTATTCCATGTCTGTGTAAGTTTTCTCAAAACAAAAAATATATAGTTGGCATGTGGAATAGTTTTTGAGTTAAATTATTATATTTTATTTCACCAACGTTTTACTGTTTGGTATTTTTCAATTTTTATTTTTAATTGAACGTATACATTTTTATTTTCAGCAAAATCTTTTACATTCTTTTTAACTCCTTTTCTTTGACAATTTCATTGATATGAAGAACCCTTTTCACAATTAAAGTATAAAATAAAAATAGAAGTATATAACACTATAAGAAGTTGTTTATTTTCAATAGCCCTTATTTAATAATAATAATAATAATAAACCAAGATCTATTTCTGTTTTCTAAGTAACAGATATAAAATTCTGTGCAAAAATGAATTTATTTTAGAACGCGACATGACTTTTTTTTTTAGTCTATTCTTCCACATAAATGCATGCGGTAATTGTGTTTCGTTCTTTAGCAACGGTTACTATATTCATTTCTTAAACTTTCTTTCGTACAACTTTTGTATAGGACCCCCTTGGGGGCTTTTAATTTGTCTTGTCGTTTTGGTGATGATTTAAAATCTCTGTCTCAATTGCGTGAATAAAGACGTCGGCGAGAAATGTACGTGATACTTTGGTGCCAAATTTCTAATTTCGCCAAAATGGTGCTATACAAAATATGTTCCTTTTTCTTTACACGATTTTTATCATTTTATTTTAAATATATATTGAGTTGATGCGAGTGGGGGAAAAAAGAAAAACATGTTTTAATTGGTCTAAATATACAAAAAGTGTAATAAATAAATATTGACGGCGATGCAAAAGTTTTGACTGAAAGCAATAGTCCTGTTTAACAATAGTAACAGTAATTTAAAGACATCAACTATCATATTGCATACAATATAAATTTTTATCATATTTAAAACTAATATTTATCAGATATATTTTAGAGAAATCATATAAAATTTTATTAAGTACAAATACATTACAAATGTGACAAATAATATAGCTTTTGAAATATACTGTATTTAGGAATGTAAAATTAAAAAATATTTTTAATTACATTCACTTCGTTTCCATGTAAAATGAAATGAAATAAATCTTTAAATGTTCAATTCTTTTCAATTTTATTTTCTTTTATATTTATATATATATATATGTATATAAGCAAAATAATCAAAACCAGATGAACATTTAATCAAAAATTAATTTAAATTAAATTTTAAATTAAATTTTACCTTATAAAAAATTTAAAATTTAAATTTATTTAAATAAAAAATTAAAATTAAAATTAAAATATAAAAAGATTTAAATTAAATTTTATATCATATACATATATATATATATATATATATATATATATATATATATATATACTAGCAGGCTTTGCCCGCTTCGCTGGTCACTATTTTTAAATGAATCACTATAATTACTGAATTCTCAAAATTGCATTAATTTTTATCACTTGAAAAAAAAAAAAAAAAAAAAAAAAAAAAAGCGAAACAAAATCTGATTAGGAAAAATGTCGCACCGGGTTCTCACTGCCTTCCGAAAAAATTCCCAAAATGCTCTAACTCTTATTTCCCCCTTCGACCCCCCCTCCCGTCTATCCTAATAATTTTACAAATTCAAAAATATCCGCAATCGATTTGTAAATATCAAAAACCTCTATGCACCAGTTTGGAACGATCTATCTCTATTTTTATTTTTTTGCCCCACCACTCTCCCCCTTCCCAATAATTTTAAAAATTCGAAAATATCCGCAATCGATTTGTAAGTATCGAAAACCTCTATGTACCAATTTTGAATGATCTAACTCTATTTTATTTTGTTTGCCCCTCCGCCCCCCTTCCGTCCGTCCTAATAACGTTACACTTTCGAAAATATCCCCATTCGACTTGCAGGCATCTAAAACCAATCTGTACCAATTTTGAACGGCCTAACTGCATTTCTATTTGTTTTTGCCCATAGCCCCCCCCCCCTTACCGCCCCTCCTAATAATTTTACAAATTCAAAAATATCCGCATTCGATTTTAAGTATCGAAAACCATTTCTGTACCAATTTTGAACGATCTAACTCTATTTTTATTTTTTTGCCCCCCCCCCATCCCATCCCCCCTTCTCACCCCTCCTAATAACTTTACACTTTCGAAAATATCCCCATTCGACTTGCAGGCCTTTAAAACCTATCTGTACCAATTTTGAATGCCCTAACTGTATTTCTATTTGTTTTTGCCCATAGCCCCCCCCTTCCCGCCCCTCCTAATAATTTTACAAATTCGAAAATATCCGCAATCGATTTGTAAGTATCGAAAACCTCTGTATACCAAATTTGAACGATCTAACTCAATTTAATCTTTTTGCCCCCCCCCCTCTCCCCTCCCCCCTTCTCTCCCCTCCTAATAACTTTACACTTTCGAAAATATCCCCATTAGACTTGAAGGCTATTGAAACCTATCTGTACCAATTTTGAAAGGCCTAACTGTATTTCTAATTGTCTTTGCCCCCCTCCCCCTTGGGGATCAAATTTCGAAAATTCCTGGAATTGGTTTTTAGACATTTATATTAGCTATATTTTAAAGCAAAAATTTTACGGATATCTGTTTCTTTGTTTGAGCTATGAAGGATATTTTGAATTCACGTTTTGCCCCCTTCCCCCTCCCCCTCCTTGGGGGCCGAATTTTTTGCAATTTTTTTCTTTCCTAAACCATCCCTGGCCTATAAGGAAAAAAACAAAAAAAGAATGATCGAAATCGGTCAAGCCGTTTACAATTTTATAATGGACATACAGACAAACATTCATTTATATATATATATATATATATATATATATATATATATATATATAGATTATAAGAAAAAAAACTTTTTATAAACTGTGTTTTTAAATTTTCTGTTGAATCATAGAACTAACTACATTAGCACTTTATCAATGCGTATGAAATCTTTAAACCGATAGTGACGTCAATGTTTGTGAGATACATAATTTAATTTTTTACAATTTTTTAAAGCTCACGTTTAATTAAATTATTTATTTAATCACGTTTATTTATTTTTATGTCGAAAGAAAATGAACTCGTAAATTTTTTTTGGCAACAATTAAATTATAGCTAATATTTTAATGGCTATTTATAAGGTATTAGGAGGTTATTATTTTCATATTTTAATCATAGAATAATAATAAAGGAAGAAGGAGCATAAGTGTTTCTAATAAGCTGTTGTGTTGCCACAACAAACAGCGATATTATTATTTATCTATGGCCCTACTTTAAGGTTTTGAGTAGCAAAAGTAGCTTTCACTGGCATTTCACTAGAAGGGGTTTGTAACCATTAAGAGTATTGGCATGCTCCTTCTTATTATTATTATTCTATGATTTTAATTAATAATAAGAAAACTATTCGAATTTTTTCGAATTTTTTTTTTTTCCTAAACCATCCCTGACCTATAAGGAAAAAAACAAAAAAAGAATGATCGAAATCCGTTCAGCCGTTCTCGAGTTTTAGTGAGACTAACGAACAGCAATTCATTTATATATATATATATATATATATATATATATATATATATATATACATATATATATATATATATATATATATATATATATATATATATACATTTATATATATATATATATATATATATATATATTATTATTATTATTATTATTATTATTATCGTGACTGTTCACTTATTACACATTCGAATCATTCACAAAGATAACGTTATACGGTATTTTTTCCCATTGCGTTGCGCCTTCCAATCCACTTTCCCAGCCGAAAGTCTCACAGAGATGGAAAAGTAACTTCGTCCGCGTCTCATACCTTTTAATGCGGAAAATGAGTCTGTTTCGATTGGTCGCACGATTTTTAGTCCTAATTAAAATTACACAAAAATTAACATGATGTTTAAAGCATGTTCAAGTTTTTGGGAAATCATAAAATTAATGCTCATCATTAATTGCACAAAAAAAAAGGGGGCAAATTATTAATATAGCAATATTTTTCAATGTTATTCCAGGACTTGTAAGAATACTTAATTTAGAATTAGCATCTTAACGTATAACTGGAATTAAGATGTCCTGGAAAAAAAATCATTCTGTAGCATGAGTTAATATCTTTAAGATGATTAAATATTTCCCACTGATTTTTATGATTAATTAATTAAAAATTTCATTTTTTTTTTTTTTTTACTGAATGCATGATGTTTTTAAATACTTTATCCAAAGATATTTCTATATAATTAACTTATTTTGTAAAATGGCATTTTCGTAACATGCACATTATTTTTAATGCAAGTTATATGTTAATATGTAAATTCTAAATTAAAATATTTGAAGAACCGTAAAATAACACTGAAAAACTTTGCTCTATTAATAATTTGTTACTTCTTTTTATTTTAGTACATTAAGAAGACTGATTTTATAATTTTTAAAAAGCTGAGAAAAAAAAAAAAACCCTCAAACGACATATAGTTTTTTTTGTGTAATTAAAAGATATGTAGCCTTAAGAATCAAGACAGCTAAAGATATGAGCAATATTTTCGAAATTATTATTTTAAAAAAAAAGGGGGGGGGGATTTACTTAATAAACATTTTTTTTTTTTTTTTTTTCAAAATAATAAAAACCTGTTCTGATTTAACATGTTAAACTATTTACGAAAGACGTTGCAATTGATAGTACTTCATAATTCAGTGAAATTATTGACTTATCTGTTTATTTGAGGGGAAAAAAAAAAAAAGCTTTCATTAATATTCTTAAGAAAATGAGGAAAAAATATGAAACTAAATATTTAAATGAACCAATTTTTGAAAAACATTATGATGAAAATATGTTAGATAATGGCAGCATAAAAGTACGTTATTATATATGTATACATCGTATTAAGCGAGTAATAGAATTTGATGCTTTTGACATTAATCTATGTTATATTCAATTAAAATTGAATCACTCATTCACTCACTCTCGCATTCCTTTTGTGATCCACCTTTTTTTTTTTTTTTAAATAGAATTTTTTGTTGAAATAGAGTGTAACTAAATTTATTTAATATTAAAACTGCAAAATAATAATAGCAATAGTAATAATTATAATTGTAATAATAATAATAATTAAAATGTTATCAAAATCTTTCTTCGTTATTTTCAGCCATATATATATATATATATATATATATATATATATATATATATAGAAAAGTTTGATGAAATAAACTTTGATCTCTTGGGGGGGGGGACTAAATAACCATAAATTATAATAATTTAAACCTTAATTTATCAAAGTAAATTAAAGAATAGAGTTGTAATAATTTAAATTTCGGTCGGTAATCTTAAGTTAGTCTATTTAAACCTTATGATAAAATTGGATTTCTCTTCTCTATATCTGTCTTTCTTTCTTATTAAATCTTTTCCTTTTGTGATTTTTTTTTTTTTTTTTTTTTAATTTCCTCCCTTCGGTATGTATTTAATTAAAAAATAAATAAATAAATAAACTTCAATAATGTTACATTTTACATACTTTCAAAATGTATGATTTGAAAATTCCTACAGTAAATTGCTTTACATTGAATGTAGTATCCCATAAACATGTAATTAGCCTATGTCTTTAAAAATCTGTAAATTCTTATGATGGCTATTTTTATTTGCTTTATATAAAATATATGCGTGTTATAAAAATTTTATCATCCATTAACAATTTTTGAAAAAGTTTTTTTTTTTTTTTTTTTTTTTTTTTTTTAACTTAGTTAAAAATAAAGAAAAGCTAGAGAGCCAGAAAAATAAATTCCTAACTCTTTTAGCTATTTATTTTTTAAGTGTGTATTCTTAATGTTTAAATTTAAATATTTTTATTATGAAATTATTTACTAAATTCTGTATTTATTGAGAAATTATTTTAAACCATGCACCAAACCAATATCATTTTATCCGCATTGGTGTGTGGGGGTTGGCAACTTCCCTGCGCAACTGTGTCTCACCACGCCCCTAAACTCCCACAAATTTCCAACTTTAAAAACTTTTGATGTCTAGTTTTTGACTTACCTTGTCATCTGTAGGTACAGGACAAACCCTGCATAAATTGAGAAAGGAATTTACGAAGGGGTGAGGGGGTTTACCCACCCCATCCGGCGGAGCGCACCCCTGCTGCATCCGTGTTTGGAAGACGCTGCAAAATTCTAAGTTAATCTCCCGTTATTCTGCAATGCCGACTCGGCGACGACTAAGAGACCGGGTGAGTTTTGCGTTAGACATGAGGGTTACCAGGAGAGATTGGCGATGTTTGCGGACGATTTTCTGCCAATTACAAACACTGACCCACTAAATTTAACCTTTCTGATTATACAATAGAGTAGGAAATGTAGTAAAATTAATGTAATGATAAAATGGTTATAAAATTTTATGACTGTTTTAGATAATATCTAATAAGTTAATTAAATTAACAAATTTATTTTTACAGAATTCCCTTCATGATTTTTTTTATCTTCTTTCTAATAAAGTTTTCTTTTCTTTTTTCAGGTAAATTTTGAACAAATATTGAAAACTCATAAAAATTCATTTTCTTAGGATAAATTTTAAAACTTTTTTTTTCAGAGAGAGAGAGAGAGAAAAAATGACTTTAATTTTTTATTTATTTATTTTTTTCCTTTTAGAACAGTGGAATGTAAATAATTTTTCTTTTCTTTTTTTTTAAGGTAAATTTTAAGCAAATATTTTGAATTCATAAAAATGTACCTAAGATTAACTTTAAAAATAGATTTTTTTTTTCTTTCTTTTAGACAGAGAGCGAGAGAGAGAAGTAGTTTGTATATATTCATTTCAATATAAGACATTCAGATATGCATTTTTCTTTTTTTTTTTTTTTAGAGAGATGCATTATAGAAGTACATAGTTTATATTTATAAGCCATTAAAAATATTCTTGAAAAGAATATTATGTTTTTAAGCTGCGGGAGAAGGGAATTCATGTCTTAATTTGGGAGGGGGAGGGGGATAAAAGTTTTATTAAGCAATTTTATACTGTGATTGCACTGATAAATAATATTAGCTCTAGATAATATGATTCCAGTTTACGAGATATGGTATCGATACAGGCTTTCTTCTCTCAACTGATAATCTAAATATTCTCAAATTTTAGTTATTATTATTATTATTATTATTAATTAAAAATAGTGACGTTAGACGTTTGTCCTCTGACAGTAAAAGCCAAAATTGAGAACTGTATTAAGTAAGTAAAGAGTAATTATATTTTTCAATTTATCCTTTATTTGTCATGAGATTTTGTCTTTGAAAACAGAACTGCTTTATAAATGTTTCTCTTAAGCTTAAAAAAAATTACATGGTTAAATTTGCTTTGATATGTTTGATTTAATTCAGAAAATCCGATTTCGTCTTTTAAATTATTTCGTAAAGCAAATGTGTGTGTGTATATACAATCGAACATCTTTAACGTGACTACGCTTTACGTGAATTATTTTTAACATGAACTGTTTCTACAATCCCCGTTAAAATGAATATCAGTTTAGTTATATGAACACTAGTTTCTAAGAGCATGAACTACTGATAACATGAACATTTTTCACCTTAGATATTCACGTTTACGAGGTCCGACTGCATAAATATAGAATATCTATATACTAATATACTGATATAGTTTTATCGATATATTGATGAAAAAATAGTAATTGAAAAAATAGTAATATTATCTACAAATACTGAAAACGTTAATACTCTTAAATTCAACTCTCCTCCTAATTTAACTTTAATTAAAAACTGTCTAAATAATAATCACTAAAAACTTTCTCGATTTAAACATTAAATAAATAATCTGGTGCGTCACTCACACGACTTTCTCTTACCCTGAAATTTAATACTATAAATACAGGTTGTAGATTAAGAGGTAAGATAACGAGTACTGTCATGTAAAAATATGTTAAAAATTCAAATTAGGCTTCGGAAGTGTTTTATATGATAATTAATTCTGCATGAGGTGGGCTACCGCCCCCTCAACCCCCGTTTCATTAATGCACCTACATTTATATAGAACTTAATTCTGTTATTAAAATTAAAAGTTTACTTAAAATTATACAAACAATTTTCACACGCAACATTCATTGAAACTTATCAATCTTGATCAAATTTTTCCAGCAACAAACTTATATTAACTTCAAATTACAAGATTTGGATCGCCTAAAATTATTCGTTTATAAGTCACTCTAAGAGACACACACAAACATCAAACGTTAAAAAACTTGATTACGGTAATCAGGAAGCCTCAAAACGTGTAAATAAACAAAAAACAAGCGATGGATATTTAGCTTAAAACATACATTATTTACCATATTTCTATGGGGAATTTATTTCAATTCCCGAACTGCTTTCCTGGAAATGGTAAAATATTATTAGTAAAGCACATCCACTGACAACAAATAACTAGTGTGTTGTGGCCACCACACGAATTTCTTCTATATTTTCCTGTACAAATTCACTCAGTAAAAATAATTTATTAAAATTATTATTTAAAAAAAATATCTTCCACGATAATGCAGACGATTTCCATATTAGACAAGTAGTATAACACTAAATATCCAAAAAAAGTTTAATTTATTCTCAATATTACATTTAAAAAATATATATATATACACTAAGCGACAAAAAAAAAAAAAAAAAAGCCGCACAGCAGAAAAAATGACATTTATAATAACTTTTAAATTAATGTTTAAAACGAATAAAACTGTCTTGTTTGCATAATACCAAAGGGATGAAATTATACCTGTGTACATTTTTGATTTAATAATTCGCTTTATCGCACTCTACGAAGTACTTTTTAAAAATCTGCATAAAGCTTTCTTTTTGAACAAGAATCAATTACCATACACTTTGTATTGTATTATGATTTATTATATGAAATAAACAAGTTATATCTTAATATATGAAATAAAACTATTTATTTGTTAGATCTAAACAATTTTGTATTAAAAATATGCATTCTGCATTGGGTTAATTCCACCTTTATATGGAATTACTGCTTTAATGCACAATGGCATAGTTTTATACAGTGTTTTAATATAAATCTCAGAAATTTCTATGCACCAAATATCACAAATATTTTTTTCTAGTTCTGGCAGAGTTGTAGGCTGCAAATTTCGAACCCTCTCCTGCTAGCTGAAGCGGGTTCTATGCTTATAATGAGGGGTGGTTTTCAATTTCCCATATTCCAATGACTATTCGAGTTTGTCCAGGTATGTATTTATACATTCTTGTATTATTTATGTTCTTGTATTTTATATTGATGTACTTAATTTCTGAATTTAATTGCTTTTTATGCTCTGTATAAGTAAAATTCGTTTGCTGTATGGTCTTGCTTCCATCTATGAGAAGTTGGGGGCTAGAAACGTATTTTTTGGTTAAATTACCAGCGTTTCGTCAGAAACTTCTCATTTTCCTTTCCCTACATGGGGGAACTCTCCTGATGAAGACCCTCATGTGTTTTGGGATTAATTTTTCATTTGGCTTTAATTATTTTGCTTATTTATATATATATATACAGTCGATAACAAAAGTGTCCGAACACTTGCAAAAAGTCCTATGTAAAAAAAGTACACTTCATACGGTTTTGTTAAATAAATCCTTATCGAATCATGTTCTTACACTGACTAAGAACAGGATTCGGAAAGGATTTATTTAACACAACCGTATGAAGTGTACTTTTTTTGCATAGGACTTTTTGCTAGTGTTCGGACACTTTTGTTACCGACTGTATATATATATATATATAGTTCGCTGATGAAGACTCCTGGCCAAAGTCCAACACGTGGAACGAACGTCTCCTGTCGGAAATGAAGCAACTTGATATTGAGCGACTCGGAGAGGTTGGGCTATGAGATTGGAATACCGGAAGAGACCGTGCCAGTAATAGGCCACTGCATATGAATCCACTTTTTCTGTTTTAAAGTCATGTTTCCCTTTTCTTCAATTCAACTTTGCAGTAAGTTCAATTTATTACAATATCTTTTTGTCTTTCAGGTCTGGGTGGGAACATGACAATCTAACATGTCCTTTATTAAATTACTTTTATCACAAATATCGGCTTTATATTTTTTGACTATTATATTACTTTGGTTGAGTTGCTTTTATCAAGTATTGCTATATCTTATTTACCATTAATTTTTAGAATTTCGTTGCTATCTGTGGTTTTTTGGGAATATGTTAGTTTCGCCATGTTTCCGAAACCTGTTAGGCCTTTTTAATTTTCTCAATTGTTTGTTCTGCTGCTCCCACCCACTGAAGAGAAAGCGGAAGGGTGTTTTTCACATGGAGTGTTATTTTTACAAATGTTTTTGGTTACTTTAATTCACTGTTTTATGTTTATTAAATTTTTTTTTCTTGTTAACCACGCCCACTTATCATAAACTCTTAACGTATTTTCAAAACTATATATATATTAATTCAAGAAATTAAATAATTATTATTCATTAGAGTTTTCAAATTTTTAATTGAATTATAAAAGAAAGTAAAAATAACATAAAATGTTTAGATATAAATAAAGAAAAAGAATGCCTGTAGGTAGCATCGAACTCGGACGCGCATTTACAAAACATACATTGTTTCGAAACCACCTTGGCAATATTTTCTTTTGGCAGGAATAAGATCGCACCATGGTGTCTCGCGAACGGCAACACAGTTTACCTCAAAGTATAGAAGATGGGCGTGTTCAGTTAAAAGACGTTGAATTGCCAGACAGATACATTTCTATTAAAACTGATGACGATTCTTCGGAAATTGAAAGAAATGGAAAAAAAAAGTTCTTTATTTATACACATAGACAAATTGACTTCTTCTTCTTATTTTTTTTTTTTTAATGGATTTATTACTATATCTTCTGCATATATAAGAAGAAAGTAGAAGATTCGGAAAAACTTTTGGTTTCTGTTTTTCGATGAGTTTACACGTTTTGTGATTCCCTTGCATTTTAAATAACTGAAATTGACTACTTATTTTTAAAAAAGTGGATTTATTACTAGCTTCTGTATATATAAGAAAAAAGTAGAAGATATGGAAAAAATTTCGAATTCTGGTTTTCACTGAGTTTACACGTTTTGAGATTTTTCCATGCATTTCAATTAACTGAAATTGACTACTTATTTTTTAAAAAGTAGGTTTATTATTTTACCGTCTGCATGTTGTAAAAAATAAGTCTGAAGAAAGTATAAGATTCAGAAAAATTTTAGATTTCTGATTTTCGATGAAGTTACACGTTTTCAGATTTCCTGAACTCAATTTGACCATTTTTAGAAAATGTCTGTCTTTTTGAGTTCTAACACTGTACTTCATGAACCAATGGACTTAATTTAACTGAACTTGATATTTGGTTAGACCTTGGTTTGAATTGGTGCCGATTAGCTTTTAGGCTATATCACCCAACAGGGGCACTTCCACGTTGTGATTTTCTCTCATTTCAGGAAAGGCTCAGCAGCTACAGTGTACCATATTTAGAGATATATATTATATAAAACTCTGCTGATTCAGTTTGAGTGCATATCCGCTAACAAGTGGCGCTGTTAAGTTGCAATTTAATCCCACTTTAGGGAAGACTATAAGCTTCTATATTGTATAAATGTACGAAACTTGGCGTGTGAGATGGTTATTCCCATAAAATAAGTCTATTATAATTTATATATATTTAAATTCTATATTTTCTCCTTCACAAATTCGTTTAAAATTAATATTGCTTTCGAAAGTTGTCAGAAGATGGCGCGAGGATCAGCCTGTATTCTACCTGTATAGCCGGCTCAGTTCAAAGTCGGGACCTTTTTCATAACACTGCGTTGGGTCTCCTTTTCTCTAGCTTCATGGTACAGGTCCTTAAAAACTTCTTACTTTTCATATATATTTTTAAGGGTCCTGAAAAAATACTTATTATCTTGTTTATAGTTAATATAGTATTTAAAACTCCTTAAAAAATAAAAAGGGGGAAAAAATATGGCGATATCGATTTTTAAAATTGACTTACATTAAGAATGAAAAAGAATATGAAACAAGTCCTCTGATTTCATGCTTTACTGAAAAAAATGTACCACATGAAAAAAAGAAAGCATATTTGTGAAATTTTCATTAGTTGAAAAAAAATTCATACACTAAAAAATTATAAAAAAGAATCTCATATTCATTTGAGGGCTAATCATGAAATATGTGAAATTCAGTGGATATTTGTATCTGGGCATGCTCTGAAGCACTAAGGAAATATCACTATTCCTCAAGCAGATATCGTTTTTTATAATTTATGTGAATTATAATTAAGTAAATTTCCAATTTCTCAAAATCATAAATGTAATTTTATATACTAATTCCGTTGAATTTAACTTAAAAGCATGTATCTAAAAATATAAATGATATTTATTTTAACTTATTGAAGGAGGATTTGCTCGCTATCATTTCGCTGATCACTCTATTTAAATAAATTTTCAAACAACTTTAATCACTATTTTTTATATCACTTTATAAACAAAAAAATTTAGTAGTGAAAGAAAAATCGATTGAAATCGCTTTAAACTTGGCTTCAGGTCACCGCTGCCTTCAGCTGTGCCTTCCCTAACCGCATCTGGATTTGGGACTACATTACTTGTGTGGCAACACCTTAACCAAGCACTTCAGTGGAGGTGCTTATCGGACCACAGGCCGTGCTTATACATGAACTTAATTGTTGAAAATTTTAATAAAGTTAAAGATTTAATAAATTTAATTCTTTCTTCTATTATATTACCATTTTACTTCGATAGTAACAACAAATTAAAAGTGGTGAACTAAAAGAGATACTATGTCTCCACATAAACAATCGTTTTTTAAAAGACAACTATTATATTAAAATATCACATATTGTTAAAAAAGTTTCGCTTAGGAAATTATATCACCACATTGAGCAAATGTTTGTCATTCGAAACATTCCAGTTTTAAAATAATCTGGTGTGTCACTCACACGACTTTCTCTTACCCTGAAATTTAATACTGTAAATACAGGTTGGAGATTAAGAGGTAAAATAACGAGTACTGTTGTGTAAAATTATGTTAAACAAGACAAGTTAGGCTTCGGAAGAGTTTTATATGATAATTAGTTCTATGTGGGGGGGGGGGGGGCTACCGCCCCTTCAACTCCCCGTTTCATTAATGCACCTACATTTACATAGAATTTAATTCTGTTATTAAAATTAAGAGTTTACTTAAAATTATACAGACAATTTTCACACGCACCATTCACTGAAGCTTATCAATCTTCATCAAACTTTTCCAGCATATATTAACTTCAAAATACAACATTTGGATCTCCTGAAATTATTCGTTTTTAAGTTACTCTAAGAGACGCAGACAAAGATCAAACGTTAAAAAACTTGACTACGGTAATCATGAAGCCTCAAAATGTGTAAATATACCATATCTCTATGAGGAATTTATTTCAATTCCCGAACAGCTTTCCTGGAAATGGTACAATATTATTAGTAAACCACATCCACTAACAACAAATAACTAGTGTGTTGTGGCCACCACACGACTTTCTTCTATATTTTCCTATACAAATTAACGCAGTAAAAATAATTTATTAAAATTATTATTTAAAAAAATTATCTTCCATGATAATGCAGACGATTTCCATACTAGAGAAGTAGTTTAACACTAAATATCCAAAAAAAGTTGAATTTATTCTTAATATTTTTGTTGTTGTTGTTGTTAAAAATGAAAAAAATCGATAACTTTATTTTAAATTATTGCAGATCGATGGTTCAACTATTCGTTTTAAAGGTATTGGCGAGCTCTTTTGAATCGCCTTCCCCCCTCCCTCGGACGGGGGAAGGCGAGGCTCCTACATACACAAAAAAAAATTTCCCAGTTGACTATCTCTATTACAAAAAAAATATATTCGTTTGATTTTGTTTAGTGCAGTCTATAGATGTTAACTTACTGCAATTTCCCCCATAGACGTAATGTATTTGAATAATTTTGAGTGTCCCCGTACACGAACCATTTGCTTCATCTCAACGAAAAGCTTAGTGTAGCATCCCTATATGATGCACATTTAGCATACAGAGTTTGGAATTTCTGCTACTATTTGTTCTTGAGATATGTTGATAACACACACACAGACAGACGGACGGATACACAGACCATTCGCTAAAAACATGTTTTTCGTATTCAGGGAACCTCAGAACATATAAATATAACAAAAATTCACGTTCAAAAATTTGACCCTAAAACAATACTTTCTCGGCCCTATGGTTAAGAGAAAGTAGAAAATCGGAAACAGTACTTCTATATTAAAATCGCGATTATATGTGCACCATATTGAATCGTGTGATATGATGCAAAATAATGAAAAATAGATAGTATAGTATCCGTTGCTCAGAGATGCAGGTGGTTGAAATGAAAAACACACAATTTGAATAAAATCTAAGAAAATAAAACAGAAATAATTGCAAGATAAGAAGAACTTTTTATATACCATGTTTTTAAATTTTCCGTTGAATCATATAAACGCTACCAAAGGCAGCAGGGGCCCAAAACAATTGGCTAAAAGTATTAAAAAAAAAAAAAAAAAAAAAAAATGCATTGTCACAGTGTTCTGAGCTAGTTTTAAAGTTTCAAATGTCCGAAGGCAGCGGAGATCCGAAACAATTGGCTAAAAGTATTTTTTAAATGCATTGTGACCATGTTCTGAGCTATTATGAAAGTTTCAAATGTCTAGCTAGTCGGGAAGTTGGTTAAAAATCCATTGAAAGATTTGTACTGGACAAACAAACAAACAAGAAAGCGAGTTAATAAAAATATGGTAAAAACAAGTATGTTATGGCCACCACAAGACTTTCTTCTATATTTACCCATACAAATATTTTACAATTATTTATTAAACTATTAAAATTATCTAATATGATGAATGCAAATGATTTTCATCTTAGAGAAAACTAACACTAAATATCCAAAGAAAGACAGTTTTATTTCCTATAAATAACATCATAAAAAAATCCGTTTTTATAATGGTTATCTCACATATCAAGCTTCGTGCAGCTATATGTCATAGAAGTTGAGATATAGCTTTCCCGTTATCGAGGAAATTTGCAGTATAGCAGTGCCCCCTATTGGACTATAAGCCTCCAAATTGAATCAGCATAATGTCTCATAATGGCCTTCTCGTATATCGTTTTATTTCATAATGCGCAATAGAACCTGAGGTATAGCCTTCCCTTATATTACAGAAATAGCTCTGTAGCAGTGCCACCTGTTGAGCGGATGACACCAAAAGTTGAAAAGCACTAATTTACGCCAAGGCGCATCTACATATAAATTTATATTTAATTCTAAGCAGTAGTTCTTGAGATATAGTCTTCCTTTTAATTGCAGAAATCGCTATATAGTAGTGCCACCTGTTGGCCAATAAGCATTAAAATTGAATCAGCATAATGTCTCATAATCGCCTTCTCACATATCAAGTTTTGTTTGATTGTACACAATAGAACCGGCGATATAATCACCCATTAAATTGCGGAAATCATTGAGGCATCACACTTGTCGAAACAAGGCACTTACTGAATGTCGATTTCTTTTTTTCCCCATTGTCTTTTATTAACTTTGAAACCAAATTTCATTTGTTGCCGCTAAAACATCTTTTTTTATATCAGAGTCAATATTTGTAAACTTCGAAGTTTGAAAATGAGAAAAATTTGCATTTGTGACTCTCTTCTTCCATTTTCTTGAAAAAAAATAAATAATAATAATTCCTTTTATACCATTTTTTAGATAAGAGTTACAATATCCTTTAATTACTTTGAGTAGAATACAGCCCTGGAAAAAACGTTAAGCTCAAGACAAAAACTTTATTATTGTCGCAACTTTTTATTCGAATTTTATGTAATTTTAAATTCAATGCAAGAAATGATAGCTTTAATTATACACTCCTTCTCATATTTATAAGGACACTTTATGTTTTGAAATAACTAATGTAAAAATAATTGTGAACAAGATTATACTAAGTGCACTTAATATATCTAGTATTCTGAAAACCAAAACTGCTATAATTTTTTTAATATGAAACAAAATTAATAAAAAATAATGTGAAATGTTTTTTCTCCACGTTTTTAGATGTTCATAATTAGAGGGACAATCAAGATTTTTTCATTTTATTTAACTTACTAGCGGATAAATTACAGTTGACATGCAAATTTCTTAACTACTGGGCTAGATTAATTCATATATAAGATTTCAATTTTTCTTGATCGGACATTACTGATAATTCCTTGAGAAAAAAGAACGTTCATGTAGTGAAGTATGATAAATGTGTTATTTAAGTGGAAGGATACTTTCAATCCGCCGTATTTCTAATGAAATTCGAAGATCTAAAATTGCTAAAGGAGATGTGATCAAACGTTGAACTGCTGGTTCGATAGGAGAGAGATCTGATGCAAAATCGGAGTTGTTTTACAGAGATCGAAGACTCATAATTTCTCTTACTGTTCTATTCAAAATGACTGCTGCTGAATTTGCTCGTAATTTTTAACGAAAGGTTAGGGTCCACATTTATGCATGTTTAAAATAATTAATAATATGTTAAAATGAATAAAAAACCTGTAATAATTAATAAGCATTTAATGGGGGAAAGAACGTCTGTATTAAAGTTGAATAAAGATAATATGAAATGGTAAAATGTTGCATTTTTGGATGAAAAATGTTTTTTCTTGAAAAACCAAATGGTTTTAACAGTTGCTGGCACGATCTGAAGATAGCGAAAGACAGGGGTGGCGCCAGTGAGAGGGCCGGGGGGGGGGGGGGGGCACGGGACCCCCCATCGGGGCATACTCCTAAAATTTGTCGGGGGGGGGGGAAATACAAAATTTTAATGCACAGAATTACATATAAATTTGTATGTAGTTGCACCATAACATAAATTAGTGTCTGTTAACTTTTTGTCCAAATCGCCCTATAGGTGGCACTGCTCTACTGCAATTTCTTTCACTTAACTGGAGGCTATATCTAAGGTTCTATTTTGTATAATCGAACAAAACTTGATATGTGAGAGGGCCATAATGAAACATCTGGTTGATTTAATTTCTCTGCATATCGGTCGATAAATTGCTCTGCTGCTATTTTCCCCGAGAAGAGGAAGGCTATATCTCAGTTTCTATTGTATATTATTGCTAATAACTTTGTATATGACAGGGCCATTATGATACATTATGTGGAATCAGTTTCAGTGCATATAGCCAGATAGGTGAAGCGCCTGTGCTTTAATTGCTATATATCAGATTCTATCGTATGTAATTACATAAAACTTGTTATATGAGAGGACCATTTGAAAACAATATACTGAATCAATTTAGGTGCATATGAGATGATTGTTGGCGCTACTGTTCTATATTTACTCCGTGAATAGGAAGACAACTTCTATTGAAAGGCCACCTCTCTAGAGAGCCAATTTTCTATGGCACGATTTACCCTTAGGGAAATTCGACTATATATATATATGTCTGTGATCAACGGGATACGAAGATTAATTTTTTCTTAAGAATTTTCCTTCATGCACCCTGCACATATTTTTTCTGTAGAAAGAAAATGTTATACACTGAGAGAATAGCATGATGACCTCCAAAACCACGAGGAGTACTAACAAATAGAATGGTACAAATATTAACAGTAATATTATTAACAATATTGCAGTTTTTAATAAATATTCATATTATAAACTCTCTCTATATAGTGCCCCCCTGTCGGGGAGGTGGTGTCCCCCCATCGGGGAATTTCTGGTGCCACTACTGGCGAAAGACAGAGCAAATTTTTTAAAAGCAGATAATCAGGCATTTTAAAGGTGGATCTATGGTGCTCTGGGGAGCTGTTTCTACTGAAAGTAAAATGAATTTAGCAATGTTTTTTATTATTATGAACATCAAGAGAATATTCGCAAACTTTAAACGTGGAATTCTCAGATTTTTGTTAGATTTTGGGGGGTAATAATATTTTTTTCAACAAGACTTACATTTTTGCTCTACTTCTAGAGCAATAGAAAATATGTTTGAAGAAAGAAACTTCTGTATTATTGCCTTTCCCATGGCCTAAAAGTTGAAAAAACCTTACCTTATATTAGAAAAGTGCATGCAAGTGGAAAGCAATTTTAAATAGTTTAAATGTATTCATAATATCATCTATGCTGTATGAAATGTTATTGAAACTGATTAAAAAAAAAAAAAAAGTCTATAGATATACCAGAGAGAATGTCTGACTGTTTCACAATAAAAAGAGACCCCATAAAATATTAATTTAAAGAATAAATGAAAAAAAATTACTAAGATTCGAGCTGTCCTAATAATTGTGAACACCTGAAAAATCACCTTTTTGACCATATTTAAAGTTTTTTAAGATAGAAAAACGATAAAACTTTTTAAATATAGTCTGTTATTGAAATTCAAATTAATAAAAAATATATTTGTTTAAATAATAGTGTTCAGTGTTTAGTTAATATAGATAAACGGGTGTCTTTATAATTATGAGAACCAGTGTACATATAAAAATATTACTGGAAATTCGGTTATTTTTTATTTAAAAATTAATTTTTGTTTTTTATACGTGTGACAACTTGGAAAAAACTAGTATGTTGTGGCCACCACAAGACTTTCTTCTATATTTTCCTATATACATATTCAATCAGTAACAATATTTAAAAAAAAAAAAAAAAAAAAAAAAATTACGATTTTTTTCTTTCTTTTTTTTTTTTTCTTTTTTTTTTTTTTTTTGTTAAAAGTAATACATATTCAACCAGTAACAATATTAAAAAAAAAAAAAAAAAAAAAAATACGATTTTTTTTTTTCTAAGTTTTTTTTTGTTAAAAGTAAAAAAAATCGATAACTTTGTTTTAAATTATCACAGATTTATAGTTCAACCATTCGTTTTAAAGGTATTGACGAGACCTTTCGAAAGATACCCATCTTGAAAATTTACTCCCCTCGAGGGGTGACTTCCCCCCCAGGGGGGGTGGCGTGGCTCCTACACGTACAAAAAATTTTTCCCAGTTGACTATCTCTATTATAAATAATTATTGTAAATTTCATAATGATTACTAAAAAATAATTCTCTTTAAGCACATTTATACAAAATTTTGTCCTATATCACCATGTTAAAAATTTAGAAAAAGCGGGATGGCAACGCAACCTGTAAGACAATTTTTACCAAAAGTTGATAGGCACTAATTTATGTCAAGGTGCAACTACATACCAATTTGTATGAAATTCTGTGCAGTAGTTCCTGAGATACAGTTGCCACAAAATTTTGTCACACACACACACACACACACACACACAGACAGACAGACAGACAGACAGACAGACAGACAGACATTTTCTAAAAATACTCAAATCGTATTCTACAGCTCTCAAAACGTGTAAATCCATCAAAAACCCGAGGTCGAAAATTTTTACGAATCCAATACTTTCTCTATATTACATATAGAAGAAAGTAATAATCAGGCCAAGCTCAATTTTTATGCTTTTTTCGAATTTTATTAATTTTCAGAGGTATGTTATCTGCGATTGTAATGAAATGCTCGCCTTCTGGTGGCCTAAGGTGAAATTACAATATGCGGATAGCTTTTGTCAAAACGCCATTGCGTTCTGTATATTCAATGTTCAGTTTCACTTATTTATTGAATAAAAATGAATAAATCCAGTAAAATAGACTACACATACTGTTGTGCACCACAATGTAATTCCAAAGGATCCAAAAACCCAGAATTAAGCTTCCATTTATTTCCAAATGATAAATATAAAATTTCTGTTGCTTCAGCTAATGGAAGTAAAGCTTTAGTTAGTAGAAAATCTGAATGGGTTAGACTCTTACGAATTGGGAAATAAGTATCACCGAGAATGACTGTTTGTTCAAAACATTTCACACCTCAGGATTTCACAAGTAATAATATGTTTAATTTTTATTTAATAATAAAATCTTTCAGGTAAAACTGATTGTTTCCTTCGCTAATGAGCAAAGCAAAACGATCACATTTCATGGATGTCATGGAACAACTATAGTGTTGGTCCACAAGTGCATTTGGCGATTTTTCTTTGGTGATTATGGCAAAATGCCATTTTTGCAAATGGTTGCGATGGATTCCAACATAAACAAAAGCGTATTGTATTGCAAAGAATCCAGAAAAGGCATTGTTATCGTTCAAAACGGTGCCAAAGAAAAATCGCCAAATCCAGTTATGGACCAACTCTATAGATGTTCCTTTTTTTTTAATGTATCTTTGTTGTAAGATAACATATAGATGCTTCTAAAATACAGTGGAATTATTAAATTAAAAAAATGCAATAATTTTCATTGCATCCTATTATGTTTTATTTCATACATATTCTCTTTAGCAATTATTTTTATTGCATTAAAATAAAATGGAACGACGATGTATTAAGAAAATAAACTACTTACTTATTACAGTACAACAAAACTGCAACGTAATGTTTGCAGGTATTATGTTTTTACCCGCTTTGCAGGAACATTGAACATCTTTAATGTCCCACACATTTTCATTGTTTATTAAAGAACAATTAATTGTGTGTGAGTTCACAGACAGACAATTATTTAGACAAAGAAAAAAATATACCGGGTGATCCAAAAGTCAGGACCAACTTTAAAAATGAATAATTCGAAAACGAATCAAGATACAAAGATACGGTTTACACCAAACGGATGAAAAAGAAACCGGGTTTTGTGTGGCAAAGGAAAAAACTTAGTTCTGTTGGCGACCAACAAATAGCGCTATAGTGTTTTATTTCACCAAAAGATGATTTACAAATGAAAAAAAATTTTGACAACTTACAAGTCAGCATAATTACAGTTAATTAGTACTACTACAGTAACTGTTCAATGTCCATCATTCAGAAGTACAGCTGTGAGATGATTCACCACATCGTTCACAGCATTTAGTAGCATTTCTTGCGTTATGGCAGACACATTTTGGCGGATGGCATCTTTCAGTGCTGCTAGTGATGCCGGTTGGTCGCGGTACACTTTTGACGTCTAAGAATCCCCACAGCCAAAAGTCACAGGGTGCCAGATCGGGAGATCTTGGAGGCCATGCATGATTAAAGTAGCGACTGAGAATGCGATATTTCGATGCCTATAAGCTTCGACTACCATTACCTGCTGTAGTTGTTCCTTTTTATATCGTTTGTTGCTTTGCACAATCCTACATCAGAAATACGACAGCGCCATCTGTTGGTCGCCAACAGAACTATTTTTTTTTTTCTTTGCCACACAAAACCCGGCTTCTTTTCCATCCGTTTGGTGAAAACCGTATCTTTGTATCTTGATTCGTTTTCGAATTATTAATTTTTAAAGTTTGTCCTGATTTTTGGATCACCCGGTATATATACTGAGAATTTAACTTCATGAATTTTACGAATAATGTTGCTAGTAGTAATCTCTTCTATTCAACATCGGATTATTTCATTCTGCGTAGTTTTGCTTGTATAAATCTATCGTAATGATGCTGTCTTTAAAGATGTGTTTCCAAAATTTTATCTTCACTACTTATTCTAAAGCGTTAGTGATTCTCGGAAAATTTCCTTATTTATTACACGTCCTTCCTTATTATTAGTATTTTCACAAACATTAGCACCTTTTTTTCTATCCTCTGAATGAAATATTTTGTTTATCTAGAAATATAGATTCAATTATAGAGTATAAGCGGCCAATATTTTCTTTGACTTGGTCTAACCGTTCACCGAGAAGTTGGTTACTGGTGTATCTAGACCCCAATTTGGGTTGTTGGGGGGGGGGGGGTTATCTCCCTTTTGTGAAACTGCTTGATATATATGATATACAGTTTTTTCTACTTTTGTGTATTCAATAAAATAAAGTATTAGATTTGTAGAAAACTTTCGACTTCCGGTTTTCGACGGATTTACAAGTTTAAAGAGGTGCATAATATAATTTAACCATTTTTAAAAACTTTAAAATACCTTTGACAATCCTTTTACTTGAGCAGCTTTGATGATATATTTCGACTTGCATAAAATTCGCAGTCATCCTCAGATGTTTGTTTTGCTGCTCTACTGATCTTCGTCTTCATCCTCTTCCACAGTAGACGAAGATCAGTAGAGCAGCAAAACAAACATCTGAGGATGACTGCGAATTTTATGCAAGTCGAAATATATCATCAAAGCTGCTCAAGTAAAAGGATTGTCAAAGGTATTTTAAAGTTTTTAAAAAGTTAATTCGTCCTTTTTATGCATTGCATATTTATAATTTAACCATTTTTAGAAAACGTATGTCTGTCACAAAAATTCTGTGGCAACTATATATCAGGAACTAGTGCACAGAATTTCATTTAAATTCATATATATATTGTTGCAACTTGACATAAATTACTGCCTGTCAACTTTTGGTGCAGATCACTCAACAGGTGGTGCTGCTAAACAGCGGTTTTTTTCCATTTAAGGGAAGGCTATATCTCAAGTTCTATTGTGTATAATCGAACAAAACTGAGACTATGAGAGAGTCTTTATAAAACATTATACTAAATCAATTTAGGTGCAAATGGGCTGATAGATGGAGCTGCTGTGCAGCAATTTTCCCCGTTAGCAGGAAAGCTATACCTCAGACATTATTGCATATAATTGCACAAAACTTGGAATATAAGAAACCCATTATGAAACAGTTTGTTAGTTGTAATCGGATGCATATCAGCCGATAAATAGCGCTGATAACCTGAAAATTACAGTCGGGAATAGGAAGGCTAAATTTTAACTTCTATTGTATACAAATGCACCAAACTTAATATGCTAGACAACCATTATGAAAACGATCCTTACTTAGTTTGGGTGCGTATCATTCAATAGGTGGCACTGCTAATACTGACCTTTTTTTTATTTTCTACATAACTACATCATAGCATCTGCAGATTAAAATTATATAAATCTACAGTTAAAATAGTTATTGCGAAAAGCTATGGCTAAAATTTTATGCATGTCAAAGTATTTAAAAGTTAGTAAATGACGCTTTTATACAAAAAGATATAGAAGAAAGTTTTGTGATGGCCACAATATACTAGTTTTTAAAGAAATACAGCTTTAGAGTAGAGTGACCATATTTTTACTTTCTCTTACCCATAAGGTAGAGAAAGTATTGTTTTTGAGTCAAATTTTCGAATTCGAGTTTTTGTTATATTTACATGTTCTGAGATCCCCTGGATACGAAAATCATGTTTTTAGCAAATGGTCTGTGTGTGTGTCTGTTATCAGCATATCTCAAAAACAAATTACGGCAGAAAATTCAAACTTGGTATTCTAAATGTGTATCATATAGGGATGCTTCAGTAAGCTTTTCGTTACGATCAAGCAAATGGTTCGTGTACAGGGACAATCAAGAGAATTTTAATACATTACGTCTATGGGGGAAATTGCAGGTAAGTAGAGTTTAACGTCTATAGACTTGCACTAAACCAAATGAAACGAATATATATATTTTGTAATAGAGATAGTTAGCTGGAAAAAAAATCTTGTGTATGTAGGAGCCTCGCCTCCCCCCCCTAGGGGGGGGGGAAGTTCCCCCTCGAGGGGAGTAAATTTTCATGATGGGTATCTTTCAAAAGAGCTCGCCAATACCTTTAAAACGAATGGTTGAACCATCGATCTGCGATAATTTAAAACAAAGTTACCGATTTTTTTTTACTTTTAACGAAAAAAAAAACTTATTTATTTTTTTTTTTTTTTATATATTGAGAATAAAATGTACTTTTTTGGATATTTGGTTATACTACTTCTCTAATATGGAAATCGTCTGCATTATCATAAAAGATAGTTTTTTTAAATAATAATTTTAATAAATTATTTTTTAAAAACAGAATTATTTTTTAATAACCAAATTAAATTCTATATAAATGTAGGTGCATTAATGAAACGGGGGGTTGAGGGGGGCGGTAGCCCCCCTCATACAGAACTAATTATCATATAAAACTCTTCAGAAGCCTAATATGAATTGTTTAACACAAGTTTACATAACAGTACTCGTTATCTTACCTTTTAATCTGCAACCTGTATTTATAGTATTAAATGTCAGGGTAAGAGAATGTCGTGTGAGTGACACACCAGATTATTTTCATTGAATTCTGTGTGTGACTTGGACTGTCACGCAGTCCAAGTCACGCACAGAGGAGGCCGTCTGACGAGAACCGGGAATCCGGTGGAAAAGTTTAACGGCAAGCAACGAAGTCAGTAAAGGTTTTTTCATGTATTTAGTTTAGTAATTTCAACACTTCGTTTTTAATTAATATAGTTTAAAGTTTCTAATTTAATTTGGCAGTTTATCGCATGGGTCATGAAAGAGTGTTAACACTTTCACAACCGCATGTTTTTGTCTTTTTCACAGTAAGGTCTGCTTGTGGGCGTTATTCTCATCAGTTACAATATTTTCACATTTATATTACAAATGGATACACGATTATAATTACACTCTAACTAATCAAAGCATTTATATCCAAAGTATATTATTATTGATAGTACAAATATGAATATTGGGTTTATTTTTAAGAGATAAATAACATACAAATTGAGAACACACACTGGCGGAGTTAGAGATTTTCAAATAATGTGAATCTACGTCAGCGGTCGCAAAAGTGTTAAGTGAAAATCGTCTAATATAAAAGCACCCAAAAGGAAAACATAAATTTTGAGTATCTCTACCGAAGTTTGTATGTGAATACAATGGAATGCTATATATTCGTATTGTATGTCCCTATAAAAGCACTAGGATTGGTAAGCATGCAATCTTCAGTAACAGCCAAACAAAAAAATTAGTTCAAAATCAGTCTTATCCTCTTTTAAATAATTAAAAGCACTTTAGTTTTTAGCTCCTATAGGACATGATACGTGAAAATTCATTCATGCTTCCCTCTAAAAGAGGCTATTGCACACATAATTTTTCCTAATGCTCATACTTTAGCAAATTATTGTAACATTTTATAGCACTTTATCTGTTTTAAACACTTCAGTATAAAAAAACGAATTTCAAATAATATGCATTCATAATAATACAAAGGAATTATAATTTGTATCGCTTGATACAGTATCGTAAGTTCCAAATTTATAAAATTCTATATATTTTTTTTGCATCGATTACTTTAAACATGTCTACCAAATTTAAGCTCAATAGAAAATTCAGTATTTGTTCGCTATTGTGTCTACTCACTTACACATACACATTAATCGAACAATCATTAATCTCCACATATTTCACATAATGACCTGATGTATATATATATTAAATCTGAGTTTAATTGAATGCAGCATTTAAACACTATTGCGTTCACTCACTCAATTACATATTCACATTAATCTTATATTCATTGAGCTACATGTATTTCATGTTATGGTGACCTAAAATATACATCCTAAATTTGAATTCAATAGAGTTTAGATGCTATCATACTCATTCAGCTATTTCATGCAATGGCGATCTATAATGTACATAAAATATTCGAATACAATCGAATTTAGTGTTTAGACGGTATCGCTTTCACCCACATATGTACAGACCCATATAAATGCAGGCATGAACATTTAAAATAAAAAATCTGAATTCAGAAGATTCCCTAAATTGATTTGAGACCATAAATCGTTATGTATAAGAATTCTATTTTGTATCCATGTAAAGAAAAAAAAATAATAAATAATTACAAGATAAAAAGAACTTTTTATGTACGTGTTTTTAAATTTTCTGTTGAATCATATAAATGCTACCGAAGGCAGCAGGAACACGGAACAATTGGCTAAAAGTATTAAAAAAATTCATTGCTATCATGATTTGAGCTATTATAAAAGCTTCAAATGGCTAGCTAGACGGGAAATTAGTTAAAAATCGATTGAAAGCTTTGTACTGGGGTCCCGAAGCAGTTGGTTAAAAATATTTAAAAAATGCACTTTCACCATGTTCTGAACTATTCTGAAATTTTCAAATGTCTAGCTAGTCGGGAAGTTAGTTAAGAAAATTTTCTGTTGAATCATATAAATGCTACCAAAGGCAGTAGGGACCTGAAACAGTTGACTAAAGGTATTTAAAAAATGTATTGTCACCGTGTTCTGAACTGTCCTGAGAGTTTAAAATGTAAAAAATTAAGTTCTACATCATTAAAATCATTAGTTGTGGGTCACCTCCAGCATACATATCAAATGCAGCGTTAGACGCTATCGTATTCATCGATACACATACACTGCCAACAAAGACTGTCCGAAAGTTGTGAGCATTTTTTTTTTTTATTAGTACAGACAAAAACTGTCTGCAAGCTGTTTTTCCGTGTCCGTGACTATGTAACCGTGTCGCGATGTTTCTGCCACTGGGCATGTAAACCCATCGAAAACTGGAGTTGATGGGGGGTATTTTTGTAGGATACAATGATTAATCAAAAGGGTATCAAATACATACACTGGAGGTAGAAACATAATGATTGCTAGAACGGTAAAATTCTTTGAGAATAATTTCCAGAATCCAAACGCAAATACTGACTAAAACTCTCAGATGAGATAAATCATACAAACCGCACCTTAGATCCCGAAACTGAAGAAAACAATACTGTAGAAATTGATGTAAACATTTCGGAAACGGAGAAAATGGATCAGGATTATCAAGCATGTTTACCTAGAAGATCTGAGCGTGTAAATAAAGGGGTCCCCCACCTGACAGGTTCACATTTTTAGTCAATAAACAAAGAATCGTTCAACAAAATCCTGCAAAAGATAGAAGAAATGGGGAATCAGGTTGAAAAAGGAAATTGATTTAAGGCAGCTTAGAAAGAAATAATGTCTTAAGAAAATAATAAAACGCAGGAATTAGTCAAACCCTCAATAGGAAAAAGAGTCATAGGGTGCAAATGGACTTTTAAAGCAAAGTATAACTCAAAGGATGAAAGAGATAAATATAAAGCACGCCCAGTAGCAAAAGGATACTCACAAAAATTCAGTAGCGATTATGATGAAACGTTTGCCCCCGTAATCACTTATACAACCATAAGAGAGCATTCCTTGCTAATGCAGCATATCAAGGGTTAAGAGTACACTCAAAAATAGTTGCTTTAGTTGCCTTTAATGTATGAAATAGTGGCCAAAATAGTAGCTACTGAGCCTGAAATAGTAGCCACTCTGACCCAAACAGTAGTCTTGAATTAAAAAAAAAAAAAAAAAAAAAAAAATGAATATAAATATTTAAACAGTTTTTGATAATAATGTGGTCAGAAGATATAAAATTGACTTAAGAAGTCAGATACTTTTCTTGTAAAAGAAAACTGATACATGTGTAAAGGAAAATAAAATAGTTTCATAGCAAGACTAAAAAAAAAAAAAATCCTTTTTTTTTTTTTTTTTTTGGAGACACCAATTTTCGAGATCTAAAACTGACCTACTTAATCAGGATGATTGTTAATTTTCCAGTAATAACCTTGGAAAATTTAGAATAAATTGATGCAAAAAGATATCTACTAATAAGGGATTTATATAGCAATTTTCAAGAAAATCATTAGAGCGATTTTTGTGATACTTTCACCAAAACATGGCAAATTCAAATGACCGGAAAACAACAATTACATACAAAAGGATATCTAAAAGGGAGTTAATATGGCGAGTTTGTAAAATATTCATTCAGCCGTTTTGCAAGAACCTCAAATTGACCTATTTATACAGAAAGCCTATCAGTTTTTCTGAACTAACCAACTAATACATATGAAAGGACATCTAAGAGATCCTACTTTTGGTTTCCAATGCCACACTTCCGGTTTTCCAATTTTCAACAAAAGTTAGAAAAGTCATCTATACACCAGACCTGCCTCAATTCTGAAGTTTCATTGTTCTACATTTATTAGTTTTGGAGATATGGTAGTCAGAAGATGTCTATCCCCCCCCCCCCCCCCCAAAAAAAAAAAAAAAAAAAAAAAAAAAACACACACACACACACTAATTGCCGAAAACCACTTTTGAGGGCACAGGAGTCCTTAGAAAATGCATATCAGATGAAAACTCGAAATTCAATTTTTTGACCAAATATAATAAATATTCCCATTACCTACCAGGGCTGGAGAATATAAGGGCTAGTTCATCGCAGTCGAAAAAGTGAAACCGGAAATACTCACTGATGACGTAGCTGCAAACACGCAAGTCCGATTCAGACTATTGAGCAAAATTGGAATTACGAAAAAGATATTAATATACTGCTTAAATCTTTATATTTTCCGCAGTTTTGAAGAGAAAAATATTAGGAAGCCATGGTTTTTCATAGTTACTATTGAAATCTTTAAATACAAAAGAATAAATAATATTTTTTGATTATCAATATTTCACTTACGGAAACAAGTTTTAATAAAATTTTGCTAAAACGATGCGGTACTGAAAAGCAAGCATATTTTAAATGTTTTATAGACAGAAGTTGAAATTAGATTTGTATGAAATGTTGGCTTTTTTATGCATTTCAAGATTAAAAAATACCATATGCATCGAAAAGCAAATTTTTATTTAAAATAAAACTAATATTTCAAATATATAATGAAAATGCAGGTACTATTTTAAAATAAATTTGAAATTCTTTTTTTTTTTTTTTTTTTTTAATCCCAGGCTTATTTGGTTATTTTAAATAGAAAATGCATGGAGATGAATGTTACTGAAATTCAAATGAAGCAATTATGCGTTAGGTTACTTTCTATAATTATAATTTTTTTTAAAGTAAAGTTTTAACACCAGCATAATTAACATCGGATTTTTGAAAGTGTGAAATCTGGTGTAATCATTTATGGTTTAATAAATTTACAATCATCATTCATTAAATCAAAATTTCGGTAAAAGTGGCATAATTTTATAGCATTCATATAAATAAATGGACCAGTCCGATCCAATTTCGGGAAAATGTATAGATATGCGATGGGAAAAAAAATTTTTTAGACCTATTGTGTAAACATAAAAAAAAGTATATATTGATAATATTAAATATATATATATAACAACAATAAATAAAGGATTTTATGTAAAAAAAAAAAAAAAAAATCAGGAGTTACTTTTAATTATTTATTTTTAATTTTATTTATTTTGTAAATTAAGTATAACAACTGAATTTTTAGATTGCAACAGTAGTTGCTACAAATAATAACTTTTCCAACGATTTTATTTATTTATTTATTTTTTGTTATTATTTATCAATATTTTATTTTTTTTTTTTCATTAAAAAAAGAAAAGAAAGAAAGATAGAAAAAAGAAAAAGAGTCTGTGCTAAATACAATTTAGTTTTAGACAAAAAAAATGTATTTATATTATTTTATCTTGTTTGATACCAGATGTTGCCTTGCCCGACATTCAGCTTTATTCAAGGAGGTGTTTTGAAAAAATAATCCACTTTTTTGTGTCTAAAAAAATTGTCCTGTTGTTTCTAAAATTATAGCCTCCCACTAGTGGCTGAGAAATTCTGCTTTCGAAGCTGGAAGATGGGAAGTACCGTGTTCAATCCCAGATTGCACTCGTCGACTTAGCCGTTCAGAGTTTTTCGTGATTTTCTCCGAAACTTGCAAAATTACGTGCTGGAACCCCTTTGTAAGGCTCCCATCTAGGGAATCTCCTTCCTTGGGCTCAGGCCCCTAGTGCAGACAATAGGCCTTAACATAAACATCAATACCTGATAGTGTATTTTTTTTAATGCAAAATTTATGCAAAAATGTAAAATTTTCTTTTATGCAAAAATGTATAAAATAAACTGATTCTCATCATCAAAATATGAAGTTGTGTTTCTTAGCAACAGTTACTACGTTAATTTTTAACCTTTTTTTACTTTATTTACTTCTGTACAGGCTGTGATATATATTTTTTAAAAATTATATGGACAGACACAGGTGCCTTCTACTATAATTTTTATTTTATTTTCATTAAATATTTGTTTAATTGAATGAAAAAGGATATTTTAATTTACGTAAAATTAGTATGAAATTTTATCAAATGTACAGTCGGTAACAAAAGTGTCCGAACACTAGCAAAAATTCCTATGTAAAAAAAGTACACTTCATACGGTTCTGTTAAATAAATCCTTATCGAATCATGTTCTTAGACTGACTAAGAAGAGGTTTCGACAAGGATTTATTTAACAGAACCGTATGAAGTGGACTTTTTTTACATGTGAATTTTTGCTAGTGTTCGGACATTTTTGTTACCTACTGTACGATTGGAGGGAGCAGAGGAATTTAAATATTTTTGTAACAAAAATCGCAAATTCTTAATATGACATAAAGTACGAGAAATTGAAATTTTAAATAAAATTATTTACATACAATAAATAATATAAATAAAATTTGGCCAAAGTTTAAGGTTTCATATTGTGTGTATGTGTTAATGCCTGTGTGTCCAAAATGCTACCAGGTCAATATAATCTTTTTGTGAAAAATGGTCACTACAGACACTTGCCATTTTTTTTTTTTTTTTTTTTTTTTTTTTAATATTTACTGATTCCTTCCTCTGGCATATACGCATCCATTCTTTAAATAAATTTTCATTCTTTTGTGGAAATATATGAAGAATCATACGTTTTGATTTTGTGTTACGATGCGTATTACTAAACGTAGCAACTGCACAAGATGGCATTTAAAAACATACATTATAAAATAAAGAAGTTGAGAATCGAAGCAGAATAAATTCAATAAGTGTGTGTTTTCTCTCTATCTTCATGGTTTTCCCACAATAAGACAAAGAACAAAACAACTGCCCAGTATCCAAAACCTTTCGCTTTCGGGAAGCGTGTTTCTAGTGACGTCACAAGACATCCGGTCGGGGGAAAAGTCAGTCGCAAGGCGGCAAGCACATCTTCAAAGGGATGACCTAGCCCTTGTATTCTATAGCCCTGTTACCTACAGTGATTGGGTAATGAAAGTAAAAATGCAGTGAATGCACAGAAAAAATAGCAGGAAACAATTTTTTGTTCAAAATAGTCTCCATTTTCCTGAAAATAGTGCTGACTAACCTAAAAATAGTAGCTTTTAAGCCACTTTTATACAAAAATAATCGCTTTTTAGTCACCGCTGGGAACCGTTTATTAAGTAAATTTTTATTGGAACAAACAATGATGGTGCGATTAATGTAGTATGATTGGATAGTGTTTATCTTATAATGGTAGGGAGTTTTACTATTGTAATTAATGATTTCAGTACTGCAATTTTGTTTACGATAGACTGTGGTTTCATAAGTGCTATTATCAGTTTTTATTATCAGCTAATGTCAATTTTCTGAAAGGGGGAGAATAGAAGCATAAATTTTAGCCATGTATTTCTCAAGAAATTAACCTGGCCCTTCGCATTTACTAACAATAGGTTGCATTTTTGGAGGATTTCTGTGATCTTTGTATCTACTATAGATTCTGGGAGTATTAGAAGCGTGGTTATAAAAAAGGGAGGATTTGTTGTCTGGTCATTTACCTTCTTTTATGAGTTTTATTTTATCGTTAAGCTTATTATTAGGGTCATTTTTTAGTTTTTTTGAGCTTATTTCTTGTATTGTATCTTCCATTCATGGCTGCAAGTTTAAGATGTAGCCAAGACTAAAAAATTTTTCAATCTAACATCCATAAGGTTTGCACTAAGGCGCCAGGATCTCGCATGTTTTTAATTTATTTTTTTTTTACATAAAATTTTCAAACTGAGACAAATTCGTGTACTCTTCTGGAGATAATTCAATTTTTAATCCAAAAACAAATTCATAAAAATCAACAATTTTGAAATGAAAAAACTTTCACAAAAATCAACAAATTTAACCAGACCCTTCACAAAAATTTAAGAATGATTTTAAAATGTTTTTCAGAAAACTTTGATATTACATATTTTGACTTGAAAAATATTTTCTTTTGTATTTTTTAAATAAATATTTATATTTCTATATATTTTTTCAGTATAAAGTCATTTACCTTCATATGAATTAGTTTTATTGAAATCGAAGAAATATTTTAGTTTTCCATTTTAATATCTACTTATGAATTAATAGTAATTGACTTTGTATTTAGGAAAAAAAAAATAAATAAAACAAAGACGATTTGCAGATTAGATGAAGTTGACCGTACAAATTATTTGCAGAATAAAAAAGCTGACTTTTTTCTCATTTTGGATTTTTTTTTTTTTTTTTTGGAAAAAAAGCTTATTATAGTGACACACTTGAGCTTTTTAGATGGTAAGCTTTTTAGATGATGTGAATCTGATCTAACCACTGCCATCGCCATTTATTTTTAACATCCTAATCATTTACTGCCTCTGGATTTTTTTAATCTATAAATTCAACGGCTGACTGCACATCAAAAATAAATTTAGAAAAAGAGGTGCTAACTAGAACGTCAGCGAAAATGCATTCACTGCTGCATCTGCATGCATCAAATTCAGAAAAATCAAAACACAGCGTAACTGATTGCCAGTGCTGCTAGACTATTCATTAAATCTACAAAGCGATGTGAATACAATGTATTCGGTTGTTACCTCACGCCACTACTATTATGCGTATGCATAGGTAGAGAGTAGCGATCATGGAACTTCGTTGATTAACAAACGGACTCTTTAGGAGAAATTCAGAAACACTCATGCGTGAACCCGTACATTTCTCCATTCGCAAAAGCTACGAAACAATGTTTCTTCCATCTGTCTTCTTACCCATTTCCTTCGCTCGTCGGCAGCGCGGTGATTTGCCGGAGCGGAGCGGGACAGTTTCCGAGCTTCCGTCCTGGGATATTTCTGGCAGACAGAAGACTTTCACCCATGCTTCCATTTTATTGATGTAATCAGATTTATTTATAATAACTAATTTTCTTGTTTAGTCAGTTAACAAACAGGTGATATTTTCATAATTTTTAAAGTTTTTAAGCGCTTTAAGATCCTCACAATTCATATTGTTAAGTTTCATTTTTTTCAATTAGTTCATTTTGGGCTAAGTTTCTAATTTTATCTTTGTGGGTGTCAGGAATTTTATTAATAGCAGTTTCTATACGAGCAATGCTATCTTTTATATTAATCGGCTGATCCAGAATAAATATTTGTCCTAACTTTAGAAGTACTAATTTTTAAAATCAGAAAGATTGATATAGTCATGAATTTCATAATCGGGAGTAGCGTTTATGTTATGTTTTGAAACCAAATTCTTAAGTTTTTTGTTATGTTTTCTAGAGGCTAAACTTTATTCAATTTTTCCAAAGGTTACTATTTTATATCTCATTTCACTGAAAGTATCTTCATCAACTAAACCTTTCATTTTTCGTTCGATTTCTATAAGTTCATTTTTAAATCTATAAAAGTTTGCTTTTTTCTGTTATATGGTTTTGTTGATAATTTTATTTTCAAATTCACAGACTTCGTTTTTAAAGTTCTTATTTAGAGTTATATTGTTGACTTTAATAAAGCGGGGGTGAACTTAAAAAATTTGCAATCATAGAAAAAATTACGATGTTGATCTTCTTTAATGACTTTTTCCAATGTGTGAAAAGTTATTTGCTATTCATATTGTTTACAAATAAAAGATAAATGGTAGCAAAAAGGCAACGTGACAAAGCCATAAATCAGATTAACAAAATTAATCAATTGAAAATTTTAACCTCAATAATGCAAAGCCCACAAATATGCCAATGGATACCAGATACATTAGAGCGGACACTGAAGAGAATTTATTAAAAACAAACACAAACTACAGTAAAGCAATAGGTTCACTTCTATATGTAGCTACAGACATTTCTGCCGCAGTTAACATAATAAGCCGCCGCATTGAGAATCCAAGACAAAAGGATCAGGGTTCCCACTCCATTTCAAAAATAAAATTCTTTGACTTTTCCCAGGTCTATTTTTAGAAAATTCCAGTCACAAAATTTGGTTTTCGACATAAAAAATAGCTTACGGTATAAAACAGAACATAGCTCGTGACATAAAAGACAATAATATAGAAGCATGACTTGCAATATAAATTGAATGCTCAAAAAGCATTTTCCAGGTTTGTATCATCATTTTTCCAGATTTTTCAGCAATATTTACAATTTTCCCTGACTTTTTTTTGTTAATTTTAAATTCCCCGACTTTTCCAGGTTTTCCCTGACCCGTGGGAACTCTGATGGATTGGATGGCCGCAAAAAGAGATATCCGCTATCTCAAAACCACAAAGAATCTAAATCTAGAGATAGGCATAGAAAAGGAACCTACATTAATGGTATATTCTGATTCAGACTGGGCAAGATATAGGAAGGACAGGAAGTCCACTTCTGGCAACTTATTCAAATTAGGAGATTGCCAGTGGATAACTAAAAAGCAAACATGCATTTCTATGTCGTCAGCAGAAACGGAGTTTGTGTCTGCCACAAATGCAGCTCAAGAGCACATTTTGAAACTTCTTGAACAGCTAGACTTCAAGCAGAATCTTTCAAAATGATAACTAGTGACAAATTTCAGATGAAGACCAAACATATTGATCTACGATACCATTGCATCAAGCATATCAAAAATGAAAGATTAATAGATTTGGAATACTGCCCATCAAAAGAAATTACTGCTGCAGACTTGCCAAGTTTCCAAAATGAAAAAGCCCGAGACATTTTGCAGGCCACTTTATCAACATACCGGCATTTTTATCTTCAGATTCATGACTTAAGGGCACTGCCTCGTTTCCCCGTAACTCCTTGCTATAGAAAACGAAACTATAAAACTGGCAAAGTTGAAGTAAAAAACTTCCCCGCCTTTTACCTAGTGTGACATTTTTTGTCCAATTAGGGATGTATAAACTATTTCGGCTGTCAATATGAGAGTAAATAATGATCACAAGAGGCGGGGTCATTTTCGTCCCCCAAAAAGCAGTCAATTATTCAAAAGGGCTGTCAAGAAAGAAACAGTACTGATTTGTCTTTTGATAAAAAGACAGCGCGTTATTGAATGAACCTCAATATTATGTAATGAATGCATATAAAAACACATGTATACATATGTATAGTACTGATTCATATATATATATATATATATATATATATATATATATATATATATATATAGAAACACAGGTTATTATTATTACTACTACTTATAGTAGTAGTACTAAGACAGGTCGAACAATTTCTTTCAGATAGCGATTTTGTCTTCGTTACCAATTTTTACCTATTACCTTGAATGTACTTTCAAAACTTTTTTATTTTGTCGTCTAAATATAATGAGCTAAACGATTGTTACTGTATATGTTCGGATTTTTAGTCCAGATTATATCAAAAATTGGTACACTTAAGTATGAAAACGAAATCTAGGTAATTATGTATTTTTGTGTTCAATCGAATAATTGGTTCAAAAGTAATAAAAATCCTACTTAAACTTTAAAATTATTAAAAAGGAAAAAAGGAAAAAAGAAATTAATGCCAAAAATATATACGTAATTATTTTTATGTCGGGGGAAAAAAAAAAAAAGAAAAAAAGTGAACATTATTAATTAAAATAAATTTTAGAAAATTCGGTCAAATTAAATGGAATAGCGTATTTTTAGTTCAATCGGATAATTGATTCAAAAGGTTATAAAAACCCACTTTAAAATTATAAAAAAGAAAAAAAAAAAAAAAAAGAGTTGATGCCAAAAATGAATATCTAAGTAAATATATTTTTCTTTGTGTCAAAAAATAAAATTAAATTAAAATAAATAAAAATCGAACGTGTAATTATTTTAAAAAAAAATAAATAAATAAAGTAAATATCAGAAATATTGTGTGAAGAAATTGGACAACCTCAGTATAGAAGGATACATTTATTGTATTATTATTATTATTATTATAACTTGAAAAAAATTATCTGGTGTGTCACTCACACGACTTTCTCTTACCCTGAAATTTAATACTATAAATACAGGTTGCAGATTAATAGGTAAGATAACGAGTACTGTTATGTAAACCTATGTTGAACAATTCTTATTAGGCTGCTGAAGAGTTTTATAAGATAATTAGTTCTGTGTGAGGGGGGGCTACCGCCCCCCCCCTCAACCCCCCGTTTCATTAATGCACCTACATTTATATAGAATTTAATTCGGTTATTAAAAAATAATTCTTTTTTTAAAAAATAATTTATTAAAATTATTAAAAAATATATATCTTTTATGATAAGGCAGACGATTTCCATATTAGAGAAGTAGTATAGCACGAAATATAAAAAAAAAAAGTCCATTTTATTCTCAATATTTGAAAAAAAAAAAAGTAGGATTTTTTTTCTAAGTTTTTTTTTCGTTAAAAGTAAAAAAAAAAACGATAACTTTGTTTTAAATTATCGCAGATCAATGGTTCAACCATTCGTTTTAAAGGTATTAGCGAGCTCTTTTGAAAGATACCCATCATGAAAATTTACTCCCCTTGAGGGGGGACTTCCCCCCCAGGGGGGGGGAGGCGGGGCTCCTACATACACAAAAATTTTTCCCAGTTAACTATCTCCATTACAAAAAATATATATTCGTTTCATTTGGTTTAGTGCAGTCTATAGACGTTAAACTCTATTTTCCTGCAATTTCCCCCATAGACGTAATGTATTAGAATTCTCTTGATTGTCCCTGTACACGAACCATTTGCTTGATCTTAACGAAAAGCTTACTGTAGCATCTGTATATGATACACATTTAGAATACCAAGTTTGAACTTTCTGCCATAATTCGTTTTTGAGATATGCTGATAACAGACAGACACACACACTGACACACAGACCATTTGCTAAAAACATGATTTTCGTATTCAGGGAACCTCAAAACGTGTAAATATAACAAAATCTCGCGTTCGAAAATTTGACCCAAAAACAATACTTTCTCTACCTTATTGGTAAGAGAAAGTAATAAAAGCAAACTTGCATGCATTTATTATGATTAGTTAGCTGACAAATTTAATTTAAAATATTTATAATTAACATTTTTAAAATTACTGCAAATAAAGTTTCTAAAATAGTGATGGCAATTTCTAGTAAATGAAAATAAATGAAAAAAAATTAAACTTAAAAAAAAAAAAAACGGAAATGAAAATTTCTAAGAATAAAGAAATTTTGTAACATAAGTTTAACTATTAAAAAATTATTAAAAGTATAAAGACTACCCTAACAGCACATCTACTCCAAATGACATCCTCCGGATATTCGATGGATGAAAAGGGCTTCTATGGACATCCAATGGACATCTTTAGGATGTGTTACGGACAAGTGTGTTGTTAGGGTATGCATAGAATGATTTTATTATTCGTGATCTGTAATTTGCATAACTTCAAAACTACTCCATAAAAATTCAAAAAGTTAATATCTGCACGAAGGGATTTAGAAAAAAAAAATATATATATATATTTGAAAATTGTCCAATTTAATCATTTAAAATTAAGGACAAAACGAATAGCGATTTTGCCCGATGCCGCATATCAGTATCCACCTGACATCAGTGTTTCAGATATATCCGGCAAAAATTACTCTCTGTTAAATCCCTACGTTTAAATTTTAAAATTGGTGATTTTTGAAAAGAACAATGAAAGTATCCAAGCTCGCGCGCGCCTTTTTCTTTCTTTCTTTTTTTTTTTTTGTCCCTTAGTGTATATGAAGGTAATGTTATAAAGAAAAAAAGGTACCATATGCTTATGATTGATACTTACCCTCATTACATAATTAGCTGCTCATAATTAAAGAGTAAAATAAAAACCAAGTCACAATTGAGGAAAAACATAAAAGACTTAAAAATTGACCTTTATATATATATTCAAATATATTTCTTTTTTATATCGAATAAAAACTGAATGTGCACACATTTTCTTTTAAATAATTAAAATAAACCCTGGCGCGGTATATATGGAAACGAAGAATAAGTAACTTCACTCAAAGACACATTGTGCATGATTCTGGGTTGAAAGATAGTGTGCTTATATTCAGTGTGTTGCACATTATAGTTCCACTGGTAGAAACCAATTCTGAAAAGTAAGTAAATAAATAAAATAAGCAAGTTATGTTGTGGAAGAATTCAATGCATTCTCATCTAAATTTGTAACCGCAAGATTTTTATTTTATGCTATTTTACTTTATTTATTTATTTATTTATTAACAAATTATAAATTATTTATCTTTTAGATAAAAATAAAAGCCCCTTTATTCAGTTCGATAATTGTACAGTCGGGATTATAAATACTATTTTTTTTCAGATTTAGATGTTTCCCTGTAAAAAGTGCATGCTATTAAACTTGTTTTTTAAAGGGAAATTCAAATAGTCTACACAAAATGTTTTTATCTAACGCTAAAATTTCGTAACAGTTTCAAATGTTTTTGAAAAACAGAAAGTCATATGTTCAAGCTTTTGACTAATCTCTGAAAAAAAAAAAAAAAATCAATAACATATTTTATTTACGACGATCAATCTAAAATAATTACAAGATAAAAATAACTTTTTATTTGCCATGTCTTTAAATCTTCTGTTGAATCATATAAACGCTACCGAAGGCAGCGGGTACCCGAAATAATTGGCTAAAAATATTTAAAAAATGCATTGTCACCATGTTCTGAGCTATTCTAAAACTTTCAAATGTCTAGCTAGTCGGGAAGTTAGTTAAATAAATTTTCCACTCTGTCTCATGTTTTCTTCAACACGTAGCACGCTTTGAAAGGAAAAAAAAAAAAAAAAAAGATTAATTTCTTTTGAAACGTCATCATTGTTCACCCTCCAAATAGAAGTTTATTTTTATTGAATGTTTTTAAAATATACATAAGCGGTTTTACTTATATATGAGATATGGTTATCTAGGTGGAGAAGTGGGTGAAGTTATAAATTGTATTTTCTATAACCCTAGCAACAGAGGTTGAAATCACAGAATCAACAAGTTGGGTGCCAAATGGCAACTAACATTGTTTTCTTAGTTGCAATTATGTTGTACTGAAGTGCCATTTTAAAATTGTTATTTACACGCAGAAACATATGCGTAAACGTTGTAGATAAACTCCAGTTATTTAAAATGCTCATTCTATATTAGTATTTTGCATTTTAAAAATGTGCTAGTGCAAATATTTTTACAAGAAAGCTGGGAATTTAATTCTACTACTTTGTTGCTAGTGCCTTTATTTCATCGCATATTATGCCTGCACACTGCATGGGGAAAAGAATGTTAGGCGTCAAGGGCGCGTTAGGGGAAAAGAATGTTAGGTTAATGTGATGACCAGGTATATAATTGTGGTCATCAAAACAAAATATTTGTCTCGAAAATACAACTAACGACCGCTAATTTCGAGCTCTGCCTAGCAAGCACTCTCCTTCCTCCCTTCCCTCAGTCTGTATAACCTTCCCTTTTAATTTATAAAGAATTATTTAAAATTTACTCCTTCAGTGAAATGTCAAAATTGGGTGTGCATGAGTCAAAGCTGGAAATTTAATTTTTATTTTCTCCTGTGTCTTGAAAAGTGACAGATAACGAAAAACACTCATCTAAAACTAGTATGTTGTGGTCATCAAAAAATTTTTCTTATGTATTTTCCTACAGAAATTTTCGTAATACAAATTTATTATTATTTCCATTATGAATGGAGACTTCTTTCATCTCAAAGAGGTATCACACGAAATGCCCAACGAAAGTAAATATTTTCTGTGCAGATAACATCCATCTGGTTCTGAGACATTTTCAAAATAGTAGCGCCTTCTATCCGTCGATATGCACCCAAATTGACTCAGCTGAGTCAATTTACGTATCAAGTTTAGTTTGATTATACGCAATAGGACCTGATATAGAACCTTCCTGTAAGCTGCAGAAATCGTAGTATAGCAGCGTTCCCTATTGAGGGACTGGCACCAAAAGTTAATAGGCATGAAGTTATGTTAAGGTGAATATACATCTACATTTATATGCAAATCTATGCATTAGCTTATGTGTTTATTAGTGTGTGTTAGTTCATGAGATAAAGCTTTTCCTAAAATTTCAGAATTAGCTTTACAGCAGCGCCACCTTTTGAACTATTAGCACCAAATGTAATAAGCATTAACTCAGGTCAAAGTGCATCAACATATACATTTTTATCAAATTTTACGAAGTAGTTACTGCATATACAATTTTTTCAATTTTACGCATTAGTTCCTGCCTTCTCTGATATTGTGGAAATTTGCTGTGTAGAAGCGTCACCTGTTGAGCGATTAAAACAAAAAAGTTTGTAGGCTTTAATTTATGTGAAGGTTGAACTACATATAAATTTACAGGTAAATCTGAGCAGTAGTTCCTGAGATATAATTGGAAAGAAATTTTTATCTCTCTCACACACAGAGACGAACGTTTCCTAAAAATAAATAAATCACATTCTGGATATCTCAAAAAGGGAAAATCCATTGCAAGTCAGAAATATAAAATTTTTACGAATCCAAAATTTTCTACTATCGAAAACAAAAGAAAGTAAAAAGAAAAATAACTTTTGTTCTTAATTTTTTTTATCGTTTTAAATTTCAAGCATTTAAAATTTAATATTTTTTTGGTAACTTTTTCCTGATAACGATACCAATACCTTTATTTTTCTCTTTTTAAATTTCCAGTATAATAAAATTTATTTATTTATTTTGTGAGCTTTTCTTTTTTGCCTGTGATTGTTCTTTTCATTCTCCCGCAAAAAAAAAAAAAAAAAAAAAAAAAGAGTGTTTATACTTTTAAAATATATAAAGTATTTTTTTCTTTTGTTTAACCTTTAATAGTAAAATTCTAAATTGTATGTATCATAGTCTGAAAAGGCAAAGGGAGGAATTGTGTTAATACTGTTAAAAATTATATAATTTAAATTACAAAACTACTACTAAATGAATAAGTTCAGAAACGAAATCTTGTTTTGAGTCTAAAATTGCACTTGTGAAGAAATAATCTTTTCTTTACTTTCCTTTCCAACATATGCATTTATATCAAATTTTACGCAATAGTTCCTGAGATATAGCATACCCTGAAATTGCTGTGTAAAAGCACCACCTGTTGAGCGATTAACATAAAAATTGGTTGGCTTTAATTTATGTCAAGATTAAACTACATATAAATTTATAGGTAAATCTGAGCAGTAGTTCCTGGGACAAAATTGGAACGGAATTTTTATCACACACACACAGGCAGACGTTTCCTAAAAATAGATAAATCGCGAACTGGTGCTTTCAAAACGTGTAAATCCATCAAAAAACCGGAAGTAGAAAATTTTTACAAATCCAAAACTTTCTTCTATTGAGTACAGAAAAAAGTAAAATGACAAATCGCTATTGTTCTACTTTTTTTTTTTTTTACTTTTTAAATTTCAAGTTATTAAAATTTAATATTTTTTGGTTATTTTTTACTTTCTCTTACCCATAAGGCAGAGAAGGTATTGTTTCAGGGTAAAATTTTCGAACACGAGTTTTTGTTATATTTACCCGTTTTGAGGCACTCTGAATCCGAAAAACATGTTTTTAGCGAATGTTCTGTCTGTGTGTGTGTGTTATCGGCGTAGCTCAAGAACAAATAGTAGCAGAAAGTCCAAACTTGGTATTCAAAATGTGTATGATATAGGGATGCTACACTAAGTTTTTCGTTGAGATGTAGAAAATGGTTCGTGTACAGGGACGCCCAAGAGAATTAAAATACATTACGTCTATGGGGGAAAGTGCTGGTAAGTAGAGTTTAACATCTATAGACTGCATTAAGCCAAATGAAACGAATATATATTTTTTTAAATAGAGATAGTCAACTGGGAAAAAAAATGTGTTTGTAGGAGCCTCGCCTGCCCCCTGGGGGGAAGTCCCCCCTCGAGGGGAGTAAATTTTCATGATGGGTATCTTTCAAAAGTACTCGCCAATACCTTTAAATCGAATGGTTGAACCATCGGTCTGCAATAATTTAAAATAAAGTTATCGATTTCTTTTTCATTTTTAACAAAAAAAAAATTTTTTTTTTTTTTCAAATGTAATATTGAAAACAAATTTAACTTTTTTTGGATATTTAGTTTTATACTACTTCTCTAATATGGAAATCGTCTGCATCATCATGGAAGATAATTTTTTTAAGTAATAATTTTAATAAATTAATTTTACTGAGTGAATTTGTGTAGGAAAATATAGAAGAAAATCGTGTGGTGGCCACAACACAGTAGTTATTTTTATTATCATACGACATTTTTTTTATTATCATAAATGAACCTACAACTTTATGTTTGCAAGCTCAGTGCCGTGCCAAACCCAACTGACCGAACTACTGTAATTTAGCATGTTATATACTGATATAAATTCCTCGATTGTGCTATTCAACTTAAATTCAATTTCATTCATTCATTTATTTCAAAAGAAATATTTAAAGCAGATTCTTTACTATATATATGTGTGCGTATATGCCCATAAACCTATTATACAGGACCCTATTATTCTTCGGCTTCCTTCAGGCAGAAATTCTGGGTGCGCCACTGGTAAATAATGTATGTTTTTAAGCTATTCATCGCTTGTTTTATGTATATTTACAAGTTTTGTAGCTTCATGATTACCGAATTCAAGTTTTTTAACGTTTGATCTTTGTCTGTTTCACTTAGAGTAACTCAAAAGCAAATAATTTCAGGAGATCCAAAAGTTGTATTTTCAAGTTAATATAAATTTGTTGCTGGAAAATTTGATCAAGATTGATGTTTCAAGGAATGTTGCGTGTCAAAGTTGTCTGTATAATTTTAATAACAGATTTAAATTCTATATAAATGTAGGTGCAGTAATGAAACGGGGGTTGAGAGGGGCGGTAGCCCCCCCTCACACAGAACTAATTATCATATAAAATTCTTCCGAAGCCTAATTTGAATTGTTTTAACATAGGTTTAGATAACAGTACACGTTATCTTACCTCTTTATCTCCAACCTGTATTAAATCCAGCTTAAATGGAAACTTTTATTTTAAGTTAAATCCAGTATTAAATTTCTGGATAAGAGAAAGTCACACCAGATTATTTAGCCTACCATTATTCTTTTCATACCAATTTCCGAAAATATACAGCTTTATTTATTTATTTTTAATCCTCCAACAGCAAAATTCTAAATTGTGTACCTTAGTCAGAGAAGGCAAGATAACGAATAATCGCTATAAAATGTATTTCGTATTTCCCTGCCCTTCTACCCTCCACCAATATGGCATCCTCCCTTGAATTTATAAAGAATTTTTCAAACTTTACTTTTCCAGTGAAATGTTAAATTGAATGTCCCTGAGTCAAAACTGGAAATTTTTATTTTTATTTTTTCATCTTTCGGCTATTCCTTTACGTCCTGAAAAGAAAATATAATAAAAAATACTCATCTAAATAAATAATCTCCTTCATTTTTTCCGGCCTACCAGCGGCCGAGAGATTCTGCCCTCGAAACTGTTAGACGTGAGGTGCCGGGTTCGATCCCAGGTCGCTCTCATCAGCCTAGCCTTTCTGAGTTTTCCGTGTTTTTCCCCGAAACATAAATAAATACGGGCTAATTCCTTAGAATGACCCCCCCCCACACACACACACACACACAGAGGGCACCCACTCAGGCCTAGGACCCTAGTGCAGTCAATCGCCTTCATCCAAATAACGATACCAATACTTTTACTTTTTCTCTTTTTAAATTTCCAGTATATAAAATTTAACATTTTTTTGTTAGCTTTTCTTTTTAGCCTGTGATTGTTCATTTCATACTTCCGCAAAAAAAAAAAAAAAAAAGAAGTCTTTATATAGTCCTTTTTTTTTTTTTTTCTCTTTTCTTTAACAGTAAAATTCTAATATAAACAAACTCCAATTAAGAGTTGAATTAAAAACACGTGTCATATTGTAATAAATTAATTAAAAACACTTTAAAAACACGTTAAAAATACATTTATTAAAATATGATCATATTTTAATAATTGTATTTTTAACGTGTTTTTAAAGTGTTTTTAATTAATTTAGTAAAATTCTAAAGTGTATGTTCCTTAGTCTGAAAAGGCAAGGGGAGAAATTATATCAATACAGTTAAAAATTATGTAACTTAAATTACAAACTTAACTACTCAATGAAGAAGTTTAAACGAAATCATGTTTTGACCTTTGACTCTGAAGTGCACTTTTGAGGAAATACCTCAATCTTTTCTTTCTGCCAAACATCCCCTCTCACAGTAAAAACCACCTGCAGTGTCATTTGGGGAGAGGAGTGAAAAAGATTAGAAACTGTCTCATCAATCAAGTAGATAAGGGCGGACCCGATGTGAGGCGGAGATTTTAAGAATTTTTCAGTATTTTCACAAAAATTCGCAATATTTCTAGAAAGATTTTTGATCTACGAAATTAGTGAAAATTATGGAAAAAAAGTATTTGAAAACTTCGAACTTTAAGGTTTCCCGAGAGCAATTTAATTTTTAAGGCTATTTCACGGGTTTATTTTTATAAAGTTATAAATAGAACAATACCCTAGTTTTCCAAATTTCTAAAATTGCAGTTAAAATCACAATCAAACAATAACACAAATCAAAAATTTATTAAACTGGCGGAGTGTGATTTGATCTCAAATATCATGTGCAAAAAACAGAATTCAAAAATATTAAAATGCGAATGAGAAATCTCTCTAGACATTTTACATAGGTTTTATACTAGCGCGTCATTTCTAAACGCTTTCGGGACAGTGCCCTTAAGCATTAAAAATTGTGTTTTGCTAAAAGTTTAAGACAAACCATGTTTAATAATTTGAGGCTGAAACATTGCCAGAATACAATAAAATGGATTAGTTAAAAATATGGCATATTACATTTCAATTCAAGAAAACTGAAATTTTTATTTCAATAATTTCTAGGCATTTAAAAATTTCTTAATTTTATTTTCATGGGCATTTAAAAAATTTCTTAATTTCAGAAGCTGTAAATATTGTAAAATATCCTAATGTTATTAATTCTAAAGATGCAGCTTTCCTACCTAAAATTTGGAATTATATTATACAACCAGATATTTAACTTACATTTATATTTTTCCAGTTCAATATGTAACCTCATCAATTTCAAGTTTCATTTAAGTTTCTATGGACGCTGCTGCATCCTTCTCCAACAATAGTTACTGCCACTCCAAGTTTCATGTTCCCATCCACAGTTTGTCTTCAAAGTTTGATTCTTTTCTACTACAAGTTTTCGTACAAGTTTCTGCTAACAAGTTGTTAACGCCAGTTCAGTGTTCCAGCTTCCATCCACTGACTCCTCCAACAGAATGACTCTACCTCTGCTCGACAAGTTTTCTTCACCTTGATGTTACCACCACACCAGCCTTTCCAATAGCCATCCAAAACTGACTTTTTTCCAACGCAAGTTGCTGTAATCAAGTGTTGCCTCAGTGTCAATGTAGAATGGCTCTAACCAATGAACTAAAAATTTTTTGCATTAAAGTAGCGATGTAACTGTAGCTTTAACCTGATTCATGGTATATATATTTGTAACACAGCTGCACACTGTACAAAACCATGTAGATTTCCTGATGATGCCCTGCTTTTCAGGGTGAAAAGCTTAGAAATGTGTAGTTTTTAATTAAATATATGTTTTTAAAACTTTTATACGTGTTTTAAAGTGTTTTATTTATTAATTTAAAAAATTTAATTACACGATACTTTGCAAATAATTGTTGAAACATGAGATCTTTTTTGCCTCTGGCAAAATTTCAGTTTATATTTTTATTTTAAGCTGAATCCCTAAATATGTAATTATTAATTACATACATAAAGAAAAAATATTTTTTGTATGTCATTGCCAAAAAGAGTAAAAAAAATATTTTTTTTTTTTTTTTTTTTTTTTTTTTCAAAGTTGTTTTGTGATACATGTGATCACTTCACTACAAATCCTCAAAATTTCTTTGTGTGTGTGCCTAACTGATTGAATGTGCCATATTCGGGCAGCTGATTGCTGAATTTCGGGATCATTATGCCAATGATAGACAAAAGCAAGGTTTCAATTGCGAAAATTCTTGGAGCAATTTTGGTATAAGAAAGAAAAAAAGAAAACCTCATTTTGGAGCATCAAATTGCTGTTTAAGAGCAGATTTCTTACTTTGGAACAGCAAAATTATATTTTGTGATAAAAATATCCAATTTTTTAATAACATATTTTTGCTTATTTCTAACAAAAATTAATATCCGCATGGATATGTGTTTGCTCATGTACAACATCATCAAATCTAATAGAAAATTTTCTTATCGCATGCTCTTGAAGCAGCACATGATTCTCGAAAGTTTTCTATGATGTTGAATAACACACTAGATACAGAGTCAAGCCCTTTTTTTTTTTAATGCAGAGTATTACCTCATAAGGAAAAATTTATATATAGAATGAAACTACTTAATTACTTCAGGGTAAGATCTATGCCAGAATGCTAATTTTTCAACAGTTTTTCACCGTTAACAATTTATACTGTTTTATCTTATCAGCTGATGATTATTTTAGAAGCTATTTGAAAAATTATAGTAAGAGAAATATGTAACATTTTCGCAGCTGATTGCCAAAATAAGTGACTATTTTGTCACTAACTGACAAAATTTGTATTTAATTGCAACTAGTTGCTGAAAATAGATGATTATTTCGCCCCTAATGCTTAAAATTTGCGTTTTTTTTTTTTTTTTTTTTTTTAACTAATTCTCAAAATATGCGATATTTTGCGATCGATCGACGAAATATGCGATCATTTCAGCACTAACTTATAAAAATCACTCTATTTTTCCAAATTCCCAGAATAGCAAATAATTTTATAACTATAGTCGAAATAGGTGATAATTTCAGCACTAACTGAAAAAAATCGTGCTTTTTTTCAAAGCAGATTCCCGAAATACGTGATAGTATTGTGACTGACTGCCGAAATATGCGGATATTTTTTAATGCTATTTTTTGTGCTTCACCCCCCCCCCCCCATTTTTTTTTTTTAATTGGGTCTTAATAAAAATAAAAATAACAAAACCGATCATCTGGCCATTAATGGATAAAATTTGACTTTTTCAATGCAGATTCCTAAAATCTATTATGTTTGCTACTAAATGTTGAAATACACAAATTATTTTACAGCTATCGACGAAATACTGAGTCATTTTACCACTGATTTATTAAAATTCATGCTTTGATCATGGCAGATTCCCCGAATATGTGGTATTTTTGCAACTGATCGCCGTAATGCGCGATCATTGAAAAGTGACTTAAAATCAATGCTATTTTTCAAAGCAAATTCCCAAAATATGTAATTTTGCGACCTACTGTTGAATATGTGATTATTTGGCTGCTAACTGATAAAATAGGCTTTTTTTTTTTTTTTTTCAAAGCAGACTCCCGAAATAAGCAATAATTGTGCAGCCGAGACTGCTAAAATACGCGATCATTTCGCAATTGATAAAATACACACTTTTTACAAAGTAGATTCCCGAAATATACAAAAAAAATTGTGACAGACTCTATACACAATCATTTAACCGTTTACTGATAAAATCCATGCTTTTTATTTATATTTTGGCAAATTATCGCAATAAAGGACTATTTCATTGCTAATTGTGAAAATTGGAGTTTTTCTAAGTCTGTTGCTGAAATAAGCAATTATTTCACTGTTTCTTTCTTTTTGTTTTATCCCCAGACTTACTTTCCTTTAAATCATATTCCAAAAATAAACAACTAATTAGCCACTAACCACAGAAATTACAATCTCTTTTTTGTTACCATTTTTTTTAGCTAATATTATTTAATTTTCTTATATACGAAATTTATTTTAATTTCGCCGATTTTTGTGAAAGCTCCTTTTAAGATCGTCGATCGTAGCTAAACGTACGTTTCCAAAACTAATTTTTCCTAATTCGATCCTTGCAATTATTTCATTTGTTCCATTAGTGTAAACTTCTACCATATTTGAAAAATATATATATACATAAACCTTTAAGTATGAAACAGTTTTATACTGCTTATTATAATTTATTGTCCTTTTTTTCTTTTTTTGAGGTGGTGCAGAGGCTTACCCTAGCGGAATTTTTGTTGATGGATATTTTTAATTTGGATGCGAATCTCGATATCTTGTGAGAACAAACTCGTGAATTTCGGCTCTAAGCAAATTCGACGGCTATTCAAAGAATTTCGTTCTTCAGAGTGACAAATATATATATATATATATATAACGTAATTAGAACAAGGAATAATTTTATTTCACGATCACGGAATCACAAAGTAATTTCTACCACGTGTGCGATAGAAATTATCGAAAGAGAAAGGAAGGGGCAAAAGAATAAAATCAGCAGGTTTGGCGAAAACTTTTAAAAAGACTGGCAGAATGTTCGTACAATGTATTTATTGACTGGACGATAGTTCCACCATTCGTTTTAAAGATATTGACGAGACCTTTCAACACTGAACATTAAAAGAATGTACATAACGGAAATAATAAATAAAAATGAAATTTATTTGTCAAATTTTGATAAAATCTGTTCACATGTAGTTTGTTTTCAAAACTACACTTGAACATGTATACATACATCTTTGAGATTTTCTTTTTTTTCTGTATATTGAAAATAGTCATCTATTCTTATTTTGTAACACAAATATACTGTTTTAAGAATTTAAGTTAGTTCTTTCCTATGGTTATGTCTTCATAAGATAACATTTTAAAAAATTGTTTTGTTATTGTATACCTCATTAATGAATTTAATATACCGTCAATAATTTCATTATCAGTAACTTGGTTCTGATAGTCTTATGTTACTATTTATTATTATTATTTTTTTTAATAATCATAAAATGCAAGTAAAGAATCTACGTTCAAGATTATTTAAAAAAAAAAAAAAAAATCTGATTTGCAGTTTGTAATTTATTAATAATAAATTTTATTGCAAGCTGTGCAGATTTTGGACTTCGGCGGATTTTAGGTCAGTGGATTTCTGGCTCTCTACTGTATATATCTTTAAATTTATTTTATAGACAATATTTCAAATCATAAACAATAATTATCGGACTATTTCTATTGAATTATATACAATGTTTTTCCAGATCTATTTAGATAATGTTAATTTTGTTTCCTTGTTTTTTATCTTTTTAGCATTCATCTGTAATATCAATCTAAATTTCAGTTGCTACGTAAAATTAAAAGTAATCACATGCGTCTTTCATGGCACGATATAAAATAAAGTTAAATTATAGTAATGAAACGAGAGTAATTTTTTCAGTCTTTAAAATCTCGTCATATAGTTTATAATGACCTACAAACATTAATACTAGAAGTATAAATATGAAAAGCTGTGTTTTTCCTTTAAGTACTGAATTGGAAAAGTACATTGTAGCACTAGATCTACATGGAGTGGAGTGTTCAACGCATGAATTCAATGCAAGGTAAGTGACATTTCTTTTCACTTACCTTATTCACTGATTGATTTTTTATTTACTTAAACTGATTAAGATTATAATTAAAACAAGATATCAATAATATATCAATGTGTATAATATGATTTCTTATACGAATATATAAGTCAATTCAGTTTTCATGCGAAGGTTAAATATATTATTGAATAAATCTGTACTGATAAGTATAAAGGATTTAAGTCCATATTCTTGATTTTTCAGGAGACGAAAAATAAAGTTAAACTAACTAAAAACTACTTAGAAGAATCGATTAGGAAAAAGGGATTATGTTGATTTATACCTTTTATACCATTCAGTGATTATCAATCTTCATTTGGTGAAGGGAAAAAATTGAATTAAATATTTTAGACAAAGATTAATGCTAAATTTCTGACTTGAATCTTTTTTTACCAATGGATTTTCTCAAAGACAAAATGGCATGGATTTAAATCCTTTATACCAATCGATAGAGAATTTTTTTCTGAGTCTGACTATGTACTTAACTCAAAATCGGCCTTTTTAGACTTAAAAATCCTTTATACTTATCAGTGCAGAAATTTACTACAATTTCATAAGAGTTGTTAACACATAAATGAAGCATTTTTATCACAAAAACTTAGAAAAACAATTCCAAAATAGGGATTGTCCTAGAGTTTCAAAGACATGGTCACCCGCAACTGCTCATAGAGTAGTATTAGCGCAACGTAAAACGCTCTCAGCAGAACGTTAAATATTTTTTTAAGTTGCTATGTGGAAAATTTATATTCTTGGTCTATTGGCAAATATGAGAATATCGTAAAATGTAAACAAGCCATTCAGAACCCCTGTTTTCAGATTTTTCTGTATCTTAAACCATGGTGTACTTGATCTATAAGGCATGTTCATTTGCCTCAGAAAGGTGAAGCCAATTTATTTGTAGAGGGCGCTCGCGAGCCTGCACCAAATTCAAAGCCTGCCCGTATTTTGCTATAGTTTTAAATGAGAACAGATGCTAGAATCAAAGTGCTTCAATCAAAATTGGTTTAAATATATCACATATAAAAAGAAACATTTTTAAATTTAATAGCAAAAAAAATTATTTTTTTAAATAGTTAATTTTTTTCAATGCATGTAAAAGCAGTGAGAAACAATTTATAACATTTCATGTTTCATTAGCAATGACAATAACTGAAATTAGATAAAATCTACCAATTTTTAAATTAACCCACAAAGAGAATAGTTTTCGTAAAGCCATTGTTTAAACAACGTATTAAGCTTTAAAAATATTTTCATTATTTCTTTAATATTTTCTTTTTCTATCTTAAAACAATGTAACACAAAGTATTTCAATAACGTAATGACATGTGAAATATTTGTTAATTAATATTTATAGTATCTCTCGGAAGATATTTACGTAATAAACAATATATACGATTGAAAAGTGATCGACCGTCGCGATCACGTAGAAAAGTAAACAAAAGCCAGCTGAATCATGGGAAATTGGGGCAGACCTCAGGAGAAAACGGCTTCACATTTTTCCTCCTCTTTTCGCGAAATGAACACGCCTTATAGATCAAGTATGCCATGCTTAAACTGGCTGTGAGCCACTGCTGGTACATGCCGGCGCGAATGCGTTAATATATTTTTTTTAATTTTGTTTTCACATTCAGAAAATTCACAATTGTTAAATTAATACTCATTTTTCAAAAATGAATTTTTTAAGTTTTTAGTATTTTATTTTGCAGTTACAAAATGTGAAAATGCACTTACAAGGAAACATTCCAAAAGGTGTTGTCTTAAAAAAATATTGAAAAAAAATATATGCAATTCTACTCTTCACAAAACACCAGAAATTGAAAAAATTATCAGCTGAAATGAATTACAGCGACCACAAAAAATTATCAAAATTAAACATATTTGGCGATTTCACATTGTTAGGTGATTGAATTTGAGTACTTGGCGGAGAAGCAAAACACAGTTCTGTTCGTATACAGCAATCTCAGTGATAGCAAACTTTTTGCCAAACAGCGCTAAATCGCCAAAAATGCTTCATTTTGATAATTTTTTGTGGTTGCTGTAATTCATTTCAGCCGATAATTTTTTCGCTTTTCGGTGTTTTATGAAGAGTGCAATCACATATTTTTTTTTCAATGTTTTTTTGAAGACGACACCTTTTAAATGTTTCCTTGTTAGTAAAAATTTGCATTTTTGAACAAAAAAAAAAAAAAAAAAAAAATTTTTTTAATTGAGTATTAATTTAATGTTTCTGAATTTTCTAAATAATAAAATTTAAAAACATTAGGCAATGAGTAATTATGGAAACAAATTTTCCCATATAATTGAATAATATTAGCCATGGCAGTCAGTGAGATTACGTATTGTCTGCTCTTAAGAGAAAAAAAAAAAAAAATAGAAGGTCAACATACAAATATTAACCTTCACCTGCAATTTCAGAAATTAAGCTTTCTTATAAAAGAATGGGATTTATCACCATATCCAACATAATTCTTTAAATACACATTACTTGTTAACTACTTTAAATTAAATTATATATTGTGAATGTTTTGCAATAGTAACAAATATACTAACAACTTTAAAGACTTAAGTTTTAAAGACTGTTTCTTTCTTTTTATAATGTTCCAATTAATACTAAGTTTTATTTTATTATTTTATTTATTCATTTTATTCTGTGAATCAACACGAAAAGTTAATATTAAATACTTCTTCATGTTACCTCCAAATTTATTATAAAAAGGAAAAAAATTTTTGCTGTTCCTGTTTTGAAAAAATAAACTAAAAATGTATTTTGCATAATATTCAATAAACTATTAAGTTTTTTTAAAATATAAAACTAGAAAGTAGGGAAATGAAACCTAGATACGTAATTTTAGAAGTTGACATAAATTCTAAAAAGATAAAATGTATAAAGAAAATAAGTTAAAATAAATTTAGCCTATTTAATATTAAACTTAATTTAATTAAGAAAAGCATATTACAGATAGACTATGCACTGATATTGAATGATACTTTTGGAGCTGTACCTCAAAAGTTCATGCTGTATTTTTGTACAAGTCAAAAAGAAAAAGAAATAAAATGGGTAAAATAACACATCATATGAATAATTTTTTACTGGTGAGAAAGAAGGGGGAAAAAAAATCATGAACATATAAAATAAATGCAGAGGAAGAAGCATAAAGATGGAATGACATTTTAAAATTTCCCAATATCTATTCAACTTGTAAGTAAAATCTTTTTGTGCCAACATTCACGTTATACATTTAAAAGATGCTAATTATACATTTTTTAAAAGAATTTAAAAAAAATTATTGCTGAAAAAATAATTAAAAAGTTTTTTAATTAAATTAAGAACTAATGCACATTAATGTTTCCAAAAATCAAATGTCTAATAAAATTCCAAGTCTCTAATGCAGTAATTATTTGAAACATATACAGATTAAATCATGAAAATTAAAGCTACTGGCACAAAAAGGAAGTATAACTTTCAAGTTGTACTTTTTATTTTTCGGTGGTTGACAAGCTTTGCAGCTACAGTTCCAATCTAACAATTCTTACGTCTCAGTATTTACACTATACAAACATTCAATTCACCTTTCACAGCAGAGTACATAAACATTGCTAATTGTGAATAAATCAATGCAGAAAATTTAAAAAAAAAACTACAATTGATAAGAAAGGTTTTACAAATTTTACTAGGAATTGACAAAGTTTTACAGCCATTTTCTTTGACAAGTGTTTCAGTCCCATGATGATAGGCATTCTTTAGATAAATCTCAAAATACAAGCAACTAGACCATTCATCAAAAGTGCCTGGTTGGTATTTTCTTAATACATGAAAAACATGAAAATTGAAGACATAAAACACATCAGTCCAATAATTCTTTCACCAATTCTTAAAAGTGTTTGCCACCTTTAGATGATTTAAAAGAAATAAAGGACCAGCCACACAAAAAAGTAATGATAGTAAAAAGAAGCATGAGAATGAAGTGCTAACTTCCAAAACAGCCAAGTATATTACAACAAATAAAATTCAGAAGTTTAACACTGCAAATAATTTCATTCCATTGAATTTAGGTTAAATATCTACAGTAACAAACAATTATAGGATATTTGTAGTATAATTCAATGGAAAGAAAATTCTGAAAATGGGTGGTGAATAATGAACAATTTTTTCCCATTAAAACATATGTACACGTTCTTCTTTTTTTTATCCATGCTTTCCATTAAGGAAATTCAACATAGAAATAATTTCTATTTGAAGAAACTTTTAAGTTACAAATAATCGATACATCTTGTTTTTAGAAATAATAATAATAAAAGGAAGGGGGGGGGGGTGCATTATTATAGTAAACTATAAAACTAATTATATCAGCATAATTCATAATTACAATTATTGTGATAAAATCATTATTCAATTTGGAAATTTACAGTCTTAATATCTAAATAAAATACATCTCAAATTTAAATATCATTTCATTTCTCTTACAAAAGAAAAGAGATTTAAGGAATATTCTATAAATTGTGTGGCCCCAAACTACAAGAAACAAAGGTATGCAAATGGACTGTGCTGTGTGGTGGCAGCTCCTTTATTTATGATGTTTACATTTATTGATCTTCTCCTCCTTCGCCTCCTTCACCACCTTCAAATTCACCTAAAATAAAACCAATATGTTAAAATAAATAAATATATATATATATATATCTTTAGGGGGGTAGGGGGGAGTTTTCTTGTTAACCATTTAGTAAAGGAAAGGACAAATATTCAGAAAGTTAAAGCCATCACTGTTTTTAATTAATTTGAATTTTTTTACATTGCAACCATATGGCAACACTAAGCATATACAATTAAATATACAGGATTCTTTTTTCTTCCATTACCCGACTACCATGGGTAATGGAAATATTGTATTCAGTCCAAATATTCAATATCGAGTTTTCAACAGATTTGCATGTTTTAAGTTCTCCAAAGTCCAAAAAAAGTAGTTTTTGGCAATTGGTCAGCATGTGTATATGTATGTGGGAAATTGTCTGATTATCATATATTATGAAACTTCAGAATTGAGACAGATCTGGTGTACAGATGAATTTTTCCACTTTTGGTGAAAACTGGAAAAACAGAAGTAGGGTCGTAAGTTCGTATCTACAAAATCGCTCGAACAATTTTCTTTAAAAACGACGAAAATTTTCTCGAACTTTTTTATTTACAATTATGAGAAGCTTTTTTTTTTTTTTTTTTAAAAAAAAAAAAAAAAAAAGCTATACGAAATGTTTGCCTATAAATCGTAATCAGAGTATTCTCTCTGCAAAAAGAAGATGAAACAGAAAAACTCACTATCCACCCCCCTCCCCAATTCCGTATCTTCCTGCCTTCGAAACACACATGGATTTTCTCTTTGACAGTTTTATGATTTCTTCCGAGAACCTCACACTCACCCCAAGGTCAGCTTTCTGTCCCTTTCATTGTCCTACTGAATCTTCATAGAAGAGAGAGCATTTTCAAAGTGCCCTCCATCGATTACACTCCCCCTCTGTATTTCACATGAAATTTGCTTGTTCTTAAAATACTGAATAAATATGTGCCTTCTTCCGTTTAGCAGAAGACTCTATTCGAATTTGGCAGCAGTTTTGTTATTTATTTCTTTGTTTAAGATTCACCTTTATAAATACATGAACATTCGAACATTGATTTGTTTACATGTCAAGTTAAGTGCAGTTAAATGTTATAGATGTTGAGATTTAACCTTCCTATTCACAGAGTAAATTTCAACATAGCATTGCCACCTATCGGCCAGTACGCACCAAAATTGTATGAACATGATGTTTTATAAAAATGGCCATCTGATATACAAAATTTTGTGCAATTATATACAAATGAATCTGAGATATAACTTCCCCATTCATGGGAAAATTGCAGCATCATAGTATCTCCTATTGTCCGATATGCATATGATTAAATAAACTAAACATGTTTCATAATAGCCCTGTGACATACTTAACTTGGCTTTTTTTAAATTATTATTATACACAACAGAAGCTTAGATATAGTCTTCCTTTAAATGGGAGAAATCATTATAGCAGTGCCACCTGTTGAGTGATTTGCATCAAAAATTGATGAGTACTTTTGTTTGTTAAGGTGCAACTATGTATAAATTCATATGAAATTATGTGAATTAGTTCTTGAACTAGAGCTGCTACACAAAATTTTTGTCAGACAAGACATTTTCTAAATATGGTCATATTGTGTTCTGGTTCCCTCAAAATGCATAAATCCACCGAAAACTGGAAGTAAAAAATTTGCATGCATCCGATACGACCTATTTAATATAGAAGAAAGCAATAATTCAAAATGAATTTATATATATTTTTTTTCTTTGTATAATTTTTACTTATTTTATATTTTTGTATTCCGTATAGATAAGAAAGAAAATTTTAGATTATTTATTAAAATTCTTTAAGTATATAATACATAAGGTCTTTTCTATTTCTCAGACCTGAAGCTATTTTTGCCTAAATTTGCTTGCTAAAGTAGCAAAATTCAACTTTCACAGAAGCCAACTTTTTTATTCTTTTTCTTTTTACCTGTACAAGCTACAACTGAGCTAAAACAATACAAAAGAATTGTCGAAAAATTTTCATTTGAAGGAAGTTTCTTTAATTTCCTCCTTCGGATATCCGGCTTGAAACTGACGGATATTTGATATCCCCGTCAGATATTTGTTTCATCCCTACTTTCTACCGCAAAATCCAGAATAAAATTGACATTTACTACTAATATGCTAAAATAATTTTTTGTGTCGAATATATGTTTTAGCGTTCAGATTTACAGGGCTACACTAAAATATTCAGATACATTATTAGCTACAATTGGAAAATGCTGGAATTGTATTTCCGTTTGTGTTAAGAATTTTTAACAGTTTCCATAACAAAGTACAGTGGAGCATCTTTTATACGTTTCTCATTTATACATTTTACAACTTCGGTCCCAAATCATTCCATTGAATTCTAATGTTAAAATATTTCGTTTATACGACACGAGTAGTAATTTCCAAATTTCACTTATACGTTTTTTCCTCCTGTTTGAATTTCATTCTAGGCTTTAATTAAAAAAAAAAAAAAAAAAAAAAAAATGTATGCTCTCAATGTTTTATTCTTTTTTTTTTTTCGATTATTTTTTCTCAGAACTATAGTACATACAAAGTGCGATCTGCATTGATAGTCTGGGGGAAGGGGTGTGTTACAGAAATTTTCAGAAACACGCAGTTGGGGACTGGGTTGATTGGTAGGTATACAAGTAGCCGAAGTGACCACGACCTCCCTCTCTCTCCTTTAATTGATGCCAGGGATGGAATGTGAAAGGAAAAAAAACCCACATTTTATTTGTAGGCATTTTGTACACTTGAAGATTTATTACTTCCGTTGGGTGACTTGAATAGGGTACTGGAAGATTTTTTTATTTCTTATTGTGTTTATTTGACTTTTTTTTTTCTTTGAATTGTTTACAAAAGTGTCATCTTTATTTAGAGAACAAAGGGCTTTGTTTTTAAAGATTAAACTTGAAATCTTGAGGAATTTTTCTGAATCTTTATATTTTTAATTATCATTTAATTTTTATCCTACCTTTTAAAAATATTTTTTATTTAATTAAAAATATATCTTAGTCGAATAAATATAAAGGAAAATTTGTTCGACTTTTATTATTAATATGACACTTCATTGTGTATTAATGTTAAAACAAATTTTCAGTTGTATGTTTTTTTTAGTTATATGCTTTTTAGAAACAGTCCCTTGAAAAACGTATAAATGTTGCTCCACTGTATAAGATTTATTACGAATTTAATTAGTTTTTCTGTCTGCCTTTCTGTCCATTATATGATAACGAAGCCAAAAAAACATTAATAGTTGAATGACGCAAAGAGTAGTATAGTTGGAAAATGTTAATAATCAATGCAAACTGTATGATTTTTAATTCTCTTTATTCATTTATTATATTTTATTTTTGAGTTTTAAAAATGAAAAACTAACAAATGTATCTTTTGCATTTTTTAACTAAAACTTAGAATGGGAAAAATCAATATTTGGTAAACAAGTACTAATTTAATGGTTATGAATTTACTAAATTTAAAAATGAAGAAAAAAAAAAATTAGGTAATGAGTAATTGTTGAAACAATTTTCAACATAGTATAACACTGGCTTTGGCTGTCAACGAAGTTAGATGGCTTTTTAATTCAACGCCATGACCCATGAAATTAAGAGTAATATGTTTTGTGTGAACTAGACTCAACATAATAAAATAATCACTTCTTGCTGGATAAAATATTATTCAATTACCGGGAAAGGAAGCATGATGTTGATTTTGTAAAAACTTTTGTAAAAAATAGAGTAAGTTAATCATATTTTGTATTAGTGACTTTTCTTTTTCAGTGAGTGTAATCTAAGTTGAAATTTCGGACGCTGATTTTAGTGGATTTCTAAGTCGGTTTTTTCAAGAATTTTGCATAATTTGCTCCAAAACTCAACATTTTTTTTTTTTTTTTTTTTTTTTTTTTGGAATTGCAGAGGTAGAAGTAGCAAAATAAAACTTTCTGGACATTTTCACAAAATTTCATTACAAAATCTAAATTTTTTTAAGTCTTTTAAATCAATGTTAAAAATGAAAATCATTAAACTATATTTTAAGAAGTGTATTTCATATACACATTTTATTTTTAACATTTTGACTGCCATGGCTATCATGTGATAGCCAGGGATGTTTCCGTTGGGACACTGGCTATCAGATATGATAGCCATGGATTTTCAACACTTCAGTCCTTGGCTATGAAAACGATATCAGTTATATGAAAATCATACTGCAGTTTGATTGTTGGAGAATGAGAATCTCCCCTCCCCATGTGTTGCAAAATCAATCAGACTGAAAAATATTTTTTTTATATATAATTTTATGTCGAAAAAAATACAAATTACACAACAGAATTTTTTAGCATTGTGGTGAACATTTGCAATTTTGGCTTGGCAGTCAAAGTGTTAATAACTAGTGCACCTTAATTATTTAAAAAAAAAAAAAAAGGTTTTCTTCAATGGTGGTGTACCTCAATCTCCACCAGTTAAAATGGAGATGAATAAATAGTAACTCAAATTAAAATAAAGTGAGTAAAAAAATACAGTCAAATCTTGTGAAACTCAAGGAGAGAGGGGGGAGGGATTGTTCATGTTAACAGAAGTTCAAGCTATCAGTAAATCTTTATTTTGACGGGGATTGTGAAAACAGTTCATGTTAATAAGTATTTCATATTAAGAGTGTTCATGTTAATGAAGAGTATTCACATTTAAAAAAAAAAAAAAAAGAGAGAGCAACTCCACTCAACTATCTGAACATTAAGTAACTAATAAATTAATAAAAGTAAGAGAAATTGTTAAATAAACAAAAGTGAAAATTATATATAAAAAGCAAGGTTTCAATTGCTATAAAGTAAATTTTGGAGTAAGAAAAAACACCTCATTTTGAGCATCAAATTACTGTTTCAGGGCAGATTTCTTAGTCTGCAACAGCAAAATTATATTTTGTGGTAAAAAATATAGCTGCCAACCTACCAGAAGCAAAAATAGGAACACTTTGCGCGAGGAACAAATTTACGACATTTTTTGAAATACTTACCCGCTATTTTATGTATGTATATATATATTTGCATAGGTTTGTCAACACTTACAATTATTTAATATATAGATCAATTATAGTAAAATAATTTTTATTTATTATTCATTTTAATTTTAACTATTAAACAATTTTTAAACATTGCTTAAACAGGAAAAGGAGGGGGGGGGGATGTCATAATAAAAGATACATGAGTGAGAGATATTCAACAACTCTACCTCTTTACTGACTATTCTAGAATCTAATAAAGCAAGTTTAAAATCATCACTAACATTTATTATATTGCAGATAAAGACTGAAAATCACAAAACTTTTTGAGGACCTCTGACCACCAATCAATAGCGGGAGGGGAAGGAGGGATGAGTGAGAGATAGTGAACAACTCTTACTTCTTTATAGGTCTAGAATCTAATAAAGACATAGAAAAATTGGTAATCGCAAGGATTCCGGGATACATTTGATTGTTAACCCCTTCCACTCCAGGGACGTACGTGCGTACGTCCTAGTGTTAATGGCCATTAATACCATGGACGTACGTGCATACGTCCAAAGAAAATATACGATACTATTTCAAAATTATAATCTGGTATTTCAGACATTTACACTACAGCTAGCCTGGAGCGGAAGGGGCTAGTGGTTATCAGGTGTGGGAGGGCAAAAAATTGCATAAGGGAGAAATATTGAATAATTCAGTGAATCTATGAAGAGTTCTTCGTAGATTCTAGAATCTAATAAAGCAAGTTTAAAATGAACATTGGCATTTATGTAGTTGATGGAGAAAGATTGAAAATCGCAAGGCTTTTGATCACCGATCGTTTTATTTCTTTTTAAATGTTATGAAGCTGAAAAATGTGAACATTTTTGGGTAAAATAAGATTTCCAGAACAAAGCTTAAAAAAAAAAAAAAAAAATATGGGAAAATCTGATTACTTGGCAGCTATGAAATATTCAATTTTTGATCTAGAAAAAATGAATATCACCATTGACATGTGTTTGTACACGTACACAGCCTCATCAAATAGAAAATTTACTTATCACATCATGCTCATAGCATTATTCTTTAACCCCTTCCTTCTCGCTCCCGTGATATTCACTGGCTGTGACCACACCCCACATGTATTTTCCTTCTAACATTTTAGGGTACATGAAAGCACCAGCCAGTACCAAACTATATCTAATGTATTTGAAAATATGTACAGAATAACTTTATACAATATTCATATATTTATTTTCAATCTTTTTTTAATTAGACAAAAATGTGGACTTTATGGGCATGTCTTTGAAAAATATGCGACCATTAAGGGGTTTAAAGTTCTATATGATGTTGAATAACAAACTGGATGATAGTACAGAGGGCTTTCTTTTTTTATGCAGAGTCCTACCTCATAGGGAAAAATGTATATATAGAATGAAATTGTTCAATTAGTACACAGTGAGATCTTAAATATACTAGAATGCTATTTTTCCCCACTAATTCACTGTTTTCTGATGATTGTTTTAGAAGCCATTTATTTGACAAATTATAGTCAATAATTTTGCAACTGATGCCAAAATAAGTGACTAGTATGCTAGTAAATCACAAAATGCATATTTATTTGCAACTAGTTGCTGAAAATATGCTATTATCTTTTACCCCTAATGGTTAATTTTTTTTTTTGAAAAGCCGATTCCTAAAATACACGATATTTTGCAACCAATCGACAAAATACACGATCATTTCAGTACTAACTTATAAAATCTGCATCATTTTTCAGATTCCTGGAATAGCAAATAATTTTGAGACCTATCATCGAAAAAGGCTATCATTTCATCGCTAAATGAAAAAATCTGCTTTTTTTTTTAAGAGCAGATTCCCGACATACTTGATATTGTGACCGATTGCTGAAATACGCGGTCATTTCTTAGAGCTTTCGCTATTTTTTTAAATAAACTTTTTTTTTTTTTTTTTTTTTTTTTTTTTAAATCAGCTTCCCTAAATTAGTCATTTTGTAGGTGATCGCCAAAATGTGCAATCATTTCACAATTAACTGATAAAATTCCCACTTTTTCAAAATAATCACCGAAATCGGCAATAACATTGCAATTGATTGCTGAAATATGCGATCATTTCACATTGATAAAACTTGCACTTTTTTAAAACAGCTATCAACTACAGAAATACGCAATTATTTTGAGGCATTGACTAAATACAGGATCTTTTTACTCCTAATTATAAAATTTGTGCTTTATTTAAAGCGGATTTCCAAAATATATGCATTTTTGCAGAGTTGAGTTTCTTCCAGGACAGCTGAAGAAACCGGAAGAAACCAACCAGAAGACAAAACAGATGTTCAAAATTAAAATTTATGAACTACATAAACATGTCAAATCTAAACTATAAACCAATTAGTATTAAAAATATTAAAAAAAAAAAAAAAAAAAAAGTTATTTGATAACGAACACTAAATACAGGTGATGTGATTTTACTTTTCAATGCTAATATTTTTAGAACTTTTTGCATAGATACTATCTCATATTATTATACATTCAAACAGTCCAAGTGATAATAATTACAGCATTTTTATCCATAATATATATATTTTTTTTTTTAAGGATACAATCTTTTGTATTAACCCAATGAACTGTATCAATAAGTAAGATACCTACTTTTAAACTCTAATGCAAGTTTTCTAGGATTAAAAAAAAAAAAAAAAAAAAAAAAAAAAGAAAATCTGTAGTTTGTATTTATCAATTTTAAGTTGAAAATTAAAAGTGTAATATTGAACTACTAGAAAACTTTTTACTTGTTTTACAGTCAACTCCCTCTAACTCTCAAAAGTTTTGTCCAGAGGTTGTGCGGATTATAGGAAATCGCAGATAGAGATCATTACCTTTGATTAGTTTTCTTTTCCAGATACAAAGTCAGTTATTATTTATTAATTCATAAATTGACATCAAAATGGAAAGATGATTTCTAATAAATTTTAGAATAAAATATTTCTTCAATATTAATTAATCTATCACATTCATATATGATGGTAAATAATTTAAGCATATTCAAATAGGTACCTATAAAATGTAAAACATTGATGTAGTAGTGGTCTGTTTTAAGCACGTCTGTATGAATTGCAGGATAATAAATAAAAGAATGTCCCCCCCCCCCTCCCCAACTGGGTTTCAAAGCAAGGAGTAGGCTAAAAATTTTATTTTTAAAAAAGTAAAAATGTGAGAAATGTGAAATTTTTTTAAATATGAGATGTAAATTTCTTTTACATTAAAAAATCAATTACGGATTTTAAGGATTTCATGATTATAAACCTGCAGATTAGAGGGCGTTTACTGTACTGTATATAACTAAAAGGAAAATAAAGTTTTTAAATGACATTTTATAATACAGTAATTATTGAATGTTGGTTCTTTTCATTAATTGGATGTTTGTTATGAGCTGTAAAGTATAAGCAAGTGATCCAAACTATTATTTATTACCAGTTAAAGAAATAAAATTGTAATTACGTAAGAGAAAAATATTGAATAATTCTATCTTTTTGTAGGATTGGCATTTATGCTGGATGGAGAAAGATTAGAAATTGTAATTTTTCAGATCAAAATCTGAAGACTTGAAATTTCTACACAATACTGCTCTGAAAATAATCTGCAGACAGAAAAAAAAATCTGCAACGTATGTCTCGCTTTTTCTCCTATGGGGCTATTCACAAAGCCATTTTTACCATGTGCACACAATAGAAATTATCGGAAGTGGGAGAGGAAAGGGCAAGAGATTTAAATCGGGAAAGGAGGGGGAATTTGAGAAAACTAAGACTGAAATTCGCCCTTAGCAGAAGGTTCACTACTGCATAAAATAGATTTTCTTAAATTTAGCTGAACACTGATAAAAATTTTATGGTCGGTTAATTGCCTGAAAAAACAGACTTTATGGACCAAGTAGTGAAAAATTTGACAAAAAAAACTGACCTAATGGGAGCCCTGCATATGTACCAACTTTCAGTTCATTCGAAAAAAGTGTTCAAAGTTCACTCACACACACACACATAAAAAGCAAAAATGAACTCAACCTTAAAATATGCAGAAACAGGAAAATCTCAAAAGCTGATCTTTGACATGATCACAATACTTTCCTTACATATGTATATTAAAAAAGTAATACAAACGGCACAAAGCACCTGTGCCCAAAAGTAATACAAAGCACCTGACACAAAGGCCAAAATCTGCATTGACAATAAACTTGATGAGATAACTAAATTGGTAGAAAATAGTTTAGGCTTGCCAGAACTTTTTCAACTTTAAGTTTTCTTTTTGTGTGAGCATGTTTTTTTTGTTCTACAACTAATTTTTGCCGAAGAGTACAGAAGTTCACCATCTACACTCAAGTGAAATCCACTGTGCATTTGCAAATGAGAGATTCTGTATTAAGCTGTGGTATAGTATTCTTAAACAAGCAATATTCGTTCTCTGATATACATATAATATTATAATGGAGTAATAGTTTTTCTTTGCTTGTTTTCAGTAATGTTCATTGACTGGAACCTGTCTGTTTATAGATGAACTAGTTACCACACACAAAAAGTCGATGTTTTTAAACAATATATTTCAATGGGTGTATTGAGAAGTTATGTGGTGTTCATGATGCTAAGCTAATTCTGTTCGTGGTAGAAATTCACATAGAAATCATTGCATACATGTGTATTTCTCTACGATACTTGTGCAATCTCAATATGAAGCTTAACAAGAAATATTGAGAAAATACTTATTTTTTCCATAATTTTAATGAAAAATTTTATTTCTTTTAAACCAAACCCCCTGGGTATTTCCATGATGTGTATGAACTCTCTTGTATGCGAGAAATTTAAAATAGTTTAGAAAAATAGCTTATATTTAATTGAGAACACTGCTAAATAAACTTGCGATAAGTTCCTGTACATATAATAAGTACATATATATAAATAAGACTAATGATTTCGTACTCCCAAATTTTCTCAGTAGATCTTTGTATTTTTTTTGCTGGGTAATGAGTTATTGTTTTATTTTCTCTTGCCCATGTGTGGTTGAGAAAGTATCGTTTTTGAGTTTATTTTTGATATATAGTTATAGTATTAAAAATTTGTAAATAATTCATAGTTATTTTTATATGTAAATTCATTCACAGAGGCTTAGTCAGGCGATAAAATGACAATTTTCTATATTTCTAGCTCTTTTCATGTTAAAATACCTAATTTTTCCTGACAAATGCATTAAAAAGCTTCAATAAGGCAGGTAATGTATTCGGCGGCAAATTTGGTGAGTTTTTCACTCCTTGGCAAGAAAATCCTTATCGATATAGCAAATATGGAAGCTCTAACTTGAATATTCTACAAGTTACCAGAACATTCTAGATTTTATAGAGGGAGGAACACAAGTAAAATGAGGCCCACTACGGCCAAGTAGTCTCTCGCCAATCGCCTTACGATACAGTGATCTCTTGTCTAGTCACTGTTTACAGACTCGTCGTGTCTTAATGCTCTGATACAGTTTCAGGCCTAGGAGTGGTAAAACACTCTTGAAAAAGAGAGAAAAGAGACTAAAATGTCTAAAAAGGAGACAGTGGGCACTCTGGGCCTTTGATCATGAGGAGGGATCTCCGAAAAAACTTAATCTTGTCTAAAGAGCTTTAAAGTGCAAAATGTGACCATGGAGCGACAACTCCAAAACCAAAAGAAAACTCATTTATATTTCTGCAAATCCTAAATAAGGCAGTGTAAATGAAGCCACCAGTGAGAATTTCGTCCCTGGCTTCTACAGTTGTAAGTCTGCCACTGATATACTGTTTTTTTTTTAAATATTTTACATGAAAAAAAATGTGTACAATGTATTGTTTATAAAACTGAATGTCAGCTTGCATTGTATGTATGAAAAATTATCTTTGTAACAAAATTTATAGTAATACCAGAATTACAAGTACTTGCTAAATCTTACAGAATCCAAATGTTTACAGAATTGTTCAATGGAAGTTCTAAATTCAAATGCATCACAGATGCTGCTAAATTCTAATTCCTGAATACTGAAATAAAAATAGCATGTATGTTACTTATATGTAAAATAATTTTTAATAACACATAAGGTACTGGTACATACATAACGAGGTGGGGAATTCACCAAAAATCTTACCTGCCAGCAATATAAAATTGGAAACTTAGAATAACAGTTACATTACATGTACGCATGATATGCCCATAAATCTATAATAATAAAAGAAGATGTCTGTCTGTGCATCTATACGTTCAGCCCCTACTGAACACAGAAGTATAAAATTTGACATACGGGTGCTCAGAAGCCTTCCCGAGTTGATAGTGAAAACAGAATTTAAAAATTTTAATTAGTTCCGAAGATATTAATTAAAATACATTAATTGCATAGAAATAGATATTTTAACGGAGTTAAAATCAGAAAAGTGGAAAATAAATTAGAAATATTAGTTCGATCGTTACGAATTTGGTACCAAATGAAAGGGGATTTTTTTCCGAATCTAAGAGTGCAAGTAGCTTATCTCTACAGCAATTAGATTTTTTAAAATTAACTAAAGTATTATATTTAGTTGGAAACAGGCAGTTATTTTATTTATCAAAGACTCTTCAGTGCCAGGTGCTAGACATGATGACTCACTATTCTTCCAGTACGGAAAAATTGCTTTTCGTGAAAAAGTAACACGTGACAAAGTAGTGGAAATTATGGCTCACCTGTATGCAGTTAAAAAATCTAAAGTATAGCTTTAAAAATAAAATTTAAAAAAATTATATTTATTTAAATTCATTTTTATTTCATCTGTTAATGACACCAAAAGTTACTTTTAACAGAATAATATTGATTTTTTTTTTTCCTTTTTTTTATCAATTTGGTTGTAAAAAAGCAGTTTTGGAATTCTTAAATTTTAGACTAATTTCAATAGAAATCGTTAATTGCCCTTGATAGATTAGCCATTTTGAGTCTAAAATATATCAAAGATATTCATTATTGTAATACATAATACATCATTCAAAAGATATTTTAAAGTATTTTTATTGCATGCTATTAAAATGATATAAGCCGTTCAAATTCTGTACGAAACTTTCAGAGAAAACTACGAAAAAACCAGATAATTTTTATTCTTTTACTAGCCGCCTTCGGCGACCAGCTGGTTCGCGATATGGCGCTGTAATATTTTTAAATTTCAATATTTCAATTTCCAATTATGATTAAATTATTTCACCAGATTCACACGTTTTGAGGTGTGCTGAATCAGTTTTCTTTTGTTTCTCAGCTACTAATTAAAATAATTTCATATGCATACTTGCCAACCTTTAAAAATGAGAAATAGGAAGATTCATGTTCAAAATTAGGGAGGTTTGACTAAAATTAGGAAGATTTTTTTTTTTATATGAAGTACATTTCATAATTTTGCATATATATTATTAATTTTTGCAATAGTTAATGTCATGAGATTTCTGAAATTTCTATTTTAAAATTTGTAAAAAAAAAAAAAGTCACAAAAGCTGTAAAAATGAAAAAGAAATTTAATTTACAAAGACAAAACAGAAAACTTAACTATGCATAAAATTAGAAATTAACTGAAAAATTTTTCACTAACCCTTTCAATTCTATTTCTAGAATCTGACAAAACAAGTTTAAAATGAATATTGTCATTTATGTTGTGGATAGAGAAAGATTGGGTAACAAAAGGCTACTGCAGAACATTTGAGTGCCGATCACTACTTGGAGATTTAAAAAAAAAAAAAGGGGGGGAGGGGACAAAAAATAATTAGATGCACAAGGAATATTTAACATTTCTATTTCTTTATAGGTTCCAGAATATCATAAATCAACTTTAAAATGACTATTGACATTCATGTTATGGATGGAAAAAGATCGACAATCGGAGGCTTTCGTAGAACCTCTGATCATCGCTCATAATGACGTTTTTTTTATAAATGAACGATATCCGCGATTTTTTTTTTAAACGTGGCAGAAATTAATTCGCAGAATTCCATGAAATATGAAAAAAATAATCGCGGATTTCTGTGAATTCGCGATAAAATTACATGCCTGATATATTTTTTTGTAATAAACATTGTTTCATTTTGCCTCTTGTGTTATTTTGTAATTTTCTCTTTTTATGATAAATCGGAAATTTTTAACTTCCGATCGGAAAATCTGAAGATAGATCAAAAATTCGGAAGTTTTCCGCCGAAATTGGGAGAGTTGGCAAGTATACATATGTAAAATATCATTGGAAAGCTTTTCTGATTTGGAATCGAACAGTGGAATACAGTTTTTTCTACCGCCAGATGGCGCTGTAATATTTTCAAATTTCAATTTTTAATTATGATTAAATTATTTTTAATGCATCATTCGAAAGATATTTTAAAGTGCTTTTATATTATCGAAAGTGGAATTCAAGATTTCACCCGATTTACACGTTTCAAGGTTTCCTGAGGTATCTCAGCTACTAATTAAAATAAATTCACAAGTAATACATCATTTGAAAAGTTTGTTAATTTGGAATTGAACAGTTCTAAAACCAAGATAAGGCGCCGCAGGCGCTACAGAGCGGGAATTTACTGAGATTAAAATTTTCAATTAAGCTATTTTCATTATATGTCACTAAGCTGTGGAAGACCTGAAACGAGAAAAAGGCACCGCAGGCGCCACCGAGCGTGAGTTTCGTAAAGTCTGATTTTTCAAGGATCGCGAACCAGCTGGTCGCCGAAGGCGGCTAATCTATAATAATAAAAGATGTCTGTGCATCTGTACGTTCAGCCACTACTGAACGCAGAAGTACAAAATTTGACATATGGGTGTTCAGAAGCCTTCCCGAGTTGATAGTGAAAACAGAATTTAAAAATTTTAATTAGTTCCCGAAATATTAATTAAAATGTCGACTGAAAAAGAAACATTCTATCAGCAGACGATTTCTAAGCTGTCTCGATCGGAAACAAAACACATGCGAGATAACTGTCTACGATAAAAAAGAAAATGAATGTAACCAATTAGGATATCACATGTTTCATAGAGTGAGGAGAAAAATTGCAATTCTCAAACTTTTTCAAATTTTCATTCACGTTACATTTAAATTAATATTTGGCCTAGACAGCATATTATAAATCTACTGTTCAATTTTCATGAAAATATATGAATAAATAAAAAAATTATGTATTTATTGGTAAAAGATTAAGTTTTCTTTTATACTTTGCAGTATTTTAAATTGAGATATGCCTTTGAAATTTCGTAGTATTTGGTTTTAATGCCCAATAATTCAATTGTGAATATTTTTGAAAGAGTACAATTATTAGGGAGGGTGAAAAGGTAGGGGGAGAAAAAAAAAAAAAAAGTTACTGCGTTTGAAATTGGTTGGTATATTTAGATTTTAAGGCAAGGTAAATCGAATGCGAATATTTTCGAGTGTAAAATTATTATCGGTGGAAAGGAGGAGGAGAGCGAAGGAGCAAAGATGTAGAAAAGGAACGGGAGTTTCAGAGAAAACAACGGAATACCCAGAACACCTTTATTCTTTAATATTTTGCAGAGTTTCGAATTTGAATTTCTGCTCACATATCGTGCTAAGGATTTTTAACGTTATATAGCCCGGAATTATGCAAGTTTCGGAGAAAACCAGGGATAATGCGGATTACTGAGAGAAATTTCGGAGAATAAAAAATACATTTTAATTTACATTTCGAGATTTCACCTGATTTATACGTTTTGAGGTTTCCTGAATCTGTTTTCTTTTGTATCTCAACTACTAATTAAAATAATTTCATAAGTAATACATCATTTGAAGGCTTTGTTGATTTGGAATCGAACAGTAGATTACAGAAATTTCTACTGCCAGATGGCGCTGTGATCTTTTAAAATTTCAATATTTCAAATTCTAATTAAATTATTTTTAATACATCATTCGAAAGATATTTCAAAGTTCTTTTATATTATCGAAAGTGGAATTAGAGATTTTACCTGATTTGCACGTTTTAAGGTCTCTTTTTTACATTTTCTTTTGCACCTCAGCTACTAATTAAAATATTTTCATAAGTAATACATCATTTGAAAGGTTTGTTGATTTAGAATTGAACAGTAGATTACAGAAATTTCTACCACCAGATGGTGCTGTAATATTTTAAATTCTAATGAGCGAGGAAGGTGTATGTTCTAAAACGGGGATAAGGCACCACCGAGCAGGACTTTGCTAAAGTCAGAAATTTGAAAGATCATAACATGGTGAGCGAACAGGCTGTTTCAGATATTGAAAGTGGAAGAGGGTGCCGCAGGCTACTGAGCAGGAATTTACTGCGATTAAATTTTTCAATAAAGCTATTTTCACTATATGTCAATAAGCTGTAAGATTTGAAAAGGGAAAAAGGCGCCACAGGTGCCACCGAGCGTGAGTTTCATAAAGTCTGATTTTTCAAGGATCGCGAACCAGCTGGTCGCTGAAGGTGGCTAGTATAGTAATAAGACAGATTGATCAGCGAGAGGGAAAAAGTGATACCTTTTTTCTTGGGAAAAGTCACTCTAATCGCTGCTTTTTCCCGAGTAAATCACACACAGGAATAAACACTGATAATTTAGTAACTAAAATTTTTGAATAATTTATTTACTAAAGGTGAATGACTTTAGGATTGATTTAGGACTGATTGATTTACTAAAAGGTGAATTTACTCCAGATACAGTTTCAAATTCATTTTATTTTTTTTTTTTTTTTTCAATACTCTCTAATGGCTGATTTTAGAATTTTTTTCAGCATCAAAAATTTTTGCTCGATAACATGGGGATGATAGATCTATATAGAATACTATATCTATGGATATGCCCAATAAAAAAATTTTCTATACCAACCTGCAGTAAAATGAAATTTAATTGTGACCTAAAAATATTTGCCCAAGTTTTCTACTTTAATAGGTAACAAAAACTTGGAAAATAAGCAAAATTTGTATTTGCAAAAAAAAAAAAAAAGTATTGTAGTAATTTAGTAACATAAAATATGTTTTAAGCTTAGCATTTCTTTTTAAACTGTTACATTGATTAACCTATATTCTGAATGAACAAAATGAACTTAAATTTCGTGATTACGTCATTGCTCTTTGCATGTGGTGAAGGAATAAACTTATCGCACCATGGCAAGAAAAGTGACACAAGAGAATAGCAATTTTGAGTTTACATTAAAAAATATATATTATGTGCCCTCAACGTGCAACCTTTTTTCTTGAATCTAAATTTTTTTTTTTTTCTTTTAATTCTGTATAACACTTTTGACATCCCTCTTTAAGAGTTAACCTATTACACTGGTCTGAAAGTGAATCTGAGGAAAAATGGGTAAAGAAAAAATCACTGGAAAAAGCATGAAAAAAAGCTAGAAAGAGACTAGTTGAACAAAATAGAAACTAAAAGAGACAAGTGTGAAAAAAAGAGACAAATAGCTAGCCACTCCTAGGTCTGAGGTTTGTACTGTGAATTTGCTGCTGTCAGCTCTTATTCAAGCTGTGATTACTGGTGAAAGTGAAGTTGACACTTGGTTTATAGACCTGTAATCTTCTCGAATTTTCTGTAAATAAATTTTCCAGCATATACAAGATTAGCCTTTTAATCTCTGACTACTAAGAAACCAAGTATGAACAATATATAGATATGTGTGTGTAAGGTGCCCTGAATTCAAAAATCAGATTTTTGTGGTGGCCACAGAAATTCAGAAAAATAAGTTCTCTGATTTTTTCCTGATTTCCATTATCTTTTTATAAATATTCCATAATTTCGTGTATATCACTCTTGCATAACATGCTCGCTAAACCACTGCAATTGAAAATTTATACTGATGGGCAGAAATATCTCAATCTTTTTATTTTCTTCTTTGTTCACTTACAAATAGAAAAATAAAATTCAAAATTCTGGAGAAATTAACAAGATTATAAAAATATGACTCATTTTAATTGCACAAGACAATTATTTCTCATGTTGTACTTTTTTTTTTTTAATTCAACTAGAAAGTCCTGTGCAATTATGGTCAAGATAACATCTGTTTGGCAATCTTTCATGTCATGCTTGATGGGTAAAAATGAAAATTCCCATGATTTTGGGGTGTTTTTACAAAATTCCCTGATTTTCTATTCTTGCCAGCTTGTACAATATAACATGAAAAAAACATCAGCAGGGAATTTAAACTCCTGTGTCTAAATTTTGACCATACAAGAATGTCATTGAAATCATGAAAATAGCTGTATACATTCAAAAAATTGTTACCTGGCACATTTTAACATATTTAAACAGCATTAAATAAAATAAGCATTTCTAACATGCACAAAAACATGCTTAATATATAATATGGAATGAAAAATTATGTTTAGATTTGTTTGTAGGGACGGCTATACAAAATTGATATGGGACTACTGCTACAAGTTTTCTAGATATCTAAATCAATATTTGAACATTAAAAGAAAATATGATGAAAGCTTACTTGAACAATGGTTTACAAAGTAATAATGATTCATTACCACAAAAGCATCACTTTATTTACATACTACACATATCAAACATTTAAAAAAAAAAAAAAAAAAAAATGTGAAAAACTTAATTTTATTCAAAGTCCAATTTTTTTTTCCTTTGATAAAAAGGGAGGACGGCTCCAAAGAAAATAGAATTAATGATATCAAGCTATTTACAAATTCATCACTAATAGATTAATACCACTTTAAGAAAAATTAAAAAATTTAAATTTAAACAGCACGATAAAAATTGTGAAGTTCCGCTGGTACAATTCAAATACAACATAATAAACTTTATAATTCAATTAATACTACTCATCTTACAATAGTATTAAAACTTTTTTCCTTTTTTTAAACATCTATAAAAATGTAATGTTATGAAAAATATAGTACTTGTGATATCAAGTTTAATACCCGGTTCCGATATTTTTTATTATTAGAAAGAAAAACACTAAAGTTGAGCATTTACATTTTCAGTTACGTTTTTCAAACCCACTGTCTTAATCCTCCTGGCTGTCCCAAGAAAACAGGAAAGATTCTTTTTAGAGAATAATAGTTTAGTACAGGGATCACTCTAGAGCGTTTCAGCAGGGTGGCCCACCCCAATGCCTTTTTTCCGGTAAAATCAAACCCTTCTTGCCTCTCTTTAGTCAAAATACTGTCCTCCTTGCCCATTGCTGAGAAAAAAGAAAAAAAAATGCAATATTAAAAAGTAGATTTAAGAATTGTTTTGGGGTGAAATTACTTTTATTTATACGTCAGATAGTAACTGATTTTTTTTTTTTTAATTACCACTAAGTGCAATAACGAAAAAGTTCTAAATTGAAAAAAAAAATTAAGAGGTATTCATTGGAGTATTCTGCATTTCCAGACATTCTTCAAAGTTTTTTTAAATTGTGTATGTACTAGCGTTTAAGCTAAGGCCCCTTCTACTCACTTTTGAGAGGAATTTTTCAGAAAAAAGAATTTGCATTTTAAGTTGCGTTTTCATAAAAATTGCCTTCATTCTATAATGTGCACCATGCCCTTTTTTACTTCCATTACCCTACTACCATACATAATGGAAGTATTGTATTCGGTCTAAAAATTCAATGTTGAGTTTTCACCTGATTTACACGTTTTAAGGCCCACAGAGTCCAAAGAAGTGGTTTTCGGCAATTGGTCAATGTGTATGTATGTGCGGAATCTTCTATCATATCTTGGAAACTAATGAAGATAAAATGACAAAACTTCAGAATTGACACAGTTTGGTCTATAGATGAAATTTCCAAATTTGGGTAAAAATTGGAAAACAGGAAGTGGGACCGTAAGCCGTTTGGTTAGTTCAGGAAAATCTATGGGCATTCTGTATACATAGCTTAATTTCAGGTCTCACAAGAGTTCCTTTCAAAACGGCTGTACAGATTTTTTTCAAATTCGGCATAACTCTTTTTTAGATATCCTTTCACATGTAATTGTTTTCCGGTCAACAATTGAGCTTGTCAAGTTTTGATGAAAACCTGTATCTCAAAAACAAAACGGTTGTAACGATTTTCTTGACATATATCAATTTTAGATGTCCTTTCTCATGTATTAAATCGTTATTACAGGAAACAGCCATCCTGCTTAGGTAGGTTAACTTTAGATCTTGGAAACTGATGTTTAAAAAAATAACTCAACCATTTTTTGTGTTATTTTCTAACTTGCCATGTAAACTTTGTTTTATGTCTACACTGTATAAATTTCTCATACTGGAAAAATTTTAGATTTCTATAATTCGTTAGGTCAATTTTATGCCTTCTGATTTTATTATCCCCCCCCCCCCAAAAAAAAAATAATAATAATAATATAATATGTGTAATTATGGGTAATGGAAGTCGTGTGGTTGTTTCACACCAGATTTTTGTGTTCTAGAGTGATCCCTGTTCAGTATCAATAGTAATTCAAACACTCTGAATTTTAGGTTAAATTCATTGAATCTTTGCCAGCATATCAGTTTCAGAAGTAGTAGTATAGATTATAGTGATATAAACTATTTTATATAGAACATTACATTTTGTAACTTTAAAATATGTTTAACAATATTTAAAAAAATGTTTAGATAATGAGTTGCACATCGATCGAGAACAATCAAACAAAAAACACTACTTTGGTATTAAAAACAAACTTTTATTATGTTCCTAAGGCATATACATAAACTAAAACAAATAATTAACTTTAGAGTGATGCTTGTGCGGTAATTTATAGGCTGGATGGGATATTTCTGCTCATTGTTCAAGCATTACCTTCACCTTCCTCATCCATACCTTCACCAGCATCCTCTTCACCTTCTTCATACACTTCTTCCTCATCAACTTCCTCTTCTATAAAGAAAAAAGTTTTTAAAAAATCATTAAAAGTTAAGTAAGAAAAATCTATCTTGTAATATCTTTAAAAAAAAAAAAAAAAAAATCTTAACTCCTTTTACTTTTTAACTGTTTATACAGTAAGAACAAAAACATAATTATAATTTTTAAAGCTATGAATACACATCTACAAAAGAACTTCAAAATAATTTAAATTAAACCTTAAGATAAATGCCACAATAAATCATATTGAATTGTTACAATAGAGAAGCTTTCTTTAGTCTTAATATTAACAGTCAATATTATGCTAACTTTTTTAAACATTGGCAGTTTTAGATTATTCAGAAATGCTTAATTGATATGTTTTGACTTAAAATAAGAATTTTTATTTTTAAATATGAAAAATACAAATTTTGCTAACCTTCACCATCATCCTCTTCATCTTCACCATCCCCTTCTTCTTCTACTACAACTACAGAATCGTCTACTTCATCATCCTCACTAAGGGGGAGAAAAAAAATACATAATTTGTAAATAGACTCAGGAATATTAAGCAAATTTTTATACATAAAAGAAATATTGGTTTCTGGACAAGTTAATATGTCCTGCAGAATTTTACAAACATTGTTGTGGTACTTTTGCATTATTATTATTTATAAACAAAACACTTTGTTCATTGTTTATAATTTTGAGGCCTATTTTTTACTTTTATCATTATTTTAAGAAATTGCAAATTTGGGAAAATTATGCAAAATTACAAATTTTTAGCAGTCGTTACACTTACTTTCTTCCAAATGTTAAAACAAAATATCTTTAAAAAAATGTATTCAACAGTCAAATTAAAAAGTACTTTTGTTTTATCTGGTAAAGAAAACATTAAAATACAGGATTATGAATTTAAATTGTGGGGGGGGGTGGGGGGTAGAAATGTCTATTTTTAATTTACAAAAAAAAAAAAAACAGCATTTCATCTGACAATATAATAAGTCTATAGTATTAACTTGTGTTATAAATGTACCATTTCATATTATGCCATAAAATTATAGAAATCTTACATACAAATGGTTATTTAATGTTTATGCATTTTTATATACCCCCCCCCCCTTTTTTTTTCATGTAAAGTAATAAAATGAAAGATTATAGAAATCATACATACTTAATAGTTATTTAACAATTATCCCTTTATTTTTCCCCCCTTTTTATAAAGAAAATAAAACCTGTTGCTATTATTTAATTTTCTTCCTATTCTTCCTTATTTCTTCCTACTAATTTTTTCAGGAATTAGTTAAGACTTTCATGTTTATGATGCACATATCATTAATGAATGAAACAAAATAAGTTCTGATAAAACAAATACATAGAAGCATAATCCCTTTAAATCTGTATATGGATTCTCATTGGTTAAAAACTAACAACATCTGAATGAAATTCGACTATTTTCTTTGAATTTTCCCATTTCTTACTTTCCTGACGTCAGCAGTTGCAGAAATCAGCTCTGTTTGGCTTGAATCACTAATATCAGTGCTTTCCCCCTTTCTCTCGCAATCCCTCCCTTTTTGTGAGTTGGTTTTCGTAATGTTGTGGCGTTTGACCAGAATTCCCTCATATCAGTGGGAAAGAAGACTGGAAACGCTCGTATGTTTTTTTTTCTTGGTTGATTATTACCTATTATAAATATATTTTTCACCATTTGCTTGATCTTGACGAAAAGCTTACTGTAGCATCCCTATATGATAAGCAAGCCGAATATATACCAAGTACTCGGTACAGCTCTAATAGTTTTACTTTGTGTCTGTGTCCCTGTAAAACAAATAAGATACCAGATATACCAAAATCCATACTGTTTGTGCGATGGTAACCTATGAAAGTTAGTATGTTATATATACTTATTTTTAGCTCAACTGATTTAAGGTCAAGTATTACTTACTGTATGTACCCACATATGTATATTGCCGTAAAAATAACAAAAATGAACACAGGAGAAATTTCATTGATATATTTTTTTCATACTCAAATATATAATTTTCCATTTGATTTTTATCTAACAGTATAAAACTTTCAAAATTCATTAATGAAATTTTTTTGGTGGAATAGATGAAGAGATTTTTAAAATTAAGAATCCTGAAATAAAAAAGTAATTCTGAACAGTAAGCTTATTTAATAAATAATATATATATATAAATTACCTTTCTTCATCTTCACCTTCTAACCCATTTTCAACTTCTATATCTGGTACCAAGAAGTACTGTAAAGGATTGGGCCACATATCATCTTTTATTACCTAATGTAATGAAGAAAAGACAGAAATTTAAACCCAAGTTAGAAATCAAATGCAAAATAAAATAACACTTGATTTATAAATTTAATTTTTTTTTTAAACACTTATTTCAACACACTAGATGTGGATAATACACATGTATGCAAAAACTCCAGCTTAATCAGATGATAGGAAGTAGATTAAAATTTGTCAAATTGGTGCCCCTCTAACTCTTTAGAATCATCTGTAATACTATGTGGGGGAAACATGGTTGCACTACAGTGTCGACTCTACACTAAATTGGCAGGGTGCACAGGAAGGCAAAAAATTGTAGAATTATTCAATCTCTCTCATTCATATTTCTTTAAAGGTTCTAGAATAGAGTTTAAAATGCAATTTATGTTGTGGATGGAAAAAGATTGGAAATCACAATGCTTCTGTGGCACATCTGATCACCGTTTATTAGTGAGGGGAGGAGTGGAGGGAATAAAATACATGTGAGAAAGATGATATTGAACAATTTCACTTCTTTACAGGATCTGCAATACAATTAAATAAATTCAAAAGAATATTTACATTTGTGTTGCAGATGGAGAAAGATTGGAAATTAACCATTTGATCTTTGGGGGAGGGGGAATGTAAATATGAGTAAAAGATATTGAGCCTACCTCTTTATAAGTTCTAGAATCTAATGAATTGCGTCTAACACAGGGTCAGAAATTTCAACTTATATTAAACTCGCTGAAAAGAAAAGTTACTCGCCAGAATAGTATATGATTAACTTACTATATTTTTTGCATTGGTGACTAGAACCTTTTATTGAAAAACGAGGAGAAATTATTATCTTTTATTTTAAGAAAATAGAAGACACAAAATTGATTTTAAAACCGATTTAAAAGGCACTTTACACAAGTGGTGAAAACATTTTTATCTCAAATGGTGAATTTGGATTAGTTCACCTTAAATTAGTAATACAGGGATACGAGAGGAAAAATCCCTAATTTGTATAGGTGTCACTGGCCAATACAGATTTTATTTATTTATTTTTGCTATAGACAAAACTTTTTTTTTTGAGGGATAAAATTGGCAAATAAAAAATAAAATTAATATTTGGCAGATGAAACTATTTATTTTAACGACAGTCATTCTTTATCAACATTTTATAAAAGTTCTCACATGTATAAACCTAAATTAGTCTTAGTAGTTAGTAAGTTTTTAAAGTAGTATATAAAGGGTGCGTCTTTCACATGTCTACATTTTGTTCATTTAAGAAAACAGTCGATTTGTGAGAATGTTTTTGCCAGGACATATAAAATGAATTCAACTAACTATTGCATATTTTTTGAGGTGGTAGTAGTGGTATCATTAAGGCCAATTGTCTGCACTAGGGCTCGAGGCCTGAGTAGAATAGTCCTCCATGGGATCTTTCTAAGAGGTCCTACCCCATATTTACGTTAGTTTCGGAGAAAACCTAGGAAAACTCCTAAAGGTTAAGCCAACCTACGTGACCAAGTATCCAACCCAGTGACTCACGTATACCAGCTCCGAGGTCAGAACCTCTCGGTCACTGGTGGGCCTATTTTTATGCGGAATATTATTCTTGCAAAAGTGAGAACACACGTCAACACACCGCGTATAAAACAGAGCACCACTTTCTTAATGATTTCATGACAATTTCATTAGTGATTCTGTGTTGTGGATGAAAGAATCGTACAAATAAAAGGAATACTTTTATTTCTTTTTGATTCGAAGAATCTGAATAGATAGTATAATATGCTTTGTCAAGTTTATTAGAAAGTTATTCTTTTGCAAATCTATTGCGGAAAAAAGTTAGTGTTCACCATTCGATACAGCCAACAGCCGATTGAGCTTTCCAGTTCTGCAAAATTTTTAAAATTAAAGACTAAATCCTTTTCATTTGAAAAAGAGGACAGAGGCTGAAAAAAAAAAAAAAAAAAAAAAATTACTTTATAGTCCTGTGATGATTTTTTTCGTTTAAGATGGTAGAGCGTTGAAAAACACTGTCCTCTTAAAAAGAGAATGTCTGGTCACTAGGGATGAAACGGATATCCGGCCTATCCGGCTGAGTTTTAAATATCCGGCGGGGTACCGGATATCAGCACACCAGATACGGATATCCGGCAATTTCAAGCCGGATATCCGAAGGAGAAAATTCAAGCTTAAACTCCCATCAAATGAAAATTTTGCGACAATTTTTTAATTTTTTTTAGATCTGTTGTAGCTTGTAAAGAATTTTTTTTTTCAAATAATGTGCATTTATTGACTAGAACCTGTTTATTTACAATCCAGTTTTCCATACACGATAAAGCTGTTGTTTTTGTGACCATATATTTATACTAGCAGAAACCTGGCATTACTTGTGTCATCTATCTATCCGATTTGGATTTTTTAAAAAACCCTCCAATTTATATAAATTTGCATTTTTAATGGAATATGTTACTAAAGCACCTGAATTTAGAATTCCCTGTTGCGTTGCATAGATATATCCCAAAAAATTAAAATTATTTCAAATAAAAGTACATATTTAAATTTTCAGAAAGTCTGTTCTTTCTTTGAATTATTACTTTCTTCTATATTAAATAGAAGGAAGTATTGGATTCGTGAAAATTTTCAACTTCCAGTTTTCGGTGGATTTACGCATTTTGAGAGAACCAAAACACAATTTGACCATTTTTGGAAAATGTCTATCTGACAAAAATTTTGTGCAGTTTAAGAGTTAATGCACAGAATTTCATATAAATTTATACATAGTTGCATCTTACCAAAAAAAAAAGTACCCATCAACTTTTGGTGCAAATCACTCAACAGATGGAGCTGCTATACTGTGATTTCTCCCATTTAAAGGAAGACTATATCTCAGCTAATACTGTGTATAATTAAAAAAATAAACTAAGTGTGTCACAGGGAGGGCTATTATTATGAAACATGTTCATTCATTTTCTGTGCATAACGGCCAATAGGTGATGCTGCTATGCTGCAATTTTTTCGTGAATGGGGAATTTATATCTCAGATTCATTCGTGTATAATTGCTAAAAATTTAGTATGGGAAAGGGTCATTTTTATAAAACATCATGTTGATTCAATTTTGGTGCATATTGGTCGATAGGTGGCTATATTATGTTGCAATTTACTCTGAATAGGAAGGCTAAATCTCAACATCTATAACATTTAACTGCATTTAACTTGATATGCACCTTTGTATTTCTCCTTATTACTTTTTGATAAGATTGATATCAGTTCGGATTAAATATTTCTTTTTCTTGCCTACAGATTTGTTTCATTATTTTGTTCATTACTTCACAATTAGATCAGTTTTCCTTTTTCTTGCCTACTGATTTGTTTCATTATTTTGTTCATTGCTTCACAATTAAATCAGTTGTGTTTTTCCCTTTATAGAAAGTTAAAATTTTTATAAAGAATGCATTTTAATAGCCGTATTGTTGGTATCACATGCGAGGGGCCCACATGAGGGGTATCACATGCGATATATATAAATTCTGAAGTTTTTAAAATCTTATTTGAACATAGCTCCACTGAAACTCGCCCCCCCAGATTTTTTAAAAAGTTGACACCTATGAATGTGTATGTTAGGCTTAAAATTTTATTCTTCATGGTAATATTGCACAAATAAATAGAATATTAAATAAATATGTTTAAATAAATTATATTTAAAATGTTTTTAAAAGAATAGTATATGAAATATGTTTATATTTTGTTTTAAAATAAAGAAAAAGAAAATAAATATACAACACGACAAAAAAAAAAAAAAAAAAACTAATGCCGGATATCCGTATCCGGCAGGCAGAAGAGCTCCGGATATCCGATATCCGGCAAAATCACTATCCGTTTCATCCCTACTGGTCACCTTACCTAAGATTAGCATAATTTTACGTTTTTAAACCGATATATATACAGTAGCAGCCGCTTTATAAAATCACGTTTGTTTTCATCAAAATGATTTTATTAAGCGGCTGATTTTTACAGGGTTCCCACTTTTAACAAAGAAAAAAATTCAAGTACTTTTCAAGTACTTTTCAAGGCCTATTTGAAATTTTTCAAGGACTATGGGAAAATCGCAGAACGGTAGGTATACACACAAAACTTTAGTAACTACTTTCATTAGTAATATATTTTTCACAATTAGAATAACTTTGCCTGTTTTCACAATACATTTTTGATGGATTGACCAAATTAATTTTTACAAGAGTCAAAAAACGATTAGTTCAGGATTTGGAATCATTATGATTATTCCAAAGTTTTTAGGTTTGAGTCCTGGTCTAGTCACTTTCTGCTCAAAATTATGACCAGTCCATCAAACAGGTATGAGACTGGCAAAAAAACCCCAAATAAGTTGAAACTATATGCAAAAGCAAGACAATGAAATAAGATTTTTATGACAAAATCATTATATTAGACAATGGCGTGCACATGTGGAGATGGAGATAGTTTAGCAATGACAGAATTCGCGATAAGCACGTCTACTGGAGTGGAAAATTCAAGGATTTTCAAGGACTTTGCACAAAATTCAAGTACTTTCAAGGGCCCTTGAAAAAGAAAATGAAATTCAAGTACTTCTTAAGGACTTTCAAGGACCGTGGGAACACTGTTTTATATCCGGCAAACCTTTCCTAACTCAATAAAAGAGTATTAATTCATTATCTAAATATGGAAAGAAATTCTTCGCACTTTCATATATCTACTAGCCATCCGTAGAATTGAAGTTTTCTTTACTTAATATCCACGTAAGATTTTCAGCTTTTAAGGACAAAATTACGTAAAAAATGAAAATTTTCTTCCAAATGGCATTCTTGTACCTATCTAGAAGTGCTGCGTTTATGACTTTTGGTTTTCATATTCATTTTCGATTACGGTTTACTCTTCGTTTGCTACAATTTAAGCACTAATATCTTTATTCTTATGTTTATATGAAAAAAAAATTGAGAAATTTTAAGCTTCGAAAGGAAGGCGACAGCCTTCCTTTGACTATACATTTGAAGAAAACGATCATACTTTATCAAAATTTTACGCTTTACCTTCAAAATAAAAGATTTCTGCTTGCATATCTTGCAGCTAAGTTCCTTCAAAATAAGAACTAGAAACTCTATTTGAATATCTAAAAACAGAAAAAAATACTCATTGGCCAATCACTTGGCGAATTCATTCCTTGAATTCATAACTACAACACACGGTGGGGGCGTGTTTTTTTTTTAGGCGTAAAATTTTTGGCAAATAGCAATAATGTGATGGCTTGATATGTTTTGTTTCTTTTTTTCATTTCAAAGGTCCGGTGAGAAAATATAATTCGTTGTTTAGCTTACATACATGATCATTTTTACTGTTGAAGAAATTTTCTTTTGAGTTTATTAAGCGGCGATGCTGATTTTATTAAGCGGCAATTTCTATTGATTTCATTCGGGACCCAGCAATTTGATCAGGTTAAGTGGCTGATTTTATTAACCAGTGATTTTATAAAGCGGCGGGTACTGTATATATATATTTGGGTAGCACCGTATGTTGTGAGAATTCTATATATATTTAGACCGAAATTTTACTCGCCACAGTAAAATCTCCACTCGCGAATGTCGAGCGGAAATTTCACACCCTGGTCTAACATGATATTAACATTTATGATGTGAATGGAGACGACTAAAAATTAAGCTTCTGTGGAGCATTTGATCACGCATGTATTTGGGTGGGGGAAGGTGGCAAATATACGATCGAGAGATTTTGTGAATTCTACTTTTTAACAGGTTCTGGAACAGTGTTTCTGCTACGGTAGCATTTTTCGCAAAATGCTAAAAGACTTATCCAAATGCGAAAATGAAATAACATGTTTTCGCTTTTTTGCTAAAGCATCGTACTAAACACAATTTGAAAAAAAAAAAAAAAAAAAAAAATATCTCAACATTCATTTAAAAAAAAAAAAAAAAACAATCTATCGGTTCATGCATATACGGAAAATTAAACGCTGAACTACGCATACAGGAAATCAATTTGTAAATAAAGATGAGGCATTTGTAAAGTGGTCTAATATGAAAGAAAGAAAAATTATAAATTGTAAACGAAAAAGCTCAGAATAGTAATAAACAAATTTCACTCATATTACTTTTTTTTTCGTAAGTTATGTTTTTATTTTCAGATACAGTATAAGCTTAATGTAGTTTTACATGCTATAGTGATAATTACATCTCCAGAAAAACAATATAAGTCATTATCTAAGATGTTCATATTGCTTTAAAAAAGTATACAATATAAAGTAATCTAAAAAGTTTAATATTTTTCATGTCTGCCAATAAATGTGTTAAGATATGCTTGTACTATATTCAAATTGATCTGGTTACAGTGGAAAGTACAATTATTAATTGCTTTTTTGTTTTTCATTTCAAAAAAAAAAAAAAAAAAAAATTAAAAAAAATTACCTTCTGTGTATAACTCTTTAACGCCCTGATTAAAAACTTTTAAGTTTAATTTACAAATGAAAATCAAACATATTGAGGGGTTTAGAATAATGTGTAAACTGATATTCATCTTTTTCTACTGTTTCTGGCATTTTAGCATTTTGCTAAAGCTTTTTTTTCTGATTTTAGCTTTTTTGCTAAAGAAAATTTTTACTCAGCTTAAACCCTGTTCTGGAATCTAAATAAGTTAAAGAGTATTGACATTTATGTTACGGATGGAGAAAGATTGGAAATCGCAAGGATTCTGCAATCTGTTTGCTTATCAATCACTGAGAAGGGGGAGAGGGACCATAAAAATTTTATTTAAAATTACGCCTGTTATGCTGAAGGATATTAGGCTATATTCACAAATTTACTTTAAAAAGGATTAAATTATTTTATGAACACAAAACCTGACTACCGTAAGTATTGTATTCGGTCTAAAAATTTGATAGAGTTTTCACCATATTTATGTTTTAAAAAGTTTCCTGAGACTAAAAAAGTAATTTTTGGCAATTGGTCAGTATGTGTGTATGCGTGTTTGTGATGATCATATGACACTCATATCTCCGAAACTTCAGAATTGAGAAAGGTCTGGCGTACAGGAGATTTTACCGACTTTTGATGAAAAGTAAAAAAAAACTAAGCCCCATAGAAAAAAACAAGACGCGCATTGCAGATTTTTCTTTTAGTCAACAGATTATTTCCAAAACAGTATTGTACAGACATTCCAAACCTCACGATTTTGGCAGGAAAAAAGGTAGTGATTTTCTATATTTATACATCTCAATATTAATTTTAAACACACTTTATTAGATTCTAGAATATATAAAGAAATAGAATTATTTAATATCTACCACTCAAAGTATATATATATGACATTTGAATGATAATAAAGTCCACATACCTTTAGTTAGAAAAGAACTAAATATTTTGTACTGTTATTTTTTTTTTTTTTTTTTAAAGATTTTTTCAGCACTAAATTTTACAATAAATTTTATTAAAATGAAGTCAAAAAAAAAAAAAAAAAAAAAACTAATTGTCTTAAATCTGAATCATTAAAAAAGAAAATGTGCTACTCACCTCATCTTTTGCTAATAAAGTGATTATTGTTATCCTTATTTCAGCAGTTGAATAATATTAACACAAGAAATATTTCACTAAATTTGGTCATGCCAATTTTATGAACACAGAATTAATTGTGGTCATTTTTAATAATATGCGGGAATAATGGTTTATTAACATCGTTATCTCATTGTCAAACTCGATAAACAAATAGTTATTGACTGTTGAATTAAATATATATTGTTAGTAAACAGTTGTCATGATTATCTTTCACGACACAAAGAAATAATTTAATAACATTGTTCAGGGATCATACTCAAACAATCAAAAAAAAAAAAATTTCATGACTTTTCAGTTTTTAAAAAATTCCAGTAGGCATTGAAATTGAAATTTTAAAGTACTTATAAATAAATGACTGTCAATTCTTTTGAGTTTACTCGTTACTTTTTCACAAATTTTATAGCCAGCCCATATATTTTTCTTAAATTGACTCCTAAAAATGTCATTTTTTTTTTCATATTAGTGCTGAAAATCTCTTTTGCAGCCAATTGGTAAATAAAACATATGTTCGCAGTCAATTGCTGAAATGTGGAATTATTTTGCCAATGGTGAAAAAGAAATCTGGTTTCATACTCACACCGCATTCTTTTACCCAACATTTGAATACTATGAAGACAGATTACAGCTTAAGATGTAAAATAACAAATACTGTATATAAACAGTTAAAATCAATTTTAGAAATTGCTTTATTTAACATATACTTCTGTTTGTTTTTGTTTTTTTGAGGGGGGGAGTAGCTACTGCAACCCCTCAACCCACCGGTTAAACATAGTTCTTACAATTCATGAAAATTTTAGGATTTTATTAAAAGTTTATATACAATATTCCAAATTATTCAGAGAAATTTCACCCACATCATACCTTAAAACTTACCAATCTTGGTCACATATTTTAATATGTGATCTTAATATTTCATATACATACCTGCCAACATGGAAGAATCAAAGTAATGGAGATTTTATAAGCGGTATTTTCAGGCTTAGAAAACATTGATGTGTCTTCGACATATGACAGTATTTTAATAGTTTAATCAGGGGTCGATCCAGGTTTTAATTTTTGGGTCCCTTTTTTGTGAAAAACAAAATATTTTTGTTAAATTTTTATTTATTTTTGTGAAATATAAAATATTTTTGTGAAAAAGTAAAATGTTGTGTAAAATCTTCCGTTTTTACAATCACTTTATGTAATGTTTAATATCAAGTTAATAGAGTTTCGTTGAGCCAAATTAAGGCATTAATTAAAAATAATATGAATTTAATAAAAGGATCATTTTTATAAAACAAAATCTTGTGAAGGGACTCATTTTATAAATTTGAATTTTGTGAAGGGTCCGTTTTTATGGATTTGAATTTTGTGAAGGGTCCTTTTTTATGAATTTGAATTTTGTGACGGGTCCCTTTTATGAATTTGCATTTTGTGAAGGGTCCCTTTTTCACTATGTGGAATTCAGTGAAGGGGCCACAAAAGGGACCCAAATTTTGCCTGGATCGACCCCTGTTAATCCATGGCTTAAATTATCGAAAAGTTATATGAATGGGTAACAAATTTAATCATTAAATAAAAATTAATTATTAATTAAAAATAGTAATATATATAGAGATTCATGAGATTTTTTTTCTGCAAAAGCAAAATCTTGCTTAAAAAAATGAAGGTTTGTTGAAGTTTTGAATAAATTATAGTATAATTTTTAAAATCTTTAGAGAAATTTTTGAGAATAATTGAGAGTGAAAGACAGTCCCAAAATAATGGAGTCTCCGTTGAAATAATGGAGAGTTGGCAGGTATGCATATATATTTCTCATACAATCTTCAGAATAAACCAATTTGAATTTCCAGCAATTGTATGTTTAAGTAATGCTAACTCAGGGATACACAATCACTGAAAACTTTATTTTTATATTCAAGGCACCTTAAGGGGACTCTACTTATCGACTCTGAAAGCCGAAGCCAATGTTATTCTATGGGAAATTTTGCCTCATTATAATTCATTAACTATTATTAATGTAATTTGCATTGTCTCTAGATAAGAGACAATGCAAATTACATTTGCAGGGGTGAAACTACCTAGCTTGCAAAACCCCTAAAAACTGTTCCTTACATGGAGATAGGGGACATTTATTTAGTGATATATCATATGGCTACCTATATTAAGTGACATTTACTGACTTCGCAATACATTATAAGGCAAATTAAACATTCAAAATCAAAAATTTCTGTAAAAACATAATAATAAAAATCTGTAATTTACATAATAAAAATCTGTAATTTCTGTAATTTAACATGAAATTCAAAGGCTGCAAAAATTTCAAGAACTCTGAATTTAGGGGTAGCCCCTAAAAAGTTTTACCCCTGCATTTGTAAGCCTATATCTCTCAGAGATAATAAAGTAAACTGCAGCACTGTTTCTGCTACTGGGTATATATATGTATATATATATACACATACATATACACACGTAATTTCTGCACTACAAGATGGTTAAAAAATTTTAGTAACACTTTTACAAAAATAAGACCCCAGAGAAAAAAAAAAAAAAAAAAAAAAAAGGCTGGATGAACTCCTGCTAGTTACATAGAAAACAAAATTACCTCAGCTATGTCATCTGCAGATGCATCTCCATGATCAGCAAACCATGAGAAAAATGTCCTTGGCTGTTCATGCGCTCTTTTTCTACTGTTTTTCATCTGTACTTGTCTTTCTTTGTGTCTTTTAGTTAAGTCCATACCTTCTTTCCATTTAATTTGGGTAGACTGAGAAGCAGGATCACCTAAGAAACAAAGTTAAAATAACATTTACAGACATATCAAATATTTGGCTGAATATACAGTTTGGGTGAATATCAAATTTTTCGTCAAAGAATAAGATTTATTTTGAGAAATAAATTTTATAAATAGAAGATTTAGCATTATATTCAGATACTCATTAAATAATGATACAACCAAAAACTGGCTGCTCTATTCTCCATCATATAACAGGTGTGGCAGTGAAACGTGCAAATTTGAAACCCTGGAAATAGTGAGTTATATTAGGAATCAGAAAACGAGAGGGGTGCCATCTGCATACCTGCCAACATTTGAAAATGACAATTAGTAGCACACCAATTTTAAAAATGGATTGGATGGTTGGTTGGTTCATTTTTATCATGCAACACACGAATCCTAAACAAATAAACGTATATCACCGTATTTTCTTGTGTATAATCCACGGGGTACTATTTTCAGCCTTGATGAAAAATTTTCCATAAATACGCACTGCCGGATGCCAGACATCCGGCTTTTATTTGCCACAGCAATCTGGGCACATTATGTTAAATGTTTTTACCCCCCCCCCCTCAGATTTTTTTAAAGTTATTATTTTATCGAAATAATTTGCGTTAGTGTTCATATATAATAAAAGACTGTACTGTTTAAGAAACAAACACAATTTGTGAAATCAGGTGTAAAATAATTTTTATTTTAATTCAGAATTACTCTTTTTACACTATATTCAGCCAGTTATTAAAATTCAGCAAAAATGCTAGCCAATTAATAAATATTTTTGTTGTGTGTTTAATTATGCGTGTAATTTTAAATATAAATTATTGCAAAAATTATAATCTTAGCATTGGGATAATTATTTTAAAAATGTTAAAATATAAATTCAAAGGCTTCTGCAGGCGTTTGATCATCGATTGTTAGGGAAGGGGAGGAGATTTAAAAAAAAAAAAAAAAGTGAGAAATATTGAATTCTACTTCTTTATAGGTTCTAGCATCTAATAAAGTAAATTTAAAAAGAGCATTGACATTATTTATGTTGCGGATGGGAAAAGATTAGGAATCTCAAGGTGCCACAAGGCGTTTGTTTGCCGATCATTAGGGGGTGGGGTGAGTGTGAAACGCGTGTGCACACTAGAACGTAGCAATTACAAGTGAGGGACAGTTTGTGTTGTAACATGTTTGCGCAAGATGTTCAGAAACATTCCTCACAAATTGCAAGCATTGTAAATTCATGTTGTAATTCTTTTATATCGCTGTGAATAACTTTGTATTGCTGGTGCAGGTTTCAAAATCACCTGTTTCACTGCCACACCTGTTTTTTACTTTCAAATATTTACTATTTTCAATATTAAAGTTTTTCACAAACAACGTGATTGATTAATACATACACTATTATAATATTAAAAATAATTTAAGTTGTTTCTTTGTACTTAACATAGAAATATGTGATTTAACATGTCTATGCTAGGTTTAAAAAAAAAAAAATCTCGTAAATGTAGATAGAATGTTTTTATCAATTATGTCCGCAAGTCCTTTCAAAGCAAAGCTTTCAATTTCTATATAACATTTTATTTGCAATACCAACATGCCATTTTTTTTTTATCCAAGAATTTAAAAGATAAAATTTACATACTTAATCATTTGATAATTTTATATTCTTGTTTTAACTTTGTAAAAGAATATATATATATATATATTTATTTTACTTGGTAATAGGAATTCCAGATGAAAAATATACAAGATTAAATTTTACTTCCACATAGAAAACTTATTTATTTTTCACAAATGCATTTAAATGATATACTAAATGTGACATATGTATATGACTATATATATATATATATATTTATAATCAATTTGATAAATATGCAGAAGCTTTAAGAGAAATAATAAAAATGTTGAGTGACTCCAGTCGAATTTCTGAACATTATTTTATTTAAACAGTGAATTACTTAAAGTAAGAGAAGTCATTAAATAAACAAACGAGATAATTATAAGCATTTTCACTCAGTCGGAAAAATAAAGTTTCAATAAAAATATGATTTTCTTCCACAGTTGATTGCGTGATTTTATTAAAAATTGTATTTCATTCTCCCATTGTTTAATGGTGTTTTCCATTTCCTGTGGCTTATTTCTGTTAAGCTATATAAATTATAGACCAGATTGTTTCTGCCTAAAAGGTTGTCAGAGTGAGTAATGCTGACCGGGATGTCGGCCTGGATAGCTCAATTGGTAGAGCCTTGACCTTGTAAGTCAATGATCCGGGGTTCGAGTCCCGGTCCAGGCATTATTTTCACTCAGTCGGAAAAATAAAATTTCAATAAAAATATAAGCATTTGATTATCTGCTCCCAAATAGTATATTGTTTAATGGAATGGTATGTATCCAAATTCTTTTGTGCATCTCTGTAAAAGAACTAATAGTGTTAGCTTCACCAAAATGTATACAGTTTGTGTGATATATATAACTTGTACATGAATTTAAAGTTCAATCAAATGAGGCATTCAGGCGCCATCATGTTTTAAATAATTTTCAGACTATATAATATTACAGAATTTTTCGTTACTTCCCTGTAAAAAAAACTAAATGCTAGATTCACCAAAATAAATCTATACAATTCATTCGACAGTGACCTATAACGTGTATATAAAGTTTCAGCTGAATTGATTAAGGAATTTAGATGCTATCACACTTGAAATTATCTCAGGCTATAATGATAAAAAATTTATCTCTGTGTCCCGGCAAAGGAAAAGGGGAAAAAAAAACCTGCTAGATTCTCCAAGATGTATACAGTTTGTGTAAAATAACCTATAACATATGTTGTTGTTGTTGTTACTTATGCCACTCGGAAATTCCGAGCCACGGTAGTGGAACTAACCGGGATTAAGGCAGAGGGGTGCGTCATTCCGTTTAACAGAGGAGCGCCCATTATAGGGAGGAATTACGTCTTAGCTCCAGAAGCTGGCGATAGATGGCAGCACCAGCAGGAACTCTAATTTTGATCCGGGACAAGGCTGAGTTTAAAACCATGTTCCGGTACCCCCAGAGGTATAATTTTTGATGGGAACTTGGAGGACTTTGCGACCACGACGGAGTTTAACGTGCACCAGTCGCCATTAGCGTACACGACGGTCTTCGGCCAGCTCGAGGACCGAACCCGCAATCTTTCGATCACGAACTCGCTGCTCTTACCAATCAGGCTACCGCGGCCTACAGATTTTTAGCTCATTTGAACAAGGTGTTTAGACAATATTATGTTCACTCTACTCATATATACATACAGCATTGTAAAATAGCAAAAATGAACTCATGTAATCATGTAAAACATGTAGATACACCAATATCACAAAGTCCAATTTTTGTCATTATTACAATACTTCCTTACCTATGTATTTTCAGAAAGTAAAAAATTCCATGGAAGATATGTGAACCATTCATTTCATCATGCCTAATAACAGATTTTTAAAAAGTATTTACGACTAAGAGAGGAGGATGACAATGTAGTTGTGAAAGCAATAGGGGAAAAAACGGGGAATTAAAATTGAAACTATAAACTACCACTTTTGCATCCAATCCATCCTTAGAAAAATAGATATATTTATTTATTAAATATTGTTAACTTTCCATGTCTATTTTCAAATATTTAAATTGATTATATTCACATACACAGGGTTCAGAAATTCGTGTAAAAAAAAAAAAAAGTCGCCAAAAAAAAAAAATTCTGGTAGCCTGTAAAAAATGTTCTCCACCGTTTTCTTTTTTCAGTTTCAAAATTTATTTGAATCTAGATTCTATATATAACGACCAAATTTTTATTAGGCTTGAATGATTTCTTCTTTTTTTTTTTTTTTACATCAGGAAACACCTGTTTAAATTTAACATCATGAAACTGGTTTTATTATTTTCATTAAAAACCAATACACTATCTGCATTGATGCATCATTACACAGGTACAACGATTCAGGTCGATAGCATGCGCACACAGGAGCAGTGTAAACCAATTCCCTAAAATGGTGAAATAACATCGAGTTATGAAACATGCACGCAGATGTGTAAATCCCTTAAGTCAACACAGTGTCTCAAAAAGTGATGAGAGAAGCAGGAATCAAAACAGCGAAAGTATAATTGGAGCCTGATTCTGGGACCAATTCTTTCACCAAAATGTATATTTAAAAAAATAAATAAACATTAAAGTTGAAAACATTATTGCTAGTTAAAAAACATTGGTTGCCAATGGCAACCAGGTGATGTATTTCACAAGCTTTGCACACACACATATTGATCAAGAATTGTTTTATATATATGGAAAGAATAAAGATAATTTTTAATTTAGTACTCGCAAATAATTAATAGTGAAAGTGGACAAAATGGTATTTTGTCCGGGACAGTTTTAACCAGGTTTTTTCCACTATGGAAAAAACAAACAACCCTGATTTACTATAGAACATACTATATTCAAGTTCAGAGCAACAGGCTCTGCTGTGGGCCATTTTCAAGGCAGAACCTCTCAGTCACTGATAGGGCCGGAACTTATTACACGCCATAACAACAAGACTTAATATTTTAAATTTCATTAAAAATAAAAAAATAAATTAAACACAAAATGATGTTAGTAACTTGTTTATAATCTAAGAAAATCAAACTATCATATATCTATGTTAAAAGCACAGTAAGATATTTATAATAATAAAAGAATATAAAATCAGTACGATTAACTCTAACCCTTTGCACCGCAAGGTAATTCGGATCATTTAAATTATACTTCCACCGGAATTCACTAACAAAATTGAATTAAAAGAAATTTTAAATAATAATAATTAAAAAAAAAAAACAGCCTTTTCTGCTACGTTATAAACGTAAATTTTTGCTAAAAAATTTCTGGGATGAGTTTTTGCAGCTGGGAGGTAGTTTCACACTTATACCACCGCGCATTGAAGAGTTAAGAGTACTTTATAATTTTATTTCTAATCATATGAGATAACATAGCTTACATAACATTTGTCTGAATTGTACACACTAATTGTACACACTTAAATTTTTACATTCTATTATTTCATGCCATTATTAGGTAATAATATTTTTCCAAAACATAAAAGAATAACTATCACAATTACAATGGAATTTATTTTTTGATTTGAAGTTTAAATTTCAACGAAATGATCCTTATTCTTAGAGAAGGGGAAAAAATAAATCAAATGTTAATTTCACAGTGCATGTAGTAAAAACTTATCCCACCTCTACACTTCGATAACAACCCTCCCCAGGGTTTTTCTTGTGACAGTAGGTCAGTAGAATTGCTTTTGAATAACAAAATAAATTTTTGTGATATGGAGGGAAATTAAGATTGTGTTTGGGGAGGAGACTTCAGAGGTCTTTTTCTACAAGCCTACAAAATGATAAATTTAAGTACAAAATGGAACACTAACTTAAAAATTCAAATTAGCAAAATATACTAACCTGAAGAACCTAGATGAAATTCTTTCACAATGACATCGTTTTCAAAATATGGGTTTTCATCAAAATAAAATTTAATTCGGTACCCAGACTTAATATCTTCAAACTCTTCCACTTCCAATTTTGTAAGAAAATGCAAGCACTCTTCTTCCTCTTCGTCAAGAATAGCAGATATTTGAGGATGATTGACAAACTGTATTTCTGAGTTAAGGAAACTAAGCAATAATACAAAAAAAACTTTTTTTTGGAAATTTGCAGCAGTATTTCCACATTTTTTAGTGTTTTTTATGTTTATACCAACCATAAAAATAAAGACATCGAGAACAATTAACATAAATACAATATTAGTGAGAATGTACTTGTGCATTTTAATGTTATTTCAAATGTACATCTTTCTTATTTATTTAGAAATTTAGAACGGTTGGCACACACAGGTATGCTCCCCAACCCCTCCCCCCCTCAAAAAAAAAAGAGGGGGTTGGGGAGCATACCTGTGTGGGGAAAAAAAAGGGGGGATCAACAACAAAACGAAAGCTTTAAAGTGCCTGTAACTGGTGGCAATTAATGCTTAGAAGATTTCCACCTTCCATATTTTCTTTTATAAAAATTACTATTGCACATAAAAGGAACCAATTACTAATGCTAATAAGTCAGCTATGTTTTAATATTATAGAGTGCACTAATTCACTTAGTATTTATTCCATACAGTGAACAGCTTTGGATAACATACTAGCATCTCATTTTGAGGGATATTTTACAGGTCTCAACATTTTTTGCACTTTACTGGCAATCTTACAGGTTTCACAGGCCGAAATTTTGAAGCCCTGGTCTGGCCTACACGCAAGCTTTGCTTACCAGCACTGTTAAAAAAAAAAGTCCTGTTTGCTGCCAGAAATTTTTTGCAATTTACTCGGTACTCGGCCAGTTTGCCGAGTACTTGGTACTCTGCCAATACCGAGCAGTTGCAAGAATTTCATTATTTTTATGTATTATTGAAAGAAATGTATTCATAAGAGTTGTTTTTTAATAACTAAACAAAAAAAATATGAAAATATAAACATAGTCATTAAACTTTTGCTGCAAACAGCTTTCTGCAGTTAAAACGGGCAAGTAGATTGCCACTAAACTCGATATAGAGACAATTCATGATTTGAGCTTATCCATTTTAGTTACAAGAATTTAAGTATAACCATCTTGTATGTGTGTAATATACATTTTTTTTTTTTTACAAAAACTTTGTACATAAAATTGTATCTATAAAACAGACAATAAAATATTTTAGAAAAAAGAACCCCTTATATAATACTACTATAGTAGATAAAACTTTAGTTACGTATTTGTACAAATAAAAGTAAGACACTTTTAAAACTGTAAAAAAAAAAGATTGATTTTTAATTTAAAAAATAATAATTATGGAAAAGGTAAATACACTAAAATGTTATTAAAAATATATTATCAAATTTGTTGTTCTGCAAATTATGGCCCGAAACCACCTACCTTACTCTTCTAGAATTTGAAGATTAATGAAGTCTATCATGTTTGAAATGATGATAAAATATTTATTTTAATGTTCTCATTTCATATGTAAATTTCATGCATCTTAAATTAAGCCTATAAAGAACTTTTATATTCTCTAAGAATTATCTGAGAATGATTCGCATCTGAGAAAGACTATATAATAAATAATGAAATTATCAGTTATTATGGTTTTAATAATCCACTAAGCTGGAAGTATCAAATATAACAATGAACCTAATTGTGTATATACACTACAAAAGTTCTGAAATGTTTCATGTAAACATGCTGTTTGCCATTTAACTTAATTTTGTGTTCAAAAAGCCTTTTTTAAATTTCAAGATGTGCAAAATTCTTCAAAATTACGTCAATTTCAATTATTCTTTCTTACAACTACTCGGTACTCGGTGCAGCACTAGTATTTTCTGTCATTACCAGGGTTTAAACTTCCATTAGTTTTTTTAGCATTTTGCTAAAAGATACTTGCATTTAGCTATGCAATATTAGCATTTTGCTATAACTATGCCAGTAAGAATTTCGCTAAAAACCTAAAACTAGATTATTTCATAAAACATCTTTATATAACTACCTCTAGTTTTTATACAAATATTCGTGGACGGAAATTACAAAATCATTGAAAATATTGGGAATCATTATCTATTTAGTATATTCAGATTTAAATTCGACTTTTAATGGTTGAATTTAAATGCAAAAATGTTTTAAAATATAATTAAGAATTTGCTTCAGAGATGTATTTTCAGTGCTAGTATTGCATTTGTTGAAATCAAAACAAAATTTTGCTGATTCATTTTTCTTAAATCGTAATATAATCTTGGTTAAAATCGTCAGTGAACAAAACAAACAGAAAACAAAATTGGGGATAACCAAGTTAAGAAACAGAAATCAATACTAGTCAAAGAATTAATTTTCGAAAAAGCTAAAATACTGCTTATATGTTTTAGCTAAAATGCTGCAGAAACTTTGCCAGGTTAAACCCTGGTCATTACAGAAAATTTCTGGAAACAAACAGGACTTATTTTTTGCAATCTATGGCTTGGCTTGATCCCTTAAAAATAATATTATATAAATTTTTATGCAAAAATTTGTCAATTTTCCCTGTCTGCGGCTAGGTGATTCTGTATTTCGGGGGAAATGTATTTCCAATCACATAGAAATTAATTTTTTTCTTTTATCAATATCGTGGAATCTAGCATGATCGGAAATTATGTTCGCCTTTCTAATAAAATTAAGTTTAAAATAGATGAGATAATAAATAAAACGTTTCAAAAAACACTACATTTAAAAAAAAAAATGAAAATTTCGACGCGCAAGTGTAACTTACATACAGCCTAACTAAACTAAACAAATAGCATAGCATCTCCTTCTCTCCCGGGTCCCAAGCCGGTTAGGATGCAGTTATCTCTGCTAATGATTCACCCTTTTCTCACTCTGGTTTTTTCATTCAAAAGGCTCCCCTCGCCACCAAGCACGGCACAATGCACAACAAATACCGAGCGGAAATTAAAAACCTCCTGTGATTAAAGAAGAGAAAGCTGATTGTTTTCTTCCCCCTCCCCCTAAAGCGGTCGCCACCTGCCGCAGCCGCGAAAGCCCAGACTTTTCACTTCCTGCTTTTAGTAGCGCATACGATCTGTGTTCGCTAATAATGTATTGTACAAATAGAAAACAAACATAAATAGTAGCTGTAAGATTTTTTGTGATCGCTGTTTGCAGAAAATTTTCCGTAAGCTCAGCAAAATTTTCACGATTGCCATCTGCGGAAAAATTTTCGCGAACGCCGTTCGTGTATATTATGCGAATCTGACCATAACTTCTCAAAATAAAAGCTTTATATATGGAGTTTGGTGCAGTTTTAATCAACAGATGTTGAGATTTAAGCATGTGAAAAATCACAATACCAGCTCCACTTATCGGCTAATATAAACCTAAATTATGTCAGCATTTATTTTCATAGTAGTTACCTCACGTATCATGTTTTAAGTGTAAAAAAGTTGACATTAACCTAATTCATGGAACAAATTAAATCAGAATTGTTTTATTGGCTCTCTAATATACCAAGTTTTGTGCAATTATATACATTAGAATCTGAGATATAGCCTTTCCTTTCTCGCTAAAAATCACAGTATAGCAGAGCCACCTATCACATAGCAATCAAGTGCTCCAATTTTATCGGAGTTTTTCCAATTATCAGTGTGCTGCGTTATTATTTTCTCATCAATTTTTCTCTTTTTGGCAGAAGTTTTCAGATCTTGCCTGCTTTCAATATTAAATCTATTTTTTCCATTTTTTTTTAAATCACATTTATAAAAAGAAACTATATTAACTATTATTGGGAATTAAACGATTCACGGAAGCATTTTGATTTCCAATCTTTTTCCATCCACAACATAAATTTTAATACTCATTTTAAACTTATTTTGTGAGACTCTAGAACGTATAAAGAAATATAATTATTCAATATTTCTAGCTCATTTAAATGTTTTTTACATCCCCTCTCCTTTTGTTATTTCCAACTAGCAATCAGCGATTAAATGCTCTGCAAGTGCTATTTGTTACCCAATCCTTCGCCACCCAAAAGAAAAAAGTCAATATTCATTTTAAACTTGCTTTATTAGACTTAAAAACCTATAATGAAGATATAAAATTAATTCTCACTCATATTATCCCCTTCTCCCCCAAGCTGTAGCTAGCAATGAAGGATCAAACATCCTCCTATGTTCAAGCTTTCTCAATCTACAACATAAAGATCACTGTTGTAACTTTTAAGGAAACTTTTTTTTTTTTGTGAATTTAAAAAATATTCTCAATGTACTGTTCTATTTCAAAACTGTAATTTTGTCTTCTTGTTAATTGTGAAAACATATATATATATATATATTTAATATGATATTAAACCGTCAGTTCAGTTATATAACATCTACAAAGTCAAATATACTAGAATAGAATTTATTAAAAAAATTATATTATTAACTTTTTTTTTCTTTTTGTGCTGTTTATTTGATCATTCTTTGATAGTTTCATTGATTTAAAGAAATCTATATTAAGGGGGTATTCTGGTTTAGAAATTGAAAAAAATCTTTTTTTTTTTTACATATTTTCATAGTATAACCCTTTAAAAATATGTTCCTAAAAATTCTAATTATTTTCGGAGTTACATTCAAAGAAATTCTTAATATTGACCCATACAAGGGTAAGCCTATAGTCATCAAAAAAGAGTGTGTGGGTCATGTCCAGAAGAGGATGGGGCCCGTTTGTGAAAAGCAAAAAAAAAAAAAAATAATAATAATAATACTGGTATTGGTGGTAAAGGTCCCAGAAAGTTGACAGATAAAGTTATAAATGAGCTCAGTCTTTATTATGGCTTAGCCATTCGAAGAAATCCAGAGTCCATAGAAATTATGCAAAATGAGGTATGGGCTACTTATTTTCATAAAATTTCTACGGACTCTAATCCACAACATCACTTTTACCCACAGGGTTCATCAAGCTGGTGTAAGTGGCGGGTCGCTGAAGCTGAAGGTACTCTCGATGAATTTCAACATGAAAACCCTCCATTAACTGAAGCTGTTCAAAAAGTTATAAAACCAATCTATGAGGACTTATCTTCAGAAAGCTTGCTGGAAAGGTGCTTGGGCTCAGAAACTGAAAATAACAACGAATCTTTAAATTCGCTCATCTGGACTTTCGCACCCAAGCATATCCATGCTGGTACCCATACAATAGAAATTGCTAATTTCATTGCGGTATGTATATTTAATGAAGGGTTTTTAGTTTTTACCAGTTTTAAAGATTATGTCAAAAATGGGAATAACATAACAATTGGGCCAGAATCCCACGCGTTCGTTAATAGACGCAATCAACTCCGAATTAACAGGTCCGAGCTTCTGAGGCTTCCAAGGAAGCTAGAACTGCTAGATCATCTGAAAGGTTGCCTTTAAACATGACATTGGAAGTGGAGGAAGGTACTTTGTATGGAGCAGGAATCACTGATTAAAAAAAAAGTAAGTATAACAAGCCGTTAAGCGACTCTGGTTGTTCGAGACTTGTCCTCAAACTTTAACAGGGTTCCCACTCTTAAAAGAGAAAAAAATTCAAGGACTTTTCAAGTACTTTTCAAGGCCTATTTGAAATTTTTCAAGGACTAGGGAAAAATCACAGAATGCTAGGCCTATACACAAAACTTTAGTAACTACTTTCATTAGTAATTTTTTTTATTATTATTATTAGAATAACTTTGCTTGTTTTCACAATACACTTTTGATGAATTGACCAAATTAACTTTCACTAAAGTCAAAAAACGATTAGTTTAAGATTTGGAATCATTATGATTATTCCAAAGTTTTTAGGTTTGAGTCCTGGTCTGATCACTTTCTGCTCAAAATGAATGACCAGTCTATCAAACAGGTATTAGACTGGCAAAAAAAAAAAAAAAAAAATAATAATAATAATAATAAGTTGAAACTATATGCAAAAGCAAGACAATGAAATAAGAATTTTATGACAAAATCATTATATTAGACAATGGCGCGCACATGTGGAGATGGAGATAGTTCAACCTTGACAGAGTTTGCGCTAAGCCCATGTATTGGAGAGGAAAATTCAAGGATTTTCAAGGACTTTGCACAAAATTCAAGTACTTTCAAGGGCCCTTGAAAAAGAAAATGAAATTCAAGTACTTCTTAAGGACTTTCAAGGACAGTGGGAACCCTGTTTAAACGCGTTTCTCTCGGAACTACATTTTCAGAAACGGTGTGCATGATATCTCCAGTTCTACTCAACCGATTCAATTGAAATTTAATACAGATCTTCTTTATACATTACAGTATCGCACTACCAAGAGTTTTTTTTTTTAATTTTCTTTTTTATATTTTTTAAAAATTCCGAACGGTCAAAAAACAGGGAAAAAACGAAACTTATTTTTCAAAATGCCGCCATTTTGTGAGATTTTTTTTTTTTTAAATTCTCTCGTAGTGCGATAACTATATCATTCCTCTTCAAGGATTATTAATGGTTTTCCATTTCAGGTCAATTCAAGGACTAATATCCTGCACACCAGGACACGCCATTTTTTCAACAGTCCCCACTTTGCCGGCCTGCAGTTTTTTGAAATTTGATTTTTTTTTTTTAATATTATGCAAGTTTTGTATTCTTTAAATATCATTAAAAAACTTATAAAAAAATGGATAGTAAATATATATATATATATATATATATATTTATCGCCTCCAGAAAAACACCTAAACTTTGAGCTTCTAAACCAGAATACCCCCTTAAGACTGTAATTGCAGATTATACAGTGAACGAGTGAACTCTCATTAAAACAGATAATCAAGGACCAGCAGCTTTTGTCCATATTAACAAGAATCCATTATAACAGGAGATCATAAAATTAAGTACTATATGACCTCTAAAATTACTATTATGCACACATACACAGTATAATACCAATGAAAATTTGTTTCCTCAAACCCTTTTATTCACTAAAAATACAAACTCAGGAAAAACGATACTTACTCACAAAACTTTTCTTCATACAGTAAAACTAAACTAACATAAAGAAAAAAGGGTGATAAGTACATAATAATTAGTCTACTTAAAAAAAAAAAAAAATCTGTTTTTTCGATTTTGTTTACCTCCCACAGTGTAATACAGTAGAGTGAAAGACATTAACCTTTTTATTTAGTGTTGACTCTAGGCCGATTTAGCAGGGCGCAGCGCCCGGCGGCCCCTTACTAACAAATTTTTGCGCCCCACGGCCCTTTCTAACTTATTTCTAGCGCCATGCGGCCGTTACTAACTCATTTTTAGCGCCCGGCGGCCTTTATTTATATTTTTTACAGGGTTGCCAATTGCTCCGATTTCTGCGGAATTTCCCCGAAAAATTATAAAAACTACGCGAGTTATTTTTTATGCTCTGCAAATTCAGTGTTGACCACCTAGCTAAATATATTTTTTAAATACATAAAACTGAATAGTGGCGGACACTGAAAAAAAAAAAAAAAACTATTCTTTTTTCTTTCTATTTTTTTTTTTTTTTTTTTTTTTTGCCTTGCACACATCTATTTAGACTGAAATCGCGATTCAATCCTTATCAACTTTTGATTTTTTATTTCCAACAGATGCCGCATAAAACATTATTCTTTGAATTTTATTTTTTATCTATGAAAGCGATTCAACGCCTCTTGAAAATAACAAAACTAACTTTTACAATCTAGCTGAAGAACCACACGCTTCGTCGTACAATACTCATAAATAAATAGTAACGGAAAAAAAAAAAAAAAAAAAACATTCTAGTGCTAGGCATTGCGTAATCAAAATATTGCTGACTCAGAACGGGAACAAATATTTGTTTACATTAGCTATGAGTGTGTTTAATTAAAACCACAAGTTGAAAGGGGGGAAGAAAGAAACCGAATGCTATGATTATGTGGTATTTTAATTTTCATTCATTTAAACTTCAATGTTTCAGTTATCTTAATGCTTAATACGTCGCTAAAAAATAATATTTTCTAACGAAATAATTGTTCATTTTAATTATTTATCGATAAAAATAATGAATTCAAAGCTACTGAACTTTAAGTACGATTGACAACGCAAGGAATCTAAGACCAGGAAGAGGTATCTTCCGTGCGAGACTTTCTAAAGTGTCTTAGGCCGTAATCACGCGAGTTTTGGAGAAAAACGAATAAAGTAAAACTTTAACGGAGGAATTGTCCTCTGTAATAGGAAACTTTCTTAAGTGTTTTAATATACAAGTTTCTGAGAAAATCATGGAAAATTTCGAACTTTATCGTACCAAGTATCTACCGTTGGAGAAAGAAAAAGAATATTTTCTGTGCTTTTATGTTGGGATAACTGAACACGCGATAACTTAGTTTTTATAGTGCGTGGGTGATTCTAAGAAATTTTCATATCTGAAAATGGGACTTTCACAAAAATCGTCGCATTTAAAATGGATTCGTCACAAAAAATAGCACAAGAAAATTGCGTATTTTATAAATCACCCGCAAAAAATAACATTTCAGTAATCAAATTAAAAAATAAATAAATAAATAAATAAAAAAGTTGTGCCTTGGGGGGGACTCATGTCAAAGTTGTGCCTTGGGGGGACTCATGTCAATGTCATTTTGAAAAGATTTTGATGAAATTCTGGCAAAAGCAGAATTTAGTTTAGGACGGAGGACTATTGGTTTTTTTTTCTTCCCAATTATAACATCGCTTTCAAATTATTCAATTATATTTTCGATAAATGTTCAACTATCGAAAAATGATTTCGACAAGTGTGCAACTATCGAAAACGACAACGCAAAAATCGCTGTCTGAGACTAATAGGCCTCAGTCCTAAACAAAAAAAAAAAAAAAGAAAAGCTGATTTATGACTAAATAATTACACATTTTTAGAAAAATAACATCTATTTTAGCAATTAGTTTACGATTATGTAATTTTAAAAATTAGCTGTAAAATAATTCGTATTTCTATAAAAAGGCAAAAAATTATACGTATAATGCAAATCATGTTTGAAAAAAGCAAGAAATTCATCGATTAGCATCAAAATAAAGCCTTTTTCAGCAATTAATTGCGATTAACCATAAATTTTGTTAATTAGCGGCGAAATGATTGCGTGTTTCCGTTATCGGCTACAAAAATATCGCGATTTACTGAAATCAACTGGGGAAAAAAAAAAAAAAAAACTTTACTGGCTAGCAGCCATATGATAGCATATAAAACGTAAATTTTTTATTATTAGTGGGTAAGCGATCCCGTATTTGCGAAATCTACTTAAATTATTTCCGATTTCTGAGATTCCGCTTTGAAAAAAAAAAAAAAATGCAAATTTCATTGACTAGTGGCAAAATAGTTGAGTATTTAAGATTCAGCTTTCAGAAGAAAGCATTTTTCTTAGATTAGTAGCTAAATAATAGTGTGTTTCGGCAATCGGCCACATAATAATCGCGTATTTCAGAAATCCGCTTTGAAAAAAATGCGCAATTTTTTACCTATTAGGGGAAAAAAATAATTTAGTTCCGAGTAAACGTAATTTTTGACAATTAGCTGTGAAATAATCCGGTATTTTTTAATTCATCTGCAAATGTTCACATATTTCTGGGATTAGGTTTTGAAAAAAGTGCGTATTTTATCGATTAACAGCGAAGTTTGGTATTTGGGGGATGTAGCTCTAAAAAGGGCTCAAATTTCTTCGATTAGCAGCCAGATAATTGTATATTTCATTAATAATTAACCCCATTTTCGATATAATTAACCGCAAAAATATCGCGAATGTTAGGAATCAGCTTTGAAAGAAGAGTGAATTTTATCAATTAGTTTCAAAATTATAGTATATTATTAGCAATTATTTGCTATTAAACGTAGATTTTGTAAATTTGCAGTGAAATAATTACGAATTTCGGCAATTGGTCGTAAAAATATCGCGAATTCTGTCAAATACGGGAAAAATAGCATATTTATTTAATTAACGGTAAAAACGTAATTCTACCCCCCCCCCTCTACGAGAAACTCTCGATTTTTGAGGTATATTTAGCAATAATCTTAAAAAAGAAAGGGGGAAAAAAACGTTTCAGAAAAGTTCACGGCTCTTAGTTTGCACTAAAATTGAATTTAATTTTGTACAATTTCAATCCTTTTCCATCCTTAATAACAATGATTATTTCATTCTAGATTCAGTTTTATTACATTTTCTAATATCTAAACTATACAAATTGTCCATTATTCTAACTTTATTATTACTCAAAAATTTAAGATTTTGTTTAAAAAAATCCAATTTTTGTATCTTTTTGAAGTATAGCATTGAAATTATTTTCACATCACTTGTCTTGTTCTTGTAATTAAACAAGTTTCTTTTGAATAGGCATGCACTAAATGTTTGATTATTACTGAATAATGAATATTCAGTTTTCCAAATAGTAACTAAAAATTCGATGCATACCTACATTTTACCTATTTTTTTTTTTTTATATGTATGGTGGTACAAGTTTTAAGAAATTTTCCTCACTCATTTCTGCTGAAAATTTTAAAAGTGTAATTTATTATGCATGTGATGTTGAGATGTTCATTTTTATGTATTAACCAAGTGGGAAAATAGCTAAAAATTTTTGCAGAATTTTTAGTTTTTAAATAAACAAGCACCCACAGATTATTCTGGTCAATGTGCTCCAGATTCAAAATAAATTTGCTCCATATCCATAATTATTGTGCTCCGATATGCTCCAAATTCATAATTATTTTGCTCCAATATGCTCCAAATCCATACTTATTCTGCTCCGATATGCTCCTACATTTTGTAAGTGATATATTTCATTCAAAAATGTAAAAAATTTTCATTGTTTCTCATAAATATCTGATTTTGTCTTGGTGCATTCTATGATATAATATTATCGGTGCAAGCTTTTTTTTATATCTGATTTTTCTTTTCTTTTAAAATTTCATTATTTTGTTTATTTATACCTTGGATACATTGCTGCTATAAAAAAAATTAGTAAGTTTTTTTTTTTTTTTTTGGGGGGGGGGGGGCTACATTTTGTAAGTGATATATTATAAGGATGTTATAGTGCCCTTTTTGAATTATTGAGAATATTATAGTGCCCCTTTTGAGAATATTAAAGTGCCCTTTTATCGAGTTCCCCCCAGCGGCCCTTTTGTTCTAGAGTCAACACTATTATTATTGCACCTTTTCATGTTTAAAAAAAAAAAAAAAAAAAAAAATGAATTTGAAATGATTTTGGGAACTGACTTTTTTAAAGAAAGTAAGCTGTGAGGGAAAAAAATGTCCAACTTAGCTAATGAATTGTACGTATAAAGCAATGTTTATTACATGCAATTCCTATAGACTTTAGCCAGGGATTCTGTTTTTGTACGTAATAACGAGAAATCCATCTTAAAAAAGGCTGTCTTAACAAGACTTTACTGTATATGGAAATCTTATTTAAAATTATGGCTTCGCATCATAATTGCTCCGATTTTTTAAATCACTTGCTCCTAAATTTTTTGTCATGAGGTTGGCAACGCTGCTGTCGGCTGATATGCACCCAAATGGAAACAGCATAATGTCTCATAATGGTCTTCTCACACATATTAAGATTTGTTCTATTGTACACAATAGAACTTGAGATATAGCCTTCTTTTAAATACGGAATTTGCTGTATAATAGTGCTACCTGTTGAGCGATTGGTACCAAACATTTTTAAGCATTAATATATGTCAATGTGTATCCACATGTTAATTTACATCCAATTCTGTTCAGTAGTTCCTGACACACTGCATTCCCGGAAATTATGAAAATCGTTATAGTAGCACCACCTGTTGTGTGATTGACACTAGAGGTGAGTTTGGGCTCTATTTTGGCAATCCGAGCCCGAAACATTTTTTAACTGAGCTCGCCCGAGCCCGAAAAAATGAGTGATATAATGAGGCGCAATATGACCAAGGAGGAAGGATTACTGTATAACACTATGACATAATATGCATCCCGTTGAAAAAAAAGTTCTATTTAGAAAAAGAAAAGTCAAAGCTACTAAGGTTTGCAAGATTATTTTGTGATTTATAACCTATCATGACTACTATGGCATTACTAAAGGTGCTCTCAGGATGAAAAAAAAATTTTTCTTTCCTTTTTACATTTTCCAGTTAGTGAAGAATAAAATAAACGGAACTTTTAGCTTGAATCCGAGCTGAGCCCATCTCATCTCTAATTGACACCAAACCTAGATAGGCACAAATTTATGTCAAGGTGTACTATTTACATATAAATTTATATACAATTCTTGTGCAGTAGTTCCTGAGATACAGTTACTACAAATGTTTTTGTCACACACACATACCGACATTTTCTAAAAATGGTGAAATTGTGTTCTGGACCTCCCAAAACATGTAAATCCATCGAAAACTGCAAGTCAAAAATTTTTATGAATCCAATACTTAATTCTATTTAATATAGAAAAAAGTAAAATGAGTGCCCTTTTAGATCTAGAATGAACTCTGAAAATTAGAAGCATGTGTTAAAGACTTAATTGAATGCTACAATTTTAATGCATTACTATGCAGTGAGAAACTAAAATTTTTAAAAAAAATGCTAAAATAAATGAAGCCATTAGAATTCCCACCCAAACATAACGCACTGGTAAAACAAGACAAAAGAAACATTTTATGCACAAATATTAACTAATCCTTAGTATTTATTTCAGCTTTATTGATTAACTGACATAACAAATAAACATCAGAAAACTGCTGATTGTAAGCAGAAAACAAGGCACCAAAATCTTTAGTGGGATTAGACATTGTTAGCTATTTAAAAAAAAAAGTTCCAAACATATGCTGATTTAATTGGTAAAATTTTGTTTGTGAAACTAATGTATTAACAAAATTTGCATCTGCAAAAGAAATAACCTACTGTATAATCCACAAAACATTGTCTCAAGCACTGCAGATTAGAGTCAACAATATATATTTATTCGGCATTTACTGATAAGATGAAACATAAAATAAAACAATAGATGAAAAAAAAAAAAATAGAAAACATTAGTATCCGTTGAAAATCTGACCTAATACCTTCCAATATCTAAATCTATATTTGCTGTCATTAGTGTCAATTGCAATAATACTAATTCTTAAGCACATTTTAGAGACCTACAAGTAATGATGATTAAAATAAAAATAAAAAAAAGGAGGGGGGGACAGACATTTTGCAGCATTTACAGAATAAAGTATAAATAAATATTTAATGTATCTACATTCCATATTTTGTTACAGTAACAATTCTTTTTATATTTTACTAGTATTCAAACATAAGTTTAGAAGAACTGTTATGCAAATATATCTGGGTGTAATGGAATTATATTACATTCAGGAATACATCTTTTCACAGTATGCTACTAATTTCACTTTAAGTAAATATAATGTTCAAAGTAAAAAAAATTAAGTTAGGTCGACGCGCGCTACCGGGGATCAAACCCGGCACTATCTCCCAGCACCGAGAATATAAGCTTTTTGGCACTGATCGCGGGTCTTAATTTATTTAAGAATGCTTAAAATATCATAAATGCAATGAGTAATTACACATAAAAAACAGAAAATTTACTTTTGCAACAATAATACGTTCAGGCCTGTATCAGATATTTTACAATCATCCTTAATTATGCTAATAAACAATACAAGATCGGAATAAATGCAAGAAACTTTTTACTGTATATAATAAAGCATCTATTTTTTTTTTTTTTCCTCTAGAATAAAATTTGTAGTTTAAAGTAGACTTCTCTAAAAGTATTTATCAGACAAACTCAATGCTTAAAGTTTTACACCACGTGACTGTGAAACTACTTAAAAGAAAACGCTAAATTTATAAAATCCATTAAGTTGGCAGTTTCAGAAATTAATAAATCAAAAAGACGAGTTAAGTCAAAACCTCTACTCGAAAAGTAAAAATTAGAAGCACGTGTTAAAGGTTATCAATCGAGTGCTACAATTTTAATGCATTATTACGCAGTGATAAACTAAAATTTAAAAAAAATATGCTAAAATAAATGAAGCCATTTGAATTCCCGCCCAAACATAACGCGCCGGTAAAACAAGACAAAGGATAAACATTTTATGCGCAAATATTAACTTATCTTTAACGACGTAGTAATTTTTAACTTAACTATAAGTCTAAAATATGATGAAAATTGTAATATTAAACTCATTTATAACATAATAGTTTACAGTCCAACACTGAATAAAGCATGTGGCCATAGTAGCAATAATGGAAAGAATAGAGTTAGGCCTAATACAATCGACAACCATGTTTTATCATAAATACATACCTTTGGTAGCATCAAAAACAAAATGGTTCAAAAGGATACAGCGGTCACCCAAAAGTTAGGTATTTTCCGGATCAGCTCATTTCTTTTCTCAAAATAGGGTTTTCTTAGTTTGTTGTATTTTTGCTCAACTTTAAGGATTTCTTCACTTGCTTTTTCATTCAAAGCGTCGATTTCATTCTGACAAGCGTCGATTTCTTCTAAAGCTTTCTGTGTTTCTGCATCATAATCTCGGCTTTCTTCACCGTCGCCGACATCCATTTTTTTCATTTTCTTTGGAGTAGCTCCACTCGTAGACATTTTAAATTTATAAAATCTGCTGAACAACAATGAATATTGTAATTCTCCGTAAACTACACAGCACAAGTTCCTATGATCAAGACCGAGATTAATTTTGCCGACCACAAGCTCTGAAGACCAGCCGCATGCGCAGAGCTCCTTTATCCTCCTTCTGTAACAACGACTATGATTCGCTTAACTGTATAGAAGTATCCAATAACCTTTAAGAATCTATTTCTTTGAGCCAATTATAATTTCTCTTTTATGCTTCTACTATTTTAAAGCTTGAAACTTGCCAATTAATTCAACTTGGCTCGTTATTCGCCCTTTTGCAATTTTTGGACTTGCATACCTATAATACATATTTTTAAATTAAACACTTTCACACCAAAATAACAATCAGAAAAATGGCAGCATTAAAAATTGTAATAGAAATGTGCTTATGTTGTAAAATATTTATTAAAATCAACATTAACTAAAATATCTATTATTAAAAAGTTATTATCCAGATGATCTACAAAGCTCAAAATGACATAAACTGTCAAAATTAATCAATTTTGCTATTTGTTTCAAAACAGCATTGTAATTATTCACACATCTGTCAAATTTTATAACTATTACTTAAAATATCTCTTATGATGATTTTTAGATATAGTAAGTGCCAATGGATGCAAGACGAAAAATTCGCCATTATTTGAAAATGATACACGAGTATTGTCAGTGTAAATATAAAATGAGAGTAAAATATTAAACTTAAGAAAAAATCATCAAGTGTGTATTCAAATTTAATGTATTTATCAATCACAAAGTATAATGAAACTTACCGGCATTTTCATGTTTTGATCCATGAATCTTGAAGTTAAACATTGTTTGTGTTTTTTTTTTTTTTTTTTGGTTTTTACTTTGGCATGCGTCTTTGGCGACAAAGATATATCGCCTTGGTAACCCTAAGTCAAAACAGAAAATGGCTTCGTGCAAGATGAGTGCTGATGATTCCGAGGAAAATAAGTGCGAAGAAAAAGTATGTGACGCATTTCTTTCCAAGTGCGATCATGATCAGAGAAATTTATCATTTATAAAAAGTGTGGTTTTATCTCCTCATGGTCACTTAAAGAAACGGACAGAACATTGTTTTCGAAATTTACCTGGCTTGCCTGCGGCTGAAGATCTTCACAATAAGGGTAACGTCATTGCGTGTTGTATAGTCCCTCCTTCTAATGATAAAAAACACATTTATTTTTGACAGATATCATAAAACTGTCTTAATTTCTTGTGACTATTATAAGGGTTATGGTAAATCATCTACTTATTTAAAAAAAAAAACGCATTTTAATTCGAAAATAATCTAACAATAGGTAACTCGGAACCTAATCACTCCTTTTTTAACAATATTTTGGAGCAATCTGTTGATGATAAACATAAATTCGGCCATGTGCAAGATATTGAATCTAACTTCGATGCTTTAGTTTGAGATCATTTTTAGCAGTAGTACGAAATCGTAATATATAATATTTCAATATTTTATAAAACATAAGTTTTCGTTGGCGCCCATTTTGCTGGCGGAAGGTTTAAAGAAGCTTCGTTGCGACTTGTAAATCGACATTTACAGGTTTGATTACTCGTATTCTGTAATTTCTTGTTTGTGATTGTCAGAGTTTCTTTGCGGGCATGTATTATAAATTATGTATTAAACAAAAATTTAAAGTAATATTTATGTTTCCAAAGCTTGTTAGCAATTCGTTCTGCAAATAAACATTTAATTTGTGTTAAATCTAACAATTTGAAGCAATGCAGCTACAACATATACATTTTTAAATTTAATAATTTTCACTAAGCACTGTAAATGAAACATTTGCATATTTTAAAATGAACATCAAAAGATTAAATAAAGTATGAACTAACAGGCTAATATGCTATGGTTAAAAATAGATAATTTATATCTTGCTTAAAAATAATAATGGCCTATCCTATAAATTGCATATTAACTTAAAACATTGCTTCATGTTTTAAGAAATTACTTGATCTTGATTCTCAGCTCAATATAGGGGTGAAACATTTCAGGGGCTACCCCTGAATTCAGGGTTTTTGAAATTTTGCTGTGTCTGAATTTCATGTTAAGTTATTTTGTTTATATAGGAATCTCTCATTTTTAGTGTTTAATTTACCTAAAAATGTATTAAGTACTCTGCAAATATTACTCATTATAGGGTGCTATATGATATACCATTAATAAATCTGCCCTATCTGCATGCATTTAGCAATTTTCAGGGTTTTTGCATGTTAAGTAGTTTCACCCCTGTCAGTATAAAAGCAACTTAAATTAAATCTGCAGAATACTTTTTTTGTATGTGTGTGTGTGTGAGTAAAAAGAAAAACGACAGCACAGAAACAATGTCCATAATGAAAAAAGCATAATTTTATCTTAATTATGAATTTAAGTTTTTATTTAAAGTGTGTAAATACTTTATTTTAAGGTAAATAGAAAAAAAAAAGTCCAAATTTTTTCTCAAACGTTGTTGCGTTTGGTGTAGATATTAAGGGCATTTGTCTACATAGGGCCGTAGTTACCACCGGGGCCCCCCAAATGAGGTGAAAACTTCTGTATCTTTTTTTATCATCGATTTTCGTTTTAAAAGTAAAACTTCTCCAAAGATATTTATGCAATATAACAATCATGCAGAAAAAAATGAAAAACTTGGGAATATTCCAAATCGTATGTGAAAACTATTCCAAGCCGAAGTGCAAGGTGGTTTCATACAGACTTATTATTAGAAAGTACCATATTATTTTGCAACTAAATTTCGTTAAAAATTTTCATCTTATTTCATAACCAATTAGAAAACAAATATTCTTTGTTTATAAATTATGCAGAATTTAATTTTCATATAATTACCGAAACGTCAGTGGAAGTCTTGTTGAGACTTAAGAAGTTTTTACCCTCTCTCTACCATGTTAGCCATAATAAATTACATCTTATTAACTTAAAATTTAATACAAACATTTATGATTCACATGAAAATGAACTGTATAATTTTTATGGCGTGCACAGTGTTTGTGTCTGGTGTACAGACACACATAAAAATAGAAATTAGAATTATTTTTTAGAACTATACAAAATTATTTCCATATTTTATGTATTATGCATTTTAGTTACACTACATTTAACTTAATGAAATTAACATGCATATACTTTAACTCTTTCCGACTCGAAATATTTTTACCTTAAAACATTGCATTCTTCTGTTTTTGCCGGCTGAAAGAAAAACATGGGCTACTACTGCCATTTGTTGATTGAAAACAGTACTTTACACATTCTGCGAATTAGCACGATCATTTATTTCCTGTTTTTATTATATACGACTGTTTTAGATGCAAAAATATATGTGGATGTTTAAGTTTTAACCCCTAGGATTGTACGGCCTGGGTTAGAAAGGGTTAAAGAAAACTTTCAACCGAAAATGGTGTTTATAGAGTTAACAACTAATTTACAGGGATACAGAAAAGAATTCTGATATGTTATATATTAACAAGGGAAGTGTGAATTAGTTGAAACGAAACCAACCTTAAATTAAAGAGCATGGTCGAAAACATTGGGTACCGTACAAATTTGCTGCAACAACTCCCATGGGGGTGAGATATGCCCTCTTTTAGTTTTAGTTATTTCTATAAAAGCCAACAAAACACGTAGCATAGTGTGAGAACAGATGGTGCAGTGCTAGCATGCTTGACTTCAGATACGGAGGTCATGGGATCAAGTCCCCGCAAGGGCGTTTTGTAATTTTTTTCGATTATTTTTTCTATACGTTTTTAATTAAATTATTAATTTAAAAGAAAATATTTATTACATTAACAAGTTTTTTTTTTTTTTTTTTTTTTTTGAGTATTCCAATTAATAAAGTATTGAGAATGAATTTAAGAAATGCATTTTTTTATTTATAAAAAGGAAAACCATGTTTAAAGCTACGAATACAGTTTCTAATTTATAACAGTTATGATTAAAAGTAGAAAAATCATGGGCTAAGATTTACTATAGGGCACCCATTGCTTATTGCCGTTGGCGATGTTTTGATCACGTGGTATGATGGTGTTTTGATTCAGTTTGTGAGCCGGTACTGCGAATCGTTTCACAACTTCGTGAATCGAATCAAAATGTCATGAAACATTGTTTTCGCACACGCGCATCGAATATCTTTCGAACTTAGTTTTTCGCGCCTTATATCTTCGGGACTTAGTTTTTTTTTTTTTTTAATGCTCGCGAAGCGAGCAAACAGCAGAAAACATAGTGACCGCTGCTCCATGAATTTTCATGCTTTTACTGATTCATGCTCCACGAATTAGGTGCGTCCAGTGATGTTTTTTTTTTTTGTTTTAATGCTCGCGAAGCGAGCAAACAGCAGAAAACATAGTGACCGCTGCTCCATGAATTTTCATGCTTTTACTGATTCATGCTCCACGAATTAGGGGCGTCCAGTGATGTTTTTTTTTGTTTTAATGCTCGCGAAGCGAGCAAACAGCAGAAAACATAGTGACCGCTGCTCCATGAATTTTCATGCTTTTACTGATTCATGCTCCACGAATTAGGTGCGTCCAGTGATGTTTTTTTTTTTTGTTTTAATGCTCGCGAAGCGAGGTATCATGAAACCATAAGTATTTTTCACAATTAGAACAAGAAATATAAAAAGATTGATCACAATTATTTGAATTTCAATTTTGTTCACCGTCAATTATTGTTCATCACGAAAATTTTTGTCAAATATTTGGCTTTTCGTTGAGATTACTTGATTTGTAAAATTCATATTTACCCAGATTTTGAATTTTTTTTAGATGTAAATTAATTATAAATTAGCAAAAATCATTTTGAGAAAATTTGTCATTGTCTTCAATATTATTGTAAGATACCACTAAATTTGACAGTTGTTTAATGAAATATTTGAAATAAAAGTTAAATGCGACGTCGAATAGTAAAGTAGCAGCTGTTCATCATTCAGGATTTTTCATGCAAAAAATTGCCTGAATAATACAATTGAGAGTACACGATTAACTCTTGCTATTAATGTCGTCGTTAAAAAATGGTAATTAATAATTTATATAAAACAATCATTAACAAAATTTTATCTGAACTAAACCATTAACAAAATCTTACATAAAAATAATATAAAAGTATTTCCCATTAAATTATTAATTTCTCTAAATTTAATAAATAAATAAATAAATTAGTTAAAAATAAAAAATATATATTAAATTGTCCGTGCTGAAAAAAAAAAAAAACTTGTTTTAATGTAATTAATATTTTTATGTTAAAAACAAATATTTCAGTTGAAATAAAAAAATAAAATAAAAACGCCCTTTCGGGTACTCGATCCCACTACCTTCGTATCTGAAGTCAAGCACGCTAGCACAGCACCATCTGTTCACACTATGCTATCTGTTTTGTTGGCTTTTATAGAAATAACTAAAACTAATAGAAGGCATATCTCACCCCCATGGGAGTTGTTGCAGCAAATTTGTACAGTACCCAATATTTTCGACATGCTCTTTAATTTAAGGTTTGTTTGGTTTCAATAGCGATTTTACTAATTCACACTTCCCTTGTAAGTGTGGCCCTTACTGTATATAAATTTTCGTTAATGATATACCTATATTTTAATTTAAAAATTTTAAATTTATTATTATAATTATTTAAATTCATTAAAGAAAAATAATACAACTAAAAGTTATTAAAAAGCCGATTTTTTTAATTTATGAAGACGACCAAACTATTTTTCAGGTGACATTTTTTTCTGCTTTCCTTGTGGGCTATAATACATTTGGCAATCTTTTGTAAACCCTCCCACACAAAGCAATTGCAATATTTATACAATATCCAATGGAGAGCATGTTAAAGTAAAAATCACTATGAAACATTGGGTTGTCTTAAAATGCTAAGACAACTGAATATGCAATTCTACTGATTTTTAATTATAGGTCATATTCTATTTAAATATTTTTCTGTGGCCCTGTAAACCTGTGTAGAAAACATCATATTTCTTACATCCCTGAAGTTTCAGGGTAATTCGTCAAGTATTTATTCTAGGTATTTAACAAAACATCTAAATTCGAAAGTATCAGGTGGTTCAGTCATGTCATTTATAGCAAGATAATAATGTATTATCTAATTAGTTTTTTTTTCTGAAAGGTTGTTAGGAATCGGATTGTTGCCATTGATCTCTATGCTGTTAGCAGCTACCCCCCCACAACGTGCTTTTGATATTGGGCTTTCTTCGACGAAAGATCTTATCAGTTCTAGTTATGATATGGGTCATTCTGTCTTTCTTGTTAAAGTTTCGGCAAACACTTTCTTTTTCTCTTTTTAAAAATAATGGGTAGTTGGTATTCCTATAAATACAAGAAGAGAAAATTGTACAATCGCTGTTATAAAGCTAGGTGACAAGAGGATCGGGGTGCGAAGAGCTGTCCCATCATGAAAGGCGTTTTCTCTTAAATTACTTTTATCTTTTTATCCTGAATATAGAATAACAGATTTGCAGGGGAATTTGTACCCTTTATCGCTTATCTTTCATAAAATATTCTTTAATTCAGCAAAAATAAAAATATAATGGAAAAGTGAATTTAGAATATAAACTTTTCTCGATTGTTTTAAAGATGATAAAAAATAAAAATAAAAGCATGGGATTAGAAGTGTTAAGTATGGAAATTCTTTAAAATAGTATTACTTATTCTTTTAATTGCTTTGAGAAAATTTGAAAAAAGAAATTCTGACTACACATAAAAATTATTAAAACATACAACTTGAAAACAGTTATTATTATTTATTTTTAAATAGTCTTTTAGTTTTTTTAATCGAACAGTGATGATAAACAATATTAATTAAATAATTCTTATGGGAAAGAAAAAGAGAAATATAGATAAATTTAATAAGAATAATAAACAGTTTAGGATATATTTATATAGTTCAACTTTCACGAGTTGGCACTTCATCCCTCCTTTTCGAAGAGTTTACTTTAAAGAAGGGGTGCACGAAGTGAAAAGAATGGATGGGTGTGGAAGAAAGAAGTTTGCCATGAAAATAACACATCAAGCCAATAATTTTTACTTTTTGCTAGCTGAAATCCTTTTTGCCTATTAAAAGTAACATATGTTAATATTTAAAAAATCAATGACACATAAATTAAAAAAAAAAAAACACTTTTCAATCATGTCTGAAATTTCAATAGGTACTAATGCCTTATTTGCATAAAGAAGTTTTGAGCGATAAATTTAAACAAGAAAAAAAAATTTTTGCTGTTTGCATGGATAATAAATTATTGTCCACGCATTTTATTTTGTATTTCAGGAAAAATATAATTTTCTTTGAAAACATATAAAAAATAAAACTGAGAAAAGGTTTTTACGCTGTTCTTTTTTTTTTTTTTTTTGGTAAGAAAAGAAAAACATTTTTAAAAATACCAGGGTACGCCGATTTAAATCAGCTTGATTATAATCATGATTAAAATCGTCATTAAAATCACTTGATTTTTTTTTTTTTTTTAAATCATTGATTTAAATCAAAAATAAAATTTTATAATTTTGGAGGAATATGTAGTTTTATATGTCTCAAAACATAAGAAAACTTGAACTTACTTGTTATTTACATCAAATAGCCCCCCTTCCCCCATGAAAAAAAAAAAAGTGTTTATTAATTTTAAAAATGATTCTTTTAATTTTCCAACTTTATCTTCTATTCTTACTTTGGATTCAATTTTTTTTATACAAAGACATAAGTTTTCTGCCTTAAGTGTTAAAATGATAATTAATAAAATATTGTTTTTCATTTTTAACTTTGATATTACTAATTGTAATCCCTATATATTTGAACTGACCAATGCATTCGTAAGCAATTTTTCCTATAATTTTTTAATTAGGTTTTTATAAAATTTGAAATGAAATGGTAATGGCCTGTCCAATTATTTTAGTTTTCTTAATTTTTTTAAACTTTAACCTTTTGAAAAAAAATCTTCAATTTATATGCTTTCTTGTTTGTTTGTTTATTGTTTGTTCAGTACAAATCTTGCAATCAATTTTTAACTAACTTCCCGACTAGCTAGACATTTGAAACTTTTAGAATAGCTCAGAACACGATGACAATGCATACTTTAATCAGGGTGTAAAAAAATCAAAAAAATCGGATTTTTTTTATTTAAATCGGATTTTTTTTTATTTAAATCAGATTTTTTAAAAATAAAATCATACACACACATAAACATTTAAAGAGAATCATATTTTTTAAATATAATTAATCTCAATATATAGAGCTGGTAAATACCTAGTTGTTCATAGTACAAAGCTGTAAATAAAATATTTCTTTGTTTAGTATGCAGATAATGAAATGACTACCTAAAATATTTTGTCAAAGTTGATAATTTCGAGAGCCTAGCAGTATTGACAAATCACATAATGACCTACTGTACAAATTTTAAAAGAAAGGTTTTAGAAATACAGCTTTACAGAAATATTAATATCACACAGGAGGAACAATATTAGTATTTATTTTTATTTATTCAAAGATTTGAACAAAAATGCCAGTTTGGCAGCCTTTTCCACCCCTAATTGGTTTCTTATTTTAGAATGCACAAAACCAAAGGTTGAAAACATTCTTTTCTTTCAACCCCTGCAGATGTGGCCTTTGCAGTCATAAGTTGTTCTATTACAAAAAGTTCTTTCGATGAAATGCAATCCTTTAATACTGAGAAAGACTTCCACCAATCTAAAGCGTTTACTTCTTTCACCACCTTATCTTCAAATAAGGGTCCATTGAATGGTTCTGAACGTACAACAAACTTCAAAAGAATAGCCATTAAGGATGTGTCTTTGAAGTTTTCTTTGACGAATTCAGTTGCTTTATTTTTTTCTTCTGCACTTAAGTTTTTTGCCTGAAATGTTGGGGACAATAAATATGCTAAAAAATGCACTGGCTTCAAAGCCTGGTCATATCTGTTTTTGAAGCATTTATTCACAATAGGTGTCTTCTTGCAACTATCAAGAACATTATTTTCTTTTAGGTCTATTTCTAGCCTCTTCCATATGTCAACAGCTTCAGCAATACTGCAGCTATCTTTCTGAATTCGATCTAGAGCAATTGAAATTGGCTTCAAACGAAGCAATAAGTCCTCTGCATTTTTTTTAATGCCCATATTCATAATCTTAGCTTTAATACTATCATCTAATGCATCTCGATTTTCATCAACGATCTGCACTAAAATTGGCCAGTTCTTAATATAACTTTCTAAAGAATCGCACATCGTATTCCAACGCACTTGTAACGGTAAACTTAGGCCAACACTTTTTCCTTTTTTTTCATTAAATTTTGCTCTAGCAAACTGATTGTTGCGAAAATATTTAATTATTTGTATCACATGTTCTGATACACCAGGAAGTTCCAAATCTTTTGCAAGCAGGTTTAGAATATGAGCTGAACAGCCATAGCACACTACATCAATGCAGTCTTTGTCTTGAGTTTCTAATGATTTCCTAATATTTACCATATTAGCTGCATTATCAGTCACAAAACTGCGAATACGGCAATTGAATTTTTCCTGTACTTTCTTTATGGCAGTAATTGCCAAATCTGTTAAATTTTCACTAGTACGAGGTGTTCCAGAAGTGTCAACAGTATCCACTAGATGCACATTTCCCTCGATAGTAGTCACACATATACAAACTACAGGCTGATTGTGGACATTTGACCACCCATCTAAAGACATGCATAAAGTTTGATTTTTTAAATTATCACGACAATTTTCCATTTCGGACTGGTAGACTTTATCTAGCAAATTGCCGCCTAAATCAGTTTTGCTGGGTGGGAAGTATCCAGGGCGAAGTATCTCCATTAATTTTTTAAAATGGGGATTTTCAACACTACGAAACGATGTATTGGTAGCATAAAAATACTTTGCAACCTGAGAGTCTATTACTTCTTTTTGGTTGGATGATGTTTTTACTACAAAAGAAGATAGATCATCAATTTTCAACATTCTAGCTTTCTCAGATAGCAGTGGAAGTGTAGAAATTGATTTGCGTTTTAAATTTGATGGACCAGGAAGGCTTAGACTGCTTTCAGCATTACAATTAGTATTAACTTCTACTTGAACACCTAAAAAAATTATATATATAAATAAGAATGAATTTAATAAACTTTCTTTCAAACACTGAGATCTAAGTTAAGTTTAATAATTATAGAAATAGATTTGAAAAATTTCTTAACCCTATTAAAACATTGTTCTATTGCCACTATACATATTGTCACTTACATTGGTTACATGTGATTAAAAACAACCTTTTTGTCTTTTACTAAATGGGAGGGGGGGGGGGGGAACCTGTAGAAAAAATTTTTCATCCTGTAAATTACGATTTAGTATTTTATTTTTTTGTAAATACATTCTGAGATCTTGACAATTAATTTTAGGTACGTTTGAAGGAGTTGCAAGTTGCATATTACTATGTAGAAATTATAATTTTTATTTTGCTTTAAGATTAAACCTTAAACCTGTCAAAATATTTGCCTGGGAAAAAAAAAAAAAAAAAAAAAAAAAAATCTAGCTATTTTATAATTTATCAACAGTTTCCTATTTTGCTGTACATTTAATCAGAAACTTCTGAGGAATAGATCTATAATAGATATATAAAAAAATAAAATTATATTTTTAGGATTTAAGATGGGGTAAAATGGTAATGGTAGTATGATTAGATTTAACTTATTAATGCTCTATAATATTGCCATTTCTATCTTCAATAAATATTTCATGAACTTATTTTATTAAATAAAATTTTATACTAACATAAAGTTGTTTTTGAATATCTTTTTTTTTTTTTTTTTTTTTTTCATTGGAAACATTTATTTTGCTAAATTCATTCTGAAAAATAATGCTGACTTGAAGGAATATAATAAGCAAAATGAATAAAATTTTCATTTTAATTAAAAATTTTACTATCAGAGATTAATTCTTATTTATTCATTTATTTCAATTAAAAAATGAAGTTAAAATATTTCTAATTTTCAGCAAGTTTCTTCAATTAATTAAAAATAACTATTGATATTAATAAAAATAAAATGTAATTACACCAATAACTCTCCTAAAGTAGTGCTGTTTACATTTTAATTATTTGGTATTTGCAATGTAATAATTAAACATAAACGCATAACACTTACCTTCAGAAAGTTGTGGATCATCTTCTTTATCTTCATTTATAGTTTGAGTTGCACAAATGGAAAAATGATTTTTTAACCTTGCAACCAGACCTTGCATTTCTTTTCCACACTTTTTGCAAACAGCTCTGCTTCCTTTCTTACCTACTTCAAATTTATCATGGAAATAAAACCAAATTGGATCTTTTTTTCTTCCAGCAGACATTTTTTTAGTAGTTTAAACTACAGGCTTTTCTCAAGTAATATTTTCTATGTCAAAAGTCTAATACTTCAGCTCAACAGATGCAAAAACCATGTGCTACAGCAATAATTGTAATTGAACATGTAAGCTCTAGGACAATAAACTAGAAAAAACAGTTTTTCAGATAAAGAATGTTAATCTCTTCTATTACCTCCTAGTCTTAAAGGATACAGGTGCAGGGTAAGGAACAATGCAAGGGTCATAACAAGAAGAGAGAATTTGAAGAGAAGAGATAAGAATGGTCAAGTGAGTGTTCTTAGGACAACAATAAAGAAGAAAGGAGACTTGAGAAAAAGGCAGCACTAACTAGATTTAAATTTTGAAAAGAAATTCTAGAAATTTTTTAAAAAGATTTAAATCGATGATTTTTTTAAAATCAGTTTATTTAAATCAATGATTTTTTTTAAAAAAATCAATTGATTAAAATCACTGATTTAAATCAATTGATTTTAAATCGTTGACACCCTGACTTTAATTACTTTATTTTTAATACTTTATTCAATTAATAAATGTTTTAATTTAATTAATTAATAAACTGTGAAAATAATAACCTCGTAATAGCTTTAAAATTAGCCATTTAAGTTTTATTTATAATTTAATTGTCATCAAAACAACATGAACAATAAAAAATTGTAAAAAAGAAAATAAATTATGCATCTCATAAGAATTGACATCATTATCACTTTAAAAATTTAATACCCATTGATAAAGGTGCTAATATAGTTCTATAGCTATAATTTCCCCACTAGCTAGACATATGAAATTTTCAGAATAACTCAGAACACGATGACAATGCATTCTTTAATACTTCTATTCAATTAATAAATGTTTGAAATTTTCTTACAATTGTTCTGTTTATTATACATTTGATCATTTTCTTTCAAGTTGATGGAATAATTAATAAAAAAAAAAAATAATATTAATAATAAAAATAAAATAAATGAATAAATAAATAAGAATTTATTAATACATACAACTATCAAGTTTATATGATTCAACAGAAAATTTAAAAACATGGTATATAAAAAGTTTTTTTTTTTTTTAATCTTATAATTATTGATAATTGCACAAACTAATGTGATATATATATTTATATACACATGTCGGATTTCCTTTAATTAATTGATTCTCAAAGAGTTTCGCTTCAAAAATTTTCGTAATGTGATATTCAAGATTACGGCTTATTATATTATATGCACATTTTAATAACAACAATAATAACGTAAAAAAATAATAATAATAATAATAAATCTTATATGCTTTTAAAATATTTTCACTAAAACTATTTATTTATTTATTTATTTATTTTTATTTATTTTTTTTTTTTTTGGGGGGGGGGGGGGGGGTACAATGTATCTATGTTGGCTAATACTACAATTTTTTTAAATCTACTTTTATTATTTTTTTAATGTCCTCATATTTTTTTTTAATTTAGTTTATTTATATTTGTTGCTTCTTATATTTATTCACATTTAAGTTAAAAAAATTTTCATGCTTAATGTCTTAAAATTTATTTTTAGTCACATAAAAAAAAAATCTGATTTAAATCAAAAAAATCCGATTTTAATAAAAAAAAATCTGATTTTTTTTATTTATTTAAAAAAATCATGATTTTTTCACACCCTGAAAAATACTGAATAAATAAATGGGAATTTTATTAAAATTAATTGAGCTGTACACATAATTTACAGTATGATGTACAATAACTCTCAGAATATTTGCATACACATCAGATACGAATATGAAAGATAATTTCCTATATTATTGTTAAAATGGCTTTAAATTTCTATGTATTTTGTCTAAAAGAAAAGAAAAAATTTTAATTACAGGAGTGCAGTTCTTTATTTAAATTTCAAATATAATCAATCTTTACTTTTTTTTTTTTTTTTTTTTGAGAGAAAGAAAGAAATGTTGATAGATTAGTAGTTTTTTTATGGTGCTAGGTTCAAATTAGGACATAAGGGAAGAAAGAAAGAAAAATAATGAAGAAGAGAGAAAAAAAAAAAATGACTGCAAACCGAAATTTTGAAATATCATTTAGACAATCATGATATTCCTCATCGTATTAATAATTACTTATAACAGGGCTGCCAACAACTACGCAATTGGCGTAGTAACTACGCTTTAGCCTGCTTCTACTACACTCTACGCATCGTATACTTAAAGCTACGCTTTTCCTTTTTCCCATCGTCATCTTGTTTACAACGAGCGAACTCAGATTTCACCACGGATTAAAAAAGTATAATATAAAACTAAATAGTGGCAGACACTGAAAAAAAAAATAAAAAAAACTACTATCTTTTTTCTTTCTTTCTTTTTCTTTTTTTTTTTTTTTTTTTCCCTTGCGAATCCCAATCCAATCCTTATCAACTTTTAATTTTGCATTTCCAACAGTTGCCGCATAAAACATTATTCTTTGAATTTTATTTTTTATCTATGAAAGTGCTTCTTGAAAATATAAAAATAACAAAACTAACTTTTACAATCTAGTTGAAGAACCACATGCTTCATCGTAAATACACATAAATAAATAGTAAAGGGAAAAAAAAAAAAAACATTCTAGTGCTAGGCATTGCGTAATCGAAATATTGCTGACTCAGAACGGGAACACATATTTGTTTACATTAGCTGAGAGTGTGCTTAATTAAAACCGCAAGCACAGACACCGCAAGCTGAAAGGGGGGGAGAAAGAAACCGAATGCTATGATTATGCTGTATTTTGATTTTCATTTAAACTCTATCAATGTTTCAGTTAACTTAATGCTTAATAAGTCGCTAAAAAATAATACTTTCCATAGAAAAAAATGTTTATTTTAATTATTTATCGATAAAAATAATGGATTCAAAGTTACTGAACTTTAAGTACGATTGACAACGCAAGGAAACTAAGACCAGGAAGAGCATCTTCCGTGGGAGACTTTCTAAAGTGTCTGGAGCCGTAATCACGCGAGTTTTGGAGAAAACAGTATAAAGTCGGACTTTAACGGAGGAATTGTCCTCTGTAATAGGAAACTTTCTTAAGTGTTTTAATATACAAGTTTCTGAGAAAATCATGGAAAATTTCGAACTTTATCGTACGAAGTATCTACCGTTGGAGAAAGAAAAAGAATATTTTCTGTGCTTTTTCTTAGGATAACTGAATACGCGATAACTTAGTTTTTATTGGGTGATTCTAAGAAATTTTCATATCTGAAAATGGGACTTTCACAAAAATCGCCGGATGTAAAATGGATTCATCACAAAAATAGCACAAGAAAATTGCGTATTTTATAAATCAGCCGCAAAAAATGACATTTCAGTAATAAAAAAAAAAAAAAGCTGATTTATGACTAAATAATTAGACATTTTTAGAAAAATAACATCTATTTTAGCAATTAGTTTACGATTACGTAATTTTGAAAATTAGCTGTAAAATAATTCCGTATTTCTATAAAAAGCCACAAAATTATACTTATAATGTAAATCATGTTTGAAAAAAGCAAGAAATTCATCGATTAGCATCAAAATAAAGCCTTTTTCAGCGATTAAACATAAATTTTGTTAATTAGCGGCGGAATGATTGCGTATTTCCGTCATCGGCTACAAAAATATCGCGATTTACTGAAATCAACTGGGGGGAAAAAAAAAAAAAAAAAAAAAAAAAAAAACTTTATTGGCTAGCAGCCAAATGATAGCATATAAAACGTAACTTTCTGATTATTAGTGGGTAAGCGATCCCGTATTAGCGAAAACTACTTCAAAATTATTCCCGATTTCCGAGATTACACTTTGAAAAAAAAAAAAAAAAAAAATGCAAATTTCACTGATTAGTGGCAAAATAGTTGAGTATTTAAGATTCAGCTTTCAGATGAACGTATTTTGCACAAATTAGTAGCTAAATAATAGCGTGTTTCGGCAATCGGCCGCATAATAATCGCGTATTTTAGGAGTTACCTTTAAAGAAGAGTGAATTTTATCAATTAGAGCAAAATTATAGTATATATTAGCAATTATTTGCTATTAAACGTAGATTTTGTAAATTTGCAGTGAGATAATTACGAATTTCGGCAATCGGTCGTAAAAATATTGCGAATTCTGTCAAATACGAGAAGAATAGCATATTTATTTAATTCATGATAAAAACGTAATTCTCCCCCCCCCCCCCCCCTCTACGGAAACTCGATTTTTTAGGTATATTTAGCAATAATCTTAAGGGGGAAAAAAAGTTTCAGAAAAGTTGATGGCTGTCAGTTTGCACTGAAATTGAATTTAATGTTGTACAATTTCAATCCTTTTCCATCCTTAATAACAATGATTATTTTATTGTAGATTCAGTTTTATTACATTTTCTAATATCTAAACTATTAAAATTGTTCATTATTTTGACTTTTGTTACTCCAAAAATTTAAGATTTTGTTTAAAAAAATCCAATTTTTGTATCTGTTTGAAGTATAGCATTGAAATTATTTTCACATCAATTGTCTTGTTCTTGTAATTAAACAAGTTTCTTTTGAATAGGCATGCACTAAATGTTTGATTATTACTGAATAATGAATATTCAGTATACTGAATAACTAAAAACTTGATGCATACCTACATCTTACCTTTTTTTTTTTTCTTTACTTAATTTCATATGATTATTGCTAATTTATTTTTGTTAGTAGTTTCTTTCTTTCTTTTTCTTTTTTAATTTTTAAAATTGCTGCCCAAAGTAGCCGAAATGCTCCTCAAAATTTCTCTGAATACTCCTCAAACTGTTTTTGAAAAGTTGGCAACCCTGCATATTAGTGTATTATATTAGAATTAGTGTATTTTCATGTATCCATGTTAATATAAAAAGTAAATTTGGATAAAATTGCTATTATTTTTGAATGTTTGATTATTAAAAATCAATAAATTTCAGAAAGTAAGTCATAATGTAAACAAAAGATTTTATGCTTATTTACATTTTAAGTATTTTCTAATTTTTTAGCGACTACACTTTGTAGTTTAAAACTACACTTTTTTTGCTTTTTAACTACACTTTAGCACTCCCAGAGGTTGGCAGCCCTGTTATAATGTAACAAATATTTTTTTTATTTTTTCATGATATAACTTATTAGAAATCCCAAAAGTTCTCCTAATTTGGAAATAAGTAAGTAGATAGTAAACAGTATTTTCGCCAAAGTGTCGCAAAACTCGTAAAGATAGCAAACCACGTCCCTTTTCACCCTCAACCAATTTCAAGGTAATAGAATCGTCTCTGCCTATGTCATGCTTGAGTGACAGGGGCCAACTCGTGAAAGTCGCACTATACTCCATCTCATTATCTTTCTCTCTCTTTTTTTTTTTCCCCCCCATGAATTATTTTTGAGCTAACCACTGATTCTTAAAGAACAACTGTCGCTATGTACTGTTTATTACAAAAAGAAAAGAAATAAGAAGAATGAAAAAATGAAGAATGTTTTTGGTTAAAAATATAACTATAATTTTGAATATGAATAAATACATAACATAGATATTATATACAACTTAAGAAAAATTCCTCAAGCTCAGGAGCAATAATAGCAGTAGTCCCAGGAGCAGAATTATATCCGATGTTCTGCAACAAGACATTAAAATTTGCAAATGTTCTGCAGGTATTTTGTCCAAATTTGTCAAAGCACAGAAAAATGCAAAATAAGCATAAAAATAATACTTATTAGTAAAATATTTATTACACATTTATAATAAAACATGGTTTAACCCTCTGTAACTCATGACCTTTAATATTTTTGTGTTTATTTGTTTCGTAATAATTGGAAAAAAATAAAATACACGTGTTTCAGGTTTTTTTTTTATTTCTCATAAATTTCGAAAAAACAACTGTGAGTGTATACGACAGGCTACAGTGCGTGATTACGTTGTAGAACCGATTCTTTGAATTTGAACCACGATCGAACGGTATGTTGCCTACAGTCTACAGTATGGTACAGAGGGTTAAAATTTTTATAATCTACAACTGAGGCATACACCCAGAATTTGCAATTTTTTCAGTGGCTTTTGGCATTAATATTGTCACATTAATGTGGATATACTACTTACAAAATGTTTATAAATTTTGTCTATACATTGAAACAATGACTGTTTCCAGCAATTTCCTAGTATGCTAACAGATTTACAGGTCAGTTGAGCATATCTAGGTTTTATTAATTTTAAAATGTTAGCTGTATCAATCAACATCATCCAGTTAGGGGTAGATGAAATGTTCTGCAAAACCCTCAATTGTTCTGCGACGTGCGTCGCAGTTTTAAGCACTTTCTGCTCCTGGGGCAGTAGTTATTTGAATGAAAATCCTGATGATGAATACTATAAATTGCTTTCGGTTAATAAGTTATTTTTTTAACTTTAGAATATCTTGCACATACATTAAAATTCAGTTCTTAAAAATTGCCAAACTTTTAATGGAAAGCATGGGAAATGTCATAAATTTCAACTTCATAAATTTTTTATGCAATTTTAGTGCACTTTATAAATACTACTTTTTGTCTGTAAACTAAAAAAAGAGAGAGTGGCAGAGCGTAGAAAGGGGGCTGTGATAAATTCTGTTACATAAGTTAATATATAATTTGGACATGCATAAAATCAAAAAGAAGGCAGCCATATGCATTCTTAAAATGAGTGTATGGTATGGTGCCGACAACCTATTCTTTGGAAACTGGCTTGGCATTGGGATTTCCTCCTGGGAGGAGACAGTATTTCTGAAGGATCACTTTTTTTTTTTTTTTTTTTTTTTTTTTTTAAAAGGATATAACTTTTTGTATAAACTCGAAGTTGGTACCCAATGAACTGTATCAATAAGTAAGATACCTACTTTTAAACTGTCCTGCAAGCTCTCTAGGATAAAAGAAAAAAAAAAAATCCATAGTTTGTATTTATCTATTTTAAGTTGAAAAATAAAGTGTAGTATTGAACTACGAAAAAACTTTTCATTTGTTTTACAGTCAATTCCCTCTAACTCTCAAAAGTTTTGTCCAGAGATTGTGCAGATAATAGGAATTTGCAAATTAGAGATCATTGCCTTTAGCTCCGTTCACATGAGGCAACTTCAACCCGTGTCAAAACGACCCGGGAATTTGAAAAGCGGGGTTTTACAGAGTCAACATTTTAGGCTGTTCACACTATCAACCCTGGTTAAAAATCACTGTAGCAGCGTCATACGTTTTTTTGAATTCTGATTGGCTGTTGCATGAGTTCGGATGAAAGAGAAAGCGAAACGATATTGTCAAAGGTAAAAATAGAATAAAGGGATTATTAAAGGTGAATTTCATGTTTGACAGCAGCTGAGAATAAAAGGATTACATACATTATTAAGTTTTAGGATTATATATTTTATATTATTCTTCATTATTAATATTTAATTTTATATTAAGTTGTTAATACAAATTTAATATTACAAACAAATCATTTTAAATTTAGTTTTTTAAACAGGAAATTTCAGTATCTTTTTTATATGGAGTAGAAAAATGGCTATGTATTAGAAATTTAATTATTAATATTATTTTGAATATTAAGATGCAAATAGGATTGGGAAATAAAATATGTTTTGAAACTAGTTTTATTTATATTATTGTTATTACAATTAAACTTATAAATGTCAATTGAAATACTAATATAATTAACTTTACGATACTTTGATTTTAAATTAGTTCAAACAAATTATGTATTATAATTATAATTAAATCTAAATGCATTAAATAATAAAATAAATGATTAAATTTTTAATTTAGATTTTAATACCTTAAAGATTTAAAGTAATATTACTACATTAATGAATACTAGGTCAGATACTTATTTCATTTCTCACTATCATAACTAACAGATATTCTTACAAATATTTCATCTTCAATCTTTCATAAGTCTTTATCTTTTATTATGCATCGAAATAAGAATTCATAAAAAAAAGTTCTTGTGCATCTGTAATAAAATCTATAAATTAAACTTTTGTGCATATATTTTATTATTAAAACTCCTTTTATAATTAAAAATATTCTGTAACCTAAAGTATTAAAACCAAAATTCAATTTTTAAAAATCACGGAACCTCTTAAATAATCCAAACCTCTTAAAATAATTTTGTGGAGGGCATTCCACCTAGGTCTAGAACCCTTGTAATATGAATCAGCCTTAATGCTCACACCACCGCTTGATTTTTTTTCTTTCTTTTTTGTGATTAAATATGCCGATAAATTTTTTCATATATGTAAGAACAGTAGCAATGGGATGCAATTATCTATAAAAGAAAAATTTCAATGAAATTTCTAATATGGTAAAATATAAAACCGATTATGAAATATATATATTATTCAAATATATTCCCAAATAGTTTATCTATTTCTAACCCACTTCTAAAGTTAAATTTATACGTGAACTCAAGATATAGATATTATAAATTTGTTCTATTTATATAATTAAAAATGCCTCTCTTCCTCCCACCCGGAAAAAAAAAATATACTTCTTATAACTTTTATTAACCCCCCCCCCCCCCCCCCCCCAAAAAAAAAAAAAAAAAAAAAAATTCAATGTATTGGCCATATTATTAGGCGAATAAATATGGGTATCGGGTTCGAACCCCCGTCGGTCTCATCTTAATAGTTTTCCGTCGTTTTCCCTAAAACTCCTATGAGTATGAGCTAGTATCCCTTTGAAAGTCTCCCTAAAGGGCATTCCACCCAGTTCAGGCTCTAGTGTGGACAATGGATTTTATATATTACAGCAATTCAGCAATATTTTTTTATAAATACATTTGGTTATTACTTTGTAGATTCATTAGTAAGTTAAATCTTTTATTTATATATATATATATATATATATATATATATATTAAAGATTGACTGATAAATTAATTTCTTAAAAATATTTATATATATATATATATTGTTTGATTGCTGAAAATTAAATGAAAAAATTTAATATTCAAACATAAAAACCTTTTTTAAAAATTAATTTATCATTTAATAGCGAAAGCAATATTCAAACATGTTTAGAATATATAGTTAAATAAATTATAATAATATAAAATCAAGAGAAAAAGTTAAAAATTGTTCAGCCGGATTAATATTTAAAAAATATATAAATTTTTAATTTAATTTTATTGAATTTAAATAGTTTTTGAGAAATATTAATACTTAATATTGTTATATTCTAATGCATATGCATACAAAATTTTTATAATTCTAAAAAGTTATTTACAAAGGGAAAAAAATATGTCAACCTTTTCCTTAAATAACTTTTATACTACAATATATATATATATATATTCATATTGTAAAACAATATTAGTTTACTATATTTTAGTTTACTAAGAATTTTAGAAAATTCAATTAAAAAGGAATAAAGTACAAAACATCGTGTCTATTTTATATTTTTCATTTATATAATATCCACGCATTATTTTAAATTCCTTCCGCTAGTATTATTATTCTTAAATTAACTTCAGAGAGCAATACACACACATACTAAAATAAAATAAATAAAAAAGAACGCAGTTTATCTCTTGAACATAGCGCGCAATTCGCTGTGGTAATCTAAAACAGAAACAAGCGAAAAGAATTCTGGGTAATTCGCGGGTCAACCCCGCATTATCCCTAGTATAATGCGGGGTTGATTATGACCCTGGTCTAACCCTCCTTTTACGTGGGAAGGAAGAATGTGAACAGCTCCGCATAGACTGACGCGGGTACGACCCGGGTTGAAACTGCTCATGTGAACGGGGCTTTTGTTTACAGTTTTCTTTTGCAGATACAAAACGGAAAGAGGATTTTTAATAAATTTTAGAATAAATATTTCTTCAATATTAATAAAACTAATCTATCACATTCATATATGATGGAATAATTTAAGCATATTCAAATAATAGGTACCTATAAAATGTATACGAACATATTTAAAAAATACGAAACAAAATATTTTTGTAAGTCTGGAAATAGTATTCATCGCTGATTAATTTTGTTAAATATTCATGTAATAGTGGTTTATTTTCAGCGCTAGTCTGTATGAATTGCAGGATAATAAATATAAGAATGTTACTCCCCCCCCCCTTCTCCATTTGTGTTTCAACCTAAGGATTATGCTAAAAGTTTGATAAAAAATAATTATAAGATTTAAAAAAAAAAAAAAATTATATACCATGTTTTTAAATTTTCTAGTGAGTCATGTCATTAATAAAATACGTGAGGCTAAAAAATAATATTTAAGCATGCGGAATCAGTTCAGTGAAATAATAATAATAGTGAAAAAAAAGTTGGTTTTAAAAATAAAATATTACTTCTTTTAGAACAATGTATATTAGCATCATACATTAGCACTTATCAATGTTTATAAAATTTTAAAATTAATAATGACATCAATTTTTGTGAAATGCATAATTTAACTTTTTATAATTTTTTTACATCCATGTTGAATTAAATGTATTTATTTTTATGTCAAAAGAAAATGAACTCGTAATTTTTTTTTTTTTTTTTTTTTTTTGGCAACAATTAAATTATAGCTAATTTTTTAATGGCTATTTTATTGCTATTAAGAGCTTATTATTTTCATATTTTAATTAAAAGAAAACTATTCGAAAATCTGACTTCGAAGTATTGTGTTGTCACCAGGTTCTGAGTTACTGTGAAAGTTTCAAATGTCTAGCTAGTAGGGAAATTAGTTAAAAATAGATTGCAAGATTTGTACCGGACAAACAAACAAGAATCAAAGTTAATAAAAACATGGTAATAAAAAGTAAAAATCTGAGAAATGTAATTTTTTTTTTAAATATGAAATGTAAATTTCTTTTAGATTAAAAAATCAATTACGGATTAGAAGGATTTGCAGATTATAAATCTGCAGATTAGAGGGAGTTGACTGTAAGGAAAATAATGTTTTTATTACATTTTGTAATACAGTAAATAGTAATTATTGCATACTGGTTCTTTTAATTAACTGGATTATGTTAAGAGCTGTTTTATCAGAAAGTATAAGCAAGTGATCCAAATTATTATTTATTACCAGTTAAAGAAATAAAATTGTCTAAATTATAAAACTTTAGACTGTTTAAATTGAAATTGATTTTTTTACTGGATTTTGAGTATTTTGGAATGTGATCATCAGGTACCGAGGCTCATTAGCTCATTTTGATGAAAAAACTCATAATTATTAACTAAATGTTATTAAATTTGTATAGCTGTATATTTAAAGTTGTTTATAAGATCAATACATCCATTGTATCTTACAAATCTGCAATTTATAGGATAAATTTTTAAGAAAAACAGTTTCTTCCATTTCTTCCGGCCAGTTTTTTCCGTGGTTTTTTCCACCTTGGAAGAAACTTGCCAACCCTGGTTTCATCTATCCCTTTTTTGGTTTCATTAAACTTTACATTAATTGTTTCAATTAATTTCTGATCCTCAACTAACCAAATTATGTAATCTTCGGTTTTTTGTGCATACCCCAACATAATTCCCAGTTTGGCTCTCATATCGAGCTTTTTCCTGAGTTGTTTAGGCACATTTACAAAAGCCAGGTAACCAAATGGTTTTAGATGAGAAAAAGGCGGCTTTCTGCCAGTAAATAACTCAAAAGGAGTTTTATCCTTCTTATGGCAAACTTTATTCCAAACGTAAGTGAAACACATCAAAGCTTCCCCCCAAAATTTTTTAGGTAAACCACTAGATTCAAACAAAGTCTTAACACCATCTAAAGCAGTTAGATTGAACCTTTCAGCCACACCGTTCATTTCTGGAGAATAAACATTTGTTTTTTGTGTTTAATACTCTGCTTTTTCAAAATCCTTATTACAAAATTCCAGACCCCCATCAGTTTTAATAGCAATTATTTTCTTGTTTAAAAGTTTTTCTGCTCTTCTAGAAAATCTCAAAAAAGTTTCAAAAACATCAGATTTATTTCTAATAGGATAAACTGCAACTCTACATGAATAATTATCAATTACAGTTAAAAAATATCTATTACCTCCCTGAGTTAAAACTGGTAATGGTCCACAAACATCCATATGTAACAATTCAAGAACATTTTTAGATCTTACTTGACCAATAGCTTTTACTTTTAGCAAGTTTACATGGTATGCAATCTTCAGCCATCTTACTCAAAACCAGGGTTGTTATTTTGTCCACTTTTTTGTCAACAGTCCGGGACGTCGGACAACAGTGGAAAAATCCACATGGAACTGGACAAAATAAAATCCATTGAACTGTACATGTTCAGTACATAAAAGTTTTCTGTTAAAACAATAAATTGCATTTTTAACTTTAAATTAGCACTTTTAGCAATAGAAATATTTTATTAAAAATTAATAATTTAATTAATGAAAAGTGTAATTTAATTTTAATCATATTTTAAAAAAATGAAGAAAATGCTAATTACATTGGTTATGTACAGTTTGTAGATATAACAAAGTAAATCTGTTATGGTGGGCTATTATAATATTATCATACTGGATATTAAGAGAAAAACAAAAGTTATTTAATGCTATATCTAAATCTTTAAAAACAAAAGATATAGACACGGCTGTTTAACCAGAAATCATTTAATGTTGAGTTATCTTCAGTACCAGTACATAATGTTGACAATAAGAAAAAAAAAAAAAGTTAATCTGTCCCCCAACATCCCTACCTCCTCCCCTCCTGGAAAGAGGGGAGGAGGTAGGGATGTTCAATATTAAAGTTTTTCACAAATGACATGATTGATTAGAAGATTATAATCTTAAAAATAATTTAAATTGTTTCTTTGTCATTTTGTACTTAACTTGGAAATATTTGATTTAATATTTCTATACTAGGTTTTAAAAAAAAAACTCATAAATGTAGATAGAATGTTTTTATGAATTTATGTCTGCAAGTCCTTTTAAAGCAAAGTTTTCATTTCTATATAACATTTCATTTGCAATACCATCATGCCATTTTTTCATCCAATAATTTAAACGATCAAATTTACATACTTAATCATTTGATAATTTTATATTCTTATTTTAATTTTGTAAAATAATAATAATAATAATAATAATAATAATTGGTAATAGAAATTCCAGATGAAAAATATAAAAAATTAAATTTTACTTCCACATAGAAAACTTATTTTTTCAAAAAAGTAATGTCTTTAATAATATAAATGTGACATATATGTATATGACTGTATATATAGATGTATATATATATTTATAATCAATTTGATAAATATGCAGAAGCTTTAAGAGAAATAATAAAAATGTTGAGTGACTCCAGTCGAATTTCTGAACATTGAGTAATTCACTGTTATTTAAATAAAATGAAGTAAGAGAAGTCATTAAATAAACGAGAAAATTATAATAAGTGTTTGATTATCTGTTCCCAAATAGTATATTGTTTAATGCAATGGTATGTATCCAAATTCTTTTGTGCATCTCTGTAAAAGAACTAATAGTGTTAGCTTCACCAAAATGTATACAGTTTGTGTGATATATAACTTGTACATGAATTTAAAGCTCAATCAAATGAGGCATTCAGGCGCCATCATGTTTTAAATAATTTTCAGACTATATAATATTACAGAATTTTTTATTTCCCTGCAAAAAAAAAAAAAAAAAAAAAAAAAAAAAAACGCTAGATTCACCAAAATAAATTTATACAATTCATTCGACAGTGACCTATAACATGTATATAAAGTTTCAGCTGAATTGATTAAGGAATTTAGATGCTATCACACTTTAAATTATCTGAGCCCATAGGCTAATAATGATAAAGAATTTATTTTTGTGTCCTGGTAAAAGAAAAAAAAAAAACTGTGCTGGATTCTCCAAGATGTATACTACAGTTTGTGCTACGATAACCTATAACATATGTACCAATTTTTAGCGTATTTGAACAAAGCATTTAGACAATATTGTGTTCACTCTACTCAGACATACATAGGGGAGAGGGGGGCACCTTTGAACAGTTTTTTGGAAAATCAACATATTTTTTTATTTAGATGATAATTATTAATTTTAATTGTTTCACCAGAAAAAGTAGGAATTTCTTCATCATGTGAGCTAAAAATAAAAAAAATAAAAATAAAAAAATTAAATATGTTATAAGACTTTAAAAATTGTTAATATTTCTGTTCAAACCTGTCCCATGTAGGGGTACCTTTGAACAAGCTAGAGGCACCTTTGAACAAACAGACCTAGGAGTGAGTAGCTATTCTAGCTACCGTATTTACCCGCGTATAAGTCGAGAAATTTTGGACAAAAAATTATTTGAAGTTGGGGGGGGTCGACTTATACGTGGGTCCTTAATTTTTTTTTTTTTTTAATCAGAAAACAAAAATGCCCTTTTGTAAGACAATTGTTCTCTTCCCACATTCCACAACACAATGACGTCGATTTCTAGAGAAAAAGAGGAAGGAATTGTTTTTCCTTATCAGCGCTGGGGTGGGGGTTTCGAGGCTGAGTTATGGGATTGGCCCAGGTGATGAATTTACGCCAACCACCCCCCCATCTCCCCTCTCTCCGGGAGATCAGTCGGTAAGATTCCCAGAATGTATCACCCCTATGTGCAATTGAATCGTCCGCAAGTGGCTAGAAACATTTGGCATTATTTCGTCGTTTATCTTACTACCCTTTTTCTCCTTGTTTCTACTGATATGACTGATTTAGTTAGTAGAAAACAGAAACGCAATTCCTACGCAGCTGGATTTAAACTCAAAGTTATTTCTTTTGCGGAAGAATCTAACCACTGTGCTACTTCTCGTCAATTTGGGGTTCACGAAAAATTGATTCGTGATTGCCGCAAGAATAAGGGAAAGCTAGAAAACATCCCAAAATAAAAAAAGGCTTTGCGGCAGGGAAAATCACCCTTTCCAGAACTCGAAAATGTATTAAATGATTGGTTTGTAGAGTGACGGCAGATAGGTTTTATTGTCACTAGAACTGGTATACGTTTACAAGCCATGAAGCTTGCAAAAGAAGAAAAGTATGGTGTTCCAAACACGTTTCGTGCATCTGAACATTGGTGCACTAGATTTATGAATAGTCATGGTTTGACTTTATGACAGCGCACTAAACTGGCACAAAAATTACCATCTGACTTGGAAGCAAAGATTATGAAATTTCAAAAATACGTCATCGATCAAAGAAAAGGAATCCTTTTCAACTTTGCCATATAGGAAATATGGATGAAACACCCATGTGTTTCGACTTACCAGAAAATAAAACATTGAACTGCAAGGGGAAAAAAGCATTTTGGTAAAAACCACTGGGCACGAAAAAACCCGTTTTACGGTCGTAATTTCGTGTTTGGCCGACGGTAAAAAGCTTCCTTCGTTTATTATTTTTAAAAGAAAAACTTTGCCGAAAAACGTTACATTTCCATTTGGTGTGCTGGTTCGAACCTATGAAAAGGGGTAGATGGATGCTGACGGAACCATCAACTGGCTAAAAATGTGTGGGGTAAAAGACCGGGAGCTGTTTTCAAAAAAACCTTCCACTTTTGTTTATGACTCGTTTCGTGGCCACTTTTCTGAAAACGTGAATAAAGTGACGAAAGAACTGAAAACGATTGTAGTTGTAACCCCGAGAGGTTGGACATCCGTCATTTAAATCTTAGATGTTTGGTTCAATAAGCCCTTCAAAGCAAATGTTACAAAATATTGGGCAGCGTGCATTTCATCCGATCATCCAACATTTACAAAGGTCGGCAGTATTAGAAAGCCCGACATTGCATTAATTACCCAGTGGGTTAAAGATGCGTGGAATACAATTTCTTCCGAAATGATTATAAAATCATTCAAGAAATGCTGCATAATCAATGAACTGGACGGAACAGAAGATGATGCCATTTTCGAAAGTGATAACGATAAGGAAAAATGTAGCGATACAGAGATTGAAAACGTGTACCATGATGAGCCGATGACGACAAAGGAATTTTGTGAATTGTTTGGCGAGTCCGATACTGAATCGGACCTTGAATCAGTTTAACTTTGTATATTACTATTTTACCATATTATACTATCAGTAGTGTCATATTATTATTATTCATTATTATCAGTTTAATTTTGTGTACTAAATTTGTGCATTATTATCTTTATTAATGTATATTTAGATTTTTTTTTTTTTCCAGATAATCTATTTTGAATAAATTATTAAAAAAAAAATTAAAGTTTCTTTATTATTGTATATTTAGTACTTTCTTTTTTTTCCAGATGATTTTGAATAAATGTATTTTTAAAAAAAATTCAAATTTCTTGATCAGGAAAATGGGGGGTCGACTTATACGCGGGATTTAAAAAAATTCAAATTTCTTGATCGGAAAAGTGGGGGGTCGACTTATACGCGGGTAAATACGGTATTTGTCTCTTTTTTTCACATTTGTCTCTTTTTTGTTCAATTAGTCTCTTTTCTAGCTTTTTTTTCATGCTTTTTCCAATGATATTTTTTTCTTTACCCATTTTTCCTGAAAGATTCACTTTCATATCAATGTGATAGATTTTAACTCTTAAAGAGGTATGTCACAAGTATTATATAGAATGTAAAATACAGAATAATAATAATAATTAAAAGAAAATGAAAATTAGATTCAAGAAAAAAGGTTGCACGTTGGGGGCACATCATGCATATTTAATGTAAACTCAAAATTGCTATTCTTTTACTTGTGTCACTTTTCTTGTCGTGAGATATGTTTGTTCCTTCACCACATGCAAAGAGCAATAATCACGAAATTTAAGTTCATTTTCTTCATTCAGGATGTAGGTAAATCAATTTAACGGCTTAAAAAGAAATGCTAAGCTTAAAACATATTTTATATTACTAAATTACTATATTACTTTTTTTTTTTTTTTTTAATACAAATTTTGCTTTTTTTACGGGGAGTTGTTACTTGTTAAAGTAGCAAACTCAGACAAAATTTTTAGGTCACAATGAAATTTCATTTTACTGCAGGTTGGTATAGAAAATTTTGTTATTGGGCATATCATGTAGTACATGCAGTGTAACTGTTATTTTGTCCTAAGTTTCCAATTTTATATTGCTGGCTGGTAAGATTTTTGGTGAAGTCCCCACCTTGTTATATATGTACCAGCAGGGATGCAGAAAATGTTCAAACCTCGGAAATTTCCCCCAAACACAGTATAAATTTCCCTCAATAATGCAAAAATCTACTTTGCTATACAAAGTCATTTGTTCTATGTAATAAATCTTTAAGAGAATAAATATACAGTGTAACACAGGGGCGCAGAAAATGTTCAAACCTCGGAAATTTCCCCCAAACACAGTATAAATTTCCCTCAATAATGCAAAAATCTACTTTGCTATACAAAGTCATTTGTTCTATGTAATAAATCTTTAAGAGAATAAGTATACAGTGTAACATAAAAATATCGCTGTTAGTGTATAAGCACTTCAAAGTAGCAAATTGTTATTTTTTATTTACATTTTTATTTTCTCTTAAAAAAAATATTCAAAATTTCCCCAGTCAGTTTAAATTTCCCCCGAACCTCGTTCGGGCGTTCGGACATATTCTGCACCCCTGGTGTAACATAAAAATATCGCTGTTAGTGTATAAGCACTTCAAAGTAGCAAATTGTTATTTTTGATTTACATTTTTATTTTCTCTTAAAAAAAATATTCAAAATTTCCCCCGAACCTCGTTCGGGCGTTCGGACATATTCTGCACCCCTGTGTACCAGTATCTTATGTGTTATTAAAAATTATTTTACATATAAGTAACATACATGTTATTCTTATTTCAGTTTTCAGGAATTACAATTTAGCAACATCATTTTGTTACAAAGATGATTTTTCTTACATATGATGCAAGCTGACATTCAGTTTTGTACACAATACATTGCACACTTTTTTTCCCCCATGTAAAATATTAAAAAAAAAAAAAAAAAAAAAAAAAAAAGTATATTAGTGGCAGACTTACAATTATCGAAGCCAGGGGCGAAATTCTCACTCGTGGCCCCATTTGCCCTGCCTTATTTAGTGGATTTGCAGAAATATAAATGAGTTTTCTTTTGGTTTTGGAGTTGTCACTCTATGGTCACATTTTGCATTTTAAAGCTCCTTAGACAGGAACCTACAACTTAAAATGGAATTGCAGGGAAGAAAATAATGGCATGACATCTTTACCAGATATATAAGGTAACCAATAAAGTTCTTTCCGTTTTTATTGGTCAGAAAGAAAATGATTTACGGAAAGTATAGCCTATTGTTAGTCCTCGAAGTAATCGTCCTCGGCATCCAGCACCTTTTACCAACATGTCTCCAGCTGTGCAATCCCCTTGCGGTAAAACTCAAGGGATTTGGACGCAAAGAAGTCCGTGAGTGCTTGGTGGATGTCTGCTTCATTGGTGAAGGATTTTCCCGAAGATGATTGTCCAGAGAGTGGAAGAGGTGGTAATCAGATGGCACAAAGTCAGGTGAGTAAGGAAGATGGCACAAAGTCTCCCAACCAAGTCGCTGTATGGTATTGGTATCCCTGATCACCCGCGCTACATGTGGTCTGGCATTGTCATGAAGGAAGAGTACACCTTTGTGATTCACTAGTGCTGGCTGCTTCTGTTGCGATGTCTGTTGCACACGTTGCAATTGCTGTAAGTACAGGTCCGCAGTGTTCATTTGGCCCGTTGGTAGCAGCTCATAGTGAACCACTTGGCAACTTGTCCACCAGACACAAAGCAAAATCTTGCGTGGGTGCATAGGTGGTCTTGTGCTGTGAGGGACAGTATCCTGAGGAGACAACCAATGTTTAGAACGTTTGGGAGTGTTATACAGAACCCATTTTTCGTCACTGTTAAGCACTTGATTGAATATGGAGGCAGTACGGTGGCGAGAAAGCAACGACATGCAGGCTGCCTCTTGTTGTCTCTTGTGGACTTCCAACAGTGTGTGTGGAACACACTTACTCAGCTTGTACGTCTTACCTAAGCGGTGCAAATGAAGTCTAACTGTTTCGTCAGAAACATTAAACTGTCTCGCAAGTTCACCACATGTAAGACTACTGTCCTCTTCAATGGCTGCCTGCAGGGCTTCGTCATTCAAGGCCTGTGGTCGTCCACTATGAGGGAGAGTGACAAATATCCCGACCTGAATTTTTGAAACCAATACCTCGCAGTACGTTCCATTCACTGGACTATCCCCAAATGCTTGACTTGACATATTTGCCGACTTGATGCAGCTGCTGATAAGCCCACTTTGAAGTCGTAAAGCAAACGACATCGAATGAGATCTTTGGATACTTTCATTTCTCTTCACTACTGTAAGAGTTACGAATGATGAAAGTGTGCGGTGAACCTGTTTTTATAACGATGGATATTCCTATTCTCGACCGACCGGTTTTTCAATTACGTGATACACTCATTGCATATATAATCTCACTTCATCCAATGGGAAAGCAAAAACGGCAAGAACTTTATTGGTTACCTTATATATAGACTTAAAGATTAAGTTTCTTTGGAGACCCCCCTCATGATCAGTGCCCCAGGGTGGCCACTTCCTCCACCTTCCCCTTGGTATGCTACTGCAGTATATACATTAATTTTATATCTTTGTTCATAATATTCATTTATAAGGAAAACACTAGTCTCTTTTCAGTCTCTTTTTTAAATATTTTAGTCTCTTTCAGTCTCTTTTTTAAACATTTTAGTCTCTTTTCTCTCTTTTTCAAGAGTGTTTTACCACTCCTAGGCCTGAACAAACATAAACAAAGAGAAATTATACAGAGTTTTTATCAAACGCTGTTTTTAAGGATTATAAAATAATAAGAATAAAATTAAACATCTACATTTACTGACCAAATTTATATCCATCAAAATTGACATCAAAACTAATTGCTGAAACAGCGCGTAGAGTACCTCTAGTAATATTTGGTTGAGGCAGTTTTTTTACAATATCGTTAAAATCCACCAAACTAATATCTGGTGCTTCTGGAAAATAAAATTTATCATTTTCTTTTTTACAGAGAAACTTAACATTAAACTGTGTTTTATCCTGTAATTGCAATTCAATCTGACCAATATAGTGAAGAATAGATTTTTTTTGTAGCAAATTTTACTAAAATAAAATCATTCATATTCAAATCTTCTAAAACAAGAGTTTTTCCTTCTTCATCCTCCATAACGATAATAGTATCTTCAAAGTTAGTTTCATCATGCACAGAAAATGTGCCATCTTCATCGCTGCTTGAATCAACAAATGTATGCAGTCTCTTCTTAGTTGTTTTTTCAAAAGCAGAGTTATACTATTTAGATTTTTTTCTTTTGTTCTGACGTGCTTTGTTTTCAGCTTCCTCAGGAGTCAAAATCAGTATCCTGGATCGTCCTTTCTTACGTCCACTAAGTATGATGGTAGATGACCATAATGAAAATAAATTTTTTCACTATAAATATTTTTAGTTTTTTGCAAAGGAAGCAAACTTTTCTGTAGGAAAAATGACAACATGCAAGATTGAAAAAAACAATAGTAGTAACCAAAAGTGATGTTCACATGCATATAAGTAGAACTTTAATATTAAGTAAACAATAAACCAGCTCATAAATAATTTGTATGTCTTCATTTTCACATTTATTTTTTAAATCCAAAATAAAATAATAGTATTGAGATTGATTTATAACTCTTTTCTTCAAAGTTTTGTTTGTTCAATGGTGCCCCAACATTTTTGTTCTAAGGTGCCCCATCATATGGAGTTTGGCATTAGAATAATTTACTCAGTTAGGTTGAAGAATTTGAATAAAACAAAACTTATAAGCTAAAGCTAAAATCTTTATTTCAACATTGAAACATAAATTAAAATTATAAGTATACAAGATTATCAATAAAAAGCTTACAACTTTATTTTGTACAGTTTAGATTCAGGAAAGAGAAAAATACATACCTTGCGTAGACAGCAGTGTGCATGTAAAATGGTAAAGCTTTGGGGTCATTCCATGTCAGTTCAACCACACCATGACACCCACAGTCTCAGATTTTGATGAAACTTGGTGTATTTGTTCCTTTTATGGGTTTAAATAAGGAAAAAAAATTTTTTTGCTTTATCTTAAACGGTTTAGGTTTTACAGCTTGTTAAAGATTTGGGAATTTCATGTTATTTTTCGATCAGGTGGAAGAATTGCAATTTGTACTTTTATAAAGGTCAATTTTTTTCTCCCTTATTTACCAACCAATGTTGATGAAATTTTTTATGAGTATGCTTTAATATGTAAGGAATACAGAAAAAAATAAATTAAACCAGCAAGTATTTGCACATGGCCAGGAAAAAGTCCTGAAATATTACTTTGAAAATTTTTTTAATGAAATACAGAGTTCCACTCCAAATGAAATATCATCATGAGGGAAAAGGATAATCAAAATTTTTTTTTATTATTCTTGCTCTAAAGGATGTATTCTACAACATGAAAAAATAAAATAAATGGCTTTTTGAATCCTTCATTATTTTTTCTGACTTCAAATTTAAAATTTCCCAATTCCTGCATTTTCTTGAAATCGCTAAATTAGAAGTTCAAATTTTAGTAAAATTATACAAAAATTTTAACCAAAATGTTATTTAATAAGTACAAATTTTGAATAAACATCATAAAATACAAGAATTTTCAGCAACTGTCTTGAGTTTAAAAAAAAAAAAAAAAAAAAAAAACGCAATCCTTCGTCAGGAAAACAAAGTATGCACGAGTACTGCAACGATGCAGAAAATGTCATTTGTCAACTAATTTCAGTTTAAAAGATCTTAATATATATATATATATATATACATAATTTGTTGGTTTTTCAATGATTTATACTTTTTCAAAAACACACTTTGGTGACGAAGACAAATAGTTTTTAATTCACAGCTTAATTCTGTCCTCAATTTTAAGAGAGTTAAATCAGTTTCAAATAGTTTATCAAGAGTTTGTAAGGTTTTTTACCTAACATGGTATAACATATGACAATCACTTTGAGTCATTTCCCCCGCACTGCACTTCTCCATTTTTCTAATATACTATAACATTCAAAAAATAATTAACAATAATTCTTTTCAAAATAGTATAGCCTTAATAATGCATGTTACACATGCAATAGCTTGTGACTGACTAATTACAAGATGCCCAGTTTTGTCTCTGCTACTGAGCAAGCTCACTTGTTTAAACATGTCAAACAAGATTTGACTTATTCAGACATCTAAACATGTACCTACACAGTAGACAGAACATCACTTAATTGTCTTATTGCAACTTGAATGGTTTGATTGTTTACAATAAGATTAAAATTTGAAATAGCAGTGAGTAGTAAAATGATTAAAATTTAGATCTTGTTTTTAAAACCAAATTAAATTTTAATGCAAATTTCTATTAATTAGAACATTTGATATTAATTTAGAAACTTGCTTGTTTTGAAATTTCAATTTAGATATAATTTTGTTGATTCAATTTAATAGCATTTATGTATGTATCTTTTTGTACATGTTAAATTAACATTCTTAAAAACTACTCTGTTGTTTTAATCATACATCACCTAATTATGTAATTCAATTTTTCATTTTATTTCAAAAACCTTTAAACTGAAATTAGTTGATAAATAAAATTTTAATTCAAATTTTTGTATAATTTTACTAAAATTGGAACTTCTGATTTGGCGATTTCAAGAAAATGAAGGAATTAGAAATTTTTAATTTTAAGTCAGAAAAAATAATGAAGGATGCAAAATGCCACTTATTTTATTTTTTCATGCTGTAGAATACATCCTTTAGAACAAGAATACAAAAAAAAATTGTTTGATTATCTTTTTCCCTCATGATGATAATCCATTTGGAGTGGAACTCTGTATTTCATTAAAAAAAATTTCAAAATAATATTTCAGGATTTTTTCCTGGCCATGTGCAAATACTTGCTAGTTTAATTTATTTTTTTTTCCTGTATTTCTTATATATTAAAGCATACTCATAAAAAATTTCATCAACATTAGTTGGTAAATAAGGGAGATAAAAATTATTCTTTATAAAAGAACAAATTGCGTTTCCTATGCCTGATCGAAAAAAAAAACATGAAATTCACAAATCTTTAACTAGCTGTAAAACCTAAACTATTTAAGATAGAGCAAAAAAAATTTTTTTTTTTCCTCATTTAAATCCATGAAAGGAACAAATACACCAAGTTTCATCAAAATCTGAGACTATGGGTATCAAATCATCTTTTTTTTTTTTTTTTGGTTGATTTGACATGGAATGACCCTTTGGCTAGTTTGTTGCATTGAAACAATAGTAATGTGCTGCCATCATATTAAAAAAATAACATAATTTTCTAGAAAAATATTTACATTGTTCAAAGGTGCCCCCCTCTCCCCTACATCATTGTAAAAATAGCAAAAATGATCTCATGGGATCTCAAAACATATGGATACACTAACATCACAAAGTCAAATTTTTGTTATGATTAGGGTCAGGTGGGTAAAATAAGTCAAAAAACAGCATGTTTTACCTATGCACTTAAACTGCAGGAAATGTATTGGTTCCATTTGTTAAAAAATTATACAAAATATGCAAATGAATATTCTTCATGACATTTTAAGAGAAATATCTCTGAAAAAAAACAAAAAATTTGTACTGAAAATATGCTGTTTGCGGCTTATTTTACCCCATGGGTTGGGGTAAAATAAGTTGGGGTGAATTTTAATACAATTTACTTCATGCATATAAAATTACAAATACTCATTCCTTTTTTGATAAAAACTTGATTTTGTATTCTTTCAAGGAAAAAAAAATGTCTCTATAGTCCATCATTAGTTCGGGAAGAACATTTGGAATGTACGATGCATCTACATCAGAAATATCTTTCTCTGGAAAATCCAATAGGAGCTTCCATTTAAACTTTTTTTTTATCCTTTCAAATTGTTCAGAATATTCATGATTGTGTGAAAGAATAACACCATGAAATATTTTCTTTGATCTTTTCCCAGGAAATTCTACTTTAACACATTTTCCAATTTTTACAAATTGATTAGTATTAATGCTGTCCAAATTTTTTTCTTAAGAAAGACTTGTTTTTTTTTGTTGTTGTTGTTGTTGTTGTTGTTTCTTTTACAGTTGATGTTTCTGTGAGATTAGCATTTCTGTTGACTTTTTTCGTCATACAATCAATTTAAAAATAAGTTGGTTGTTAAAATTACTCCTGTTTTCTGTTGCGTATGGGTTCTTTTTCTGTGTGCATTTTTCAAAGCTTCTTTAGAAGACAATGTTTGATTGGGTGATAAAGTGTTTATAATAGCAGATTTTATGTACTTAAAAGGAGAATACATAAATATTATCCTGTTCCATGACTGTTGAAGTCGCACTAGAATTAATTTGTCAAATTGGTGATTGATGATCTAGATTCATCCACTCTTGCATTTGAAGTTGATGCTAAACTGCTGAGTTTCATTCAGACAGTTTCAGGAGAATGTTGTGCCATGCCTGCCCTTTGTATGAAAAATTGGCACCCTTCTTAAATAAACTGGAATTAAACAACTTTTTGAATTACACCTACAAACTGAATGTTTTGATTCGGCTTTAATATGTATTGCCATTTTTTTTTTCTCTTAACCTTAAATTAATTTATGTATATGTGTATGAAATAGCTCCAAAACAATATGTAGCTTAATTTTACATAATTATATATCATTACTGGCTGTAACTAAAAAGTATCAGTTACAGTTAATTTTGCATACAAAATGAAGACTAATATAAATAAAATAATATATAAAAACAGTTTTTTTTTTTTTTTTTTTTAATTGGCTTATTTTACTCCACCTGACCCTACAATACTTTCCTTACCTATGTATTTTCAGAAAGTAAAAAATTCCATGAAAGATATGTAAACCATTCATTTCATCATGCTTAATAACAGATTCTTAAAAGATATTTTCGACTATAAGAGAGAAGATGGCAATGTAGTTGAAAACAGTGGGGAGGAAAAAGAAGGGAATTAAAATTGAAACTATAAATTATCACTTTTGCATCCAATCCAACCTTAGAAAAATAGATATATTTATTTATTAAATATCGTTAACTTTGCATGTTTATTTCAATCATTTATGTCTATTTTGAAATATTTAAATTGATACACAGACACAGAATTCAGGAATTTGAAAAAAAAAAAAAAAAAAAAAATGGTCATCAACAAAAAAATTCTGGTAACCCGTAAAAAATATTCTCCACCGTTTTCTTTTTTCTTTTCTTTCTTTTTTTTTTTTTTTTCAGTTTCAAAATTTACTTGAATATAGAAATTAAAATTCTATATATAAAAATCAATTTTTTATTAGACTTGAATGATTTTTTTTTCTTTCTTTTTTACATCAGGGAACACCTGTTTAAATTTATCATCATGAAACTGGTTTTATTATTTTCATTAAACCAATACACTATCTGCATTGATACATCATTACACAGGTACAACGATTCAGCACCAGGTTGATAACATACGCAGACTGGAGCAGTGTAAACCAATTCCCTAAAACAGTGCAATAACTTAACACGAGTCGTGAAACATGCACGGAGATGTGTAAATCCCCTAATTCAACACAGTGTCTCAAAAAGTGGTGAGAGAAGCAGGAATCAAAACAGCAAAAGTTAGCACTATTCTGGGACCAATTCTTTCACCAAAACATATATTTAAAAAAAAAAAAATTATTGCTAGTTAAAAAATATTGGTTGCAAGTGATGACCAGGTGATTGTATTTCACGAGCTCTGCACATACACATATTGATAAAGAATTGTTTTATATATATGGAAAGAATAGAAATAATTTTTAATTTAGTTCTCGCAAATAATTAATAGTGGATAAAATGGTATTTTGTCCGGGACGGTTTTAATCGGGTTTTTTCCACTATAGAAAAAAACGAACAACCCTGCTCAAAACAGGCAATCCTTTTACAGCTTGACATTTACTGGTATTGATTAAATAGTCATCATTAATATGACAAAATCTATTATGCCACAAATCAGTATGTTTAGATTTTTCCTGAACAGTAAGAATAGCTGAAGTTGCACCACCATTTGTTACATTTTGTTAGTTTAAAGAAATACAAATCACCCTTCCTCAATGCATTGAATAACTCATTCCCATCTTTATCAAAAACTCTAATTTTTCCCATTACTACCAGTAAAATTTAAGCCTAATTTTTCTAACTTTACACCTGATATTAAATTTCTTCTTAATTTTGGATTGTATAAAACATTTTTTAAAGTTATCTAATTATAGTTATTATTACATTTAACATTAAACTGAACAGTACCTTTTCCTAAAGAGACATTTGAACATCAGTTACAGGCTCAAAATCTAGATATAAATCTCTATTGTTACAAAAATGAGCTGTCGCTGCAGTATCGAATACCTAGGTTATTTTATCAGAATTTGCAACTCATGAATTTGCCTCAAAAAACTGAGGGAAAATTTCTGTTAAACTACATTCAGAAAAAGCAAAACTAAATTTCTCATTTACTTCTATATTACTAGTTTCATTGAAATTTCGGAAGTGAGCACTTCTATTAACACAATGACTTTAAATGACCATATTGTTTACATTTAAAACAGGGTCCAATTTTACTTTTGTTAAAATTTTCATTAGCAGAAAAACCATTAAATTTTTTACATTTATTAGAATTAACATTTTTAACATCACTAGTATCTAAAGTTTTACCTGTTTTACAAAAAGTTGAATAAGCTAATTCAGAATTCTTCATTAAATCTTTTTTAATAAAATTCAGTCTATTCTCCTCCAAAAGAAGTTCCGCCTCTATTTTCTCAGCACTAGTGCTAAAGAAAATTCTTTGCCTGGTTAACCCTTTGCAGCGCAAGACAACTCGGATCATTTAAATTATACTGCCACCGGAATTCATGAACTAAATTACACTAAAAGAATTTTTAAATTTTAAGGTTAAAAAAACTGCCTTTTGTGATATGTCATAAACGTAAATTTTTGCTAAAAATTTTCCGGGATGAATTTTTGCAGCTGGATTTTAAATTTTGCGTCCTCGCAGCGAGGACACCACGCGTTAAGGGGTTAAACCCTGAATAATACTTAAGCTGTTTCATTATTCAATTTTTAAATTAACTTACAAGGGAAGGTCATCAACTGTTCAAAAGGGATTTATAGATACGTGTTGTAAATCTTCTTGAAGGTCTAACTGAGCTGATAATAAAAATATCCATCTTATCGGCAAATGTGCCCCCTAGTACTAGTTTTTCTCTATTAATTTTTATAAATTACAGGCTCTTCATTAATGTACTTTAAAGAATTTCTGTCATTTGAATCAATTTTTTAAGAAATCCCATGTGCTAAATATGACTATTTATATTATTAGTAAAGTATTTTGTTGTTTAATAATTATTTGGTGGCAGTATTAAATTTGTAAATCCAATACATTATATATATAATCCATATGTAAAATACTCACAATCAAAGATTTTCTTACTTATCAACGTTATCGATATTTTGTTTTGGCTGTTAACATTGCATGGGAGAACAATAAAAGAATTTTAATACACTAACATAGCAATAGGGAAAATAAATAAAATAAATAAGTGGAAAAATATATGTCTCCTTTTTAAAAATTAATAACTATATATATTATTACCTACAATATAATATCTGTAATGAAAATAAATTTATGAAGTAATAGATTTCTTCGTTACTATAAAAATTACAAGTGCTTCTTTTTTACTTTTATTGCTTTTCTCTTTTTAACACTTTCCAACAAGGTTGAAAAGTGTTTATGACTTTGGTTTGTCTGTCTGTCCGCACTCTAACTCCCGTAAATATTTATGGAATTTCCTGAAATTGATATATGTTATTGAAGTTCACTATCGGATGTTCCCGATTGAAAATGGAGTTTATACCTCTACTGGTTTGTGTACAGGAACCCCCGAAAATATTTCAAAGCATTGTGTTCTATGAGAGGCATTTCTATAAACCATATTTTCATACCCTTACTGTACAGAAATCATAATGAAATTAAAATATGTTATTCTAGTTCACTATCGGATGTTTCCTGTATAAAATGGAGTAAATACCATCACTGATTTGTGTACAGGGACACACAAAAGTATTTCAAAGCATTGTGTTCTATTAGAGACATTCCTATAAACCATAATTTCATACCCTTACTGTACAAAAACCTTAATGAAATTGAAATATATTATACAAGTTCACTATCGGATGTTCCCTGTTAAAAATGGAGTTTATACCTCTACTGGTTTGTGTACAGTGACCTCCGAAAATATTTCAAGGCATTGTGTTCTATGAGAGGCAATTCTATAAACCATATTTTCATACCCTTACTGTGTACAAATCTTAATGAAATATGTTATTCAAGTTCACTATCGGATGTTTTCTGCAGGGTTGGCAGGTTTTTGACACGTGACAGTTTAAACCATGGTTAAAACCGTCATGTCAAAAATGTCACAAACTGTCAAAAACGTATATTTATACATTACTTAATTTTTTTATACCTAAAAATTATCCTTTTAATAATTGCACTTACATAAAAGCATATATATTTCGAGCGCACCCGCGCTCATCATCAGTACATTGTAGTGATTTCATCTCTTCTCTCTTAGTTGGTTCTCACTTCTCGATTTTCGGCTCTCTTCACAAGTGCTATTATTAAAAGGATAATTTTTAGGTATATATATTAAGTAATGTGTAAACAATCCTTTTCGGAATTAAAGTTAACGCCTATATTTATAATTTAATTGTCAGAAAAAAAACTTAGTTTAACAAAATATAGTTTATAAAGATTTTTTGAAAAGTAAATAGAGTGATGTTCTTTGAAAAACACATTGTTACAACATTTTGATTAATACAAAAAAAAAAAAAACTTTAGGCTTTTAAAGTTTTATTATGAATTATTTCTATGTTCATTCAAAATATGCTGTGATACTTTTATATATTATTATGAAATTTATTTATAATTATGCTTAATATAGTATTGTTAAACTTTGTTATGTGATACTTTAAAAATATAGTTGTTTTCAATAAGATATTATTAAGTATGTTTTAAAAGGTAAACATATTGATGTTTTTGGAGAAACATTATTATAACATTTTAATTAATATAAAGACAAAACTTTAGGCTCCTAAAAATTCATGATTGATAAATCATTTTATTTGCAATGCAATATAACATTGTATATTTCATTTTTTTTAGTATTGTGCACTTTTAGTATTATGTATTTAATCCGTAAAATAAAATTGCATAGCCTAATATTTTGTATTTAAATATTTTATAGAAAAATATAACTTTTTTTTTTTTTTTTTAATGACTGTTGATATTGCGAGTTTATATAAAAAAAAAAAAAAAAAGCAATAATTCTGAATGTTAAACAAGCTTGAATTGCGTCTGAAATTCTTATAATTACCGTGAGACAAGAAAAATATGAATGCTTTCTGGACATGTATAAATTGCAATAAATTTAATATTTACTCATACGGATTCTTAAAAAATTTATTAGTCTAAGCTGTAGTGCCCACCAGCAGTCAAGCAGTTCTACGTTCAAAGCTGGTAGACGTGAGGTGCCAGGTTCACTCCCAGGGCACACTCGTCGGCCTAGATGTTCAGAGTTTTACGTGGTTTTCTCCGAACCTTGCATAAATACGGGGTAGGACCTTTCCTTTTAAAAAGACCACTACGGAGGGCACTCCCCCTTAGGCCTAAGACACTAGAGTAGTCAATCAGCCTTACTCCTAAAACACCAATAGTCCAAGCTATAAACAGGTACAAATATTTATACAATCAATAATAATAATAATAAATAGATAAAAATTTATTAATAAATGATAAAGTGTAATAAATACAGATAATAAATGTAATTATTTTCAAATTCATATTAATTTACTGCCCACATATATTATGTTTTACTTAAAGAAAAAAAAAAAAAATCCTGTATTCCTGTGTTTTCATGGCTTATGTGAAAATTCATAAGATTTATTTATCATTCATTTCATAAAATTCATTTTAGAATTTCATAAATATTAATATAAATAAACATGCAAAATATGTCTATGCATACTTTGTAAATATTTCTTAGGTTATAAACCAGTTAATTTACCTAAATTATTATAAATTATCTACAAATTGTTTTAAGATTTGTTAATTTATAAACAGCATAATATTTAGATATTCTCTTGTATATGGCAAATATTACTAAATCCTATTTCTAACCAGATTCTAGTTTATTTATAGATTTTGAATTTTGACAATACAGGCTTTTGACGGTAGAGGTTTTTGATGGTTTAAACCAGGTTTTAACCATTGTCATGTCAAAAACCACTTTTTGATGTCAAAAACCCAACCCTGGTTTTCTGTATAAAATACAGTAAATACCACCACTGATTTGTGTACAGGGACACACAAAAGTATTTCACAGAGCATTGTGTTCTATGAGAGGCATTTCTATAAACCATATTTTCGTATCCTTACTGTACCAAAATCTTAATTAAATTGAAATATGTTATACAAGTTCACTATCGGATGTTCCCTTTTGAAAATGCAGGGTGTCTACTAGGTCATGAAAGTCATGAAAATCAGCAATGGGTCATGAAAGTCATGAACTTCAGAAATAGGTCATGAAAGTTAAGAAAAGGTCATGAAATTCAGCCGTTAGTTTGAGTCCTGCATCGAGTCAGGTAACCCAATTTCATGGGTCGGGTAGAATAATTTAAATTTTTCTCTTGCAGTTTGGATTGGGTTAACTGATTTTTTTTTTTTTTTTTTTTTTTTCCCCTACGAGTCGGGTGGACTTAAAAATGACTTAACAATAATAAGCAAAAGTTTGTTTAATATATTTATAACTGTATAACTGGTGCAAACGTATTTTTATATATATATATATATGTGTGTGTATGTGTGTGTGTGTGTGCATGATTATAAATATGTGTACCCGTATTATTATAGTTAAGTGAACAAACATATCAGACAGAAGCTATTAACAAAGGAACATAAAGTTGTTATTATTAAGAATATAAGCGTTAAACAATAAACTACAAACTCTAAACTAGAAACCCATTTTATGCACTTGAAGTGCATGACACACATAAATTGTTAAAAATTATTATTAATCCATTTTTAATTATTGTTAAATTATTTACCAGTTTACCAGTTGTATCTTGTATAGCAATAAAAATTTACTTTATAACTTAAATTGCATGATTTTTAGATGAATTATTAATTTTCATTTAGGTTTTGGGTTGGGTGCGAATCATTAAAATTACCTATTGCAGTTTCAGGTCAATTTTCGAGTTACTATGATTTTGTAGCATAAATATGTAAGCATGATTATAATCCTACTATATAGTCATTTATTTCTTTAAAAAAAACAAAATTGTATTCTAACCAAATCTACAAGCATTCTAACTTTTGTTGCTTAAAAAAAAAAAAAATGTATTCTTTATTTTTTTTACTTAACATTTAAATTGTTAATTTAAAAAAATGTTTTCATATTTTTATTTAACAGTAAATAATGCTGTTAAACAATAATTAAAAAAAAAAAAAAAAAAAAAAAAAGGTGGTGTATTAGTTTAAAAGAAAAGAAATGAGTACATTAATTTAAAAAGAAAGGTTTTATATGTCGGTAAAAAAGGTCATGAAATTTTTTTTTGAGGTCATGAATTTTTTTTCTGTTATGCCAGTAGACACCCTGAAATGGAGTTCATACCTCTACTGGTTTGTGTACAGGGACCCCCAAAAATATTTCAAAGCATTGTGTTCTATCAGAGATATTTCTATAAACCATATTTTCATACCCTTCCTGTACACAAATCTTATTAAAATTGAAATACGTTATTCAAGTTCACTATCGAATGTTTCCGGTATAACATGGAGTAAATATCACGACTGGTTTATGTACAGGGACACTCAAAAGTATTCCAAAGCATTGTGTTCTATGAGAGATATTTCTGTAAATCAAATTTTAATAACTTTACTTTCCCCGAAGTTTTAGGAAATTGAAATATGCTATTTATATGCACAAAAGAATGCTTTGCATAGAATATAGCATGATTAGCATCAGATTTACAGGGTGACACAAAAATATTCTGTTATATTAAGAGCTATTTATAAAAATTTGCTAGAATTCTACTTTCGTTTACATTAAACATTTTTAACACTTTCTAACATTTTTTTTAAGTGTTAATATGATATCAATTTGTGTATCTGTCCGTCTGTTTGCCCGCGCTCTAACTCTCGTAAATATTTATGGAATTTTTTGAAACTGATATGTTATTCAAGTTCACTCTCGGATGTTCCCTATTGAAAATGGAGTTTATACCTCTACTGGTTTGTGTACAGGGACACCCGAAAGTATTTCAAAGAATTGTGTTATATGAGAGGTATTTCTATAAACCATATTTTCATACCTTTACTGTACAATATCTTCATGAAATTGAAATATGTTATTCAAGTTCACTATTGGATATTTTCTATATAAAATGGATTACATACCACCCCTAGTTTATGTATAGGGACACTCAAAAGTACCCCAAAGCATTGTGTTCTTTTTGAGATATTTCTATAAATCAAATTTTATTGACTTTACTTTCCACGAAGTTTTAGGAAATTAAAATATTTATATGCACAAAAGAATGCTTTGCATAGAATATAGACAGCATAGTTATCATTAGATTTACAGGGTAACACAAAAATATTCAGTTATATTAAGCTATTATTAAAAAATTGCTAGAATTGTACTTTTGTTTACATTAAGCGTTTTTGACACTTTCTAGCATTTTTTTTAAGTGTGAATATAATTTCAGTTTGTGTATCTGTCTGACTGTTCTTCTGTCCGTCTGTCTGTCTGATTTTCTGCGCTCTAATTCCCGTAAATATTTATGAAATTTCTTTAGACTGATATATTTTATTCAAGTTCACTATCGGATGTTCCCTATTGAAAATGGAGTGAATACCTTTTCTGGTTTGTGTACAGGAACACCCAAAAGTATTCGAAAGCATTGTGTTCTATGAGAGGAGCTTCTATAAACGATATTTTAATACCTTTAATGTATAGAAACTTTAATGAAATTTTAATAGGTTATTCAATTCCCTATCGGATGTTTCCTATTTAAAATAGAGAACATTTCTAACTGGTTTGTGTACAGGGGCACTTGAAAGTACTCCAAAGCATTGTGTTGTATGAGAGTTATTTTTATAAATCAAATTTTAATAATTTTATTTTCCCCAAACTTAATGCAATTGAAATATATTATTTGTATGCACAAAAGAGTGCCTTCTATATAATATAGTATGGTTAGCATTAGATTTACAGGGCCACACAAAAATAATCAGTTACATTAAGAGCTATTAATAAAAATTTGCTGGAATTGCACTTTTGTTTACATGAGCGTTTTAATACTTTCTTATAATTTTAGTGGGAATATGATTTCAATTTCTGCATCTGTCTGTCCAATTGTCTACTTTTCTATCTGATTGTCTCCGGCTCCTATCATCCGTGAATATTTTGAGAATTTTAAAAAAATGATACACTCAAGTTCCCTGTGGAATGTTCCCTATTTAAAATGTCATTAATAGGTCCTGTACAACTAGTTTGTTTACAGGGACAACAACAAAAAAAAAAGCCAATATATTACGCTTTAGGACAGAATTTTCTAAAAGTTATATTTAAAAAACTTTCTACTATAAAAATCATAAAAACATTGACATGTATTACTAATATTCTAAAATATTGTTTTGTATAGAATATGATATGATTAACTTTCAGATTTACAGGGCTGCAGTAAAATATTCAGAGAGATTAAAAGCTGTAATTATAATCTAACGGCTGCATTTCCTTTTGCATTAAGCCTTTTTAACACTTTCCAAAATGCCTAAGAGTAATTTTAAAATGAATTAGTCTATCTGTATGTTTTTCAGTCCTTCTGTCTGTTGTGTGATAACGTAGGCAAAGAATATTAAAAGTTATTCGATACAACAATTGCATACAGTTGGAAAGTGTTACTAATCAGTGCGTACTGCATGATTTTTCTTTCTTGTTAATACTTTTCATATAGTTAAGTATTTATAAATTTAATGTTACAACAAAATAATTATTAAACCGTAAAGTACTTTATATATAATATATATCTATATATATATATATATTTTTTTTTTTTTTTTTTTTTTTTTTCAGTGTCGCATATTTGCAAAAGAGGTCAGTCGTCGAATTGATAACCAAACTTAAAGAAGCACCCACTGGGTGAACATCGCCACCCCTAACAGGGATAACAAATCCATAACTTGGCCGGAATTCAAACCCGGCCCATTCGTGAGGGAGTCAGAGATGCTAACCACCACAATGTGCAGGCAGCCTTTACTAATATACACAGTGGTATTTAGAATGAGAAATCTTTTACAAAACGTATTATAATGATAGAACTATACAAAGTATGTTACTAAAGAGTCTGTAATTTCAAAACTTTAATTGAAAAAAACTCATGATAGGGGTCATTTGCCGATAAGATTGGTATTTTCGTTGCCAGTTCAGTTAGACCTTTAAGATGATAACCAGGGTTGGGGTTTAGGACGTTTGAAACTGGTTTTGGACAGGACAGGTGGTTTTTACCGTCCAAAAGTGTCCTAAATTGTCTAAAACTGTACGAAAGTGTCCAAAATCTTACATTATAAGAAATTCTATTCACTACATTCTCAGTAGTAATTATAATTAGTAATTAAAAGTATTTTATACTGAAAATTTAGACTTTTTAAGTTAAAAGAAATTTACAATTTAATAACAGCTATACAAAATTTTAATTTTAATGACTCAAAAAATTTTCTCACAATAAAAAATGTATGATAAGATATTCAAAATGAATAATTTGTCTCTTATTTTTAATTGCAAAATACTTACATATCCAATATTTTACAGAAATTATGTTTAAAAGTTATTTTATTAAAAGTTCTTCCATAAATTAAAATTTTATACATTAAAAGAGATACCAAAAATAAATAAAATATAAAAGTTATAAGTAGGCAATGAAGACTATGCATTTTCAAAAACAGCAGATATCCCCCCCCCCCCCTCAAAGAAAAAAAAAAAAAAAAAAAAAATCTAAAGTGTGTACTATTTATTATTTTTACATAGTATATATTTTCTCATTTATTCAAAAATAAAATATGTTTATGTAGCTGCACATTTTTAATATTTATTTCAGGATGATTTATTGTAAATCTTATATATATATAATTATATATTATTTTGTTCTCTTGATATATTTATTCATGTTGCTTATATATCTGTGTATATGTGTGTAAATATTTTAAATATCAATATTTGAGGTACAATTATCCACATTTTTCCATTAAAGCTTCAGTAATAAATTTTTGCTTTTGAATATTATAATTGTTAATATATACATCTTTCATTAAACAATATTATTACTAGAACTTAATGGAATATACTGGAAAATGTTACAAAACAACAATAATTATAATAATTTTGTAAATTTTTCAAATATTTGCATAATTTTAATAAAATATAATTCTACTAAAAAATATAGTTTTGGACACTTTAGGACAGTTTAAGACACCAAGGTTTTGGACAGTACGGTAAAAACCATGGTTTTTACCATAGTGTCCAAAACCTTGCCAACCCTGATGATAACATGTATAAATATGTTTTGATGTTTTGAACAGTTGGTGACCTTTCCTTGTTAGACTACATAACTGTTAAAAAAAATAAATAATACTCAGTTTTCTTTCATTCTTTTTTTTTTTAACTTAAATTTTATGAGCGTAACTTACCTCTTTTTTTTTTTTTTTTAATAGGTAAACTGACTCCAACCAAAGAAAAACATGTTGATGAAAAGCATGCTAAGAAAGCTGAAAGACTTAAAAATAATTTGTCTGTTCATCATACTAAAAAGAAAAAACACAAAGAGAAGGATAAGCATGAACATCATTCTTCTAGTAAAGAAAAGCATCAGTCAAAGCATCATAACCATTTGAAAAGCAAAGATAATGCAGAGAAAAATTCACAAAAGCACAAAGAGCACAATTCATTATCAAAAAGTTTATCCATTGTTTCCTATGTTAACTCTGAGAAACTGTCTGAACCTACCAATACCACAACCAAAAATAAAATTTTGTTAACTGAAAGTGCCTCTAGTGAAACTAATTCATCCATCATAGCTCAGTGTCATATAAAACATACAGAAAACATTACATCACAGAATGAAAATTCTGATAAAATTAATAATTTGTGCAATAGCAGTCCTCCTCAGCAAAGCACTTTCTCTTGCAATGTAATCAAATCAGAAAATGTGTCTGATAATTCTTTATCCTCTGTGGTCAAAGATAAAACTGTTGAAAATGGTATAAAAAGAAAATTAGACTTTGTAAATACAGAGAATACTAATGTCTATAAAAAAGTTAAAATAGAAATTCCTGATTTAGATAGTGGGCATATCAAAAAGGAAATTGAGCCATCAGATATGAATGTAAATACTATTGATGGTGATAACTCAACACTTTTGAAATCAACAAAGCTTGCTTGCTATTCTTCAAAAATTTCAGATGTAAATTCCATGAAACAAGACTGTAATCAAGAGTTTGTATCAGAAAGTTCAAAGAATATGGATGTTGTCTCAAAAAATGATTTTGCTCCTTTTAAAAACAAATCTGAGAAAAGGGATTTTTCTCCTCAGTTATCTGAATTTGATAAAAGCAGAGACTCAAAAGTACTTAATTGTGATAGTAATTTATTAAAAAATAAAAATGATCATGTAGGTTTAAACCAAACTTCCTCAAAACAGTTTTCTGAACAAAGCATTGAAAAAGGGAAGTTTGATGAGAATAAAAGTATTCATAAGAATGACTCCTTTAAGTCTGATCAATCTTTGAATAAATCTAATTTCACTATATTAAACCGTAATGTACAGAACACAGATAAGAGATCTGTTAACAAGTTATCAACAGTTAATTATCCAAATGTTAAAAAAGAAACCGAATCTGATAAATGCTTGAAAGTTGATTCTAAATCTATGAGTGCAAAAAATGGAATTTCATCTTCACCCAATAAAGTCAAAATACATTCAGAAAAGCCTAAATCTGATAAATCAAAACATGATTCAAAGGACTTTACTAAAATCTCGCCTAAGTACTTAAAACATTCTAATTTAGATAAATCTGAAAAAGAAAAACATCAAGATAAAAAATCAAAGCTTCATAAGGAAGAGAAATCTTCCAAGAATTCATCAAATTCTCATCAAGATAGAAAAGATTCTGCTGTATCTAAAGATTCTAAAGAAAAAATTGCACATAGAGATAAATTATATTCATCTACAAAAACAGAACTATGTTTAAGATGTCGACAAAAACTGACAAGCCATCGAAATGTTAGTATTCAGTGTAAAAGGGACAAATATGATAAGGTATTAGAAAAAATTGGTGTGTCACAAAAAATACCTAGATTACCACAGGGTCTAGATATGAGACACCTGAAATATGGAAAATATATTAGGTTAGAAGTATATCCCAATGGTGGTGCTGCACTTTTACATTTGTATTGGGACGAAATTAGTCATCTTCATCCCAAAGAGCTTAGAGCATTAGCAGAGGAATTTTTAAAGGTGGGTAGTTTTAATTAATTTAAATTATTTATGATATAATTTGAAATGATGTATAATTGTATAGTCCTTATAACTTAGAGAATTCTTTAAAAATGTTACTCTTGAAACAATTACCCAAACAATTTATTTTTATTTCCAAATATATATATATATATAATTATTATTTTATTTTTTACATTTTCTTTTTGATTCCTTGAAAGAGAGAAAGTGTGTTTGTTAATTTTCATTACAATTTAAAAAATATAATTAATAATTTTATTTTCTTATGTAGTAAAACACCGTTTGTACATCTTTCAAGGGACTGGTGTAAAAGGACATATAAAGGAAAAGATTGATAATTGATATGATATTTAAAAAATAAAACTGGTTACAACAAATTTAATGTCACTAAAGCAAAATTTATGTTAAAATATTACAAGGCTCAAAATTAACAGTAGTCCATTGGTTGTGGTTGTGGACCAGCAAAAGATAAATTTAGTGGTCCACTGGACCAATGAAGCCTTTTAATTTTTTACCTTTCTCTAAAATTACCTGTAAATCTATCAGAATAGACGTTATAACAATAGTAAATGTACTTCATTATAATTGTCAATATCATCTATTCTCTGTAATTTTTCATTTAATTTCACTTTAATAACTTTTCTTCACTTTTAATACGAAATATGAGTATGTAACATTTAGGACATTTGAATTTTTACTTCAGTCCAAAAGTTCGATGTTGAGTTTTCACCTGATTTACACGTTTTAAGGCCTCTTGAGTCCAAAATAGTAGTTTTGAGCAATTGGTCAGTGTGTGTGTATGTGTGGAATCTTCTGGCTATCATATCTCTGAAACTAATAAAGATAGAACTACGAAACTTCACAATTGATACAGGTCTGGTGTACAGATGAATTTTCCAAGTTTTGGTGAAAATTGGAAAAACAGAAGTGGATCATCCGAAACCGGAAATAGGACTGTAAGTCCATATCTAAAAAATGGCTCTAACGATTTTCTTTAAATTTGCTACATAAACACTATTAGATGCCCTTTCGAATGATGTAGTTGGTTAGTTCAGGAAAATTGATGGGCATCCTGTATAAATAGCTCAATTTCTGGTCTCGCAAGGGCATTCCTTTAAAAACAGCTGACAGATTTTTTTCAAACTTGCCTATTAACTCCCTTTTAAATATCTTTTTGTATGTAATTATTGTTGTCCAGTCAATAATTGAGTATACCAAGTTTTGGTAAAAGTTGGTATCTCAAAAACGGCTCTAACGATTTTCTTGAAAATTGTTTTATTAATCAATTTTAGATACCCTTTTTCATGCATTGCGTGGTTATTACAAGAATATTAATGGTCATCCTAATAGATTAGGTAGTTCCATTTTAGATCTCAGAAACTGGTGTTTAAAAAAATAATTCTATCTATTTTTTTTTTTTTTTCTATTTTTTAACTTGCTATGCCAACTCTGCTTTATATGTCTTTCTCTTTATATGTGCATCAAGTTTCTATTGCTGGAAAATTTAAAAAAAATGCATATAATACGTGTAATAGTGAGTAATGTAAGTTGCATACTTGCCAACTTTTCCGGTTTTCCCGGAAGACTTCCGGTTTTTTAACGTGCCTTCCGGACAGATGATGAAATCTTCCGTTTTTAACCCTTTGACGGTTAGGGAAATGAGCAGTTTTCGTTTACTTAATTCGCGCAGTATTACCAGTAAACAGCAGTCGAAAGTGGCAGGTGTTTTCCCCCGCCGTTCTTCCGAAAATGTCACCCTTGTCTGGCGATGCCATAGATGCTTGCCTCACGCGTTTTAAAAATTTCTTAAAGTATTTGTAGTACATAAATAACAGTTTTTGCGTACTTTAAAATATTTAATAAATGATAATTATTAAATAGTGAATTATACATGATTATAATCAATTATATAAATAATAATAGTTAATTGAAAGGACTAAATAAATACAATAAATGTAAAACTTTATGAAGCATCAGACTCAAAACTTGATAAGCTTTCTGTATCACAATCATAATATCATCATCATAATTATCTAACTTTCGCTTTTGAGCCATTTTACTTTACCAACACCCTAAAAAACTCGCCAAAATACGCATAAAAAGACTAAGGTAAAAAAAAAAAAAAAAAAAACATTCCCCCTTCATTATGAAAAGAAATTCATGGAACCCGTACTGCCATCTGTAGACAGTAAAACTAACTAAATTTTGCGAGTAGGATTCGTTTGTAACATAACCAATGCAGAATAATAATGGCGAACGAGCTCAGCTCGTCAGCGCGCATTGGGGAAAAACTTCACTACGCGAGCAGTGCTCGTTTCTAACCATTTCGGTCGAAATCTTGCTCCCGAGCGGAACTCGTTTGCGCGCATTATGAAGCACGATTCGATTGCGAGCTGAACTCTTTCATAACCATCAAAGGGTTAAAAAAATCGCGGATATCGTTCATTTTAAAAATAAACCCAAATGTTCTACGAAAACTCCTGATTCCCAATCTTTTTCCATCCATAACATAAATGTCAATATTCATTTCAAACTTGCTTTATGAGATTATAGAACATTTAAAGAAATAGAATTGTTAAATATTTCTTGCTGATGTAATTATTTTTTGCCCCCTCCCCCCTTTATTTATCTACAATTAGTGATCAGCAATCAAATGATCTGCAGAAGTTTTTTCTTTCCTAATCTTTATCCATCTGCAACATAAATAATAATATTAATTTTAAAGTTATTACATTAGATTCTAGAAGTTGAGTTGAAAGAGTTTAAATATTTCTTACTCTGTAATTATTTTTGTATCCCCCTCCCCCATCCTTTCCCCGGATTGTGATCAGTTCTCGAAACAATAAAGCGATGGAAGTGCTCAATAGTTCTCACATATGTAATTATTTTTAGATCTTTATTGCTGAATTTAATGAATCTGTTTATTTTTCCTCAATTAAATTAAATATTTGTATGTCATATTTATATCAAATGTGTAAACATGGGAAAAAAAACGAAGAATAATTGGGTCATTCCATGTCAAATCAACGAAGCAAAAAACCTGACCCCCTCAGATTTCTATGAAATTTGGCTCATTTATTTGTTCTATAGAGAAATGAATCTGTACCAATTAATAAGTCCCTACCTCTTTTAGTTTTCGATATACTGGGCTGCAAAAATGCAAATTTTCAAAATTCTTGTTTTACAAATGTGCCCATATGTCCTTCCCTAATTGACTTAGAGGTATAAATTTGGTATCATTAGAAAGCTTATAATACAGGCTTTCAAAGGATATATCGCATGCACACATTTTTAAAATTTTTCATTTCAAGGTGAAACTTTTTGACCTTTGACCTTCAATAACTCAAAAAGTGCATTTTTTATTTTCTTTTAAAAAATATATTTTGTTCCTGCATTTATTATCTATAATTACTGTGATTTTCAGAATGGGATTGCTATGGGATCCTGAGTTATAAATTAAAATGTAACATCTATCAGTGTATTCATACTAACATCAGGGTCATTCCAAGTCAAATCAACGAAAAAAGGTAACATTCTTAACCTGATCCTCTTCATTTTTTTTTTTTTTTTTTTTTTTTTATTGGGCTCAGATATTAGGTTTATATAGAAATTAATTAATACTGAATAAAAAGTCTGCATCAAAAATGCAAATTTTCAAAATTCTTGTATTACAAATGTGCCCATATGTTCTTCCCTAATTGACTTAGAGGTATAAATTTGGTATCATTAGAAATCTTATAATACAGGCTTTCAAATAATATATCACATGCACATATTTTTCAAATTTTTCATTTCAAGGTCAAACATTTTGACCTTTGAAGTTCAATAACTCAAAAAGCACACTTTTTTTTATCTGAAAAAAAATATATATTTCTCTTGATAATTTGTTTTATGTGTGCTGAAAATTTCAGAATGGGATAGCAATGGGATCATAGTGAAATAAAATAATGAACTTTCTACTCATTTCATACATTTTTTTTTTCTTCTGAAGATAGTTACAGTTAAGGAAAGGATACAATATTTTTTACAACTTCTAGTTAGCATTGTCCATTTCTTGCTTTGACAGGTTATGAACTCTTCCAGTTGGATTTATCCTGGGGTCAATTTTTGAAATTACATCACTTACAGGTAAATTCAGTACATCCTCAATGGCTGGATAGTAGAAAGAAGGTGGAGGTCTGTGTGGATGTAAGAACTTTATCTTCAGTGTTTGATTTTCCTCATTAGAGTCTAAAACACAACCTAACCACCATTGTCCATCACATCTGCATATTTAGAACCCAACCATTTCAGTAAATTCAAGATTATCCCCAAAAGCTGTTACGCTTTCTATTCTTGAGTTCTTAGAAAATGAAAATGTTTTCACTCGCACATGATTGTTGTTCAGTGGAACAAACAAGTGGAGTTTCTGAGTACCTGGTATTCTTCTTGCTGTCATTATCCTTTGTTTCAAGTCTTTTCTTCTTCTTTATGTTGTTCAGTTGTACTGTACTGAAAATGTATGGACTCAATATGCTCTTTTGCCCAGTCATACAACTGTCGTGGAGTCCTGATGCATATTTTTTTTTCCCAACCGAGTTTTGCCATATAGACCGTATGCTCCTGTCTGATTGGCTATTACTCTAATCATCAGAGTGACATTCTTGGCGAGAGTTGTGCTTGGCGAACGAGAGGGAGATATCCAAATTCAAATGGAGAAAGTGTTTACTTTTACACGTTCGAGATTCTGTTCCGCTTTGTGGTTTATATTCATTATGAAATAAAAATTTGAACTAGAAGCATCTTTTGTAATATAATATTTAGAATAAACAATTTAAACCACCTTTAAACATAAACAGTAATATATTGCTTTAAAGTTATTTATTGCTTATTACAATTTTTTAAATGACATATTTATATAATTTTATGAATGACATATGCAATATTACTTTTCTCAAATCGTAAATAAACTAACATAAAAGTATAACTTTTTTTTTTTTTTTTAATCAGACTTCAAATATTTTATTAAAATAGAAATTTAATATTTAAATAAAATTAATAAATTTTATCGCATATATTTTTATTTTTTAAATACTTTATAAAGTTAATCTTTTCATAAAAGATGTACAACACTAAGATGATAATTATATTTGTATATTTACACATAAGCTATGTTTGGCGATATAATTTAGTAAAAAATATTATCTCTATAGCAAAAAAATATTTTTTATATACAATTAATGAGTTGTATAACACTCAAATTAGATAAATAATTTCAGGTGACTTTTATTGAAATAAAACAACTGTAAAATGCATTTTGATTAAATTTAAAAGCTCACATAAAATAATCACAATTTTATAAACAGCAAGCATTAAGCAAGAAGCTTTTATTATTATTGTAATTATTATCAATAATAAACTAAATAAGCTATCTATTTGTATGTTTTCTTGAATCAGTTAGAGTTTTTGAATAGTTTATCATCAATAGCTTTTTTTTTTTTTTTTTTTTTCCCCATTTAAAAATAAATTACGGTAATTCATGTAATTCATAATAATAATAATGTATTCAATATCAATTCCTATCTTTTATTTTTTTAATGAAACAGCGAGAGTTTTCTTAACACTTTGGAATTTCAGTTCATCTTTGTCAGTTATTCAATTTCCTAATTGATTTTTTTTTAACTACATGTGGGCATACCCAGTATATTATTCTTGGGGAGAAAAGACACCACACATGTATCCTATTATTGTCAATTAAACAGCATTTTCATATGAGAAAAAAAATCGATAACTTTGTTTGAAATCATCTCAGATCTGTGGTTCAACCATTCGTTTTAAAGGTACTGACAAGTTCTTTTGAAAGATACCAATATTGAAATTTTACACCCCTCTCGGGGGGGGGGAGGGGGCATGCTTCTATATGCGCGATTTTTTTTCCTAGTTTACTACCACTATTTTCAATAATTTACATTAATTTTACAATTACACATTAAAAATAACTCTCATTATATGCATTTATACGAAATTTTGTCCTATACTGTCAAGTTAAAAATTTAGAAAAAAAAAAATGGGATCACAGCGCCACCTGTTGAGCGATGGATCCCCACTTCCAATCAGCACCAGTTTAAACGAGGATCCAACTAAATACGAAGTTTGGTTAAATTTCGTTCATTGGTTCGTGAGATACAGTATCCTCAAAATTTGTGATACACACACAGAGACAGGCAGATATTTTCAAAAAACTATCAAATTGTGTTCAGGACATCTCAAAACATATAAATTCCTCGAAAAATGTAGTTCGAAAATGTTCACGAATCCAATACTTTCCTCTTATATATAAAGAGAGTAATAATTAAATAAAATTTGATTCTTTAATATACAGAGTTGTGTGTGTGTGTGTGTGGGAGGGGGGGGGGGGGGGAATGAGACATTTTCTGCAGGAGGCTATACTTTGTTACAATGGTTAAAAATTAAATATATATATATATATATATATATATATTATCAAGTGGTTTCAATCCCTGTAGTCATTCCTTGTATATAGTACATATTTATTATTTAAGTTTCTTGTATGCAACTAGTTGGCTTTTTTCTAGCAAGAGTACTAGAGATGTGGGTGTATGTTTTATGATTTATCTACATGCATGACCTTGGTCTGGGTGTATTGCCCACTGTGTGGGGTCTTTTTAAAGAGTGTCTACTCATATTCATTGAAGTTAAAGACGAAAGAGAAAACCATAGAAAATTCTGTCTAAGCAATGGCAACTGTTTGGATTTGAACCTGACACCCATTGTCTGGAATAAAGGAACACAATAAGAATATGTAAATTCCTTTTTGTAAGATATTTTAATTTCAACAACAATGTTAACTATATACTGAAAAATTTTATTATTCATTAAAAAATTTTCATGTATACTGTATCACAGAAAGTTGGAAATACTCTGAAGAAAGCTAAATTTTCCTTTCTTCTTTATAGTTAAAAAGAAATATTGGATTTATAAAAATGTTCAATGAATTTAGACATGAAATGTCCTGAAAACATTCAATTATTTTTAGAAAGATAGATTTTGTCTGTCACATGTCGTACAAAAATTTTGTAGATGCTGTATCTCACAAACCAATGGACAAAATTTATAGACCCGACACAAATTGATGCTGATTAGTTTTTTAGATATATTGTCCAAAAGATTATGTTGCAGTTTATCCCATTCATGGGAAGGCTATATCTCAGCTTCTATAGTGTATAAATCAACCAAACTTGATTAGTTAGATAAATATGATTTTAAATTATGCTGCTTTAATTTGAGTGGATATCAGCCAAAGAATAGTGCTTATATTTTGCAATTAATAATCGTTTCTACAGGAAAGTAATATTTCAACATTATGATACAAAATTCACCAAACTTTGTGTATAAGATGAATGTTATATAAATTTATACTGATTCAATTTGGGTGCATATTGGACAATAGGTGGTACTGCTATGCTACAGTATTTTTTGCTTACAGGAATGTTTTATCTCAGTTTCTATAAATGATTCAAATATAAATGCAGCAAACTTGATGTGCAAGATGTATATTATGAAAAATTATGCTGATTGAATTTGGGTGTGTATCAGCTGACAGATGGTGTTACTATTACATTATACTATTTTCCAGATAGCTGTATCTCAGCTTATACTGGTGAAAACTGCATAAATTTAATATATAAAACGTTAATTATGAGAAGCTGAATTAATTAACTTTTTATGCATATCAACTAGTAGGTGGTCCTGCGCTGTATATACGACATAAAAGAAAACTTTATAATAGTCACAGCATACTTTATTTATTTTTGGTTACTGTAGTTTGGATTCGATTAATAAAATTACTATTTAATTTTCATCTTGTGGGCATAAAGTATCTAGCCTTTCCTACAGCCAAAAAGAACAAGTTAGTCTAGGCGAAATTTGTTTCTAGAACTACTTATTACCTATTGAATTTTTTTTTCTTTAATTCTGCTTTCACATTCAAAAAAATCGTAATGATAATTTTGGTAGTATTTCTCAAAATTTAAATTTTTTATTTTATTTTTGCATTTTAAAATGCTAAAAATGAATTAAGTGAATTTTCACATTTTTCCTTTTACTTCCCCCCCCCCCTTTTTTTTTTTGCTGTAAAATGAAATATTAAAATTTTCAAAAATAACTTTTTTTTTAAATGAGTACGAATTTCACAGTTATGAATTTTCTGTAATCAGTAATTCAGGAAACCAATTTTCTCCCCACAACATTGCTTTGACTGGTATTATATACCCTTGAAGTAAATGTGAAAATTCTTTATAAAATCTTATGGTTATTCATGCTTTTCTCAGATTAAATGAAATAATTTTTTACAAGCTAATAAATTTAGGTTTTTCCTTTCTCTTAAAGGGAATACAATTCACAATGTTTTCATTGGTATATTTCAAATAGTTTCAACAAAATGAAGAATATAAGACTTAAATTGGTTAAATTCATTATTAAGTGAATGTAAATCTTATAAGGTCACTTATAAGATGACCATAAACTTCAAAACCCACAATAATTGTCTACAACTGCTTGCATGCTGCACTTATGCCCACATTTTTTTAACCTGATGAAGGGTTATGCTTGGTTAAAGGAGTAGAAACAATTGCTGCACATTTTTAAATTTATTACAAAGTTTTTATTTCTATTCATTCAACACCACTTTTAGGTGCAGTTAAATGAATGCTATTTCCTGCAATAAATATAGTTCACTATAATTTTTTTTTCATATTATTAAATTTTTTGCTTCAAAAGTCAAGATGCTCTTTCATTCAAATATTCAGTTTTTTAATGGTAACTGTAATAAATTTTTCATGTAATGCAACATAAATTTCACTTGATTTACATTTCCACCACTGTGTATTGTAAGCAGTGTTAGAAATAAGAATTTTGAAACTAGGCGTCAAAATGACGCCTGGGTTAAATTTTTTGGGCGTCAAAATGAAAAATCTAGGTGCCATTATAATTAAATATGTATATTAAAAATAATAATAATAATAATAATAAAGCATCAACTTGTAAGTAATATATGCAAGATTATATAAAAAATATTTATGTAATAAATGTAATTACATTGACAATATTAAACGTACATATTTAAAATCGCAAATTCATTCTACTTTATTCCACCACAATTTAATAGCATTTTCTGGGCAGAAATCTTCCAATTTAGGGCTGTTTAATTTAATCATTAACAAATCATCAACTACTTTCATAGAGATATGATTTCTTCAATCAGTTTTTATAAGGTTCAAATGACCGAAATAGACTTGTTTACGGTCTGATGGGATTGGGAAAATTATTAGGTATGATGAGGGAAAAATCCAGGCGTCAAATATGGCACCTATGATTGGAATTCTAGGCGTCAAAATGAAAAAACTGGTCGCAAAATGCGACTAACGACCGCTTATTTCTAACCCTGATTGTAAGGTTTGAGTGATTCGAAATTCTTATTTCTTATACTACTATATAACAGAAACCTTCCAAGAAATATTTTAGAGATAATTACAAAATTTTATAAGCGAATATAATTATATCCTTTTGTAGTAAAAGTTCCATTATTGATAAGTGAAAATTTTTATGCTATTTGTCTATTAATTTCTAATTATGAAAATCAAAAACTGAACTTTTTTCATAAGCCCCTTTTCTTTTCTACTTTTCACTTTTTTATTTATTTTTATTCATTTATTTAATTTTTTTGGGGGGAGAGACTGTGTAAATTATGCTGTATCTAAAATTTAAAAAATATATAAAAATAAAAATACTTATGATTGCATGCATTACTTATGATTCTCACAAATATACTTATGATTCTCAAATTACTTATAATTTCCATTTTTGTAAAGTTAAAATAATTAAGTGTTAGCTTAATAAAATGCCGTGAACTTGAATTAAACATTTTTCAAATAATTAATTTCACGCAATTAGTTTTCCACATAATGTAGAATAAATTTGAACACAAGCAAATGTATATATATGTGTATATATATATATATATATATATATATATATATATATATATATATATATATATATATATATATATATATATATATATATAACTATTATGTTGTGGCCACTACATGACTGTCTTCTATATTTTCCTATAGAAATTCACTCATTGAAAACAATTCATTAAAATTATTATTTATAAAATTATCTATGAATATGATGAATGCTAACGATTTCCATCCTAAAGAAATAGTACAACACTAAATATACGAAAAAATCATTTTTATTCTGTATTGATATTGACAAAAAGAAATATGAAATAATATGTAAATAAAATGATAATTATGAAATAATAATTACGTAAATAAAATAATATATAAATAAAGTAATTTCCAGGTCGTTAGCTGACGATGTCGTCAAAAAAAAGATAAGAGAAAACTATCATTCTCCAACAGTAACATTTAAACCAAAAAATTGTACATACAGTAAAAACAAGAAAACTAGAAGTTTCTCCTTTTAAATCTAGAAAATTCCTGTTTTATTCCTTCTTCCTTTTAATCCTGACCTCCCCCCCCCCCTTTCCCTTTAACAATGCTTTCGCCAGACATTTATGCGCCAAACATGATACTCGCCAAAAGCTCTAACCAATCAGATCACGCGGTACTGTGTTAATGGCAAAAGTCGGTTGGGAAAAAAAAATATGCAGTCCTGATTTGGTTATCATAAATCATTTGAAGGCTAGCTCTAGCTGCAAGTCTTTTAACTGTGCCGCCAACACCATCACATGCACTTTTGCCATGTGATGTTGCAAAAAAGTGTCACTCTGCTTTGATCTGCAATTTATTTCTCATAGCAAAATTAGATTTTAGTAGTAGAATTTTTTTGTTAAAAAGTACCCCATGCTTTTTTTTTTTTTTAATATATGAAAAAAAAAAAAAATTTTACTTTTAAATTCATGTAAAATGAAATTAGATGAATAGAATGGAGATATTAATTGCAGTATTTTATTACTAAAAATTATGTTATAATATGATTGCAGTAAAAATTTTCTTTCTCTCTTTTTTTTTTTTAAGTTCTTTTTTTTTTTTTTTTTTTTTCTTTCTTAAAAAAAATCTAATACTGTATTATAAAGGTGAGACACAAATTAACATTTTAATTTAATTCAGAATCCCATAGAAATCTCAAATTAATATGCACAGATATTTTACAATATATTCATGTAAGAATACCATACTTATTTTTATTTTTATTTTTTTTTAAGAAACACACTTTTTGAAATATAGGTCAAAGGTCAAAGTCTTTCACGTTGAAATTAAAAATCCAAGAAATATATGTATGTCATATATCAAATAAAAGGCCTATTCAAGCACTTTTTAACAACAGCTAAAATAAGGTTCTGTGACAATTAGGGAACAAGTTATGACTTATTGAAATTTTATTTTTCCGACTGAGTGAAAATAATGCCTGGACCGGGACTCGAACCCCGGATCTTTGACTTACAAGGTCAAGGCTCTACCAATTGAGCTATCCAGGCCGACATCCCGGTCAGCATTACTCACTCATAGTAATTGAGTGAGTAATGCTGACCGGGATGTCGGCCTGGATAGCTCAATTGGTAGAGCCTTGACCTTGTAAGTCAAAGATCCGGGGTTCGAGTCCCGGTCCAGGCATTATTTTCACTCAGTCGGAAAAATAAAATTTCAATAAATATGATTTTCTTCCACAGTTGATTGTGTGATTTTATTAAAAAAAAAGTTATGACTTACACAATATGCATAATGCCAAAACTAACATATTTTGTCCATTTTTTAAGTTTATTATCACAGAAACCGAAATAGATGCAGACTTTTTATTCAGTATTAATTAATTTCTATATAAACCTAACATCTGAGCCCAATAAAAAAAATAATAATGAAGAGGATCAGGTTAAGAATGTTACTTTTTTTCATTGATTTGACTTGGAATGACCCTGATGTTAGTAGTATATATGAATACACTGATAGATGTTACATTTTAAATTATAACTCAGCATCCCATGGCAATCCCATTCTGAAAATCACAGTAATTATAGGTAATAAATCCAGGAACAACATATATTTTTTAAAAGAAAATAAAAAATGCACTTTTTGAGTTATTGAAGGTCAAAGGTCAAAAAGTTTGACCTTGAAATGAAAAATTTTAAAAATGTGTGCATACGATATATCCTTTGAAAGCCTGTATTATAAGCTTTCTAATGATACCAAATTTATACCTCTAAGTCAATTAGGGAAGGACATATGGGCACATTTGTAAAACAAGAATTTTGAAAATTTGCATTTTTGCAGCCCTGTATATCAAAAACTAAAAGAGGTAGGGACTTATTAATTGGTACAGATTCATTTCTCTATAGAACAAATAAATGAGCCCAATTTCATAGAAATCTGAGGGGGTCAGGTCAAAAATGCTACTTTTTTTCGTCGATTTGACATGGAATGACCCAATTTGTTCAGGTAGGACAGTTTTTCCCAAATCAATTTGAGAATATTAATACTCAGTTGGTTTTATGCACGTTTGAAACTGATAATTAGTTACTGCTACAATTTCTTATATGTATGATTAATGTACATACACAAAAATCATATTCTATATTTATTTAAAAAATTAGTTATACTTTAACTTAACTAAGTTTTTTTTTGTCTATTGTGAAATAAATTTCTTACAGATTCTGTTTTGTAGATATTTATATGTTGAACAGGAATAATTTCATTTAAAACTTTTATATATTTAATATAATCAATCTATAATAAAATAAAACGTTTTTATAGATTGCTTCTAAATATTAAAATTGTAAAACTGTATTGTTTAATTCGTCAAAGAGAAAAAAAAAATCTTCCCTTTTTTTTATTAAAATTGGTTGGCAAGTATGAAGTTGTGTGGTTGATACATGCCAGATTTTTTTACTTAATTTACAAAAAATTATATTTGTCTTGTAAAAGTTTCAGATAATAACTAATATATTATTTTATACTGGAATTTATATTTAAATATAATAATACAATTAAAAAAGATTTAAATTAAAAAGTGATTTATTACAAAATGTGTGGAAAATCATGCCATTAATATATGTCTTGAATATTATTTTTAGGGTAAGGTGGGGTAAGTGGGACCCCTTTTCGGCATAATTCGACTTTAGCTCAACATAGCACCGGATGTAATAGGCCTAACAACTTAATTTTTTTTGTGGTTCATTCTCTCATATGTTGTTACTGTACCCATGGCAACATCTAACCAAATTGGCAAATGATGAATTAAAAAAAAATATTATTTTCTGTGGCCATCGGGGTGACCCACTTGCCCCGCAACGTGGGGTAAGTGGGCCACCCCTGAATATATTTTTACACATAACTGGCAGAGATTTGGTGGGACAATCTACATGATTTTCTGAATCTTTGAAAAAAAAATCACTGAAGTATCTCCATTAGTTCACCCATTGTAATTTTTTCTGGCACACAAGCCTGCTAAAAGAAACAAATGTCAAATTTTCAACTTTTTACTTTTGCATGTAGAGTAGCCTAAAAGTTATGCCTACAAAGTTTAAACTAGCCTATGGCAGTGTTGCATGCTAGTGAACATTATATCTTGATAAATCTTTGGTAAACAGTATTTTGAAAGTCTCTTGGAAAGTGTTGGTTCATTTAGTTTCAGCACAACATCTTGTAGCCCTTTTGTCATCATGAATACCATTAGCTTCAGGGGAATAAAAGTTATTACATATAGTTGTGTCTTTGTGCATGTATTACATGATAATTACATCTTCATCGTTTGGACTGTCATTTAATATCAAGGCAACATAATATTTCTCTTTTGTTTTGTTAGTTCATCTTCGGAACTTGAATCACTACTGGTGGAGTCATCCAGAGATAAACCATATAAATCAGTGCATATGACTATTTTTTAACTATATTAAAGAGTTGGGGTGGGTGGCCCACTTACCCCGCCATTGTGGTGGCCCACTTACCCCAAACGCGGGGCAAGTGGGTCCCCCGATTTTTTTTCGACCTTATTAACGTCATGAGTACACGATACTACAAGAAGATTCTGTGTTTTATACACTTTCAAAATATATAAAGTTTTGGTTTGTATCATGAACGGTTTGGAAGAAAAAAAATAATTAGTATGATGGTGCGAATTATGATAGGACTGCAAATTTAAAAATCGTCAGAAAAAGGCTTGTAACTTATCACATACATAAATGAAAACGATGCCATAATGTTTTCTACATCTATTGGGGTAGGTACATGAAAATATTATAACAGATTTTTTTTGAGTCAATAACTGGGGAAATGCCATGTGGGGTGGCCCACTTACCCCACCTTACCCTATATCTCGTATCTTGAGTATTGTATTACATATTTTGAATACAATGTGAACACATCTTGAGTATTAATTATATGTATATTGCTTACCTTTAATAATAAGTATTGTATTGCAAAAAAAATAATAAATAAATAGGAATGAATTGGGACTTCATTAAAAGATATATAAATGTAAAAGACAGAAACCGTGTTTTGTTGTAAGATAGTTTTTTGTTGACTTTTATTTCTTGTGTTTCATTATCTTGATATTCTACATATCCCTTTAAGGTATAACAGATATTTTTATCTGTAAATGAAATTCATTTTCATTTTATGGGTAGCATTTGGATTCTACTGGCGTTTCTTAGTAAAAATAGATATTTTTTGAGTTTCAGGAAATTTGTACAATTTGCAGGTCTTGAACTACAGTTGCCAAAGAAAACAATGTGGAAGGTTGTAAGAAAATGTTTACACATGTGTCCATACCGACTGCAGTTAGTACAAGCTTTAAAGCCAGATGACTGTGGTGTACGTTTTAACTTTGCAAGTGAAGTGTTTGAGCGAAATGTTGACTTTCTTGGAAGTGTTGTGTTCAGCGATGAACCAACTTTTCATCTAAGTGGGAAGGTAAATACCCATAATGTTTGTATCTGGGGGTCCGAACATCCTCAGGAACATCTAGAACACGAAAGAGATCCCCCAAACTTAAATGTTTTTTGCGCTGTGTCCCGACATTGAGTGTATGGATCATTTTGTTTCACTGAAGTTACCGTAACAGGGGTGACTTATCTGGATATGTTGAAAGAACAGCTCTTTCCCCAATTAGTAGAGGATGAACCTATAAACTTTATTTGGCAACAAGACGGAGCCCTTCCCCATTGTAGTCTCTGTGTACAAGAGTGGTTGAACGTCGAAGTCCCTGACAGTTGGATTGGTTGTAATGGTCAACACGACAGAGCTTTCTGTCGTTGGCCTCCACATTCACCTGGCATAATGCCATGCGATTTTTTCCAATGGGGCTGTATAAAAGATTGTCTTGGCAGTAGAAAGATAAAGAATTGGGGGGGGGGGGATAACTTTTCTGTTGCAATATCCTGTTTAAGGAGAGCTGTGATTAATGGGAAATAATTTTTTAATGGTTGATTTAATATTAAAATTTTTATTACAAAGTTCAGTTCTTTTCCTCTTATACTAAACAAAACAAAATGAAATGTATTCAGTATATTTTTTATGTTCATAAAACCATGTTTCTTACAGAATATGGTATGAAAATCTTTTATCATTTGTCTACAGGGGCACACAAGAGAATTCCGACACATTGAGGGTATACTTGGAAATTGCTTGAAGTGTATCTCAAGTTGTGTTTTTCCTTTTGAGCTAAATTTAAATTCTCTATCTGGTGTGTATATAATTTGTAGACAATTATCAGGGCTTCCTAAAATTAAGCAAAAACATTATTTTCTATTGAATATAATTGATGGAAATGATTTACTAAATTTTACCATGCCCAGGAAAACTGCTTAGGAACAGTGTTGACAACTGTAGATTTGTCCCTATGCATAGGGATTTTAAAGCTGTTTTCTTCAGGATGTAAGGACAGATTTTGAATTTGTAAGGACTTTTGATATTTTTGTAAAGCTTTTTATAGAATTTTTAATAGATTTTGTTAACTTTCCACTTTTTTCAAGATTTTTCACTAAAGTAAGGACTAAAGTATATTTGCAACACTGCTTAGGAATGATAAATATTCTCTCCTACTCAAATAGTATTGTATGGAGTCTAATTTTCAACATTGATATTTTGGTATAATTAAGCAGTTTGATGTTCCTTGAATATGAAAATAAAGTTTTTAATGATTAATATCCCTATATGTTTGTTATCAACATAAATTAAAAATAAATAATTGCAGGAAATTCAAATTCAGTATTTGAAGGTCAAATGAGGATGCCACTTTAAAAGTTTGACCTAGATGGATAAGTTTCAAGTAGCTATTAAAAACTGTTTTTGTTTATAGAGTATACTCATAAACAATACTTATCTTGGCCCTTAATCTACTGTTTATCTTCATACTATTCTCATTTTTCCCTACTTTTTGGGGGCAAAAATTTGCTTTAGGGTCTGAGTATTAAAATTATATATTCCCATATTAATTTTATAAATTACTAGCAGGGGGGAAAAAAGTTTTTATTGCTGATAGAAAACAATAAATTTAAAAAATACATATGAAATGAATTTCAGAATGTTTGTTTAAAAACTAATTATTTATTACACCAGTACAACATTAAAAAATTTTTGATGAAAATTTTCATCAAAAATTTTTATTTTTAGGCATGTCAATATAAAATTAACTGCATGAAACTGTCTTTTATAATACTATTATTTATAAAATTTATATTACAGGAAACTTTCTTGGAAGAACCTTATGGTGTAGCACGGTATGTTATGGGAATAGTGCATAATGCTGCAGAGTATTTGCCAGATTTATTAGAGCATTTTGCAGCAACCTACCCAAACCTTGTTGTAAAAACAGGAGGTCTTGGGCGGCAATCTGACATTGAAACAACTACTATGACAAAATATTGTGAGCAAGTGAGTATCCGAAATAATTTTGTATAATAATTTTTTTGAAGATTTATCATCCAAAACTTAAAGAATCTATAATGACCTTTTTTCACTTCTTGATTTCAACTACTATAATTTTTATATTGAAAGAAAAGGGCTAATGCCTTATTTCTGGGGTGAAACTTTTGAGGGTTACTGCTGAATCCAGAGTTTTAAAAAAATTTGTTTTGTCTGAATTTTATATTATTAGCTTTTATATAGGGATGAAATGGATATTCGGTAACTATCCGGTATCCGGCCTGTCCGGTTGAGTTTTAAATATCCGACGGGGTACCGGATATCAGCAGTCCGGATACGGATATCCGGTAATTTCAAGTAGGATACCTTAAATTCCCCTCAAATGAAAATTTTGCGACCTTTTTTTTTTTTAGATCAGTTGTAGCTTGTAAAGGTTAATAAAAAAAAAAAAAATTGCAAAAGTCTTTGGCCACTTTAGCAAACAAATTTAGCAAAAGGTAGCTGCAGGTTTAAGAGATATAGAAAGCCTTTTTTAATTTTGTGCAGAGTTAGCTAGGATTTTCCAGAGTGATCTATAACATTTCCCCTTATCTTCCCCATAGCAATAAAAAGAGCTGTTCATTGTTATTCCTGAACAAATAATATTCATCCTCTGCAGTGCATATAACTCTGTTTTCATGACTTTTGTTTAATAAGTTAAGAATGTTTAGTAATAGTGTTAGTCTTGGAAGTAAAAGTTGTTAGATTGTTTCGAGAATGAGTCAAATAATGTGCATTTATTGACTAGAACCTGTCTGTTTATTTACAATCCACTTTTCCCTACACAAGAAATTTGTTTTTGTGACCATATATTTATACTAGCAGACCCTCTAGCATCATTGTGTCTGTGCCATTACCTATTCAATTACATGTGTCACCTATCTATTTGATTTGGATTTAAAAAAAAAACACTCCAATTTATATAAATTTACACTTTTAATGGAATATCTTGCTAAAACATCTGAATTTAAAACTGTGCTGCACAGATATAGTCCCAAAAATTAAAATTACTTCCAATAGAAGTAATATTTAAATTTTCCGGAAGTGTGTGTTTTCATTTTAAGATTGTTAAAGAATAAAAAAAAAATTATTAAAAAAAAAAAAAAGCTCAATTATTTAATGTTTATGATTTTGCACATTAGAAAAACTGAACTTACTTTTAATTAAAGAATTTTAATAAGTAATCTAATTTTTTTTTTTTCTTATCTGTAGAGAATATAAAAATATAAAATAAGTAAAAAGCATTTAAAGAAACAAAAATATAAATTTGTTTTGAATCATTACCTTCTTCTATATTCAATAGAAGAATTTTCAACTTCCCGTTTTTGGTGGATTTACGCATTTTGAGTGAACCAGAATTTTGAATTTGACCGTTTTTAGAAAATGTCTGTCTGACAAAAGTTTTATGTAGCAGCTCTAGTTCAAGAGTTAATCCACAGAATTTCATATAAATTTATGCATAGTTGTGTATTAACAAAAAAAAAAAAGTGGCCATAGACTTTTGGTGCAAATTACTCAATAGGTGGCTCTGCTATACTGTGATTTCTCCCATTTAAAGGAGGACTATATCTCTTCTACTGTGTACAATTAAAAATAAAATTATACTTTTAAAAAAATTAAAGAACATGCTTTTATTGAAATGTGAACTAAAAAGCATAAAATATCTAAATTTATAAAATTAAATTGCAGGGTGAGAGAATCGTGTTAGTGACACACCATAATATTTACATATTTTTAAATCTTTAATGAATAAATAATTTAGAATTAAACAAAAACCATTTTTTAAAAATCTCCCCTGACTAGGCTTGAACGTTAGACCTTTAGGTTTGTAGCCCAGAGCTTTACCTCACAGCCACAGCGTTCATGTAGGGAAAGTCTTTTTTTACAACATAGATTTTTTGTTTGCTCCCAGAGCCGTTACAAACATACATACAGATGAAGCTAATAAAAGCGTGTTAAAAAAAAGACTAAATATGTCACAGGGCTATTATGAAATATGTTTATTTAATTTCTGTGCATATTGGCCAATAGAGGATGCTGTTATGCTGCAATTTTCCCGTGAATGGAGAAATTATCTCGTATTTATTTGTGTATAATTACACAAAATTTGGTATGTGAGAGGGCTATTTTTATGAAACATCATGTTGATTCAATTTTGGTGCATATTGGTCGATAACTTGCTATACTATGTTGCAATTTACCCTGTGAATAGGAAGGCTAAATCTCAACATCTATAACATTTAACTGCATTTAACTTGATATGCAAGATAAATAATAAGAAAACGAAAGCTGGCGTAATTTGGGTGTATATTGACCAACAGATGTCACAGTTGTTCCTCACTTTCTATGATTCTTCAGTTGATCTCACAATCTTTTGATTAAAATTGCACTAAACTCCATATCGAAAATCTTTATTGTGCGGAGCTATTATTAAGTTTCTTCTGTGCATGTTAAACAGCGTGTAGCTTTGTTATGTATAGTGATATAAAAGAAAGTTTCGTAATGGCCATAATATACTAAGCCATTGAAGCTTTTAGATTTTTTTTCTTTGCTTCTTTCTTTTATGTTTTCTTATAAATGTCTCAAAAGAAAGTATTGGATTCATAAAAATTTTCTACATTTGGTTTTTGCTGGATTTAAACATTTTAAGAGGTCCAGAACCTGGCTTGATCAATTTTTAAAAATTTGTGTTTGTGTATGACAAAAATTCTGTTCAACTGATGTCGGCCTTATTTAGGTGTATATCAGCCGACAAGTGGATCTGCTATTATGATTTTTCACAAGCCTATATCTCAGCATCTATTGATTAAAATTGCACCAAACTCCATATGTAAAATATTTATTGTGTGAAACTATGGTTAAATTTTTGCACAATTTAAACACTAAGTGGTGTGTGATGGCCACAATATATACGTTTTCTTGTGAAAATAACCAACTCTTCAACAATGATTATATTAGTAAAATATTTTGTTTCATTTTTTTTTTTTTTATACATATCAAGCACACATTTTTTAGTACTGTAAAAAATGTGTAAATGATAAGTTTTTGTTATATAATTTTGGACAAAACCTATATTTTTGTGACAAATTGCAAGTGTAGGAATGAGTATGTTAGACTTAAGTTTTATTCTTCATTGCAATATTGCACAAATAAATAGAATGCTAAATAAATATGCTTAAGTAAATTATATTTAAAATGTGTTTAAAAGAATAAAATATGAAAAATGTTTATATTTTATTGTTTTAAAATTTATATTTTATTGTTTTAATTGTTTTAAAAAAGAAAAGAAATATACAACACAACAAAAAACAAACTTAATGCCAGATATCCGGTCCGGATATCCATATCCGGCAGGCAAAGGAGCTCCGGATATCCGGTATCCGGCAAAATCACTATCCGTTTCATCCCTATATAGAAGGTTCTCATTTTGAATATTTGATTTGCCTTGTGATGTATTAAGAGCTCTCCAAATATCACTTTTTCTGAGTATAAATAAATATTTTTAATAGCCATATGATATATTTATATTCACCATATTCATTTTTATTCCTAAATCATAAAGGTGGTGATGCTTTCAAAGTTGGTAGACTAAAGCAGTGCTGCTACAGTACCTGGAATGCAGGGAAAACTAGAGAATTTCAAAATTTATTACAGTAACAAGGAAAATTTAGAGAACTGTGAAATTTTTTGGAAAAACATTAAAAAAAAATTTTCCAAAAAATTTATATCTGTAACAAAAAAAAAAAAAAAAAAACATACTAATATTATATTGCACGTAGTAGTGCTGGGCGATGTTGACATTTCTTAAATCGATATATCGTTCGTCTAAAATACCGATATCAGGATATATCGATTTAATGCAGCGTTACAATTGTAGAGTATAATCCCAACACGTAAGGACTTTTAGCAGTTTTCTTTAGAATGTAGAGACAGTTTATAGTTAGTTTGTTGGGTTTAATGTCTCAGTAGTACAGCGTTACAATATAAAAAGTTTGGTGTTAGTTTGAACCAAAACTTGGTACTGAAGTAGCTGCAAACACCTCATGGTTTAACTTTTAACCATCATTTGTTAATTTTAGATAAACCAAATATTAGTATTATGGGAAAAAAAGAAAAATTTGCCGAGATGGGGATTGAACTGAAGATCTTCTTGTCTCAAGTCAAACACTCTGACACTGTGCCACACTTTTTTGCCCACTTATTATATTTCGTTGATTTTCATAAAAGGGATTAAATTTTCTAGGGTCTTATCTTAACCCATAAGTGAATTTTTGCTCAAAATTTGCCATTTAGCCTATGTTTCCGACCTCTCTTTTAATTTAATCTTGGGTTGGTTTCAATAGAAATTTTACTGATTTATACTTACCTTGTGAGTGGATGTATGGTAGTTCCAATTTTGGTGCAACTTAAATTCAATTGCAGGAAGTAGAAAACTTAAAAATGAGGTGGAGCCATATAATGGTATTCCTTATAACATTATTCCATATATAGTCGGATATAAAATTATTAGAGCGCTAGCAATATTTTCTATATAAAAAATGTACACTTAATACTGCTCTGTAAAATAAATTCTTGTCAAATCATGTTCTTAGTCCGTCTAAGAAACAGCCTTCTGATAAAGATATAATACTTTAATACTAATTATTATAAAATTATTCATTATTTTCCACAGTTCAAAATTTATACATCAGTATAATTAATATAGCGCAGTTTTGTTTTATCACAAATTATATTATATGGACTCGTTACGTGACATTTCATGAGTAACATTCAGAACATTTAAAACACCCCAATTTACTATTATTATTTTAACTAATTGATAAATTCGGAATTTTACTATTTCTTACTACTTTGTAATGCACTAAAATATTTATATGCCCCACTTACATGCGAATAAATTGCAAAATTGCTAGTATCAGCAGAAAATTGCTAATTAAGAGGAGCACTTCACACATGTTATTAAATTTCTAGTGCCTTGAATCTCCTAATAAATATAATTCTTAATTAAAATTTTCTAAAATATAATTCTTTTTAAAAAGTTTACGAGATTTACTTTTTTGTATTGAAATTTTAAACTGTTTACTTATTTTAGATTAAATTACATGAAATATTACAAAAGACAAAAAGACTTAAATAGCTAACTCAGTATAGGGAAATAAATTTGATAGAAAGAACAATTTGGTGCATTTGAAGAGGAAAAAAAAAAAAATCAATTTTCACAGCATTTAAAATTATTTTTAAATACTCATACTGTTCGAAATACCCATACCTTCGAGTACGCATAACCTTGAAATATGCATACCTTCCAAATAAATAAAAATTAGATATTAAAATAATCATATCTAAAATAACGCCCTTGTTTGAATAAATTTATTTTTGGCAATATGACAATGTCGTATTCTGTACTAATATTAATGACTTTAATGAAGAAATATTATTAATTACATAAAATATTAATAAAGAATAGTTAATTCCCTTATCTAATAGACATAAACTGGGATTTCTTATTTATAAATTATACGAACTGGCAAAAAATATAACATAAAATAGCAGAAGAAAGTACTAATATTGATAAAATAAATCTCTTGTAATCAAACGAATTTTGAATGAATGAATAGTCCCATTTCATCTACCCAAACTTAACCGGAATGCTTGTATCAGAAATCAGAATCGATTTTCATTTTGCTTCAGCACATGCGTTAAAACCGCAATCATGGCTCATCGAAAGAATGCATCTTTTAAACCGATATTCTCTTGCGTTAAATCGATATTTTATTTTACATTGATATAAAGCCCAGTCCTAGTACGTAGTAAGTGAAATCATGTGTTATTAAGTTATTCGTCATTTGTACCAAGTATGTTGTTTAAAGATCAAAACTTAGAATCCTAAATTTACTTAATGAAATAAAATATTTAAATTAATTTTTTTCAAAAAAAATGTTCGCTGAGTTAAAAGGTGACATATTCAAAGAGTAATGTTCAAAAAACAGAAATCGGAAAACTTCATTTTTGAGTAAGGTATCCTTGTAAAACAAAGCAACGAATATCCCATAGGATAACATAGGAAGGAAAGAGGGGGAAATCTAACTAATGTGCAGACATAAGGTATTTCACCCTTACTTTTGTAAGACTAATTCTGTAAGGAGACACTCAGACAGTATTGTTGGTTTACTTTTTTTTTTTAAGTTATTAAAACTATCTAATTAAAAATTCAAATGATTCACATTACAATTTGATTGCAATCAGTGCATGCCTGTCAGATTTATTACAAGGTTATTCAACAAAATGCACTACAAAAAAGAATATTAATTCTTATGGTGAATAATAAAAAATTTTACTAGTTAATACCCGTCAAAATTTGACTGATGATATGCAACTAAAATCTTCTCACGGCATAAAGTTTAAAACACCCTCGCTTTAATATTTCGCACCCTTGCTTTAATATTTCACAACAACTTATTTTCATATATTCTCCATTTTTTGCTTATAGAAAGTATGATTTTGTGTATCTGTTTCTTCTTTTATTACTAAAATTAAGTTATCTTTGAGTTTTGCTGATAATTTCAGACTTTTTGACTATTTCCCATTTTCATCTCTGACTTTAGTTTAATAATTCTGTTCTTCTATTCTTAGTCTTTTCATGGGAAAAAAAATGTTTGTGGATTTGAAAAAAATTTAATACATATATTCCTCTCCTTAATGCAAGGAAAATAAATGACAATTTTTAAATCCCCTCCCAAAAAACTAATAGTTACAATATTATAATAGCATTGCACAAATAGTGTACATGTGTATGTAGTTATATGTGTCTGTTTTAGATTGATTTCCATTACTATTTATTTAGATTGTTAATTTAAAAAAAAATGTTTTCAGTTTTTTTTTTTTTTTTTTTTTTTTACAGTTAATATTGTTGTAAGTTTATGATTTTAAGATTTGTTGTTTTACTTTATTGATTTGTTTGTTTTTCAGGCTGTTAATTAATAGATCTGGTTTCTTTACATTAGTGTATTTCATCCACTGATATTTTTTTTTTTTTAAATCTTATTGGTCATTGGTGTTTCAGTGATCTTGTATCTGTTGCTTGGCTTCTACTATGCTAAATAGATCATCTTTATTATATCATACTTGCCAACTCTCCCGATTTCGGCGGAAGACTTCCGAATTTTCGATCTATCTCCCGATTTTCCTATCGGAAGTTAAAAATTTCCGATTTATCATAAAAGAGAGAAAATTACAAAATAGTTCGTAATAGAGGAAAATTAAACAATGTTCATTACAAAAAATATTAGGCATGTAATTTTTTCGAGAATTCGCAGAAATCTGCAGTTGTTTTTTTTTTTTTTTTTTTTTTTCATATTTCATTCAATTCTACGAATTAATTTCTGCCGCGTTCAAAAAAATCACGGATATCGTTCGTTTATACAAAAGAAACCTCATTAATGAGTGACGATCAAATGCTCTACAAAAGCCTCCCGATTTTTAATCTTTTTCCATCCACAACATGAATGTCAATATTCATTTTTAAGTTGCTTTATGAGATTCTAGAACCTTTAAAGAAATAGAAATGTTAAATATTTCTAGCACATCTAGGTAATTATTTTTTGCCCCCCCCCCCCCCCCCCCTCCTTTTTTCACATCTCCAAGTAGCGATCTGCAATCAAGTGTTCTGCAGAAGCCTTTTGTTTCCCAATCTTTCTCTATCCACAACATAAATGACAGCATTCATTTTAAACTTGTTTTGGTAGATTCTAGAAATAGAATTGAAAGAGTTATTGAAAATTTTTTCTGCTAATTTCTAATTTTATCCATAGTTAAGTTTCCAAAAATTAAGTATGGAAATATGTGTACTTCGTATTTAAAAAAAAAAAAAAAATCTCCCTAATTTTGAACATTCCTATTTCTCATTTTTTAAGGTTGGCAAGTATGTTATATATATATATAATGAAAATTTTGTCATCACGATAACTCCCGAAATAATACTCCAATAGAGGTCTGCACGGGCGTGGCTTCCGGCCCGGCCCTCGGGCCGGGTTCGGGCCGAATTTTTTTATTTGCTCTCGGGCCGGGCTCGGGCTTAAAAATTTTTTTCAAGCTCGGGCCGGGCCGGGCTCGGACTCAGTTTTTTTTGTGTATATTCGGGCCGGGCCGGGCCTGAGTGAAATTTTCTCCGGGCCAGGCCGGGCCTGAATGAAATTTTCTCCGGGCCGTGTCGGCCCGAATCTTTTTCTAGTTTCCTCGTTAATCAACGAAAAAGGAAAATGATAAAATATTTCTTCAGTCATTTATTTTACGTAATTTTGCAGTCTTGTATGTCACATAAAGTTCTATTTTGTTAAAAAAGTGTCTGTAACGTCAATGTCTATCAGTCTGCCTGTCCGAAATCTGATTTCTCGCAAATATTTTATAATGCCTCTAAATTAATATATTTTATTTAAAGTAATATTAGATGGTTTCCTATTCAAAATAGTATGCATGTCACTACCAGTTTGCGTACATGTACATAACAAAAGAAATTAGGTACATTACTGTGTATAAGGTTTTGTTTCTTATGATCTGTTGAGTTTAGGTGGTATAAAGGCTATAAAAGTCTTTCCGCTGTAACTTTTTCTCTAAGGCTCCTTTTCCTTTTCTCCAGTGGACGAAAGTAGCATCATTTTTATCATGGGCAAAAGCAACTTTTCTATTGAATATGGTTGGATTAACATTAAAGTTTTGTTTACCAAAGCATATGAAAGATTCGGATACATTATGGTATATAAGAGAAAATGGTTGAAAGTGCATTTTCAGTAGTATTAACCATTTTAAATACCTTCCTATATTGTTTGATGAATGCTAATATTTTCGATTTTACTTTCTGTTTGTCTTTGTGCCTTGTCTATAATAATAAATTTCTGTTTATATATAATTGTCTTGTAAAATTTCAGCAGTTTTGTTAAAGAATGTACTATTGTTTGATTATATACAACCTCTGCAAAACACATACTAAAAATTTTTTTATGAAAAGGCATTTTTTTTTTTTTTTTTTTTTGTTATTTTACATATTTTTGAATCGGGTCGGGCCTGATTTTATAGTTTTTTGTCCGGGCCGGGCCATAAATCGTTAAAAAATAAACGAGCCGGGCCGGGCCCGGGCCGCATTTTTTTACTTTATAACGGGCCGGGTAAGTAAAGTTTTCGTACGGGCCGGGCCCGGGCCTCGAAATTCCGGCCCGTGCAGACCTCTGTACTCCAAATCTAATCAAATTTGGACAGTGAACTGATCTTATAAATATCTTGGATGAGTTCGTTAACCAAGTTGCTCTACCATTTTGTTTTCAAGTGGAGACCACTTGATGTTTTCAAATTCAAATTGTAAAAAGTGTATTCCGAATTTGTTTGAATTTTGATGTATACATAGACTATATAAGTGTCTCAATGAAGTTTATTAATGAACGTGTCTGCCATTTTTAATAAAGTGGCAGATATCTTAAGTGAAGCGGGGCCACTTGAAATAAGGCTACCACTTGAAAATTTAAAATCACGATAACTTCCAAAATAATACTCCAAATCAGACCAAATTTGGACAGTGTCTTAACTTGTGTTATGAATATCTTGGATGAGTTTCTTAACCAAGTTGCTCCACCATTTTGTTTTCAAGTGGAGGCCACTTGAAAATTTCATATTCAAATTGTAAAAAGCGTATTCCGAATTTGTTTGAATTTTGATGCATACATAGATTATATGAGTGTCTCAATGAAGTTTATTAATGAACTATGGGTTTTCTCGCCAAAAGTCGCTAAGGGGAAAAGTTGCCAAATTTGGCGTCAAATCCATTACCTGCCACCTTATTGGAGATTTTTAGTGCGTTTTTAAAGGGAAATTTGGGCTATTTTAACGCGAAAACAAATAAGAAATGCAGAAAATTAACATTTAATCAACTTACTAAGCCTCTTTAAAAGAATTTCTACAAAAAAAAAAAAAAAAAAAAAAAAAAATTCAAATTTGCAACAATATCTTAGATTAATTAGTTCACTGAGCAACTTTCTCTGCCATTTTGATCCAAGTGGCAGCCACTTAATTTTTCAACACGATGACTTTTGAGACTCTGAATTATTTCCAACTATATTTGTACAGTAGTCTTATCTCACAAATGCATTTGATATATTTGTCAACTTGGCCCACCATCTTGTTTCCAAGTGCCAACCACTTGAAAATTTTTAATTTACATAAAAAGGTATTTATGAACCGATTAACTTAAAACTCCATATGTAGATAGCATACATCAATATTTCTACTAATTCGTTAATAATTTGTAGCCGCCATTTTGAAACAAAATGACGGCTACCTGATAAGGAAAAAGAAATCTACCTACCCTTCCGAATAAGCCGGAAGGACTTGTTTTTTTGTCAAGTCAGTAGACACCCTGGTTATCAGTAACTCAGAAACTAATCTCCATTTTGACGAAGTGCGGGTAGGGGAGCAGTTCATGTTGAAAGTATTCACGTTCACATTAACGATTTTCGACTGTATATACATATTTATGTTACTGTTAAAGCTCGAAATCCGTTAATGTGCAGATTACCTAGCTAATCTTCAGATTAACTAAAATGACCCGTTAAAGTGCAGAATCAAGAGTTTTCTGCTTTTTAACTAGGTAATCTGCACATTAGCGGCTACTGTATCGTTAAAGTTCAAATGTTTGTTTCGAGCCTTAGTGTTTTTTACATTAACTATGACGTCAAACAGTCATGTGATAAAGATACGCGAATGGCAGGGCTCGATTAACCTTACAATTGAGAGGAAGCACAAATCCATTTGGGGGCCCCCACTGACTTCTTGGTCTAAAGATTCATACAAACATCTCGAAAAAATGAAAATTTTTTCATTAAATTTTGTAGTTACCTGGAATTGAGGACAAGTAAATTCGCTTAAAACATAGACAAACAAATTCACTTAATTTTTGTACCAAGATATAAACTGGTGAAAGCCTATATTCACCACAATATATGAAATTATTCCATTATAAATAAATAATGTGTAAAAGCTTTATTAGCATATATCCTATATAATCTAGAAATGATAGTTGTGCAGTCAGGTAGGACTGTGACGTTTTATAATGAGACAATGCTTTTAGACAACAAGCTTACAATTTGGGGCCCATTTTTTTGCTTAATTTGGGGCCTTTTCAAAATTTTCCACGGGAAGCACATGCTTCTTGTGCCTATTGGGTAATCAGGGCCTGCGAATGAGCTTCAAACATAAATTAAAACTTTTACCCCTTCTGCTCCGCTATGGTAAACGGTAAACGTAAAACATGGATGATCGAAGCCATGATTAGGTTTCTTATTATATGACCAACACAAAATTTAAAGTAACAAGTAAGTTATAATTGTTTTAATTTTGATTTTATTTCTTCTCTTTTTTAATACTGTCAATATAAGTTTGAAAAGGGTCTGCATTTTATTAATGAAATCTAATCTTAATTAAAAGCTCAAAGATGCATTATTTTTTAACTCTTAAAAATATTATGACATTATTTAATAAATACTTAATATGAAATTTTTGTGTTTTTTTTAGCATTTCATTACAATATTTTTTTTTTTTTTTGTTGTTGTTGTTGTTTGTTTGTGTTGTTTTGTTTTTGTTTCTCTCAATTTCAAGTTTCCTTCATGTATCTTGATTTTATATATATATATATATATATGTATATTTCACTTTTATTATTTTTGTTGTAGTTTATCACATAAAATGTGTTAATATATATATATATATATATATATATATATATATATATATATATTATTTTTTTTTTTTTTTTTTTTTGTAAAATTAATATATTTGCTAAACTTGTACAGATATATGTATGCTGCAAAATATAGGGTTTAATAAAGCATCGGAAAACTGTTATTTTAATTTTCATGCGTTCTAAAAAATATTAAAGCAGTTTTAATTATTTGAAGTACTTCTTAAATAATGCTTCTGATTTGTCTAATTTAATATTTCTTTCGCAAATTAAAAAATCGGTGAATTTCATTGTGGCTTCGTGGCTTCATTGTTGTTCATCTGCTTTGAAATTTTGCATTTTTAAATCCATATGGTTCCTGTTCTGGTTGTGGCAGGCTGGGGGAGTGTTGCCGGCGTAAAACTAGTGTAACCCCACAGGCAAGTCACAAGTCTTGCCGCCTGCCTCCTTCTTCCTATCTTGTGTTTCTTGGGTTGTTTTTTCATTAATTTTGATAAGTTTATGGTTTTAAGTTAAGATTTGTTTTTTTTTTTACTTTATTGATTCGTTTGTTTTTGCAGACTGTTAATTAATAGATCTGGTTTCTTTACATTAATGTATTTCATCCACTGATGATTTTTTTTTTTTTTTTTTTTTTTTTTTTTTTTTTCTTATTGGTCATTGGTGTTTCAGTGATCTTGTATCTGTTGCTTGGCTTCTAATATGCTTAATAGATCATCTTTATTATATATATATATATATATTTTTTTTTTTTTTTAATAGTAATATCAATATAAGTTGTTAATAAAACATTTTTTTTTTTTTTTTTAATGGTTAAATATTTTTATTTTGAAAAGATATCGTTACTGTATTACAATTCTAACATTCTTTTATAAAATAGAATTTATTGAAAGATATTAAAGATATTATATTTTATATTAAAAATGCATAACACCTTCAAACTTATATTGACAGAATAAAAAAGATGAAATAAATAAAAAATGAAAACAAATATAACTTTAAAGGGCATAAAAATTAAAACACATACAGATTAAAATAAGTAAAGAGAGAAAGAAAAGAAAACTTTTTTTTTTGTCCCGAATGAAAAAAATACAACACAGCGTGCTGAAAAATTACAACACCAGATATCTTATTTTCACTTTACGAGTGCCTAGTAGGTAATGTACAGATTAATGAGTGTCTAGTCGGTAATGTGCAGATTATGTAGGTAATTTGAGAAATGAAACAATTTTCCTCACTTTTAACAGAACGTGCTAGTTAATGTGCAGATTAACTGATTTCTGCACTTTAGCGGTAACATTTATGCCAATAAAATAATTTAATCCATGAATTTAGAACATATTTAAATCTATCATTATCTGTAATTGCCATTTTAACTGATTTTTGTATCTTCAAGTTATTTTCTGAAAGTCCAAAGTTATAGGTAAACAGTAAAATTGATAGTATTCATTCACAACCCCTTCCCCCCCCCCCCTTTTTTTTTTTTTTTTTTTTTTTTTTTTTGTATTGTTGCTGCTTTCTAGTAGTTAAGTAACTTAAATGGTAGATTTTTTTAATGTATAAATGTGTCTATTTAGGTCCATGCTCATTATAGTCAGGGTACTTTTAGAACTGGCCCTTTGCATCAGATCAGTCTGGTAGGAACTGTACATGAAGAAGTAGGTGGTTATTTTCCTGAATTTTTAAGTCTGTTAGAAGAGAATCCATTTCTTCAGATGACAATGCCTTGGGGCCCTCTTTCAATTGTACATATGAATCCTCAGGAAAGCAATGACGGGCCTATTCTGTGGGTTCGACCTGGAGAACAACTGGTACCTACAGCTGATTTGTCCAAGTCTCCATGTAAAAGAAAACGGTAATTGTTCTATTTCTTGCTTTCTTTTCTTATATATTTTTTCAACCTTTTGATTTACCTTGGCTGTAATGGCGACACATATGATACATATTATTATCAATCGTCCTTAACTGTCTTTTTCACATAGTGATGATTAAGTGCACTTAAAAGAATTAACAGTTTGATAAAGTTCTGACAGTTTCAATGTTTATATTCTTTTTCACATTATTTTATAGTGTTATTTATACTAGTCTTGTAGATATAAAGTGTATAATGATTATTATAAGATGTGTTTGGAAGAAAACTGACAGAATTTGTTATTTATATCAGGGGTGATTGTCATCAGATAATTGTTTCATTTTCTTACCCAGATTTCCAGTTTTCCTGATAGTTAGTTAAACAAGATAAATAAGACTACAGGGGTGCAGAATATGTCCGAACGCCCGAACGAGGTTCGGGGGAAATTTAAACTAACTGGGGGAATTCTGAATATTTTTTTAAGAGAAAATAAAAATGTAAATAAAAAAAAAATATTTGCTGCTTTGAAGTTCTTATAATATACACTAACAGCGATATTTTTATGTTACACTGTATACTTATTCTCTTAAAGATTTATTACATAGAACAAGTGACTTTGTATAGCAAAATAGATTTTTGCATTATTGAGGGAAATTTATACTGTGTTTGGGGGAAATTTCCGAGGTTTGAACATTTTCTGCACCGCTGTAAGACTACAATCAGGGGTCGATCCAGGTTTTATTTTTTGGGGCCCATTTTTGTGGAAATTGAAATATTTTTGTGAACAAATAATTATGATATAGAAGCTTCAATTTTATGTATATCAAGAAAATTGCACTGTAATAAGTAAATGCAATATTTTGATGTAGAAAAAAAATTATAAAAGGATCATTTATACCAAACAAAACTTATGAAATGACTGTTTTTAAGAATCTTAATTTTGTGAAGGTGCCTATTTTGAGAAGTGGAATTTTGTGAAGGGGCAGGAAAACGGCCCCAGTTTTTCCCTGGATCAACCCCTGACAATATCAATTTCATATGACTACTAAACCTAATTAAATTCACAGTGAAACCCCGATCTTTCATTCCCTCATCCATCGTTTTCCAGTATTGATTGTTTTATTTCTATGGTCCCTGCACAAATTGTATTTAAATAATGTTAACGATACCTGCATATATCGTTCTTCAAACCGTCGTTTTCCCGCATTCATCGTTGTAAAGTTTTTATTCTGACCTGACCTTGTAAAAATTTTCTCCCAAAGATCAAGCGGTTCCATATGGCATACAAACTGGAATTATTCCTTTCATCCTAAAATAACTCTTTTCCCCATTTCCATGGAGGATCAAAATTGTGATGCCATGTCTCAGGACCATCTTATCTATTAATTTTGTAAATTTAGCATGGCAGGAAGTAACCTCTACAGAAATCCAGAAAATTGCTTTGTGAAAGGCTGTTACGTGCGAAAAAATGATGAATACCAAACAGAAAGTTATAAAAAAATGATGATGCTGATGAAAAGTAATTGCGTGCAGCGCAGGATGTGTCTGGTACAAAATTTACTGATAATATTGGCATTAATCAAGATGTTTCGACATAATGTAGCTTAAAGCATAGAAGAAATGTGTAACTTAAAAAAATGAAAATAATAACGAAGAAACAGAGGATAATTTTCACGCTGATGAGGCTGAGCCTATGCCTGTGCCAAGTGTTTGACATAATTATAGCATTTGAAAATTCACGAACTTTTATATAAACACATGATATTACAGAAAAGGGCCAGAAAAATGTTGTCAATTTGGAAAAATTCCGGTTTAATATATGAAATGAATGAAAAACATAACATAGAATTACTGATTTAAAAAAATAAATTTTACTTAATGTTCTACAACATTGATTTATTTCTTTGACTGTTTGGAAAATAACAAATTAGTTTTTATTAGTAGTATACTGTATCTGTTGTGTGTATTAATTCATAAACATTGTTTTCTTCGTGTTTTGATTTTAGCCCACATTCATCATTTTCCCACTTTTGTAAATTTTTTTCATGCACCCCATGGAAAACGATAGATCGAGGTTCTACTGCATAGCTGCCAAGTTTTCTTGATTTTCAAATTTTCCATTTATTTAATTTTTTTACACATCCAAAAAAATAATAACAATAATAATAATAATAATAATCTAATATTTATAAATTATATGCAGAAATCTTATTTATATTCATAAATTTTCATCTTTAGTCAAAAAAACATGATGAAATTTGTTCCAAAATATTAATAATATCTTGCAGTTTCTTTTGCAAAGTTAATTCCTGATAAAACTGGGAGTGTGCATGTCTACATTATTGTTGCATCACATATTTATTTATGAAAATAAACTTACTGCAAATTGTATGCTTGTTATCTTGTAAAAAGTATTAATATATTTTTATTTGACTTTAAGAATATTTAAAAAATGAGTACTACTAAGAAGAAGCACTATAAGTAAATATTTCACAATGTATATATCATAGAATTTACTTTTCTAAAGAAGTCAATTATAAATTCACATCATGCTTACTATCCTATTTGTTCTTCAAGCTTTAAATATTTAAAACTGAGTTTACTGGCTTATCTTATAATCAGTGCCTAAAATTTTCCTTGATAAAATAATTATTTATGCTGTGCCTACTATATAGAGAGAATCTTCTTGATTTAAATGAAATCTTCCTATTTTTTGAGCTCAATCTTCTTTATTCTTCCTGCGAAAAGTTGGCAAATATGCTACTGTAATATTTTTTTTTTTTATAATGAGAGGATTGAACCTCTGCAATAAAGTATATTCTCTCCCTATACAAAAACTTTTCTCTCTAAAATTTTGAGTATTTTTTCATGAATTCACAATCATCCCTGTTATATGGCTGTAATAGATCAAATTGCCCATTTGCCATTTTTTATTTACCAGCCATTGAAGATCTAATTATTTCTCTCCCCCCCCCCTCACTGTTTATTAAAGGCAGAGAAGAGAATAAAAAGATTTTTTTTTACTCAATCCATGCCTTTAACAAATCAAGAATTAAAGCAGTGGCATTAGAAGAGCACTAAATTTAACTCTGTTTCCAATCAAATAAAAGGAGATGTTTTTTCCAACCCTCTTCATTCTAGAGAGTTTGAAAAATGAGATTGAATTTGACTTTGGTCCTGAAAAGTGATTTTAAGTCTTTTTCTGGCAACTGAGAGACATTTGTATTGGATCCCATAAAAGAATGGGGAAATTCCTTATCAGGAGACGAGCTGCAATTGCTTTGCTTCATTTTTTTATATTGGAGATATGGTCCAAAATACTGATAACTTTTAACAAACTATGTGAACATTCATTTATAGTATTGCTGTAGTATTTCCATTCATTTGTATATTCAACATCATCATTCAGCTTAAAAAGTTTGCTGAGACATTTATTTTAAATTTCATTATGATTTAATGTATATTGCTTCAGGGTCGTTATTTTGTCCATTTTTTTGTCAAAAGTCCGGGACGCTGGACAAAACTGGAAAAAAAACCACACGGAACTGGACAAAATAAAATCCATTGAACTGTACATGTTCAGTGCATAAAAGTATTCTGTTAAAACAATAAATTGCAATTTTAACTTTAAATTAGCAATTTTAGCGATAGAAATATTTTATTAAAAATTAATAATTTAATTAATGAAAAGTGTAATTTCATCTTAATCATGATTAAAAAAAAAAACATGAAGAAAATTTTAATTACATTGGTTATGTACAGTTTGTAGATGTAACAAAGTAAATCTGTTGTATTGGACTATTATAATATTATCACACTGGATATTAAGAGAAAAAAAAGGTTTTTTAATGCTATATCTAAATCTTTAAAAAACAAAAGAAATAGACACGGCTATTTAACCAGAAAAAGATTTCATGCATAATGTTATCTTCAGTACATAATGTTGACAATAAAAAAAAAAAGAAAAAAAGAACAACCTAATTCATAGAAGCATTCTAAGCACTAGTATTTCACGATTATCTACCACTACACTTTACTTAATTTTTCAATTGCTTTTTCATTTTACACATGTGATACGAGTACCTCTTTTTCTATTGTTAAAATCAAAACATAGTTTCCCTGATTCATATTTTTAAAGTCACAAATATGGATGCTTGGTTAAAATCATCAATGAACAAAAGAATAGAAAATAAAACTGAGGATAACAAAGTTAAGTAAAAGAAATCAATGGTATCCAAAGAATTAACTTTCGAAAAAGCTAAAATAGTGCTTGCCTATTTTCGCTAAAATGCTAAAGTAATTTTTTTGACAGGTTAAACCCTGAATTTAAAGCTCAATTAAATGAGGCATTCAGGTGCCATCATGTTTTAAATCATTTTCAGACTATATAATATTACAGAATTTTTCGTTATTTCCCTATAAAAAAAAAACTATAAATGCTAGATTCACCATAATGTATATGAAGTTTCAGCTGAATTGATTAAGGAATTTAGATGCAATCACACTTTAAATTATCTGAGGCTATAATGATAAAGAATTTATCTTTGTGTCCCGGCTAAGGGGAAAAAAAAAAAACTGTGCTAGATTCTCCAAGATATATACAGTTTGTGCTGCAATAACCTATAACATATGTATGTACCAATTTTTAGCTCATTTGAACAAGGCATTTAGACAATATTATGTTCACTCTACACATATATGCATACATCATTGTAAAATAGCAAACATGAACTCATGGAATCTCAAAACATGTAGATACACCAACATCACAAAGTCAACTTTTTGTCATGATTATAATACTTTCCTTACATATGTATTTTCAGAAAGTAAAAAAAATCCATGAAACATATCTGAACCATTCATTTCATCATGCTTAAGAGGGGACAATACCTAATCTTGCCGGCAGCCTTCGCCCATGTTATTCTATGGGAAAATTTGTTGCTACAATTACACATTACCTAATGAATATTTTTAAATGCTGTTTTTGCAGTCAGAAAATTCATAACTGTTAAATGAGTACTCATTTTTGAAAAATTCATTTTTTTTTTTTTTTTAATTTTTTCATTTTAATTTTGAGTTCAAAAATGTGATTTTTCACAAAATGCATTTTTCTCATTTTCTAATCGCAAAATGAAATACTAAAATTTTAAAAAATCAATTTTTGGAAAACAAGCACTAATTTAACGCTTATGAATTTTCTAAATGTGAAAACAGAATTGAAAAATATTCATTAGGTAATGATGTAGTTGAAAGCAATAGGGGAAAAAGGGGGAATTGAAATTTAAACTATAAATTATCACTTTTGCATCCAATCCACCCTTAGAAAAATAGATTATTTATTTAAATTGATTATCAGGAAAAACGGCAGTTTTTCGAGTGACGCAAGCGGAAGGACAAACTGAACGCTGCGAACTCATATATACGGCTAGTTTGACATCAAAGAGTTTTGTAAAAGCCGACACTTAATATCTCAGCAAATATGCCATATTTTGTTCGGATCTTTTCAAAATAGTCTTTTATCTTCTGTCTTAATCTATCCTGAAAATTTTACATTTCTACATGCAGTATGTTTTGAGATCTGAATCTCAATTTAAAGCCAAAAAGGGAAAATGTGTGTTGTAAGGTTGTAATGGACTAAATTCATGAAAAAATATCTCTAAAACCGCACGAACGATTTTAATTTAATTAATATATGTTGTTAATGGGATCTTTCTGAATCTAGTAACGTTTTTGTTTTTTTCAGGAAAATTCTTGTTTTTTGTAAAAATTGCTTTAAAAATAGAACTATATTACTCCGCCAAAATGCATGCTTTTATTCGGCGAAAATGTCGTAATTCGGTTCTTACTTTCAAGGTACGTTGGTTGGCTGACCAACGTGAATGCAGTCAATGAATTATTTAAACTTTCCTTTTTTTAACGCAAAAATACTTTATTACATTTTTTATATATTTATTGTATATATACTAAGTCAAATTCACTTAAATATATTTTCTCTTCTGCTATGAAAAAGATATTTTTGATTTCAAAATTTCATATTTAGTCAAAAAAGTATTTAGATAACATTTTAAATAAGGAAGTATTTTGCAATTTTAGATATTCCATTTTATCATAATAATGATGAATTTACAATTTTTTAAAGCAACAAATTTTTAATAATTTATAAACATCGATTTTATAGTAGCTCAATGATTTGAGATTCCTATTCATGTATCCTTCCGCACAGGGAATGGAAATAAACAGCAAATGGAGTTTTGGTGCCATCTTTTGTTTTTAATTTAAATTAAAACTTCAGACTTTAAAATGATACATATTTTAAATATTAGCATAATCAAACTAATTTTTTTATTATTATTTAAAGCTATAATGGCTAGGGAATGAAAGAGGGTATAAATACACTGTATATTAATTTAAAAAAAAAAAAAAAAAAAAAAAAAATCCATGAAAATGTAATTAAAATTCATGAAAAATGTGTCAAAACGTGTATTGAAAAACACGTCAAAATAAATAAATAACATTTTTACTTTGAAACCCATAATAATTTATTTAAAAAATATAATTCTTTCTTTCTTTCTTTTTTTTTTTTTTTTTAATTAATTAATTTCTGCATGAAAAATTCCATTTCATAAATATATTTAAAACTACAATAAACAAAAAACCCTTCTTTAATTTTAAATAATTATTTCTACATGTTTCTAAGCAATTAAAAGTTTTTTTTCTTTTTTTAAAGAAAAATAGCTTAAATATTGGAATGTATATGGTTTGATCATGAAGGTAATAATTTGGTCATCTAGTGGTGCCATCTCGTAGCTTATATTAAAACCATTACATTCATATATTTAATTTATTTTTCTTAAAAAAAAAAAAAAAAAAAAAAAAAAGACACTTTTATTGCTTAGAATCATGTAGAAATAATTATTTAAAATTAAAGGAGGGTTTTTTGCTTATTGTAGTTGTAAATATATTTATGAAATGGAATTTTTCATGCAGAAATTAATTAATTAAAAAAAAGAAAGAGAGAATTATATTTTAAAATAAATTATTATGGGTTTCAAAGTAAAGATGTCATTTATTTATTTTGACGTGTTTTTCAATAATTGCTATTTGACACATTTTTCATGAATTTTAATTCTATTTTATTTTATTTTTTTTTTTTTTTTTTTAATATACAGCGTATTTATCCCCTCTTTCATCCCCTAGCCATTGTTGCTTTAAATAATAATAAAAAAAATTAGTTTGATTATGTTAATATTTAAAATATGTATCATTTTAAAGTCTGAAAAGTAAATATATAGAATAAACTGTAACTGTATTTTAAAAAGAGATTTTTAATTTTTAAAAAGAAATATATATATAACTTGTATTTTACTTAACTTCTATTAACTTTAGTTGACTTATATTTTCCATAATTTTTTTTCTCCAAATGATTTTATCTTACTTTTAAAATTATAGAAATGTTTACATTGTTTAATTTGCATTTGTAATTCTCTAAGAAGAAACTTGCAAAATGTAAATTACGTAATTCTAACTTAAATTTGAAATTTCCCACTTATTCTTTTAAAGAGTTTGAGAATCCCGCTCAATATTTTTTTCTAGTGCGAAGCTTCTCCATTTTGTTTCCAAGTGGCAGGCTACTTGAAAATTTGTTAGCATGATAACGTTTGAAATACTGAATTAATTCAAACTAAATCTGTAGTGTGGATTTATCTCAGAAATGTATTTGTTATGTTCATTTGCCAACTTAATCTACCCTCTTGTTTCCCTGTGCCAGCCCACTGAAAATTTCAAATTTACATTAGAAAGGTTCTATGAACCGATTAGCTTAAAACTCCATATATACAAGCCTTCATTAAGAAATCCACCAAGTCCATTAATAAATTGTAGAATTAAAAAATTGTAGATTGTACAATTTTGAAAAAAAAAAAAATGGTGGCAACTTCATAATAAAAGATAAATCAGTTTACCCTTCCTAGGAGCCAGAAGGATTTGTTTTAATTTTTTGATGAATAACCCCTAAAAAGTAATGATATCAGTACAAAAAACCCTTAACGGGTTAAAAGTTTGTGATGCCGCTACTTTATGGCTATAAGAATTTGAAATATAAGTCTTAAAAATAATGATATCAAATTTTAAGTAACGCTTTGCAATTAGTTAAAATATACATAGATTTTCTTATTTGATCATTTAATTTCTACTTTTATTTATATTTATAATGCAAACGTAATATTTTTAGCTTCAAGATCAGACAGATATATAAAATACACTCACTGATGCTTTTTCCTTCACATTTCAAATTTAAAATAACAGTTTTAAAAGGAATGATATAAAAATTCCAGTGGCGCCTCGGTGTTATTTTAAAAGATTTGTTTTTAGATTCCATTAAGATTACTTTTGTTTTGTCTAATAAAGTATATTTACACATTGAAACAGTGCTTTTAACTTTCAAATATACTGTCAAATAATTATACTTTCACTGAGTTTGCATTATAAATTAAAATTATTTATTTCAATAAATTGATTTATCTTTTGCGTCACGCTATCCAAAACTGCAAGTAAAATCTGTGTAAATATTTTCTTTACGTCACACTACCTCTCAGGGTTGTTGATTTTTTTTATTTTTTTCAAAAAAATCGATTTTTTTGATTTAAATCTGATTTTTTTTATTTAAATCAAGATTTTTTTTATTTTAATGATTTTTATGCAATCATACATTATTGTACAACATTTGTATTTTATTATGTGTATATGTGTGTGTGTGTGTATATATATATATATATATGCACAATATACACACTATCAATTATTTTACTTAAATTATAAAAATATAAATAGTATTCTATTCCCATAGAAAAAATCCACGTAGGCATTTATTACCAATATTTTTATTCAACATGGTATCTTCGTAATAAGTGTAATTTTATGGCAATCATAAATGCGGTATGAGACACTCAACTTGTAACTTTGACTTGTAGCTACAATAATGTATTGAAATAAAGTAAAATCTTACCCACAGTATTGAACACATAAAATAACTTTGGAAAAGGATAATTCAATAGGAAAAATGACAAAACTGAAGCAATGGATTAAGAAAAAAAAATTTTTTACTCATAGTTTCTAATCAAAATAACAAGAATAGGGAATTAAAGGGAGAAAAAAAATATTATATCCTAAAAAATTCTTACTTAAGTTTAACAAATATCATTTGAATCAAGAAAATTTTTTCACACTTTATCCATTAACAGAATTCACATTTTCATTACCGTCTTAATACTTCCACTTATTCTTTTATCTTTTTTTATATTTCAGGGGTTTGTTCAGAGGCAAACCTGGGTCCATTGAAGGACCTTTCACAAAATTTTATATCTTAAAAAAGGACCCTTCACAAAATTATTTATCCCAAAACAGGACCCTTCACAAATTTTTTATCATAAAACAGGAAGACTCACAAAAATTTTTAGCCTAAAAAAGATACCTTCACAAAATTTTTCTCGTTAGACCTTTGATAAATCTCTCATTTTCAAAATTAATCTTCAGTGGAATGAACATAGACTGCCTGAATAACCGGACGTTTACTGCCTGAATAACCGGACGTTTTTGTTGTATTTCTCCCGAAAAGCTGATACTCAATTTCTAATTTATAAAGGACTTCTGTGCACATGTGTGAGTTTAGTTCTATAAAACTGAACTGTCATTGTCAAAAATTAAATCTTAATTGTAATTTTATTTTGCAAAATTACATTTTTCACAATTTTACAAAAAGCCCTAGCCAAAAGTTTGTGAAGAACATTATTTTCACACTAAATTTAGATTTACGAAATTACGTGTAGAAATTTTCACAAAAACAGGACCCTGTGTGAAAAGTCTGGACAGACCCCTATATTTAGAGGTTACAATTCATTAAACAAGCAAAGAGAGCAGCCTCGAATTATAGTTAACTGGTTGTATGTTGTTAAATTAAAAGGTCTCTTGTTTAAAAAGTCCTTCAGGGCTTTTTAAACACTACAATGTTAAATATGCTATTATTTTTAAAATATCATATGAGACATTGTTAAATGACATAAGCTGGTATGAGAACTAAATAAACAAGGAAATATTTTCTTTTTGAAATATCACCCACAAGGTGGGCAGAGGCAAACTGGAATATATGTATAACATCAATTAATGAATTGTATACTAATTAAATATTTACAATTCATACACCAGTGCTTGTATAAATAATTAAAATGTAATGAATTATTAAAATATATAATATGTATAAAAATAATTAAAAAAAGTTAAAGTATAATTTATTTTTGTGTTTATTAATGTTGCTTAGTAGAGATGAATCTAAAGTTAAGAAATGAGATATATTAGTTCATCTAATGAAATATTTTGTTATATTTTACAAACTTTTTTTTTAAATTTACATAAGAAATAATTAAAAATCTCATTTTTTAAAGTTAGATAAACAATTTCATTCCATTAAAGCCAATAACTTTGGTATTTAAAAAAAGTGATTTAAATCAGTGATTTTTTTCAAAAAAAATCAATTGATTTAAATCAGCGATTTAAATCAATTGATTTAAATCACTACAACCCTGCTACCTCTTTGCGCAAATTTTCACTCAGCTGGATACTATGTTTCATACTATGTTCAAAAATATTACGTTTGCATTATAAATATAAATAAAAGTAGAAATTAAATGATCAAATAAGAAAATCTATGTATATTTTAACTAATTGCAAAGCGTTACTTAAAATTTGATATCATTATTTTTAAGACTCATTTCAAATTCTTATAGCCATAAAGTAGCGGCGTCACAAACTTTTAACCCGTTAAGGGTTTTTTGTACTGATATTCACATACACAGGGTTCAGAAATTTTTAAAAATTAAAAAAAATTTTAAATGGTTGCCAACAAAAAAATTCTGGTAGCCTGTAAAAAATATTCTCCACCGTTTTCTTTTCTTTTTTTTTTTTTTTTTTTTTTCTTTTTTCAGTTTCAAAATTTACTTGAATACAGAAATTAAGATCCTATATACAACAACCAATTTTTTATTAGGCTTGAATGATTTTTTTTCTTTCTTTTTTGTACATCAGGAAACACCTGTTCAAATTTAACATCATGAAACTGGTTTTATTATTTTCATTAAACCAATACACTATCTGCATTGATACATCATTACACAGATACAACGATTCGGCACCACGTCGATAGCATGCGCAGACAGGAGCCGTGTAAACCAATTCCCAAAAACGGTGAAATAACATCGAGTTATGAAACATGCGCGGAGATGTATAAATCCCCTAAGTCAACACAGTGTCTCAAAACGTGGTAAGAGAAGCGGGAATCAAAACAGTGAAAGTTAGCCTACATTGAAAGTAGAATTAGATTCTTTCACCAAAAGATGTATATATATATAAAATGAATTTCCTTGAAGTTGAAAACATTATTGATACTTAAAAAATATTGGTCGTCAATGGCAACCAGGTGATTGTATTTCATGAGCTCTGCACATACACATATTGATAAAGAATTGTTTTATATATATGGAAAGAATAAAGGTAATTTTTAATTTAGTACTCGCAAATAATTAATAGTGGACAAAATGGTATTTTGTCCGGGACGGTTTTAACCAGGTTTTTTCCAGCGGATTTTTCCACTATTGAAAAAACCAAACAACCCTGTATTGCTTTGAAATATGTGTTATAAATATGTTATCAGCTACTAAGCATTAAACTGTAATAAATTTTGTACTTTTATAGAAGCGGGGTTTAAGCTGAGTAAAAATTTTCTTTAACAAAAAAGCTAAAATCAGAAAAAAAGCTTTAGCAAAATGCTAAAATGCCAGAAACAGTAGAAAAAGTTAAATATCAGTTTACACATTATTAAAAACGCCTCGATATGTTTGATTTTCATTTATAAATTAAACTTAAAAGTTTTTAACCAGGTCTTTAAAGAGCTATACTCAGAAGGTAATTTTTTTTTTTTTTTTTAAATAAAAAACAAAAAAGTAATAATACCACTGTAACCAGATCAATTCCAATGTAGTACAAGCATATATTTTAACACATTTATTGGCAGACATGAAAAATATTAAACTTTTTAGATTATTACTTTGTATTGTAAACTTTTTAAAGCAATATTAACGTCTTAGATACGACTTATATTCTTTTTCTGGAGATATAATTATCACTATAGCATGTAAAACTACATTAAGCTTATACTGTATCTGAAAATAAAAACATAACGTAGAAAAAAAAAAAAAAAAAATGTAAGTGAAATTTGTTTATTATTATTCAAAGCTTTTTGGCTTATAATTCATAATTTTTTTTTTTCCCATGAAAGATGCATTATAATATATTTTCGCTGGTGATTTTTTTTTTCCCCTCCCCAATTTGTGTTTAGTAAGATGCTTTAGCAAAAAAGCAAAAACATGTTATTTCATTTCGCATTCTGGATAAGTCTTTTAGCTTTTTGCTAAAAATGCTGCCGTAGCAGAAACATTGGATTGAAGAGGAATCAGTACCCAATTTCATGGTTTAGGGAACAAAATTGAAATTTAATTTAATTTAAATCTAGGTATATTAATACTTACTAATAAAATATCTTATTTAGTACATGTTTAAGTTTTTTTTTTTTTTTTTCTTTGCAATTTATCTGTTATGTCACATGATTATTGACATACCTTTACAATGGCATTTGTATATTGCTTTATGTTAATTAACTGTTTTTAATTTTCTGTGATCTATGCATTAAGCATATAACTTGTTAATCTAAAATTTGTTTATTTTCTGCCATTTATGTGATGTTTCAAATTTTTAGAGGTGGGTTGAATGAACTGAGAAAATTGCAGTATTTACCTCGATCAACTGAACCTCGTGAAATGATGTTCGAAGATCGCACTAAATGCCATGCTGATCATGTTGGTCAAGGATTTGATAGATTAACAACTGCAGCAGTTGGTGTTTTAAAAGCTGTACATTGTGGACAAGAGTATGTAATTTATCTTATTTGTTGGATTGAAAAAAACAAATGTGTATATATGTAAATATCTGTGTGTGTGTTTATGTGTGTGTGTGTGTGTGTGTGTGTGTGTGTGTAATATATATATATACTAGCTGTTATACCCGCAACTTTGTTCACGTGGAAATTTTGATGTGTATGTGTGGGAACTGACGGTTTGATCATAATATGTAATGAAACCTTATCATTGTGGTGCTGTGCAAAACAAAGTCTGATAAAGTATACTCAAAAAAATTTGTAACTCATTGAAAGATCTTCGGGAGAAATATACAATTTATTTTTATTCTTATACCGATCTGTATACAACATTAAGTGACTGAATATGATTTATTATCATAAATTGACTAAAAAACATCATAAAAAGTATAATCAAAATAGGAATTAGTTTTTATTTATTTATTTTTAATGCCTAAATAAATAAATAAAAAGTTATTGCCAACGTGGCGATAAAAATTTAAAATTCGTTCATAGGGATCCTGTACTAAAACAGTACTGCGTTGTGGAAGTATAAAAACTGGGTCAACAATTATGAATTTTATTTAAAAACCTTTCTTTGTATGATTTTAGTTCACTATTGCACAATATTAATCTGGTTCTAATAATAATTTGGTGACTGGTGAATTATAATTTTAATTATGTAATGAAATTCATATAATATTTATGAGTTTCAAATTTTTAAGGTTTTTTTTTTTTTTTTTGTACAAAGAAATGATTTTTTTTTTTTTTTTTTTTTTTTTTTTTTCATCTCCTGGCGAATTGTTGAATAATATTTTAGTCCTTAAACAATTTTGGACGGCTTTGCCTACTTCGCTGGCAAACTCTTTTCTATATAGCTTTATGAAAAGAAAAAAAAAAAAAACTGAAATCAGTCAAAAGCTCGCTTTGGGTTCCCGCTGCCTTTGACAGTGACTTGTTCGTCCTTGCAATCTCCGGTGCCTGTCCCTATTGCCTGCTACAATGGCCCATTTGGGTGCTTATCATATATGACAGTTTCGATACGGACAGTATCGAAAAATTTGAAGTAGCTCTTTTATATCTGAATCCCAGTTACATATGAACAACATTATATGTGATGTACATAATATTTTCTCTCAAGTTATTTCCTATATTTATTTGATTTAATCGATCAACCATAGAATGACAGCAATTTCAAGCCATGTATTTGGATATTACTTACAAACTTTGAATAAACACCATAAAATGCAATAAACTCGCAACAATTGTTTCGGGTCGTGTGTTTTTTCGACCCGAAACAATTGTTGCGAGTTTATTGCATTTTATGGTGTTTATTCAAAGTTTGTAAGTAATATTTTTTACAACGCCAGTTTTGTGGTGCTTTTTTATTAAATTTGTTCCATGTATTTGGAATTTACAATTTACTTAAAATGGCAGAATAAGGCAAAATCTAGCATAAACGTCCATTTTGAGGATCATAAATATATCAGACAATTTCAAAATAACATTTATGATACTTGTATGAACATGATTGACTACCAATATTCTAATAGGAAAATTTCGTAAGTTATTCGAAATTTAAGATTTTATCAACATAGCAAAATAGGGTGATATTTCATATAAATATGCATTTTTGGGATTGTTGCATTGGAATTAGTAGCATGAAAATAAACTACGAAATTGACCCCAATAAAGTAAATTAATAGATTAGAATAGGGTAAATATATTGATCTGAATGGTGGGTAGCCTATTAGGCGAGGATTTCATTCTGTCACTGTGTCAAGCGTTTGGTCAAATTCATTTCTCTTAACATGAATATATGTCCCGTACAAGAAATTTATGAGAACATACATATGATGGGGAACTGAGCAAGTCCACCTATGCCAACTAGTTTTTTCAAAGAATCACGTCACCTTTTCCTTGAAAAAAAGCAAAATGTGATGTTGGTTGATTTCGTAATTAGTTGCCACCACTGTAACGTACGCCATTGGTACTCAATAGATCACTTTAAATTTCCATAATGATTGAATTTATCAGGAATGTATTTCGTATGAAATAACTGAACCTTTTAAAAAATAAATATACAGTTTAATTTCACTTATATTTACACTCTATTTACACACTGTATTTCACTTGTATTTAAACAAACCATATAGTTAAATAATCGCAAAGGTTGAAGAACATTTCTCCCAACCAAGACAGGAAATTATCTAACTTCCCATTCATAGAACAAGTGAGATTTTTTTTTTTTTTTTTTTCTTACTTCTCGTGCTCTTTTCAAACAGTTCATGTTCTTTTTAATTTTCATTATTTTTTTCTTTCTTTAATAATTAATTGTCGAACCGTGGATAAATATTTCATGCTTCTTGAAAAAATTATAGCTACAGTGTTACAGTGATAGCTACAATGCATTTCAAGCATTATTTTTTATAAGGTGGTATCAAACATTCTATCTTTTCTTTGTTTAAATTCTGAAAGTGCCCAGATACTTTTGTCAATACAATGTGTACTCAGATTTTTTTTTTTTTTTTTTCTCCCAATATCACTTTTTATGTTATTGGCTAATAAAATTAACGTGGGTAATTAATTTTCTTTCTAGATACCCTTCAAACAGAATAACAAAGGATGTTGTTGCATTTCATGCTGGAGATTTTAATGACTTAGTCAATAAATTACAATTGGATCTTCATGAACCTCCTGTGTCTCAGGTATTTAAACTTTCTTTTTCATATCAAAATTTAAAAATCTTCTCAATTTTTAATAATAGAATTTGTTTTACGTATATATGTCCCACAAATATCATATTGTTTTTGTCTAGAAGAGGGAGAATAAATTTTTTTTAGCTTTTAAAATGTTAACAGAAGATAGCATTATATAAATTTTCGAATTCGGCCGTGGGGTGGAAAACTTGACTGGATGGGCCTTGGGTTGGCTACCCCTGCGACAGATGATGTTCTTCTTTTAAGAACACTGCAAAAAATACATGAGTATTAAAAAGCAGACAAAGCCACAAGAGGGAGGAGGAGTGCTAAAATCTTTTCCCCCTCTCTGCTTCTCAAAATTTTTCTATAAAGCTGCCAAAACTGCCGGGTTGCCATAGGTGAAAGGTTTTCATGATTGACACACTTTTCCCTTTTTTATTCATTTTAAAAAAATCTGACAGCTGTTGGGATTAGGGCTGGACGATGTCAGGAATTTAATATCATGATATATCGTCATCCTCATATCACGATATTCTGATATATCGATATCGCAACAAATTCAAATAAAATATTATGGTTATTAAATCATTATAGTAATTATTAAATAAGCGATTAAATAATTATAGTTAGTAAATAAGTAAATTGACATATTTATTAAAATATAGGCAGAAAAATACAGAAAATATTTTAACACGTTGGCTGTCAAGCTACGAAATAACTCATAGTTAAACTACGAGTAAACTCATAGCTTGGTAAACAATGTAATAAAATTTTCTAATGAAAAACTGTTTAATGTAAAGATCATTTAGTATACCAAATATAAACGTTTCACTGTATGTAGGTATAACAATACGGAGTCAATAGCTCCTTTGAAGTGTACTCACTTAATTTTAATGGATGGTGCACTTTCAAATGAGAAAGTAAATTTGTTGTACTCCCTCCTTTTTCACATACATATTTTTGGCAGAGTTTACAAATTGCCACATCAGTGTTGATAACAGTACCATGCTCATTGGCAGGTATCTCAAAAGTAGACCAAACCTGACTTTTAGTCTTTGATTTAGATACCAAATGATGATATTCCAAAGAATCAATAGTATGCCTCATTGTCATTTAAAAAATTAAAGATTTTAAAATAATGAATGCCAAAAAAATAAGTATATATTTAAATATTGCTAATTTTAAAAGAATTTCAACAAAAATAGACCATAAATACTGATTGGTTTGTAGAAATTTTCGATCGTTCATCTAGTTTTAATATATTCATTTATGATTCAATCATTAATTAGCATCATAAATTATGTATATCACTAAAAAAAAAAAATTAAATAATTATATAGAACAAAAAATTCTGTCTATAAATTACATTTATAAAATAAATTTAGACAAGATTAATTAATTAATATAAAAAATATACCATTAATTAAATTTAATTATATACATGTAAGCTTTTTTTTTTTTAAATACTTTTTGAAGAAAAAAGAAAAAAAAATATTGCAGATACAAAATGATAGATTTTTATTAATTTACTTTCTTTAAGATTTATTGTAGCTCAATACTTATTATTCATTAATATCGAAAAATCGGCAGTCTTCCCAACAATTCTAATAATCACATTATGAGTCCAATTAAACAATAAAAATTTAACATGCTTGTTCCCCGCTGTCCCGTAATATTCAATCACGATCTCCGGCGATCGTCATCGTCTGTAATATAAGTACACAAAGAGTAGTTTCCCTTCTTGAGTGTTTATCGGCTATTCTGCGCAAGCGTGATGTTTCTGATTATATTCATGAATGTTTCTGATTATATTCATGAATATTGTCCGGCGCCGCTGTGAGTGAGTGAATGTGAGTATGAGTTTATTCGAATAAGGAATCAGAAATCAACTACGATGATAAAGCGTATTGCCATTGCAGACTGGGTTCACTCATGAGTAGCGGGAATGATTTGGGCACTTAGATATTTCGATTTCATTTATGAATGCGATATGGACATGATGTTGAGTTTTTAGTGAATATTGTGAAATAAATCTTGAATGATTGAAACGATGTTCAAGTGTGCGGCGCGTGACTATTGTTGGAAAAAAATTGATCTATAAAGCAAGTTTTTTTTTTTTTTTTCTTTTTGCTATTTTAGGAAAGAGATTTGCTATAGACTTGCTTTATTAGAACAAATAAAAATATTTTAACCCTCAATCGTATTTTTTCTTCAAAATATCAACAACAAAGAAAATTTGGATAAATATAAAATCCCACAAATCTTCTCTTTACTAGTGGTCAAAGCTTTCTTAAGCCGTTTTTTACTTTCTTCTATACTCAATACAAGAAAGTATTGGATTTGTATAAATTTTTAATTACGGTTTTCGTTGGATTTACACGTTTTGAGAGGTCCAGAACACAATTCTCCATTTTTAGAAAATGGGTGTGACAAAAATTTTGTGGTGAATATATCTACGGAACTACTGCACCAAATTGAATATAAATTTATGATGTAAGTGCACCTGAACATAAATTAGTGTTTATCTACTTTTGGTACCGATTGGTCAACAGGTGGCGCTGCGAAACAGCGATTTCCGCTGTTTCAGGAATTATAGCATGGAATTTCATATAAATTTATATGTTGATGCACCTTGATATATGTTAGTGCCTGTCAACTTTTGGTGTCAATCGTCCAACAGGTGGCGCTTCTACACGACGATTTCCGTAATTTCAGGGGAGGCTATATCTCAGTAATTACAGCACAGAATTGCATATACATTTACATGCAGATGCGCCTTGACATTTATTAGTTTCTGTCAACTTTTAATGCCAATCACTCTAAAGATGGCGCTGTTATACAGCGATTTCCGCAATATAGGTGAAGGCTGTATCTCAGGTTCTGTTGCGTATAATCAAACTTGATATATGAAAAGGCCATTATGATGATACAACTTAGGTGCATATCCGCCGAAATAGGGGGCGCTGCTGTACAGCACTATTCTACAAAAACGGGAAGGTTGTGCCAGAACATAGTAGTTTTTTTTTTTTTTTTTTTTCAATCTGGTTTCTTAAAAAGTTCATTCAAGTTAGAATTGAAATTTCCCCCCAAAGTAATATATCTTTATTAAGGGCAATTTTTGCAGCAGGGTAATAAAAAAATTAATTGCTTCCAAAACAGTGATATATGATAACATATAAAATCATTATCATTGCACAACAAACCTAAATATTTTAACAATGAATTAAAATACATGTAGTAAGTTCTAATAAATGGACATCAAGAATATTATTATTTTTTTTTCCTCTTTTTAGCATTCCATAAACTGAAAATGTGGAATATAAATTAATAAGAAGTTAATTCTACTTTTTTAGAACATTAGTAATTTTCTGTCAGTTTTAATTTTTTCATAAAACATCCAAATTTACAAAAATTGGATAAAAACAGTAACAACAAGTAACAGAAAACAGTAACCCTCAGCTCCCCTTGAAAAAAAAAAAAAAAACACTTTTTCCCTCCCCATGAAATCTATGTATATAAAACTTCTTTTCTCTTTCATGCATGCAATCTCTATTTTTATTCATCCCTATTGCTAAGTTTAAGATGAAAATAAGAAATTATATTGTCTATACATAGCCGATATATCGTGACATTTGGTTGATCGATATCGATTATCATGATCTGTAGTAGATATCGATATTTGACGATATATCGATATATCATCCAGCCCTAGTTGGGATGATGATTTCATTTTGTATTATAAAACGGGTGATAAAAATAATGATAATAATAAAAAGAGTGAATATCTCTTGCCATTTTCATTTATGACTGTGTTGGAGAAGGTGCGTTGTGTGTGGGCTTTTTGCGGGGGTGCCGGAGGTTATATTAACGGTTAATCTCGTCTTGGGAGAACTTAAGTTTTATGGGAGGAAAATGGATTTAGACTCATAGTTGGGGGGCCCTTAGAGGCCGGCGGATCTGCAGGTGCGTGAGAGGGATGTTTTTATTATTCCATTTTTTGTGAGAAGGAAAGCAAGACCTCGAGAAATTCTGTCTAAGGAGGAATCTACTCTCTTACCGGACGGGCTCGCTTGGATATAAAGAAGTGTGAGGCCTGAAATGGGCTGCCCGCGATGTCCCGAATAATGACTAATACTGTATTAAAGATTGTATTCCTTATTATAACAAGAGGATTATGGTATGGTTGCCATTGCTGCATGGTAATTGGTACTGAAAGCGAGGAAAGGCTCCCGAGAGATTACCAGTGTGAGGCCTGAAATATGCTACCCTTGATGTCCAGAATAACAATAATTTATTAAAGGTTGTGTCTCTTATTAAAACAAGAGGATTGTAGTACGGTTGACACTGTTGCATGATACTGGTACTGAAAGCGAGGAAAGGCTCCTGAGATATCGTCCGGCTCGTGATAGAGCGATAAGTGAAGTAATAAGTTTCGTCGCAAAGTGAGAATCGAAGATTACACCCGTATGTTCGCCTAAAACGAATTGGTGAGACATCCATATTTTGGATTAATTTGTCAGTGTGCAGTTGGTTATGGCTTCCATAGTCCCAGCTGTATTGCTCCTTGGACCCGTGAAACTTTGGGAGTTCCTAGCCCCTCTATGAGTCCATTTTTCCCGGTTGGAATTGAGCGTCGTTTGGTGTCAAGAACTTTAGGCCACATTAACTCTTCTCATGACTGTGTTATAGTTTTGGACTATCTTAAGGGACTGATTAGCAGTAAGGAATCCCCTTCAAGCCAGATCCTCGGTAAGCTTATGAAAATTTATAAAATTGTTCTATGTATGAAATTGTTATATAGGTTGTTCTATTTAATTATTAATTTTCAGATAAACTCAGATAACTAGAAATTGTTCTGTGTATAGAACTTGTATATCGGTTGTTCTATTTAATTATAAATTTTCAGATAAACTCCAGTTGCTCTATATTTGGAACTTTAATAATAGGCCTTTCTATTTTTATCATTTCTTCGGAGTTCCATAATTAATGCATTCTTTAATCTAGAAGATAAAGAATTTTAGTGTGTAACTCAGAATAAATGTAGATGTTTGCTTCAGCCATATTTTAAGTTCCAATAAAATATTTAGACTGTCCTAAGTAATGAGGATAATTATTTTGCATACTGTGGTTAATTGATGGTATTAATAAATGATTAGAGAAAAGAGAAAGTAATACTAGAATCTTAGTTAATGAAATTATTTAAAGTAACTTTATGATATAAGAAGGGAAGAGGGTAGAAATAGATCACGGCTGTAGAAAGTTTATTTATTCTAAAATTGGAAAATTTAATGAGGGTATTCTTTGTTTGAATTTTTTAATTTCCAAAGAAAAGGGTTGTGTCTTCTCAAAAGAAAAGAGAGCACAACACAGCCAATTTCAGTAGATCTAATCAGGGTGAAAATTTTCAGAGGCTACCCCTGAATTCAGGATTTTTGAAAAATATGCTGTCTCTGAATTTAATGTTATTTTATTTAAAGAAATTTCCCATTATGAATATTTAATTTCCTTCGTGATGTGTTGAGAACTCTGCAAATGCCATTTATTACAGGTAGTCATGTAATAAATCATTGATAAGTCTCTCCTATCTGCATGCAAGTAAGTTTTCAGATTTTTACATGTTTTTCACCCCTGCCTAATTTTCAACTGCACTTCATACTTTTTGTCACCCTGGTTGACTACTCAGTTACCCATCTCTCCCAAGCACGACCCTAATTTGACAGTTGATCATAAAAGTATCACTGTTTTATCAATATGCTTAAAAAAAAAAGAAGAATTGTTAATTTTTATCTTATGATTATGGAGGTGGAGGACATTTTATTAACTAGCAGGCTTCGCTGGACCCTATTTTTAAATGAATCACTATAATTACTGAATTCTCAAAATTGCATTAATTTTTATCACATGGAAAAAAAAAAGCGAAACAAAAAAAATCTGATTAGGAAAAATGTCGCACCGGGTTCTCACTGCCTTCGGAAAAAATTCCCAGAATGCTCTAACTCTTATTTCTGTTATTTTCCCCCTTCGCCCCCCCCTCCCTTCTATCCTAATAATTTTACAAATTCGAAAATATCCGCAATCGATTTGTAAATATCAAAAACCTCTATGCACCAGTTTTGAATGATCTATCTCTATTTTTATTTTTTTGCCCCACCACTCTTCACCCCCCCCCCCCCCCCCTTTCCCAATAATTTGAAAAATTCGAAAATATCCGCAATCGATTTGTAAGTATCGAAAACCTCTGTGTACTAATTTTGAATGATATAACTCAATTTTTTTTTTTTTGCATCTGAAATTTTATTGGAAAAAGAAAGTTTGCATAGTAATACAAAGCAAATACAACAAGCCTTCTACTTTTTTTTTTTTTTTTTAATTTAATTTCACACACCCACCCAACCATCCAGCCTTACAACACCACCCCACCTCCGTGATCAAACATCTGCCCACCCAACCGCCACCTTCTTTATTGTATTTTATTATTTTATTATTTTTTTGTTGATATACACAAAAGTGTACACAGCTTTTTTTTTTTTTTTTTTTGTACTGACAGAGACATGGTTAAGGATATAAGAGTGATTCCATACCAACTCACCTAAAAAAATAAAAGTTGGTTGCATGACCGACTCAGATTTTCTTTAAATTTGGTACACAGATTGATGATATAGAGGCATGAAAAAGTCCAAATTTTTAGCTACCTGCTCCACTTATTTATAGATAGATATACAGGTCCTCGAAGTTTGTCCGCCCCCTCAAAATTCCAAGAAATTGATGTTATTTAATTGTTTTTTCTTAAAAATTGTGCACATGTAATATGAAAATGTTAGGTATCTATGGAAACTAGTTATCCCAGGCATTCAGAAAAAAAATACTACAATGTTTATAATGAAAATAGTTAAGGTACCAGTACTCTTAGAAGTTGCAACCACAAAAATTTGATTTTCCCGATTTTGCTAAAATTGAGACATCAATTCCAAAAAAAGGAAAATAAAACCAAAGGTTTACTCACTTTCTGGTAGAGTACAGGTGTTCACCATAAATTACTACACAATAAATTACTTGGGTTTCCCACTCCTTCTTGGAAATATTTAAGCTTAAAGACAAACCATAGGGCAAAAACATGCAATTTCGGCCATCTTGGCAGCCATTTTTCTCCTAAAGGGGGAGCACTAGAAACTTTTTAATTTTTTTAAAATAAGCTACTGATGTGTTAGCTATTCACGGGAAAAGAGTTTACTTTTGGTTATTATTTGCATAAAGAGATATCTTGCTGATAGTATATGCATGTTTTTCTCTAATACCATATGCTTGTGTTTCCCCTCTCACAGACATAACATTGATAAAAAAAGATGTAAAAAAACAAAACTTATTGAATATTATATAAATATTGATTTAATACATGTATAAGACTTTATTTACCCTCTGAACGTTACTTAGTTACTTTTAGAAATAGTGTTATTAGGTGAATGAAGCATTGAATAAGGGTGCAACATTCTGATTTTATTATTTTCTGGTATTAAAACAAAACTAATGTGTACTCTATTTTTGTGATATTTTAAAGAAAGATTTAGGAAACCTTTTATTTTTTAAAAATTCAAGTTAGTATTTAGTGAAGAAATAAAATATTTACAAAACAGAAACACCTCATTTTATGTAATCTCAAAGAAGCGTACACACTTTTTAAACAGGAATATCCCAATCACAAGATTGGATTATCTAAATTTGCTGATTTGTGACCGAAGTGGTGTGTGTTAGCTGGTAGTACAGGAATTAATTCAGTCTGTATGATTCACTAAAATGACAGGCTAATGATGGCATCTCTAAAATAATCTATTAAACCATCTATCAGTGATTTTTTTGTCTCATTATGTGTGTGTGACATTAACAATGAAGCAGGATTTTGTTCACAGTGTCCACTCCAAACTGCATTTGAAGAATTTTTAGATATGTTAATGGATGATTATGATGAAAAATCTGAAGTGATGTTTCAATGGTGGATAACTACAGTCCATTCAACACTCATAAAATTACTTTATCTGCACCTGATTTTAAATCGGAACTTTTATTGAAAATGAAGTCCTAGGCAAAACATTATTACATTGCAAAATCTCAGAGTATTTAAAAACAAGAAAAGCAGAACTAAAACCAGATGAGTGCATTTTATTACTTAATTTTTCTGAAAATTTTACTTTTATTGTACAGGATGCAATACATGGATATCACTGGGAAAACACGCAAGCTACACTCCATCCTTTTTTAGTGTATATCCAGCCAAATGATAACCTAAAAGTTATTTCTATGCGTATTAACAGTGACTGTTTGACACATGATACAGTGGCAGTAGTTTCTTTTTAAAGGCCTGTAATTCCATATTTAACATCACAATATCCAGACATATAGAAAATAATTTATTTCAGTGGTGGTAGCTCAGCGCAGTACAAAAACAAGAAAAACTTTTTTAATTTATTCCAACATAAAGATGATTTCAAACTAAATGCTGAGTGACATTTTTTTGCTACTTCCCATGGCAAAAGCCCCTGTGATGCCACTGGAGGCACAGTTAAAAGGTCTGCTTACAGAACCAGCTTCCAACGTCCTTACAAGGATCAGATAATTTCTCCATGTGATTTGTTTCATTATTGCACAGGTAATTTTAAAAATATTAAGTTTTTCTTTGCATCTGAAGAATATGTAGCAGAAACAAGAGCATTGCTTTCTGAAAGACTAACTTTCGCTGTAAGAATTGAGGGTATCAGGGATTATCATAAATTTATTCCTATCAGTAAATCTGTGCTTTTAGTTTCCATTGTATCTACATTACAAACATATTGAATCAGATTGAAGTATCTGCAGAAGGTAAGCAACATGTCAAAAATTTAGTCTTAATAATATTTCTAAAGGTTTTTATGTTGCTTGCATGTATGATAAGAAATGGTGGTTAGGAGCTGTCTTAGAAAACTGTTTTGAAAAAGGTGATGTTCAATTACAATTATGCATCCTCATGGCCCCTGCCAAAACTTTTACAGGCCAGAGAAACCAGATACATGCTGGATTTCATACAAGCACCTGTTAGATATAGTACCAATGCCATCATCAGCAGCAGCCACAGGATGCATGTTTTTAATATCAAATAATATTGTGAAAAAAATACAGGAACTTATGCTTGCAGTTGAATAAAATTCTGTACACATCAATTTTTAATATATTGCTGCATTTCAAATATATTTGCTTATGAAATAAATATTTATAGCTCCTTTATTTTGATTGATTTTTCAAGAAATTATTTAGTACTTTATAATTATGGATGGAATAGTTGGTATGGAATCACTCATAAAATAGAAAATACAAAGTTTTTAGGAAAACCCATTTTAGCAGTGGCTGTGATCAGTTTATTTGCAGAGCATAAATTATTAATTCGAAATAAATGGTTAATGATGATGTTTCAAATACCGAAAGATGCAGACATGAATTAAAATGTGTAAATAAGTTTACTTTAAAACTAAAATCATGCCATTTGTCATAGATATCTGTGTAAATTTTATTACCATCGATGATTATTTTGAGATCTAAAAAGTTAATTGATTGATTAGTTAGAGTATTTTGAGTTAGCTTTAAATTAGGTGGATAATTGAAGGAAAAGCCATTTTGTGAGTGCTTGTTGAGATAAAATACAATAATATCATCGATGTAACGATAAAATCGAACATCATCATTGAAAATTTGCTTTTCATAATAATGAAGATAGAGATCTGCCAAAATACTGGAGCTACAATCTCCTTGTGGGATGCCTAATTGTTGCAAATAGATATCGTTGTTGTGGAAGATATAATTATTATGGATAACAAAGTTAAGAAGTGTTTGAAATTTTTCTGCTTTAAAATTGTGAGGAAGATTAATTTGAGCTTTATATTCTTGAAAAAGACTGTAAATGATATTACTAAGATCTGATAACTCAATATTATTGAAAAGATCTTGAAAGTCATAATATTGTCTATTGAATCGAGCGATTTGATGTATTGAATTAATTGAAAGCTATTTTTAAGACAGTGTAAATTATCAACTTTGCAAGTACAATTGTAAATTTGTTTTAGAATATCCAATAGAGCTTTATTAGCATTGTTATTACAAGTGTTACACCCAACAGTGACAGTGCGAAATTTAATTGGAGATTTGTGAAACTTAAGTTATAAACTCTTAAGAGCTGACAATACTTAATATTTTCAACGACCAAATCCCATGTTATTCTATGGGAAAATTTGTTTCCACAATGACTCATTGCCTAATTTTTTTTTTTTTTAAATTGGTATATTTATATTGAATAGTAAGAAAATGTGTATGGTTTTTATCCTTTAATGATCGTTAGCATGTGATATTTAATTTAGTATTTTGGTCACTAGGCTACTATTTAGGCAACTATTTTAATGTTTTTAGGCTACTAAAGCAACTATTTTTGTCATATTTCTTTTGTGGCAACCCTGAAAAACGAATAATTTCAGGAGACCCAAAAGTTGTATTTTCAAATTAATATAAGTTTGTTACTGGAAAAGTTGTCCAAATAATTTTATGTTAACTTTTAATTTTAATAACCGATTTAAATTATATATAAATATAGGTGCAGTAATGAAACGGGGGGGGGGGGCAGTAGCCTCCGAAAGTAAGTTTTTATTTACATGTTCTGAGGTCCCGTGAATACGAAAATCATGTTTTTAATGCAAATGGTCTGTGTGTGTCTGTTATCAGCATATCTCAAGAACAAATAGTAGCAGAAATTCCAAACTCGGTATTCTAAATGTGTATCATATAGGGATGCTACACTAAGCTTTTCGTTGAGATGAAGCAATGAGATGTTTGTGTACAGGGACACTCAAAAGTATTCAAATACATTGCATCTATGGGGGAAATTGCAGGTAAGTAGAGTTTAACATCTATAGACTGCACTAAACCAAATAAAACGAATATATATTTTTTGTAATAGAGATAGTCAACTGGGAAAACATTTTTGTGTATATAGGGGCCTAGCCTCCCCCCTTGGGGGGGAAGTCCACCCTCGAGGGGAGTAAATTTTCATGGTGGGTATCTTTCAAAAGAGCTTGCCAATACCTTTTAAAACGAACTTTTAATTTTTATAACAGAATTAAATTCTATATAAATGTAGGTGCATTAATGAAATAAGGGGTTGAGGGGGCTACCACCCCCGTCACACAGAACTAATTATCACATAAAACTCTTCCAAAGCCTAATTTGAATTGTTTTAACATAGATTTATATAGCAGTACTCATTATGTTACTACTTAATCTGCAACCTGTATTTATAGTATTAAATTTAAGGTTAAGAGAAAGTTGTGTGAGTGACACACCAAATTATTTTATTAGCAGCACTTTTATAAACCTGGTAAAAACTGTTGTTTGTCTACAAATTTCTGCTTTTTTTTTTTTTTTTTTTTTTGTTCCGTAGTTTTATGGATTGAGTAGTGGGGTCATTCCATGCCAAATCAACCAAAAAATTTCAATTTTCAACCTGACCACCTCAGATTTCTATGAAACTTGCAGGAATCATTCTCCTTGATGATGTAAATGAGAATATATTTTTAGAAATTTTTTATATCTTTTGGGTTTTTTTTTTTTTTTTTTATTTCAAAAAATCAACATTTTTTAGCTTGTATAAGCATTTTCAATCTCAAATTCCTCAATTTCTATAAGAGATAGAGAAGTTTATGACCCTGCATTTTAAAGCGTATTTCCCAAGGTTTAATTTGCTATGTAGCATTGTGTTAGGTAAAAATTATTAAATTTTAAATTTAAAAGATTTTGAAGGCAGTGTTTTTAAAAAAATTTTTTAAATAAATATGTTTTTGGTTATACTAAAAGCTATATAACCTGAAACTTTTAGAGTGGGATCTCTATGGGATCAAAAGTTATTACAAAAAACTTAAAGTAACCCTACATGGTAAACTGTATGATAATTACAGTTGAATCTTGAAAATCCAGAGTTGGCAGGACCACAGCGATTCCAGATTTTAGAGATTTATTGAAAACTAATTTTTTTGATATTATAATTATAATAACATAGAAACTGCAATTTTTATGTTAATAAAAATAAACAACAAATCAAATTGGTGAATTAAAACAGATATATGATGCTAAAATATAATAAACAACTGATAATGCCTGCTAAATAATTGCTAATAAACTAAGGAAACATTTTTTTTTTTTTTAACATTTCAGTAATTTAAAACTGTTTTGTAAAAAAATAAAATCTTTAATTAACAATCAAGCAATATAAAAATATGTCAGATTATGTCCAAATTTATGTATTCAGTGTTCAGTTAAACTAATTTTAAACTGTATTGCACAAGAAATATGGAAATAAGATACAGCTAAGTCTTATTTTAAAATTAAAATTGAAAAATCATCTGAATTTTAAGAGATTTTGGATGTCCGGATTTTCAAGGTTCAACTGTACCATATAATATGCTTACTTGATAAAAGACATTATTTTGAAAATTCATATTTGTGACTGGTAAAATAGTAAAAAAAAAAGTTTTCTTCATGAAAATTTCTAAGATCCTTAAAAATTTGATTATTTGATTTTTTTTTTTTTTAATGTGTGTGTGTGTAATTCTACAAGTTTCAAATTTTTAAGATTAGAATCATTAGTGATGGTTTTAAAACTTACGCAGTTTTTTAAAGACAGATTACAAAATGATTACAAAATTACAATATAAGGTTATAAATTTATATCAGAAAACATTCATATAAATTACTACACTTACAAATTAATTACAGCATTAGTCATAGTAAGTAAAGTAAATAATCAATTCATTTGCTAATTACAGATGTTCTGGTTCAAAATTGTCTTTATTTAAAGATTGTTTTATTTATGTTGACGTGTGACATTTTATTTATGTTGACATGTGACATTTATGTTAACATGTTGCATGTGACTCATCTCCATCCCCACTGTAGTTTAATTTTTTATGTCTATTCTGAGATCTCAATGTAGAAAAAGTTAGTTGTGATTTTGGTTTCATACCAGTGTTCCAACTCAATTTCAAAAATAAAATTCCCTGACTTTTCCACGTTTTCCAGGTCTATTTTTAGAAAATTCAAGTCATGAAATTTCATTTGCAGCATGAAAGATAAGCTCACAATGTAAAACATAAAACAGTTCATGGCATAAAAGACAGCATAGTCACATGACTCGCAACGTAAATTGAATGCTCAAAAAGCATTTTCCAGGTTTATATCATCATTTTTCCAGGTTTTTAGACAATATTTGTGATTTTCCCTGACATTTCCCTGACTTTTTTCACTAATTTCAAATTCCCTGACTTTCCAGTTTCTCTCTGACCCATGGGAACCCTACTATTACTCTTTTAAGTATAAGTAAAATAAGCATTTTAATTTTTTTAAATCAAACATTTTTGGCATATTTATTTTCAACAATGAGGACCCTCTTCAGATAAAAAATTTAGTCAATTCTATTTAGTTTTTACTTTTATTACATAAGAAATTTTATTTCTTTTTACAACCTTACTTTAAATTTGTATGATTTTAATATTTTTATCATTAAGACTTTGTGTAAAGATGAGTAAACCTAGCACATCAAAACATTTTTCTGTGTATTGCTATAGCCCATTCAAGAAAGCTGGCCATGATTATTATAAGAAAGTTTGTGATTTGAATGAAAAAATTGATATGTATTTATATATCTTTTCATTTGAATTGTGTACATTCTTTCTTAACTCAACTTTAGAAACATACATCGTTATACTGTTATTGATAAAGACAACTTTTGTTAAATATTATTAATTGTTATGAGTAATGTAACTAATAATTAATTTTCTTTAGTGTTACTTGAAACTAGATAAAATAATTGTTTTCATTTAAATATAATCGATTTTTTTAATTACCCTGAAAAAACTTAATTTAATGATAATTAAAGTAGCAGAATTTTTTCAAATGATTAAAAAAAAATTTAAAACTGAATTTTTATTTGTTCAACTAGCTGAATAGTAGCCGAATAATTTTAGATTCGGCCAAACCGAATATTCGGTAGTACCGAATAGATAGCGAATATTCGGTGCGTCCCTAATTTTGAGTCCAAGGGCCAAAATTATAAAGAGTCTTTCTTTGTGTTTTTGTTAATAAAAAAATAAAAACTTCAAGTCCAACTCTTACCAAAATCTATACAGCTTGTGCAACAATGAGCTATAACTTACTTACCAACTATAAAATAAATTAAAAGACCTTACTTAGGCTTCATCTTCTGCAAGAAGCTTTTCGTGGGAGGATCCTCCCCCTTTATCAATTGCAAACTGTGCTTGTGGGCCTTGGCTATTTATAGCTTTACTTCGTTCTTCTAATAAGTAGTGCCACTGCGGATCTATTTTGGCGAACTTGTGGTCATTAATGGCAACATTATCACTAATTATTTCGATACTCTCTCTGTAAAACGCGTAAGTATGGTTATTGTAATTAGCCAATTTTTCAATGTCATTAAATTTAATATCTATTTTATTTTCGTAATGTGTTCGAGCAAGCGCGGTAGTAAATCGGGCAAATTTAATATCATTTTCATGCTCTATGAGGCATGTTTTTATTTTTATTTTTGTAACACCTATGTAACTTACGGTATTTTTATCGGGGTATTCTATAGGGATTTTATAAACTCCGGCGGTTTCAAGGGAGGGAATAATATCTTTGTCGTTTCTTATTATTTGGAAAATATTTGGGTTGGGCTTTATTGGGATTTTTAGATTAAATTTATTAGCGGTATTGAAAATGTAAACTTTTTTTTGCGTTTTTTGATGGCTAGGAATCTGATTTAACTGTTTAATTCTTTTTTTATATAATTTTTCAACAAGGAATTTAGGATATCCGGCTTCAATGGTTAATTTTTTAATAAATTTAAGTTCTTTTTTTAAGTCTTTTTTTATTATTGCATATTAATATTGCGCAATTAACGTAACTGCAGATTGTATTAATTTTATATCAATAAGGGGTTTTGCTTCTATTGTTAACTATTTCGTTGCTGACCATTGGTTTCCTGTAAACAGTGGTTCTTATTTTATTATTTTCACTTTAATTTTTACATCTAAATAGTTAATTTCGTTACCCTGCTCAGATTCATAGGTAAATTTAATATTTTTGTCTAGCGGATTTAATTCATTAAGTATTTCGTTTATATTTTTATCTTTTTTAATTATTGCAAAAACGTCATCTACGTACCTAACCCAAAAAATAATTTTATCTTTCATTAACTTAAAAATTTCTTCAAGTGTTCTCTTTTTATATTCAGCTATTATCCCTGAAATGGGTGATCACATTGGCACCCCCATATTTTGTTTATATACGACGTTGTTGAATCTGAAATAACTTTCGCGTAGGATTAGATTTCTGGTGGCTATTAATGTGTTCGCAATGGGAGTTTCATATTTATTTGCTATTGCTTGGTTTATAAGGTCAGAAATTTCATTAATATCAATGGATGGGAATAAGTTAATGACATTAAAGCTGATGAATTTTTGGTTATTGTTTATTTCTAGTTCATTAATACATTTAATAAAATCTTCAGTAGAATTAAGGCTATAATCAGAGGGGCAAAAGGTTACGGTAAATATTAGTCATATATTTCTCTAGGGGGTAGGTAGGGCCTTCTTCCTACACGAAAGTTATTTCAGATTCAACAACGTCGTACATAAACAAAATATGGGGGTGCCAATGGGATCACCCATTTCAGGGATAATAGCTGAATTTAAATTGAGAACACTTGAAGAAGAAATTTTTAAGTTAATGAAAGGTAAAATTATTTTTTGGGTTAGGTACGTAGATGACGTTTTTGCGATAATTAAAAAAGATAAAAATATAAACGAAATACTTAATGAATTAAATCTGCTAGACAAAAATATTAAATTTACCTATGAATCCGAGCAGGGTAACGAAATTAACTATTTAGATGTAAAAATTAAACGTGAAAATAATAAAATAAGAACCACTGTTTACAGGAAACCGATGGCCAGCAACGAAATAGTTAACAATAGAAGCAAAACCCCGTATCAATATAAAATTAATACAATCTGCAGTTACGTTAATCGTGCAATATTAATATGCAATAATAAAAAAAGACTTAAATAAAGAACTTAAATTTATTAAAAAATTAACCATTGAAGCCGGATATCCTAAATTCCTTGTTGAAAAATTATATAAAAAAAGAACAGTTAAATCAGATTCCTAGCCATCAAAAAATGCAAAAAAAGTTTACATTTTCAATACCGTATAATCAAGGAACCTCAAAAATAAAGTAAAAAATACCGCTAATAAATTTAATCTAAACATCCCAATAAAGCCCAACCCAAATATTTTCCAAATTATAAGAAACGACAAAGATATTATTCCCCCCTTGAAACCGCCGGAGTTTATAAAATCCCTATAGAATACCCCGATAAAAATACCGGAAGTTACATAGGTGTTACAAAAAGAAAAAGAAAAACACGCCTCAAAGAGCATGAAAATGATATTAAATTTACCCGATTTACTACCGCGCTTACTCGAACACATTACGAAAATAAAATAGATATTAAATTTAATGACGTTGAAAAATTGGCCAATTACAATAACCATACTTACGCATTTTACAGAGAGAGTATTGAAATAATTAGTGATAATGTTGCCATTAATGACCACGAGTCTGCCAAAATAGATCCGCAGTGGCGCTACTTATTAGAAGAACGAAGTAAAGCTATAAATAGCCAAGGCCCCACAAGCACAGTTTGCAATTGATAAAGGGAGAGGATCCTCCCACGAAAAGCTTCTTGCAGAAGATGAAGCCTAAGTAAGGTCTTTTAATTTATTTTATAATTATGTTGTGCTTCATTTAAAATTTAAATAAGTTACCTACCAACTTTTGACTTAGTCGGATAAAGTGTTAAGATCCTATCACACTGAATATTTTTGCGTCCAAGAGGCAGAAGTATAAACAATTCATATCTCTGTAAAAAGCCTTGAGTCCTACACTCATCAAAATCTATACACGTCATACGATGGGAACATAAACATATCTGCCAACATTGTGCTGAATTAAGAGAAGCATTTAGACATTATCGTGTACGCTCAGAACATACAGATGTACCAACACATGTACGTCACCTTAAAATGGAAAAAATGAATTCAAGAGACCTCCAAAATTATAGATAACATCAAAACCCACAGTGGAATGTTTTCATGATTACAGTCCTTTTGTTGATAGTAGGTATATGCTCGGAAAGTAAAAATTTGACTCCGAGACTGGAGCTTAATTTGTCTTCAGTTTTTAATATGGGAAAGAGAGCATTTTTCCCTTTCCCCTAGAAGTCACCTATGAGAGTGATGAATCTGGCCCCTAGAATTTCTAACATCTAGTCATATCCCTGAATAAAATAGAAAAAAAAATTACGAAGCAAAAAGTAATATTTTAACCTTTGTTTCTGGGCCCGTCAGTGTACCACATATTTTGATTTTTTAAATTTTAACATTAATTTATGAATGTTAAGTACATATTGACACTAAATTTTGCTTAACTAAAATTTTATGATGACAATGAAAAAAAAAAATAATAATAATTTGGCCCATTTTTGGCAGTTGGCCCACCCGGCAATCACTTGGTAGCCGGGTGGGCCTGTCAAGTTCTGTATGATATTAAAAATGCTGTTAAAAGTTTTTCAAGAAACCTCTGGCAGAGAGAGTGGCGTAACCTACCAATAACAAATTACATGAGATAAAACCACACATTACAATCTGGCCTACTCTTATTCCTAGAAATTACAATGTCATCATTACCAGTCTCAGAATTGGGCAATCGAGGCTTACACACAGACACCTACTTCTTGGAGAACAGCAGCTTTCTTGTCCAAAGTGTCGCTCTAGTTTACTTACAATTCGCCATATTCTCACTGACTGCTCCTGCCTTCCTCACTTGTAACTTTTTTAACGTCCTCACTTGATACTTTTTAAAATCATCATCGCCAAATCTGACAAGCCTTTTAGGTACTAATCCACATCAACAAATCATCAACTTCTTAAAAGAAACAGGCAGTTTACTATGACATAATTTTATATGTATATTTTTTAATTATATATATTTTAAGAGTTTTTATCATTTATTCCTGTGATCTTTTAATTCATGAATTTTTGGATGGGAAAAAGTCCAGAAGTTTCATTTCAATCAGAATTTTGAGTTTGAAAAACAAAAATTCCTCTGTTTGGCGCAATATGTTCTAATTTGGACTTTATGCCACAAAAAAAAATCAACCAACCAACCTCTCTCTTCCCCGCTAGCGATCAGCGATCAAACAGCTTGCGGGAACCTTGTTACTTCCAATCTTTCTTCATCTGCAGCATAAATTTAAATGTTTTTTTTTTTTTTTTTTAACTTATTTAATTAGCTTCCAGATTGTATAAAGAAATAGAATTCTCCAATATCTCACTCATGTATTTGTTTTACTTCCTTTTAAATATCCTTTTGTATGCAATTATTGTTAGAGCAAACAAAACTTGTGTAAAACACTACAGCTGCTGAAATTTTTTTAACCATGTTATTAACATTTTTCCACAAAGTTCAAAAGTGTTTATGACTTTGGTTTGTCTGTCTGTCTGTCCACCCTCTGACTCCTATTAATATTTATGAAATTCCTAGAAATTAGTATAGGTTATTCAAGTTCACTAGGATGCTACTGAAATCCTCATAATGGATATTTTACAAAATTTCCTAATTAGAATGTTAAGATACAATAACATTCTTAACAATATTATATATGATATTTTAAATTGGTCCAACTTCATAATGATTCATCCTTGAAATAATGTCTGTACAGACTAACAAATTGACTACCAGTCTGACAAAAGTACAGATTGACACCACATTGCATTTGTGATTTTTAATATAATACCACAGTAAACATCAAAAACATGTGGTAAAAAATTTCCACAATATGCCACAATTTCCTCTAGTAGCAGAAACAGTGCAGCATATCAGCGAGTGCCACAGATTGTTTTAGGCTTTGCAAATCTCTATATATTAAAGGAAAAAAAGTAACTGTCGCTGACGTAAATTTTTTTTGTCTGCGACAGCATCTTCTCGCAGAGGGCAAAGTGCTCTGCATCATGAGAGGTATCAGTGTATTCCGACTGCTTCAAAGAAGGCATTTCAGCTGCTTAGAAATTTCTATCATTTTAATTAACGAAGTTATTAAGTAAAAACGTCAGGTTTATAAATGGACTCTATTTGCCACCAGAGAAAAAGTTCCTCTTATGACGTTTTTTCCTGTGTTTCTGGCGTCACTTTCCTCAGGATAATTTAAAATGTGATCAATGGTGTAAACAAGAAAAATTTAAAAATTGGCATCTTTGAGATGCTTGAGAGATAAAGAGAAATAAATTATTTAGAATAGCAAAACATGAAAATAACCGATATTTTAAAAATATTAAGTAAAAATTTAATAAAAATGAAATGAAAATTAGTTTATATTTTTATTTTAGTTCATATTATTTTATATTATTAGTTTTTATTTTAATGTTAGGCGAAAAAGATTTAGTAATGAATATAATAATTATGTTAAAAAACAGATTAAGTGCCACAATCTACACCTAAAATTTTTGCGACAAATCATAAAATAAAACACTTTATTTAAAAACAAAGTAGTCAATCTCATTTCTGTGGAAAATGGGCCAATATAGAGTTTAACATAGATTCAAAACAGTCTCTATTTTCTTTCAACTGATGCTGTCGCCATATAAACTCTGATAAATAAGATTCCAAAAGATATCTTGCTGTCCCCCTATTTCTCTTGTGTGCAAACAACAAGATTGTTCTTTATTGGCGCATTAGTGCAACTTCTGCTGCAGTGGCGTTAATACGTAAGTAACTTCTGCTGCGGTAGAGTTAATACGTAAGTACCGAGAAAAATTATAAAATAGTGCAATAATAATAATAAAATCTGCAACTGATTTTTGTTTTTTTAAGCATTCATGTAAAACTTTGCAGAAAAAGGAATTTAATTTAATGCAACAGGACTTTTTTTTTAAGACGCTTTTATTAGCTTCACCTGTATGTATGTATGCATGTTTGTTTGTAACTTCTCTGGGAGCAAACAAAAAATTTATATTGTAAAAAAAATACTTTCCCTACGTGAACAATGCGGCGGCGAGGTAAGGCGCCGTGCTACGAATATAAAGGTCCAGCGTTCGATCCCCGTTAGGGGAGATTTTTTAAAAATGGTTTTTGTTAATTCTAAGTTATTTTAATTAAAGATTTAAATGTATGTAAATATTACGGTGTGTCACTCACACGATTTTCTCTTACCCTGAATTTTAATACTAAGATATTTCGTGCTTTTTAGTTCACATTTCTATAAAAGCGTGTTCTTTAATTTTTTAAAACTATAATATTATTATTTTGTCTATTTTTCCATGTAGTGGAATGAAGTAACTGCATTGCTAAAATATTTTAGTTACACCTAATAGAGGACCTCACTGGCAGATTTTAAATTTTTCATTTATTTTGACGATGACTTAAAATATCTATCTCAGTTATGCATGTCAAGATTTTTGCGAGAAAAGTCTAAGCTATTTCAGTGCCAAATTTAAAATTTCGCCAAGAGGTTAAACCGTATCCGTACCATTGCTTTAACACAATTTTTTTTTTTTTTTTTCAATTTTATTTTAAATATTTTTTAACTTAATTCAAGAGAGAAAAAAAAGAACATTTTTTATTTGGTCTAAATGTACAAAATATCTCCAGGTAAAATATCTGTATTTTTAAAAAGAAAATGGCTAAAGTATTTTTCCTGTACCATTGATGTCTCTATAACTTAAATTAAATTATCCAATATCATTATATTTCATTCTCCACACGCATTTTTTTATTTTCTAAATTCAATATTATATAATATATATCTAAAAAAAAAATCAAGGTGTAATCAGTACATATCCAGAAGATGTAGCCAACAAATATTCAGAAGCCATCATTAACACAAGTTCAGGAGATATCGCCAACAATAATAATTATTCAGAAGATATCGCCAACAAGTATTCAAGAGCCATCATGAATATTTATTCAGAAAATATTGTCAACAAATATTCAAAAGCCATCCAATTTATGAATGGTGATGGTCTATCTAGAATACTCCAAACCGGCAATTTGTTATTACAATATAAATATTGCCCTAAATTAACTTTTGAAAAAATCAATAGTAAAAAATATAGGCATTAGAAAAAATAAGTTCATAATTTCTTTAATCAAGCAATAATACCCGAAAAATTCATCGTCAAACAGTGACAATAATTTAACAAGTGGATCGTATACTAAAGCTGTAATGCTAAATCATTTAGATGTTAAGAATTTCTCTCTGTTCTAAACAGTTAGTGCTATCATTGTTTATTTTGCGTGTCTAGCTGCCTAACATATGTTTTCTCTCAAAATAACGGCAAATTGTTATTAAACTGTCGAACGTTAAGACAGATTTTTCACATATTATAAACGATATAATATTAAATATTGTGTATTTCAATGTGATACCAAATATGGTGGATTTCTATAATATTGTTCAACTTTTCTCTTGTGTTATGTATTATTAATGTTCCAATACAATGAAAGGCAAAGTTGCGAATAGTTGGGTAGAATTCAGCAGGGGTTAATGAACGAAGCGAATCAAGGTGAGGGAAAGCCTTCCTCGGGGGTTGGTAAGTGGAGCGAGCAGGGGGCAGAGCCCCCTAGTTATTTTAAGAATTAAAAATAATAATAAATACCAGGCTTAAAAATATTAATAAAATGTTCGCATTATATCTCTAGATTATTGTACTTGTTCAGGGTTCATACTCATCAGGGAAAACCTGGAAAACAGGGAATACTCAGGGAATTTGGAATTTGTTAAAAAAAAGTCAGGGAAAACTCAGGGAAAATAAAAATTTTCATTAAAAGTCAGGGAAAATGGGTTATAAAACCTGGAAAAACAAATATTTTCTTTCTCTCAAGTTATAATTTTCTTGTTTAGCTTCATATCAAAATTCAATTGATTAAGTATTGTGAAAATATGCACGTAAAAAATTATTTCTACCTGAATTTCTATCATGGTTGACAGTAATATGACACCATACAGTGTAAGTAGCTGTGTATTTTGTCCTGTCTAGAGGAGCGTTTCTTGTAATAGGTCGCTAATATTATCTTGAAAATTGTCTGGGAACTCAGGGAAAACTCAGGGAATTTTTTCTCCATAAATGAGTATGAACCCTGTTGTTGTATCTCCTTAATTTATTTTCTTTGTATATGCAAATTTTTCATATGTTTATAAATTGCTAAAACTTTTAGTGATACCAGATTTGATTCAATATTCCTGAATTACAAATGCATTTCATTTTGCTGAAGTTAGATGCAAAATATTCTGTTACTGGGCACCTTTACCTATAATGTGGTGACAAATTAATAATTTTTTTTTTTTTTTTGGGGGGGGGGGTTGGGGGGGGGGGGTGGGGGGGGGGGGTTCTTTCTTTCTGTTATTTTGTAGTTTCATTTATATTACTTAAAACTGGTCTGAATATAAACGGTTGTTATTGTAAATTGATAAATACAGTTCTGTTGCGACATTACTTTCATTCTGTTTATCAAAAAGTTGGTCTTTTCTGTCAAGGAATTCATATTATTTTTCTATATTCTAATATGTACTTTATTGATTTGCTGATAAAAAGAATTTTATCTTCTAGAAATTCTAGTAGACATCTAATGTTCGTTATTTTATTATAATATTTTTAAATTTATCTTTCTCTTATTTCAGTGTGTTCAGTGGGTTGAAGATGCAAAACTAAACCAGCTGCACAGAGATGGAATACGTTATGCCCGTATCCAGTTATGTGATAATGATATTTACTTCCTTCCACGTAACATCATCCATCAGTTCAGAACTGTTAGTGCCGTCACCAGTATTGCTTGGCATGTGAGATTAGCTCAGTATTACATTCCACCATCTGAACAAAAATCTGATTTAACTAAAGAATCAGAATCTTCTTTTTGTGAGAAAAAGAAAATAAAAGTTGAAATATCAGATATTATGCATACAAAAAAGAAAAGTTCTGATAATAGTAGTTCTCCTATTAAAGTTGCAATTAAGCAGGAGCACAGGCGGAATGAAAAAACTAATGATTCTTGTTCTAAACATTTAAAGCAAGAAATGGCTAGTGATCAGTCAAAAGTAGGAAACAAGATTAATTCAGGAACTCCTAAGAAATCTGTTATCAAACAAGGTCCATCAAGTAGGGAAGGCATTGGAAGTGGCACTTCTCCAAAGAAAAGATATGACAGTAATCACTCATCTAATAAAATCATCGGCAGTTCACCTCATAAAATATCCAAAACAAACCATATCCATAAAGAAATTAAAAAGGAACTTTCTTCTGGTATATTAGAATCTACAAATATAAAAACAGAGGGCAAATCAGATGATGTACATAAGCTAAAAAGCAGTGATAAAGTAGTTTTATCTAATGAAAAGAAAAATGGAACCTTGATTGTTAAATGTAAAACACAGTCGAAGGAAGAAGAAAAAGATCCCAAGGTAGCAAAATCTAAAGAAAAAAGAAAACATAAAGATGATAGTGACCATACTCCAAAAAAGCATCCAAAAACTGTGCTGCTATCACAAGTGCCTTCCAGCACTATAAGTTCTCATGACAAAAACATTCCAAAAAATAAAAACAATAGTGAACGCAGATCAAAGAGTCGGCATCACTTCTCCAGGGAAGACCAGCAAGATTTAGAGTCTGCTGTTGTAGATTGTGTAGCGTGTTTAGTTAATACTGTTAGAGACCAAATGGAAGATATGCTGACCAAGCAAAAATGCATATCTTCGGAGGCCGTCCGTATTCGAACCGCCTCACCTATAAAAAGTATAAATTCATCCACCGAAATATCAGAGCCACATACTCATAGCCCTATAAAGCTTGACTATGAAAAGTGTATTTTGCCTGACAACTCCATGAACATTGATCAAGACAGTCTTTCTAAGTGAATTTGTTGATTCTGTTTTCTATATCATATGAGTTCGTGTAAATGCCATGCTAAGGAAAACGTTGTTAAAAACTTGTTGTGTATATATTTGTATATAAAAGTATATTGAACATAGATATGTAATTAGTTTTGGAGTTTATCTGCAAAAGAGAAAAAGATTTTAATAGGAAGATACTTTGTTACTACTTCATTTTTACGAACTCTGTAACATGTTTGTACAAAGTAACCATTTTTCTAAAAAAAAAAAATAATTATTATTATTATTATAGAGCTCTTTGTCACCCATGCTGCTCTACTAAAAGTTTGAGGACGATTCTCCAAATGAAGGTTTATTTATTTATTTATTTTTTTTTTTTTACCCTATCATCATCAAGTAGGGTTATATAATAAATGCACATGTTTTCACTTCAGTGCTTTACCTAAAAGAAAATATTGTAAATGTAAAAAATTAAATCTTTTATAATTATTATCATTCAGAATTATATAATTTTAATATATTTTAGAGATTCTAATTACACTTAATTTATAAAAATTCAAATTCAAATTTTGAAATTAGATGTTAAGTTTAAATAATTCAATCTGCAGATTTGTTATTATTTTACATGCAGTTGTAGATTAAAAAAAAAAAAAAAAAATCCCTCCATTTACCCTTTAGAAACAATTTTATATGATGAAATTTCATCTTTTTTTTTTTTTTTTTTTTTTTTAAATACCCAATTTGCAAAATTCAAACTCAAAAACAATATTCTTTAATAAATAAATATATATATGTATTAATGTATTTACTTTACAAATTAATTGAATATTTTATTATTAAAATAATAATTTTAATTGGTGAAATCTCTTGCAGTGTATATTACTTAACTAAGTAAGTAAATTCTATAATTTTTCATGGCAACTGAGTTTGATAATATTTGTTGATAAATGTTTGATATGACAATAAATTTACGTAAATAAAACAAAAATAATTTATTTCAAAATTTTATTAAGGTATTGTTCATCATTTTTCATGAAAATTGGTTGTTTTGTTAAAATAAAATTGTTATAGTAGTCCTTAATTTGACTTTTAGTAAGTGAAATTTCTTAAAATGTAAAAATGCTGTGCATTTTGAGATATAATTTTATTAATAATAAAAAATGAAAAGTTTTTTTTTCCCAGCTCTTAACAAAATGCTTTTGTTTCGAAAACTGAAGACAGTTTAAATCCAAATACAATACGATTATAATAAATATTTATTTATTCTTATAGAGATTTTTTTTTTCTTCGTATTTATTCGGGATTGGGACTAATTGAAAGGATTCTGCCCCATAATGCGACTATTTCACAAAGCAGCACGAGTCATGATAATTCAAGGTTACAGGAGATTGAGAGCTCCATCCCCTTCTCAGGATAAAGGGTTGCGTAAATGAAAGGGAAGGATGATATAAGTTCTATCAGCATTAGTAGCATCTCATTTGTTGATAGAGGCGACAGCTGGTGGCATTGTTGCTTCAGCAAGGAGAAATCATTTGGTTCAAGCAACTTTATCTTTCAATACTTTTGATGGTGTAACTTGAAATTATCGCTACACTGTTGCCTTGTGTAAGCAGGGCTTTATAAACCACAGGCTTGCAATAAAATGCAGTAAAAAACTGTTAATGAATGATGAAGAATAAAAACTTAATATGCAAAGACCAAATTGCAAAAACCAACAGTTAAAAAATTAAGCAACTCTTGACTTCCTCCCCCCCCCTAACAACCATTATAAGAATGAATATCACTTGACCATATAACGATTTTGTAGTTATGCAATTAAATATAAATTAAGTGAAGTGGTGGTATAATGAACTACATTTCAAAAATAGCCTGCAAAATTATATCAAATTTCATAAATTAGATATCCAGAAAGTAGAAATTTTGTTAAATACCAGTGAAATAATCACTTATTTTGTGAATCAGCATGGTAAAATATTTGTCTATTTCGGCAATAGTTGGTGAAAATCGCGTATTTCAATAGATAGCTGCAATTAAACTTAATTTTTGTCAAACTATAAAGAAGCTTTAAGGAAAAATGTATGGCCTTTTCTGGCATTTGTAGTAAAAATTTGTTTGGAAACTGAACTTCTACGAAAATGGTGGTTTCAAAATGGACCTTTTCCAAAATCAAAGAGATTGAACCAAACTTCTTCGAAGGAGTTTTTGGCTAATTTTTACCAATTTTAGTATTAAAAATAAGAAAAAAAATAATTTGAAAGTGGCGATCTTCAATGAATCTATGAAATGAAACTGATTCCCAGTTTAAAAATTTAGGTTGTCAGTGGCAATTTGGCAACTGTATTTGTTAAGCCCTGCTTATAAAAATAATTTTTTTCACCTCATGAAAAGTCATGCTTGCTGATTTCCCAGAAAATTGTGGCAATCGGCCAATAATTTGAATCTACAGAGATTTGATTTAATAGTGGTGAAAAGAAAGTGGAAGAAATTTATTTTGCATATATCTTATTTATTTTTATTCACATCACCTCATTACGCTTCATTTGCTAGTAATTTTACCATACCTCTCGTACTAAATATTTATATTTTATTTTTTCTGTTATTAAATCTTATTTAATTGGGTACAGAGAGAGAGATTGTTGACAAAGAATCAGATTATATATGATTTATCCATAAACCATAATTGTACAACTGCAAGTGTACTTTATTTTTATTTATTTTTTATTTTAAATATATTTAACTGAAGTGTATATGTTCCTACTTTTAGAAAGTCTGATTAGAACCACAACTAAATGGGTTCACTCATTTTCACCTCTAAACTGGATGTTTTCTTTTCTACGTAATACATCGTCAAACTATAATTATTTTAATTTGATACAATCTTTTTTTTGTTTATGGTGTTTGCATATAAAGTCTTTATTTTTCGCCAAAGGCCTATTTGAAACTTAAGCCTTTTACTGTAAAGTCATTAAAATTACTAAAATTATAGTATCCCCCATTAGGTTTGTCAAACAATAAAAAAAGTATATTTCACTTATTAATTTTTTTATTAAATACTGTTATTTTAATATTATGCTGAATTGTTATATATTTTTTTAAATCATAATCTATGATGTTAAATGTTAAACTATAGCTGTTTATTTTCTGGATAGAGGAATAGCAGGTTTTACAACAAAATTTATATAAAACTTGTGAATTATTTTTCCTTCTCTTTTTCTTTCTATCATCTTTGTTACTAACTACTAAACCATGCACTCAGTTAAAATATTCTGTAACCTCTTGTGTAAAATTTTCAAATTTTATACAAGATGTTATTGTAACTTTTTTTTTTTTTTTTTTTTTTTTTTTTTTTCTTTTTTTACATATGTGCCGAAATTTTTTGTACATGTTTCTGGTAATTTAAAAAATCAAGATCAAAAACTGATTTAAAATAATTAACAGTTGTCTGTATTATACTGATTTATTGGTGTATGTTAACTTCTTTTGTTATTCCATTTTCATCTCTCTTATCTGCTCTATACTATGAATATTTCAAATGATTTTGATATTATTGAAATAGAAATTAACATCTCAAATATATGTACAAATAAATTAATAATGATATTTATGATACATTCTTCTTCATATAATTAAAAATACAAGTATATGTGTATTGTCCCCCAACTGCTGTTGAATATTACAAAATAAATGTTAGAGTTGTTGCAGACGTACGTCTTCATTGCCTTTTTAAAAACTGAAATATTAATCCCCTTAGTGTTTCCTTTATGTGATTTGAACTAATTCTTTCTTTCTTTTTTTTTTTTTCTCCTCTAATTTTTAAATTTGTTTTGGCTTAAATATTTTGAGTATTTGTCTTTAAATCCAGGTTGAATCACAGAACAATATTTGCCGGTAATTAATTGCACATTAGTATGTGTAACATATAGCAATAGTGAATTTTGATTGCAAAAGTTGTCATGAACTTTTATTGTTATTTAGTAATAATATTAGTTAAATAAGAAACTTTACTTTATTTGTATTGTATACCATTCATTATTTTAAGTAATTAGAAATGTTCAAACTATACCAAAAAGGATAAAATATGCATAGGCATGTCTGTATTCTAGATACAAAAAACCCTTATTATTATTACACTCAGGTACCTAGAGTCACCTGCTTAACAAGGCTGTATAAGAAAGTTATATTTTATAAGCTATTTTTGCAGTCTTCATGTACTTTATTTATATACATCAACAAACACTGGTACATTTACCCTGAACTTTGTCAAGGAGAACAGTCAATGAACAGTGATTTTTATTTATATTTATGGGAGTCCGCTATAATAGGAAGCCATAGGCCTGAAGATATAGAATAAATAAGAATTATATACATGTACATATATATAGTAATACAAAAAAAAAAAAATGTTGACACTAATAAATACAAAAATGCTTTTGAACAATTTTTATTTACAGGAGCAGACTAACCTATACAATTATGACTTATGAAACATCTTGTTACTTGCATGTTTTTTGCTTTACTTATTTACAAAGAAATCTACTTTTTTATGTTAAAGCACCTTTTTTATTTGTGATTATATATATATATATACACACGCGCACACACACATTAATAATTTTGTTGCAAAAGTTGCATTCTCTTATTCCTTTAAGTATTGAATGAGTTTTCCAGTGTGTGTGTCAGTTTTACTGTGTTCACTTGCTTCTACATCCTATCCTCTTCTTCCTCACCCTCTATCGAAACCATACCTAATGCTCTTATTTGCCATTAATTCATCAGTAAGGTTTTCAAAGTCTGGATTATTGGCGTCACAGTTAATTAACTCCCTGATCATAGGCGACTGGTGCACTAAAAAAGTGGGGGGTCATAATCAGAAGAGGTGGGAGGGGGATGTAGTGAGGGCGGTGCCCCTAAAGCTTATTTATTTAAAATTCGGCTATAATATTGGATTTTAACTACATTACTGATTAATTTGATCTTCTCTGAAAAATTCAGGGCATTGCCTAAAAATTGGGGTGAATTTTAAACTGTACACTCAGTTCTTATGAAATAATATGAGAAAAATATAAAACACTTACTTATTAAGTCAGTTCTTTAAACTCATGAATCCATGAATGATGTCGTCACAAAACGACGTACTCTCAAACAAGGAGAAAGCAGGTCAGTAATAAATTTATTTATTTGTTACTGAATTATACACTGTACATCCATATTGCAAATTAAAAGAAAGATAATTTGTGATTTATGTTTTTTTTTTTTTTTTTTCGAAAATTGTTTTATTGCCTTAGTGAAGTCAACATCTATGGTATTTTCAATCTTTAAAACAGCAAGTGCAGAAAGCTGCTCTTGACGCATTGTGTTTCTAAAGTATGTTTTCAAAGACCTTAAGCATGAAAAGCTTCTCTCACAGGATGCGGTGGACACAGGTATTGCAAGGAGAATTTTGATTAATTTTGTCAGACATGGAAATATATCACTGAGTTCATTTTCTACAGGAAAATTGCATCTTTTTTTGCAGTTCTGATATCTCAGTGGAGTCGATGTATTTATACATTCTCTGAAAAATTTGCATCTCTCCTTTTATTTTTTCCAGATCAAGATCATATGTTTCAGAGACTTTTTGAATTGATGCATCATTTATTATAATCTTTGATGGATCGGAACATGTTATATCTTTTAGAGATTGAAAAATATTTTTTTTTAAACTTTTCGTCGATTGTGTTTAAAGCAGCATCTATAACTGGAAAAGCAATTTCCATTTGATAGAATGATTTAACATCTTGTGACATACTAAAGGAACCGCCACCTAATTTTGAAGACACCTTTCTAGAGCGTGGAAGTTTTGGAGGAGGAAATTATTTTGCTTCACAAATATCGTTTACATATATCCACAACTTTTCAAAAGAATCTTCACTTCGGAATTCCTGCAAGCAATCTTTTGTTGTTAACCAGTTCTTTAACTGTTAAAAAAATTAGCGATTTTGATTGCAAAGCTTTTGAAAGTATATCTGTAGTTTTCAAAACTCTGGATCAAAAATAGACAAAAAATAAAGTGGAAACTTTCAATATTGTTCAGCAAAGCTTCAGCTTGCGATCCATTTTTAGGATCAGTTTCTGATATTTTCTGTAGAGTATCTACAATTTCATCAAAATTCTGCCACACAATATTGCAAGCTTCTACACGACAATTCCATCTTGTGTCACTTAATAACCTAAGTGACTTATTACCGCCAAAAAAGTCTTTGTTTTCTAAGTTTTTTTAAATAAAAATGTTCTTTTCGTTGACACAGTTAAAAGGTTGTGCAGTTCTTTTAAGATGCCCATAGAATTTCTAATTTGTGTTTGTTTGCTACATGTATCAGCAATGCACAAATTCAAGAAATGGGCATAACAGTGCACGTAGAAAGCTAGAAGATTTTCTTGAAGAATTCTCGCGGCTACTCCTTCATAACTTCCCCGCATATTTGTTGTCTCATTGTAGCATTGAGCACGAATTTTTGAGAGAAGAAGTTAAAATTTTCCAATACATTTTTTATCAAAATTGCTAGCGTTTCTCCTTCAGTATTGCGTGTTTCGAAAAATCCCAAAAACCTTTCATGCACACTGAAATCTTCTGGTGTGATGTACCAAATTACAAAAGCAACTTGTTCGTCGTGAGCTATATCGTCCACAAGTCCGACTCAACTGCTTCACTAGTTATTGCTTCGCAGACCTGTCTGTTCACGAGCTTCAAAATTTCGTTTTGAATTTCCTTACTGCTGTAAGAAAAATATTTTCCTTTTTTCATAAAGAATTTTTTCACCAGATTGTTGTCTTTTGAGCGGAGATTTAACAGTTCAAAAAAAGTTCTTTTGTTACTTGAGTCCTCTTTTTCATCGTGTCCTCTTATCGCAATGCCTTGTCGAGCACAGAACAGTAGGGTTTCACAAATCGAATCTAGATATTTTTTGTTTTCTTCGATTTCGGATGCTCTTTGGGAAATTAACTGGACTGTAACACTTCCTCTTCTTAATGAAGATTCATATGTCCGGAGTCTTTCAATAGATGTTCTGTGTGCTTCACTGCTTTCATGGCTTTTAAATTTTTCAACATCTTTTTTCCAATTTTGAAATCCTATTTCGGTGAAAGTTTTTTCAGAACAGCCTAGAACTTCATTTTTAAACAGTCGACATTGGAATCAAAATGCTCTGTTCACTTCTCTCTAGTACTCTAACCATGGAAATTGTTCAAACTAATTTTTCTGGAATTTTCTTTCATTATTTACCGGATAGTTAAAGTCAAGAGGCTGGTGTGGGCCTTCGTTTATTTCATTTTTTGTGTATTCATGATGGTTGTAAGTTAACATGCCATCAATTGTTTTCAGTTCTGAATCAGAGTTATTTGCATTGAGACTTGACGTTGGCGTAGGCTCAGCCCGAGTTTCCTCGAATTTTAAACCATCATATTTTTCATCCTCATTTCCATAACTAAGCATGTTTTGATCTGCATTTTCCTCAACTGAAATCTTACGGAAACATGAACTAAGATTGGTTTTTAAGCCACTTTACTTTTCTAAACATTTCGAAAACAAAGATTCCAAACCAGAAAAACTTATGCTACACTGTCGGCATACTGCTTCGAATCTGCATATGAGAAGAAAATATTCATTTGATCCTTACACATGGCTGGGAGTAGCGCGAATACAAAGATTGCAGTGGAGAAATTTATTTTTCACTTGGGTAAAGAGGGCATATAAGAGGAGAAGAGAATGGAGAAATTCATTTTTGGATTGTGCGGGGAGTTTATAAAGTTAAGTGGGCAGATAAAAGAAGAATCAGGGGTTGGTTTTTGCCCTGTTGTATTTCCGGGAATGATTGCTGCAAGGTTAGAAACAGAAAGAAGTGCTTAATGGAGGTAAACGAAGCATAAAGAAACTTTACAGACGAATTGTGAAAATTTTTGTTTTTAGTTTCGTGAAATAAACCAGTCTACACGGTGATCGATTTTTAGACTTTGAAAAGTGAGGGGGCAGTTGCCCCCCCTCCCCTGCTTCCTGCACGAGCCGCCTATGTCCCTGATGTTATCTTTATCAGCATAATCTCTATGTTCTCTACCCATTCAAAAAAAAAAAAAAAAAATTCTTGCTAAAATTTAAGGTATTTTTTCCTGAATTCACAATCACTCCTGAATTATGTAAATTATTCAACCATTGTATATTTTTTAAAGATTTACACCATGACTTATTGTCACAAAAAATCCAAGAAGGCTGCAGATAATCAAGTGTTTACTATATATGTGTAAAGGTATGTCATTTATATGCAATTTGTATATATTTTAACTGTCAATTCTGTTTTTGTATTTAATAACCAGAAATCCATTTCAAATTGGCGCCATCTTAACAAGAGTTTACTTTAAATTTTTTGTCAACATTTCTTCAAACTACAGCCTATTTTTAATTAATGTATATTCTTGTTCATCCAGTATGCTGTAAAAGAATAACTTTAATATTAAAATTTATCATTTGTACATTAATCAACTTATTTAATTAATGTTATATGGTTTTGTCATTTAAAAGAAATTTTATTTATTTTTATTGTATTTCTATATTTTAAACACTAAAATTTTTAACGAAGAAAATTGAAAGATATTTAGGTCTCTTAAGTTATTTTTTCATTTGCATTAAAGAAGAAAATATTTCACTGATAACATGGCTTATTATAATTTTCAATTTTCTTTATTACTAATGTTTGTCAGTCAGATTTTATTTTCACTTTACTAGTAACTCCTTTATAAATAAATAAAGAATTAAAAAAGTACCAAAGCAACTAAAAACGAATAGTGGTCTATTAATATTTTCTCTTTTTTTTTTTTTTTTTTTTTTTAATAATAATAATAATAATGCTTCATATGTGGGTCACTCTGAAATTTTTGAGGTATGGCTAAATGGTACAACTTAAACTTATCATATCTAAGGTGTGTTCAAAGTCTCTTCAACATCAATGCACTTTTGTAAGCAAATGTTCTAAAAATTAAAAGCCACCCATTTCTTAGAATCTATGTAATATATTCTTCAATAGGCTCATCAATCTTGTCTTTGGAATGAAATCAATGACAATGTAAATTTTCTTTACTATAAAAATTAGCCAAAAATCGCACAAAGCAAGATCAAAGGAACAGTGGCGGCTCGTGGACCAAAAATAGGTGAATAGCTCAAAAATAATATTTAAGTATTTTTAATGCATAATTTTTTATTAAGCATGGTTTTAACTAAAAATACTTATTTAAATGTAAATTTATATTCTATAAATGAATACAGTGTGCCTCTTCACCTATTTTTGGTGCACGAGCCGCCACTGCAAAGGAATAGGATGGATATTCGTTTTTGTTCCAAGAAATTTGACTGTCATTCTTGGTGCATGAGAATATGCATTATGGCGAAGCATGAATTACATTCATTTCTTGAGGAATTTCTGAAAGGTACTTAGTGGTGTTATAGTTAACCGTAACTGTCATCTGTCCCTTCAGCTTTGACCAGTCTCGTACTTCTGAAAAAATTACCCAGCATATTTTACTTTTTTTGTTTTAAAAATAAGCCGTTTTAGAAATAGTACCATTATTTAAAAATTAAAAAAAAAAAAAAAAAAAGTTTGGGGGTTTCTTTACAAATTATGATACGCTCTGCTTTCTGGTGTTCTATTAAGTTATGATATACCAAACAATTAACTAATTTTTACTTATGCAGTTCTTCATGAATAATTTTATGTTGAGCTCTTGATCCAATGTTAAGTTCCCTCTGTATCAGTTGGTAAGCGTAGTGATTAACATCAACTAGTATTTTTCATATGGCAAACACATTTTCTAGGACAACAACTGACAAAGGTCTTCCTGTGTTTTGTATAGTGGCATGAGATTCGTTTACGTATATGCTAACTGTAGACATTGAAAGAATTCATGATTTAACCCCATTTTAAAATCATAGAAATTCACTGCATGATAATGCTTTTGTGTCAACTCCTTTCTTTCAAAATTTATTCTAATGCAGCTAAATTGTAATTATTGGCATATATTATCATCTGCAGCCATAAGAATTCAAATTTGCATAGTATGTATTGTCTGCCATTATCTCAATTTTCAGGGTTACTTTTATATTTTATCTCAAATTTAGCAACAAAGAGATATATATTTTATTTATTAAAGTTATTTGTAAATAAGAAAAAAAAATCTTTTTGTCTTTCTAATTAAATTTTCGTATTTTTTTACAATTTGGAGAATCAACCTTAAGTTTCATTATATGAAGTACTCTTATCTTCAGAGTCGTGCCATGTACAAGAAATGATTGAAACAGAAACAATTTTCGCATTTTCACATTGCTTGTTACTTTTTAAACTTGGCACTCATGTTGTATTGTTCTGAAAATATGCAGTTTGATCAGAAGTATCTTATATTAAAACTTGTTATAAAGTTAAAAACAGGATTTTACAGTAATTTAACTTATGATTTTATATGTATCCTTATACTTATTGTTACTTTATTTGGCAAAAAAAACTATATAAATTTTGCTTTGTATTGTTTCATTTTTAGATTTTATATAAACCATAAACGTTATATCTGAATAAAGTGCATTTCTTATTGTTTTTAATTAATTTATATGTAAATAGGTGTTTTTTCCCTTCTCAGAAGAAGTGAAATATTTTGTATTAAAATACTTTAACTCCTTAAATCTGTCTATGCAATTTTACAAACACATTTAGTTATGTTTATTTTTTAATATATTCTGAATAAATGTTTAACTTTCTCTTACTTTGCTTTTTTAAATAAAATTTATGTTCTTTTAAATGTTAAAAGTTATTTTCTTTACAGTAAATTGAATTATCATATTTTATGCAGAAATTTCAATGCGTGACTTTTCTAGCACTTTAAAAATGTTGATCACAGATATTTTTTGTTGGTAGATATGTCATTATTAAAAACTAATTAACATTAAGTGGATTTTCAATTGTCATTTACATAGCTTATTGATTGGAATAGTAAATAGTTATCCATAATTTTGGGTGGTGCATTATCTCTTCACTAATCTGTTCTGCACTGTTAAGTTCTTGACTTTGTGTAGAGTTTGTTGAGATATCAAAGCAAAAGATCATCTATATGTATTTAATCTCTAGCCAACCACACATGAAAATCATAATAATGAAATCACTAAACAGGGTGCTCTTTTGGAGATATTGTAGGCTTACATTCATTTTTAGTAATTTTGTATAGCTTTTCTACTGTGATTCAGCAGCTAATATCTTAGGCAAGTACTCTTAATGATTAAATCTTATGGCAGTAATTTTTTCGAAAAAATTGGTGAATTAACACTTGATTCCTCCCTATCTTTTTGTTGTTTTTAAGTTTGAGGTGTGCTGAAGAATGCAATGAAAGTAATATAAAGGTCCATGTTATTAGTATAGACCAGGGCCCGAAATTTCAACTTAGATTACACTCGCTGAAAAAAAAAGTTACGCACCACAAAATATGATTAACTTATTCTATTTCTTACGTATAAAGTGACCAGCATTTTTTTTAATTGGAAAAAGAGGAGAAATTTTGCTTATTTTATAAGAAAATAGAAGACATTCAATTTTGCAAAAGAGATCATTTTAGAAGACACAAAATTGAATGAAAATGAATATAAAAACCGATTCAAAAGCTACTTTACACAAGTGCTGGAAATATTTTTATCTCACATGATGAATTTGGATCAGTACACCTTAATTTAAATTAATAATATACGGATACGAGAGGAAAAATCCCTAATTTTTATAGGTGTCACTGGACAATATAGATTTTTTTTTAATTAATTTTTGCTATAGACCAAAACTTTTTTTTTTTTTTTTTGTACTTTCATGCAATTACATAAAAAAAAGTTGGTAGACATTTTTTTTTTTTTTTTAAATCATAATCATAAAAAATAAATTGCAAATGAAAAAATAAAATTAATATTTGGCAGATGAAACGATTTGTTTTAGTGAACAATCATTCTTTATCAACATTTTATAAAAGTTCTGAGAAGTATAACCTAAGTTAGACTTAGTAGTTAATCAGTTTTTAAAGTATTAAAAGGTATAAAAGGGATTTTTTTCACATGTCTACATTTTGTTTGTTGAAGAAAACGGTCGCTTTGTGGGAGCGTTTCTGCCAGGAGGACATAAAATGAATTCAACTAACTTTTGCATATTTTTGTGAGGTGGTGGTAGTGTTATCATTAAAGTCAATTGTCTGCACTAGGCTATAGGCCTGAGTAGGAGAGTCCTCCGTGAGGTCTTTCAAGAGAGGTCCTATCCGATATTTATGCTAGTTTTGGAGAAAACCACAAAAAACTCCTAATGGCTAAGCCGACGAGCACGACAGAGTATAAAACACAGTGCCTCACATATATCAGCTTCAAGGATAGAACCTCTCGGTCACTAATGGACCTATTTTTTATGAGGTGTATCATTCATGCAAAAGTGAGAACACACGTCAACCCACCGCGTATCAACCAAAGCACCACATTCTTAATGATTTCATGACAATTTCGATAGTCATTCCGTGTTCTGTATCAAAAAAACTTACAAATATACTACTTTTATTTATTTGTGGTTCGAAAAATCTGAGTAGACATAAACCATAATATGCTTCGGCAAGTTTATTAGAAAGTTGTTCTTTTGCGAACCTAACGCAGAAAAAAAGTGTTCACCATTCGATACAGCCAACAGCCAATTGAGCTTCCCAGTTTTGCGAAATTTCTGAAATTAAGGAATAAATCCTTTTTATTTGAAAAAGAGGACAGAGGACGAAAAACATAAAAAAAAAAGAGGTATTTTTAGTCTTGTAATGTTTTTTTTCATTTAAGAGGGCAGAGCATTGAAAAAGAAGACTGTCCTCTTATAAAGAGGATGTCTGGTCACCATACCTAAGATTAGCATGATTTTACGTTTTTAAATCGATATATATATATATAGTAGCACTGTATACTGTAAGAATTCTATCTACATTTAGACCGAAATTTTACTCGCCACGGAAATTTCACGCCCTGGTATAGACCATAACCTTTTCATTACTATTTTCTCCATTTTTTTTTTTTAATCCTATGTCTTTTTAAGAGTTGTAATTATTCTTCTTGTCCAAAGTAATGAAATAACTGCATAAAATAATATTCTTTTTTCTGTAATAAAGTTATTTCAAAATTAATCTTTTTTTTTTTTTTTTATGGGTGGGGCAACATAGAAAGAACTGTGCATTAATACACTAAAAAATATTTTGTTGGTTAAAACTAGATTTATTTTGAATGGTATATATGTTTAGTACAAAAAGATTATATTAAAATCTGTTCTGTTATTTTATGTAATATTTGTTTATCTTTTACCCGTGAATTGTCTAATTAATGATATAATTTTGTTTTCTTTTAAATGGTTTTTATTTGTTTTTTCATGCTGCTTCAAAGTTGACTTTTCTTTGTATATACAAATGGGTGACAAAATAATGTGAACACTTTCACTTTTTTGCGTTTTGTCAAATACGAGCATTGATCCAGAAATAAGGTTGCCAAAAACTCCAGCCGCACAGGAAGGTGCGAGACAAAATCTGGCAACACCGCTGAGCTCGGCTGTTCCGCACTTCGCTGAGCCACTCAGTCTTGGCTCAGCAGACGTCCGAGATTGTGGTGTCCATTGTTGCTCCCGCCAAGTGCGAGATTTGTTCCGTCATTCGCTTTTTGCACACCAAAGGGACTCCACACATGAATATTCATCATCAGTTGACAGAGGTGTATGGTGACAAGAGTATGTTCATTCAACACGTCCAAAAGTGGTACAGAGAGTTTAGTGCTAGTTGGAAGGACATCCATGATAAAGAATTGAGTTGAAGACTATTGGTTTCGGAGGCTATTATTGAGATGGTTCAACACAAAGTGCTTCAAAACAGGAGAATCACCATTCGTGAACTTGTTGTTTGGATTCCTGGGAGTTCTTATGGTACGGTGGAAAGAGCTTTGACTGAAAAATTGGGGTATAACACTTCCTCAATGGGTTCACAGCGGAGTTCTACGACATTGGGATGCAGAAATTGGAGCACTGTCTACAAAAATGCATTAAAAAAGATGGCGATTATGTCGAAAAATAGAGCAAAGTGTCTTCTTTCCAACGATGTATATTGCTATGAGAATAAACAATGTTGACTATTTGTAAAATTGATGGGAACCTTATTTCTGGATCAACCCTCATATCTTGAAAAGTTCTTTAGGAATCATCTTGAAACTTTAGTAGTGTAAAGAACATGTTATAATTCATATTTTTCATTAAGTTGTCATGAAAAGGAAAAGGGGACCAGTAAAAAATTAAACAAGAATCAAAGTGTTTTAGATCATCCTGTAAAAGGTTAATGCTTTAAATGCATTTCTCATTATCTGTATAAAATTTTATGAGGCTGCCACATATATTCATGGAGATATAACGGTTTCTTAAAAAAATTACAAAAACAACTTCCACTTTTTTAATTTATAACACGTAGGTAGGGTGTGTGAGTAATGAATACAACAATATTCACATTTTTATTTTGATTCAATCAATGCTCAATGCTATTACAGTGTTTTCGCTAATTGTAAATAAATATTACAAAAAACCCTAACATCTTTCTTTTCTTTTTTTTTTTTTTTTTTTTTGAGAAGAACTTAAATTCTGTTCATTCTATCTCTTAATTTACATGATATTTGTTTGGGGTTTTCATATAAGTTGCTCAATACCTTTAGCTATTAAATTATGCAAATGAAATTTTTATAAAGCTTGTGCATGCATAGTTAAAAATTATTTAGTAAAAGTGCTCATATTTCGTAAGATATTTACATTTTTTCATTCTGATTGCTGTATACTGTGTCTAATGTAGTATGCCATATTTCCTGGAAATGGCTTTGCACTGGGTCTAATACCCTACGTGTTATAATTAAAAAATGGAAATTGTTTTTGTAATTTTTTTAAGAAACTATTATATATCCATGAATATATGTGGTAACCTCATAAAATTTTATACAGATAATGAGAAAAGTCCTCATAATCACATGCTACAGCCAAAACACATTTAAAGCATTACCTTTTACAGGATGATCCAAAACATTTTAATTTTTTACTGGTCCTCTTTTCTTTTTCATGACACAACTTTTACTGAAAAATATGAGGTATAGCATGTTCTTTACACTACCAGAGTTTCAAGATGATTCCTAAAGAACTTTTCAAGATATTTGACAAAACATAAAAAAGAGAAAGTGTTCAGATTATTTGTGACCCATTATTTTGACACCCATCTGTTCTTCCATTGTACCTTATAAAGAATATTAGCCTGCCTTTTCTTAACATAAAATGTGAAAAGGTTTTACCTGCTGTACTATTTACTCTTTTCCTTTTGTAATAACTATTTTACCGAATATGAAATTCATGTAACTCTTTCAACAATTTTAGTAAGATGTCATTTTGGTTTCATCAATTCAAATTTTTTTGTGTCTGCATTTATTCCTCTTTGTTCACTTTCAATTTAATTCTAGATTTTTTTTTATTATTATTATTATTAATAGCTTATTTGAAAGGAATTTCAGTAACCATTGGTTCAAATTAAACACATTTAGATAGCAAACGAGAGCAAGAACTTTCTGAGAAACACCATGAATTGCAAAAGCATGCTACAAATGTTTCAAATCAAAATAATTTCTCCCATCTGTATGTCAGATGAGAAGAAGTATGCATGCAAGCAGTTTCTACTTACACTGTGTTAATCCAGTCAAAAATTGGGTGTCTCTAGCTGATACTTCATAAAATGGGACCCTTCACAAAATTCAAAATAATAAAAACTTACTCAATTTTGTTTTATAAAAATTAGTCCTTTTTAATAAAATATTTTGATATTTTCAACTCTGGCTGCCTGTACTTAACACAATGAAACTAATATATTTCCTTCCTGTTCTTCATGTTATACAGGGTTTCATCTTGTGCAATGTTTGAAAAGGTTTTCATAATATATATACTCGTATTTACACACTTTTTTTTTCCCCTAAAAAAAAGAAGAAAAAAAAAAATGGGTTCTAAAAATTTAAACTTGTATTGACCCCTGGCTTGTATGATTACTCTTGCTGGCATTTTGTAAATAATAATGAATGTTAACAGAGAACACTCTATAATTTTTTATATACTCCAGCCACTTAAGATATTGGAAAATGTCACCAAGTGCTGAACTATGACAAAAAGCTAGGACTACATAAAGACAAGCTCAAAAATTTCCCTAATTTTCTCAGCCGTAGCATTTTAATTTTTAAATTGTGTATACTTTTATAAATTTTGCAAAAGTAACATTATTGAGTATCCCAATTTAAGTAAATTAATAACAGAATTTTGCAAACGTATTAAATATAGATATTTGCCATTTTGGCATAGTTAGTGGTGGTTAAGAAAGATAGATTTGCATACCTGCAAAAGAATGTTTCATTGGCACTTTAAAAAAAAAAATGATCTTGCTACTTCTGGTGTTTTTTAATGTCTTAAGGTAGATTAGTGGTTAAGTGCTTTTAGTTTATTTCGGGTGAATAGACTGCATTGTAAATGCAACACTTTTCAATTTGTTTTAAAATATTTGCTACCAAATTTATATACATATAATAAAACTAATTACTAATTATATTTTCTGCTCTTGCGAATAATGATGGTATGTACATATATGCACAGGGCTCATGAAACACAATGTCTGTGAAATACGGCAAGCGGCGGCCAATATATTTCAACTGATAACTATGTTTTTTGCTTTACGAAAACTCGACATTTTTATTATTATTATTTCAATATTTTGGTGAAAAAGTTGGTCCCAGAATCAGCTCCTATTCTACTCTCCATGTAGTCTAACGCTCACAATTTTTATTCCTGCTCCTCTTCTACGTTTTAAGACGCTGTGTTGAACGAATACACAATTAGATTTACACCACTTTTTTTCATGCATGTTTCACAACTTGGTATTAAATTAGGGCACCATTTTAGGAAATTGGTTTACACTGCTCCTGTTTGTGCATGCTTAGCAACCTGGTGCTGAATCATTGGGCATTGTAATATGTATCAAAGCCAATGGTGTATGTGTTTGTGAAAAAAATAAAGCAGGTTTCATGATGTTAAATAGGTTTTCCTGGTGTATCATTCTAGCCTAATAAATATTTGGATTTTTTGCATAGAAATTTTAATTTCTATATTCAAGTAAAAAAATTTTAAAAAGACCGTGGGGGAGGGGGGGATATTTTCTGCTGGCAACCTTTTTTTTTTCCCCAAATTCCTTCCTGGAGCTCTGTATTTATATACACACAAGACCTTTTCAAACACATCACAGAAATTAATAAGTAAAAAATTCATAAAATGAAAAAGCCTATAACAATTAATCATAAATAAGGCTTATACAAAAGGATTAATAACATACACCAAGTAACTTAACCTGATACTAACATAAAACTAAACAATACTAATAAGGCATAAAGTAATGTAAATACCTGTGGGAATGATATAAAATAAAATATGAAAGAAAAGTAATTTCCTATTAATTGGAAAGTTATAGTTTGTACAATTTGTCTTGTATTATTGTATGTATTAGCAGCTAATCAACTCATGTAATAGTAATCTGATATTATAATATATATTTTTATAAGACAATTCTCTAGAATTATTAATATCCATCCTAAACTAACTTTCAGAAATCATTGTACAGCAGGTACGGTAACAATTTATACTAAAAACTGAAAAAAATTTCTTCTTTTTTTTTTTTTTTTTGTGATCTACCATTTATAATTTTGCTTTTGGGTTATATTTGGTTATATTTGATATAATTGTAGTAGTTTGCATTTTTGAATGCTTTATTGCTGTGATAATTTTGGTTTCCTAGTCAGCAATTCTTATTTTAATCTTTTTTTTTTAATTTGAGGGTTTTTTCCTTTGTACTGTATATTTACTGTTTCTTTTGAATTTGTTGTTTGTGCATTTTAGAGTAAAACTCCTGTAAATTATCTATTTGTATGTATCACTCAGCCAAACTATGCAATTTCTTATGCAATGGGGCTTTTATTTCCTTTTAGAATCATATGTTGTCAAGCTTAATCATAGTGCATTCATTATTTCAGTCTTTCCATCAGAATAGAGCTGCCATCGATTTCATAATCAGTTTCATTCAATCTATCACAATCTCATAATACTTTTACATTGCAGAATTGTGTAGCAAATCAGCATTTCTATATTGTTTCTTCTTTTTAATACATTTTAAATTATGCAATTATGTATACTTGTTTTAAAAAAAACATAACTGTTTATGTATATTGAGTAAAATTTTTCAAATATATTACTTGATAAATATTTTCTGAAATGTGTTTGATTATATTATGTGTAAATGAATATAGTTTATTCTTCTAATTTATCCATCAGCTGATAAATTTGTTTTTTAAGCATAATAAAGCATAGTATTGTTTTTTAATTTATTTTGTTAAAATATTTCTTGCAGTCAATCAAATATTAAAAATATAACACAAACATTTTTAAGTTTTCTGATACATTTGTCCAAGATTTTTTTTTTTTTTTTCTTTCTTTCTTTCATTTTCTAGTAAAAAGTAGCATAAGAAATTAATTTCAATTTTTGTAAATTATTGGTCCAATCATGTTGTAAACAAAATGTATACTAAATTATTTGCAATATTATAAACCTACTCTCTAATGATGACAGAATATTCTAGTATGTGAATAACATTTTAACAATAAATAATTTGAAAAATCAAGTTTTTTCAGTAGTTCTCATTTTTTTCTCCCCCTCTCTGAAATTCAAAATTTCTATTAAGCTTACTTGCTTTTTTGTGTTTATCTGGTTAAAATAAGTTTTTAACTTAATTGGTACTAAACATTTTTTATACATAAAATAGCATATTTTATTTTATTGTTTTCATTTAGCTTCTGTATATTTTTGTAGATATTGAATATCTTATGTAAGAAAACCAACCAGTTAATTAAATTTATATTAACAAAACCCTTGGTTTACCATTGAGTATTTCAATATTTTATAGTACTTATGTATTATCTGATCAGTCGTCATTTCACTCCAAATATAATATTAGGATATATAGTAATTGCTATTGCAACCATGTAACACGAGTAGGGCATAATTTCCCATGATACAAATAAGGCAAGCACCTGCCTACCTTCTTTATACCTAAGGTCCTTCAAATCAGCCTACTTTTGAAATTATACACATCTTCCGTATGTTAAAAATTCACTTACATTAAAGGCCTCTGATTATGGATTTTATTGTGGGACATCATTTCTGTATCTCTTCCTTGGATACAATAAACGTCCCATTTTAAATATTTTATTTTTGATTATTTATTAAAATATAATTTCAAATAATCTATCCATAGTATATATTACAACATATTTGATATTATACATACAGTGGGTGTTCAAATTATAGCAAATGTTTTGACTTTTTTTTTTTTTTTTCGATTATTTAAAAAATACTAGACGAATGTCCTGAAACTTCATACATGCAAAGAACACTTAAAAATTCATATTTTCCATTACTAATTTAGTCCAGAGTGCAATTAGGGGTCCAACCACAAATTGAAGATGAGCAAAAATAATCCTATCACTTCCCTGTTGCCCTCTTCTTTTATTTTTCTCTCAAGATCTTCCTCCATTTTCTTCAATTTACTTTCTATCTCTAAAGTGACATTTTCTCTTACTTTCTCTTCAATTTCATCCATTCTATTTCCCACCACTGTTAATTTACTTTCTACCACTTCTTTCACGTTTGCTAAGTCGTCCCTTACTTATAAAAGTCCTTTTTTCATTTCCTCTTGATTAGATTTAATTTCTTAGTCTAACCCTCTTTCATCTCTTTTTGCCCTGTTTCCATTTTCTCTTGTGCTGCTTTCATTTCCTTCTGCCCAGTTTCCATACTGTCTTTCATCTCTTTTTGCGCTGTTTCCATTTCACTTATCTGGGCAGCTAAGCTTCCTAGAAGTTTCTTTATTTCGTACTCCATAGCTCTAGTTATCACCATTCACAGACAATTTCACTTCTGACACCAGAAATGTTGCATACTTGGAGGCTTCGTAAGTTGTCCGAGAATGAGAGGTAAAACTTGCAAAAATTCAGGAGCTTTATTTACAAAAAATTCCAGAAGAATACAGGTCTATAAACCAAGTATCAACTTCAATTCCACCAATAAGCACAGCTTAAATAACAGCTATCAACAGCAAATCCACAGTACAAACTCTACAGCATTAACACAATGCATTAACAATGCAACTCTATTTCCAAAGAGGCTTACAGCTCTTTCAATAGCAATGCAACATTGGCGAAAGCTAATTCGCAGACTGGTCGGGATTTGGTGCGCAGGACTTCCTTTTATACCCCTTGGTCGAACCCAGAATGTTCGGGAAATTTCCCGTAACTCCTTAACCAATCACATTAGAGCATCCATCTTTGGTATATCAATAATAAGGATTTTCTTGCCAAATTTGGCACTAAATCCAGTACCTGCCTTATTGGAGCTTTTTAAAGCATTTTAAAGGAAAAATTAATCTGTTTTAACGCGAAAAAGAGCTGGAAATGCAGAAAATCGACATTTTATCAACTTACTAAGCCTTTTTCAAAGAATTTATACAAAAATAAATATAATTATTTACAATTTCGCAACACTATGTAAAATTATGGAGCCCAATATCAAAATTATCACCAAAACTGAAAAGACTTGCAATGATGATAAAAAAAAAAAAATTAAAATCTGTATGTAGCAAGTTTCTAACAATTATTTATCACAAGGGCCATAAAATTACATATGCAGTTTTTATTTTTATTTTAGAATGACATTTAAAAGTTCTTTAATTGATCATATTTTAATCTGCAATTAATAAAAAGTAAGAAAAAAATCTCTTTATTTAATAGAACTTATATTTAAAAGCAAAATACTCACATTTAATAATTTGGCAGATCTTTTAATCTAAATTAAAAAGTTTGAAGATTTTCAGACCAGGATTTTCAAATAAAAATTATAATTTTAAATTACACCAATTATATCAGAAGCAATAAATTTTGATTACAAATGTTAGAAATAGACTAAAACATGTAATTCTCCATATTTTTACATTTAAAAAAACTTATAGTTTTGAGGCATTTGAAAATACCACATAGACTGAAAGAAATGTGGTGCAATACTAAAAACTGCATTGATATTAAAGAGAATCTCAATGGGCTCTTCCCACCATTGTCTGCTCAATCACGTGATAGAGGAAAACGAATAATCGAATTCAATTAAATATTGTTCTTAAGAACAAAAGTGTTAATATTTAATATAAAATAAAATAAAAGTAATATTGTGCATTTGTAAACAGTAGAATAATTGTATTTGTAAATTTAATAATTTTTAAAAAACACTTTATGTGTTTATTTATTAGAAGATTTTTAATTGAAATTGACTTTGTCATCGTGTCTTCGTGTCACGCTAGTAAACAATGCGCCTTCATTTTAAAGTAAATATAAGCTATTTCGTTTGTCGCTCTGTGGCTCGGTTGGTAAGAGCGTCCTGTTAATAACGCGGTGGTTGTGAGTTCGGTCCCTGGAAGGTCCAGCGTGTTAGTTTTTGCAGATAATTAGTAGAAAAGGTGTTAATTGAAACAAGAAAACTTTTCGTTGCTTGCACTAATTTTTTGAGGAGTTTTTTTAAGAAGCATTTTTTTTATTTAGATAGTGGAAAACACAAAACATTTTAGATATTAAAAAAGCACAAAATAAGATATTTTAAGTAAAAAATACATTAAAAAATATTTTTAGAAGCTTTATATATATGTATATATAAACATTATATATTACTATTATATGAAATTGGATTTGTCATCGGCTTTTTGTCACGTTAAAAAACCAAGACGCTTCCATTATGTATATTAAAAAAAAAAAAAATGTAAGCAACTCATTGTATTTCTTAATGAATCAGCTGGTTACAGCGTCATGTTGATAATGCGAGAGTCGTGTGTTCAATTCCTCGCCAGGCCGAGGTGTTTTTTGCAAATAATTAATAGAAAAAGTGTCAATTAATAAAAGAAAATATTTCGTTGTGTACACAGTATCCTAATAATTTTTCAAAAGTTTTTAAACGGCTTTTTATCTAGTTACAAAAAGCACAAAATTAAAATGTAAGTAAAAATAAATAAATAAATAAAATTTTTTAGAAGCTTTTTATATGAAATTGACTTGGTCATCGTGTCTTCCTATCACGCTAGTAAACAATTAAAGTAAATATAAGCCGTTCCGTTTGTGGCTACGTGGCTCAGTTGGTCAGAGCGTCAGTTTAATAACGCCGTGGTCGCGAGTTCGGTCCCCGAGAGGTACGGAGTGTTAATTTTTGAGGATAATTACTAGAAAAGGTGTCAATTGATAAAAGAAAATTTTTCGTTGACTACACAATATCTTAAGAATTTTGCGAAAACAATTTTTAAGAAGTTTTTTTTTTTTTTTTTTTTAATATTAGAAAACACAAAACATTCTTAGATGTTAAAAAAGCTCAAAATTAAAAATTTCAAGTACAAAATACATAAATAAATATTTTTAGAAGCTTTATATATATATATATATATGTATATATATATATTATATATTATTATATGAAGTTGAATTTGTCATCGCGTTTTCTGTCACGATAAAAAACAAGACGAAAAAAAAAAAAAATGTAAGCAATTCATTGTATTTCTTAATGGCTCAGTTGGTTAGAGCGTCATGTTAATTTTTGCAAATAATTAATAGAAACGGTGTTAGTTGATAAAAGGAAATATATCGTTGTGTACACAGTATCCTAATAATTTTTGAAGAGTTTTTTTTAAATAGCTTTTATCTAGTTACTAAAAAGCACAAAATAAAAATAAATAAATAAATAAAGTTTTTATAAGCTTTTTATTGAAACTGGATTTCGTTATCGCGTCTTCATGTCACGCTAATAAATATGGCACCGCAACTTTAAAGTAAATGTCAGCAGTTCTTACAGTCGCTCGTTGGCTCAGTTGGTCAGAGCGTCGTTAATGCGATGGTGGTGAGTTCCATCCCCGAAGGATCGATATGTTAAATTTTGTAGATAATTAATAGAAAATGTGTCAAATGATAAAAGGAAATTTTTCATTGTCTACGCAGTATTCTAAGAATTTTTGAAGAGTTTTTTTAAGAAGCTTTTTGTAGATATTAAAAAGCACAAAATAAAAAGTTTTATATATATGTACATATTCTCTTAGAAGCATTTTATTGAAACTGGATTTTTATCATCTTGCCTTTGTGTCATTCTGAAGAAGAAGGCGCCTCCACTTTAATATAAATTTAAACAACCTTTTTCGTCTTCGTTAGCGCATTTGGTTAGAGCGTCATAGTGATAATGCGATGCTCGTGGGTTCGACCCTTGCAAGCCGATGTGTTGCTTTTTTGCAGATCATTAATAGAAACTATGTCAACTGATAAAAGAAAATCTTTCATTGTCTACACATTATCATAAGGAATATTTAAAGAAGCTGTTTTTTGAGTTACTAAAACACACAAAATAAAAATTTTAGTAAAAATATAAATAAAAATAACACTGAAAGTTTTTTTTATTATTATTGTGTAGCCCTAAAAAGCCCAAAATAAAAATTTATTCTTGCAGAGACATGCTATAAAATCATAAAAGTGTCAACAACAAGAAAATTTTAAAGAAAAATATAGATATTTCACTTTTGCAAAAGGTGAAAAATTTTAAATATTCTAAATATTTTAAAAAGCATTCGAGAACAATATTCCTTTTGTATAAGTATTTGTGAGATTTTTCTAGAATGTTCTATGGTTTTTCTTGACAGTTAGACTTTTGGTTAGAACGTCATGCTGATAATGCAATGATCGTTGGATTCGGTCCTCGAAAGACGATATAGTACTTTTCTTCCAGATAAATAATCGAAAAAAAAAATGTCAATTGATAAAAGACAATCTTCCGTTGTCTACAAAATATCGTAAGAAATTTTAATTAGTTTTTTTTAAGAAGCTTTTTTCTTTTTGTAACTAAAAAGCACAAAATAAAATTTAAGTAAAAAATCATTTTTTAAAATTAGAAGCTTTTTATTGTGAAGCCCTAAAAAGCATAAAATAAAATTTATTCTGGCAAAGACATGCTACAAAGAAATGAAAGTTTCAACACTAAGAAAATTTTAGAGAAAAGTATAAGTACTTTCCTTTTCAAGAGATGAAAATTTTTTAATGTTCAAAATATTTTAAAAAGCTTTCGAGACATTTGAAATTTCTGGCCAAACGAACGATTATATAAAAACTAATAACTAAGAATATTGGTCTCGAAAGATTTTTAAAATATTTTGAACTTTCAAAAATTTTCATCTCTTGAAAAGGAAAGTACTTATACTTTTCTCTAAAATTTTCTTAGTGTTGAAACTTTCATTTCTTTGTAGCATGTCTTTGCCAGAATAAATTTTATTTTATGCTTTTTAGGGCTTCACAATAAAAAGCTTCTAATTTTAAAAAATGATTTTTTACTTAAATTTTATTTTCAGCTGTAAGAATCGATTTTTGTATGTTTTTGTGTAACTGTTACATTAACTGATCTAGCAATAAATAATAGCTTGTTCTTAGTTCTTGTGCATTGTTTATGGATTATAATTTGAAATTTTAATACGTTTTCATTTAATTTAATTGCATAAAGGTGTTACAACAAGTTAATTAACTTAGTTACTGGTCTAAATGGATTTACGTAGTACGATGTTGCACTGTCACTGATTTAAGTACCAAAAATCAGAGTACTTAAAATGCTCTTCATGAACATCAGTAATAAATATAAACTAAATGATGATTGTAAATCTATACAGCAAACAAAAGATGATGAATAATGATATAAAATGGATTAAAAATGATGATGTATAAAAAAATAACACAGATTAAATACGATTGAGCAAGAATAAGAATAGAAAATATGTTATTTCAGCAATAGCTCTAGATAAACAAGACTTCGTCTGCTATTTGTTTTTCCTCTATCATGTGACTTCTGACGTCAGGTGGGAAGAGCCCATTAATTTGAATTTGCTATTATCCATGTGCACAACAAGGTTCTTGCACTTGTATCCTACTCAGCAAAAGCAAATTTATTTTCCGAAAGATTAAAACAATTTTTAAGAAATTATTTTTATTTTGTTATTAAATATTTCCTGGTAATATGGATGAGTTTTGCAATAAAAGTACTGAGCTATATTGTCTGTTTGCGTTCTGGAGCTAAAGCCATTTATTGCAAAGCTATTTACAGCATTTGCCCCCACATGCACAAAATTTTTTTCCTAGTTAACTACTACTATTATCAATAATTCATATCAATTTTACAATCACACGAATAAAATAACTCTCATTATGTACATTTATAAGAAATTTTGTCCTATACTGCCATGTTAAAAATTTAGAAAAAAAAATGCAATCACAGCGCCACCTGTTGAGTGATTGATCACCAAATCTAATCAGCACCAGTTTATGTCAGGGTGCAACTAAATACCAAGTTTGGTTAAATTTACTTCATTGGTTCGTGAGATACAGCATCCACAAAATTCATGATAGACAGACAGACATTTTCTAAAAACAGTCAAATCATGTTCAGGACATCCCAAAAGTGCAAATCCATCGAAAACTGGAGTTTGAAATTTTTCACGAATCCAATACTTTCTCTATATATACATATAAAAGAAAGTAAAAAACATTAAAATTACATGTTCCATCACTTTTTAACAAAACAAAATTTCATGTGACATTCTAGCCTATAAAAGTATGTAAAAAAAATTACTAAGGAACATTTTAACATCTATCTTCTTAATCAAAGAGAAAAGTAGGGGAAAAAATTTTCCAGGCCTGGCCCAACCCAAATATACACAAAAGAAATTAAGCCTGGCCTGGCCCGAAACCAAATTGAGAAAATCATTTAGATTAAGCTAACTCAGGTGGACATTTTCTGAAAAGGTTAAAACATATAAATCCATCAAAAAAAGAAGTTAAATACTTTTTATTAAACCAATACTTTCTTTTATTTAACAAAGAAGAAAGTAATAATTAAAAAGGGGTGCAAAATAAAATTTAATGTAGCTTTAAAACTGTTAGTAATCTGTATTTAAAAATAAAAGCATTTGACATGTAAAATGGTATGATAGATAATGAACTGAATTCTTTCTTTTACAATCTGCAATCTGATCTGACATTTTTATATACTTTATCAACTTTGTTCTTTTCTATTGGTATTTTAAGTTTCCTATTGTAGCTAGTATTTTAGAGATTCTTTAATCCATTTTTCCTGATATTTTCACTTTCTTCTATATTAAAAAAAGAAAAAGAAATTGATTTCATAAGAACTTTCAACTTATGGTTTTTGATGTATTTGAACATTTTCAGAAGTCCAGAACACAATTTGTTCACCTTTAGAAAATGTCTGTGTATGTGACAAAAATTTTGCGTCAGCTCTAGCTCAAAAATCAATGCATAGAATTTCATATAAACTTATATGTAGTTGCACCTTGACATAAATTAATGCCTGTCAACCTTTTGGTGAAAATTGCCCAATTGCCACCTTTTTTTTTTTCAATATATATACATATATATATATATATATTTTTTTTTTTTTTTTTTTACAGTTGTATAGGATAAAATCTTGCATAAGTGTTCACGATTAGGGTGATTTTTAATGAATAACTATATCATCAAAAAGAATTATCTATATAATAGTAACAATCAACTAGAGAAAAGAATTTCTATACATAGAAGCATGACCTTCCACTGAGATCTGTAATAATTTAAAACAGTCTTTTTAAGCATTTCCACACATTGGGACACAAAATTGACTTTTTTCAACATTTAGTGTTATGCTTTGATGAAAGCCATATGCCTTCATCATGGAAAATGCATAATTTGTATAAGAAAATTTTGTAATGACCACAAGAACTAGTATTTTAATTGATTTTACTTCAGACTTATTCGAAATAGACAAACTTAACACTCCAAAAACATTTTTTAATTAAAATATAAAATAATATAAAAAATCTTTTTTTTTTTTTTTTTTTTTTTTTTGCATAAATCAAATTATTTACAGCAGTACAAAAGAAAAAAGGAAGTTTCATTTGAAACTACATCTCTTATTTTGTTTAATAATATAATTACAGAAAAGTGAGACATTTTGTCTTTGAATTTTCTAATAGAAACTGCATCATTTTTGTTAGAATACTTATTGCAAACCTTGGATTTGATCATCTCAAAATATTAATACATTTATGGTAAAATATCCAGCTATTTTCTCTGAACACAACTAATTATGTGTGAATGCAGCAGAGGCAAGGGTGAAATTATTTTTCTTTCGACATTCTACAAGTCACAATCTTAGTTGGGAAAAAACATATTTGTCCATAAAGAGTATTTTAATCAAGAGGTATCCAACTATTTAGAAAAGTAAATGTCCTACTTACTACATGTTACTTTATTCTGATTTATGAATAATATTCAAAAAATAATTTACAAATTTTGTGATCATGACATTTGAAAAGAAAATTGTACCAGATGACGATGTTCACACTCGCACTTTGGGAAAAAAAAAAGCATTGAATTTTACTTTTTACGTCACTTATTTTTAGTTTCATAACCTTACTTGATTTAATTTTATTAAATTTTAATTCTTTTTATGTTGCAACTATCAAGTCTTGTTCTGTATTTAATTTTTAGAAGCAATTTATTTTATTACAAACCTTAAAGTGATATAGCTTAATTTTTTTTTATTTGTATATAATACAAAATTGTGTAAAATTATTTCTTTAGACTGTTATATTTGTTGTGTGTTGTTATTTTTATTTTCAATGAATAATTTTAAAAGTTAACAAGTACTGATTTTGGGACTAAAGACTTCTAGTGAATCTATTCTTATTCTTATATCTTTAATAAATATCACTGCACTTTACATTTTATATATGTGGTAATAGTTCCACTGTTAAAATACTGCTATTTATTATTAGTAAATTCAGTTATATCTAGGTATGGGTAGTGTTTCTTAAACATATAGATAAATAATAGTTTTATCAGAGATGCACAACCTATGGCCCGCGGGCCAATTTTGGCCCGCATAGCTTTTAAAGTTGGCCCTCGAATGTTGTTAATAAAATAAAATTAATTTTAAAAAAAAGACTTTTTCAAATAAACAGAAAAAAAATAATAATAATAATACGAAAACGATTCTACATGAGAATAAATAATTTAACAGTTGTTCATGAAGTTTATTTACTTTTTATTATGTGCCTTTTCATTTTGTTCCACACATGATAATGCAGTATGAAGGTCAAATTCAAATCTTGCGTAATACATTTGATGATCGGTTTTCAGATTTTGAAAAATGTCAAACAAAAATTGATGTATTTTCTTCTCTGTTTTCTGTTGATGTAAATCTAATTTTATAAAGACTTACCTGATGATTTTTTGTGCTTAAAGCAAAATGCAGCTGCATGTGCAACTTTCTTTGGTAGATTAAATTTAGGTAGATTACATTTGTGAGATTAATTTGGTAGATTACGTTTGTGAGCAAACTTTCTCACTAATGAATTTAAACAAATCAAAAATAAGAAATAGAATAGCAGATGAGAACCTTTCTTCTGTTCTACGTATTGCCACAACCAATCTTAAGTCTAACATAAAATCAATAACTTCAAATATTCAGTCCCAGCCATCTCATTAATTTTTACTAATTTTGTTTTATTTATTTATTGCATAATCTGTGCATGAGTAAAATAAAGTAATAAATGTAATTCAAGTGTATTACCACAAAAAAAATATTAGTGTTTTCACGTTTATAACATGTTTTAACATTCACATGCTGCTTTGGCCCTTGATATGATCCTTTTTCATTTTTGGCCCCTCATCCTGAAAAGGTTGTGCATCCCTGGTTTTATCAATAAAATAACCTTCACATAAAAATATCTTTAAGATTGTAATTTTTACCATCTCACATGTACAATAATGTTTTACACTTGTTTACAGTCAAAAATAAATTAATGGTTTTAGCAAAAAAATGTTAAATCTTATATACATCACAGATTTTAAGGGTTCATGCCTTTCAATCCGATGGCTGAATCCTTTGGATGAGTATGTTAACACCGGGCAGTTACAGATGAGGTTTTTAAATCATTTGTCAAATGATTTCTTTGACTTTTGTTTACAACTGGAAATTGTGAACAGAAGATGTGTAGTGACTTGCTTTCGATCTTCCAGTTCTTTGTGAAAATTCAGATATTCTTTCTGGGTCTCTAGGTTGTGGCATCAGCATAACTGGTTGAAGAGCTAGAGATTTGCGTGATGCTAAGGATTGTGTATCAGCTAAGAAAGCACTGTTCACTTCACCTGAAAGTAAATGTTTCATATTTTTTTAGCCCATAATATATATAATATATTATTTTATTTACAAAGGATTAAAATTTATTAAAAACAGTTAAAAATTACCTTGCATAAATCCTTTTAATCCTTTTAAAAAATGAAAGGCCTATATATTTCAGCTCCAACCGGAGCCATCATCAGAGTCTGACGACAACAAAATGCTTGGCAACAAACACTAACCCCATTAATATTTACTCAATTAATTTTCGTAAAATTTCACCTTTCAATTCACACAAACACACATAAAAGAGAAGCACTTGAAATTCTGACCACCAATGACGCAGTAAATGACGTCGAACACAGTCTGATCCCACCTGAATGGAAACAGTTTTTTAAAATCAAGAAAAGAAGTGAAGAATTGACGAACGGAGATAAAGGATTGAACCACCAAGCATTTTGTTGTCGTCAGGCTCTGATGATGGCTCCGGTCGGAGCTGAAATATATAGGCCTTTCATTTTTTAAAAGGATTTATGTAAGGTAATTATATATATATATATATATATATATATATATATATTATATATATATTACTTATCTATTTTCAGAATGAAAAAAAGTCTCTAAAAATAACCTGATAATGAGTTGATTCTACAATGTTTTTACTTTTGAATCAAATGCATGAATAAAGATCAATACAAAAAACCCTTAACGGGTTAAAAGTTTGTGGCGCAGCACTGTACGGTTTTATGGCTATAAGAATTAGAAATACAGGTTTTAAAAATAATGATATCAAATTTTCAGTGACGCTTTGCTATTAATTAAAATATACATAGATTTTCTTATTTCAATTAGCTTCTTTCTTCTATTTATATTTACAGTGTAAACGTTATTTTCAACATAGCATTTACTCACTGATACCTTTTCATCCACATCTCTTACAATATGAAAATATGTGTTTTAAAAGAAATTATATGAAATTCCAGCAACGCAGTGGTGTTACATTAAATGATTTGTTTTTAAATTTCACTGCAATTATTTTGTTTTGCATATTAAAGTATATCTGCACATTGAAATATTGGTTTTAATTTTTAAATACACTGCCAAATATATCACTTTCATTAAGCTTATATTATGTACTGAAATGTATTTATTTCAATGAATTATTCTATCTTTTGCGTCACGCCATCCAAAACTGAAAATAAAAATTTCGCAATTTTTTTCTTTGTAGCACAATATCTATTTGCATGCATTTTCAATCAATTTGAATAAGGTGACACAAAGTAAACATTTCCATATATTTTACTTACAGTTTTGGATAGCATGAAGCAAAAGATAGAATAATTCATTGAAATAAATACATTTCAGTACATAATATAAGCTTAATGAAAGTGATATATTTGGCAGCATATTTGAAAATTAAAAGCAATATTTCAATGTGCAGGTATACTTTAATGTGCAAAACAAAATAATTGCAGTGAAATTTAAAATCAAATCATTTAATGGTAACACCGCTGCATTGCTGGAATTTCATATCATTTCTTTTAAAACACATTTTCATATTATAAGAGATGTGAGTGTGAAAAGGTATCAGTGAGTAAATGCTATATGTTATTTTATGTTGAAAATAACGTTTACACTGTGAATATAAATAAAAGTAAAAAGCAAATTCAAATAAGAAAATCTATGTATATTTTAATTAATAGCAAAGCGTCACTGAAAATTTGATATCATTATTTTTAAGACCCGTATTTCTAATTATTATAGTCATAAAACCGTACAGTGATGCGTCACAAAATTTTAACCCGTTAAGGGTTTTTTGTATTTATCATTACTTTTTAGGGGTTAATGATCAAAACGTAAAATTAAAGAAGCGCGGTAATGAGTTATAACACTGTATAAAAAGTGTTGTTTTATAGGTCATACTCGAACAAATTAACAAACTAAATGAAATTTCAAAATTTTATAAAAAATGATAAATAAAAAACTTTAAGAAAGAATATTTTTTTTAAGGGAGGGAAACACGCAACATTACAAAGGCATAATATAGTACATTTTTAAAATGACAAAAATTTCTACAAATAAAAAGATTTTTTATTTTATTCAATATTCAGTTTCTTATATAGCTCATTGGTTCAACTATTTCTTAGGTAGTAGAGGTGAGTTCGGGCTCTATTTTGGCAATCCGAGCCCGCCCGGGCCCGAAACATGTTTGAACTGAGCTCGCCCGAGCCCGAAATATTGTGTGTGATCAGAGCCCGAGCCCGATATTCAAAGTGGTACGCTATGCAACGCATACACAATAGTAAAATTAAATACCGTTTTCATTTTCAAATTAATTTTCTTATTACCAATCCTCAATTTAAATAACTATAAATGTTATTATAACAATTTATAATGTCTGTGTCTCTGTATACATGTATATATTTATATAAATATATATTTATAGTGCAGCCCATTGTTTATAACGCGTCTATCGGGGGACAAAACATTTATCCGAATGAGTGATACAATGAGGCCCAATATAACGATGGAGGAAGGATTACTATATAACACTATGACATAATATTCGTCCCGTTGAAAAAAAAAAGTTCTATTTAGATTAGAAAAAGGAAAGTCAAAGCTACTAAGGTTTGCAAAATTATTTTGTGATTTATAACCTATCATGACTATTATGACATTACTATAGGTGCTCTCAAAATGAACAAAACTTCAGTTTTTTCTTTTCTTTCTTTCTTTTTCTTTTTTTTTTTTTTTTACATTTTCCAGTTAGTGAAAAATAAAATAAACGGAACTTTTAGCTTGAATCCGAGGCCGCCCGGAGCCCGAAGACTTGTGTAAGATTTGAGCCCGATCGGGCTCGGGCCCGGGCTTACGGGCTCGGGCTGAGCCCGTCTCATCTCTATTAGGTAGTTCAACAGAAAATGTAAAATAAATGTTTAAAAAAATAATTTGTGTACGAAAGTTTTTGTAAAAAAGTGTTGCGAATAAGTTTCTAAAGAGCTCCACCGCATAGATTTTGATTAGATAAGAAAAATTAAACACAAGTTTTTAAATGGTCCAATCGAATATAATATTTTGTTATTTTTTTTATTGGGGATGTTTAAAGTAAAATGTTGTAAGGATTTGACAGTAATTTTCAAAAATACCTAACACCATGGGGGTGGGGGGTTCAGATCCTCCTTTGGAAACTCTGATAATTCTAAAAAAGATGCTTAATCAATTTGAGGGAGATTTTATTTGGTTTAAAATTAATTCAGCTGGGGAAAATAGGAAGGGGGTTGCCAGTTAGATCACTTTGAAATTCTAATCAGGAAATAGGTTTTTAGAAAATGTTTTCTAAAAAAACATGCATTAAAATGTTATGCATCTAGTTTTATTCTATCTGATTAAACATACTGTACATAGTCCCCACATTCTTCCTAGTATTTCGGAATCACTTTAGAATTCTTAAAAATTTTCTAAAACGTAGTGTAGGGATTTTAGACTTTGCCTCATTTTCGAAAATTGGGTTATGGGGGTTTAAAGTGTATATTAGAGATCTAACTTTAAAATTTTAAATGATAAGGTTTTTTTAACACTTTGAGAAATCTTCTAAATATAATCACTTAAAATGTTTCCAGCGGTACTTTTTTAAGGTTGGTTGGTTGTAGGTTTTAAGGCCAATTGACTGCGCTAGGGTCCTAGGCCTATAAGTACAGTACCCCCCGTGAGGTCTTTCTAAGGGGTCGTAGCCCGTATTTACGCAAGTTTCGGAGAAAAACACTGACGGAACGGCTAGGTCGAAGAGTGCGGGATGGGATCGAATCCGACACTTCCCATCCACCAGCTTTTGAGCGCAGAACCGCTCGTGGGGCATTTTTTAAGAAGCTTATAAATATATATTCTAAAAGTCCCAAATCTATCGGAAACACCTTGGAAGTTTTGAAAACTGTAAAAAACGTGCATATGAAATATGAGTCTATAAGAAAAACTTTAAATGAGCTCCTAATCACCCTCCTATTTGAAATTTTAATGTTTGCCTCCTAAGGTTTCTCTTATTTCAATTCAGCTTAAAATAGCATTCAGTTAGTTATTACAAAGTGAAAACAATTACTTATCATAATTTTAATTAAAATGTCATACAATATTTAATTAAAAACTTAAAATTGCCTCAGTTTACCTTCAGCAGTTTACCTCGTAACACTTTTAACATTTTATGGATATTGTATAGGAAGTCTATAAACATCCTTGAATCCTATTTGAACCTCTATGTCATTTAATAGTTTGAATAATATCATTCACCGAAAAAAATTTCCTCAAAATTTATGCTATATTTTTTAGAGTAGTGTGTACAATATTTACAATGTTATTATTATTAATTTCTAATTTAAAAGTTGCAGATGCATTCAATTTCATTTTATATCACTATTATATCTAAGAAATAAGTCTATACAAGTTAAGGAGGATTTTTTTTTTTTTTTTTCCTGAAGTAGCTTTTATTGTTATATTCATGCCACCTCCCTACTGTTGAATTTAAAAAAGAAAGAAAGAAACTTGATTATTTTTTTTTAGGTATAGATTTGATTTAAAAGTGAAAAATAAATAACAATAGAAAAATCTTTAAAAAGTGAAATTTGTATACTGTTAAATATTTAAGTAGTATAGTTTGTTATGAATTTAACTTTAAAAAAATCTTAATCTATTTAAAATTTTATTACAGCTTAACATTTTGTAATATATACAATACTAGAAACTTAATGAGCAAATTAATTATTTTCAATATCTGTTTTAAGGATTTTTCCAATTCGTAGTTTAAGTGATTTATCACCTAATTTTGAAAAAATTACAAATATTTGCATATGATTATGATATTATTTGTCATTTTTATGAAAATAAAGAAAATTTTTTTGTTGCAATAACTTTTTAAAATAAAACCAATTTTGAAAGTTAACAACGTATCTACATGAAAACAATGTAAATTTAATGAATATTTTTGATAAACAAATATTATATAAAATACAAGTACCTAAATAAATAACTCATCTATATTAATAAAATCAGACTTTTGTCTGTAAATTTCTCAGAATCGAAAAATTTTGCGATATCTTTACGTTTCACCCACTATGAATGCCGAAAATGGCTTCAGAAAATTTTACCTGTGTGTGTGTGTCAATGTCATCGTGTCTGTATGTCGCTTTTTTTGTCTGGGCATCACTTGAGAACGGCTGAACGGAATTCAACGGCGATTGGCAGAAACTTAGGTCTTTACCTAACTTAAAATTATGTCTATCAATTTTTCAGAAATTCCCCCCCCCCCCCCCGGGAGGCAAAAGACAAAAACACGTTTGTCCGGGTATCACTTGAGAACGGCTGGACAGAATTCAACGGCGGTTCGCAGGAACTTAGGTCTTTACCCAACTTAAAATTATATCTATCAACTTTTCCGAAATTACTCCCTTCTCCCCCCCCCCTCCCGTGGGGAGGCAAAAGACAAAAACACGTTTGTAAGCATAACTCGGCTCCTATTTATTTCACAGTAAAGAAATTCCACATGGGGAGACTAGGCATGAGTACAAATAGTACATTATCTGCATTTAGGAATTTTCGATTTTTAAGGGAAGGGAGGGGGAAATATTGAAAATTCCTGATTTTTGAGTAGATCTCTACCAAAAATTGAACAAATATATTGAAAAAAGTCTATGCGACTTCCTTAGGATAGTTCCAAAAACACTTTTTTTTTGGGGGGGGGGGGAGTTACGAGGGGGCACACTCGATACACCCCTTTTAGCGCTAAATTTGTTCTGAGAAATCTATGGGATCTACGGTCACGAAATTTGGTGCGTAAATTGTTTATATATATCCGACCCTTATTGTAATGGGATTTTACGAAATCCCCCCCCCTTACCCCTTTGGTGTCGAGAGGGCTATAAACACGTGTAAAAACATGTTTTCCCGTTTGAATTCGCCTTAAATTTTCTTAGATTGGCGAACTTTGGTGTGTGGATGTTGATTAGGTGTACGCATTATGTACTTTGTCGAGATTTCACAAAACTTCGAACTTAGCCACTGGGGAATGGGAAGTATAAGAATCGGGTAAGTTGCAGCCACGGACTCCTCACGTTGCGAGCGAGAAAAATCTCTACCGAACACAGCGGGAACTTTAACTCAGGTTAATTAATAATGATATGAGATTTTGACAACTCATTTCAGTATTGTGTCTAGCGAAGCGGGCAAAGCCTGCTAGTTTAATATATATATATTAAAGAAAGAATTTTTTTTTTTCACGGAAATTTCCGATAGAGGGAGCCAAAACAATTATTTGAGATTGAATATTTCAGATGGAAGAGAAGTCTGTATTCGTCCGCGAACATGCCGCATCACGGCATTTTCGCCAAAAAAAAAAAAAAAAGCATGCAGTTGGCCGAGTAATATAGTTCCATTTTTAAAATAAATTATATAAAAAACAAGAATTTTCCTGGAAAAAACGAAAACGTTCCTGGATTCAGAAAGATACCATTAACAACATATATTAATTAAAAGAAAATCCTTCGTGCCGTTTTAGAGATATTTTTCATGATTTTAGGCCATTACAAACTTGCACCATCGTTTTTCCCCATTTGGTTTTAAATTAAGATTTCATATCTCAAAACATACCGCATGTTGAAACGTAAAAATTTCAGGCTAGATTAAAGACTATTTTGAAAAGATCAGAACAAAATATCTCATATTTGCTCAAATATTAAGTGTCGGCTTTTACAAATCTCTTTGATGTCAAACTAGCCATATATATGACTTTGCACCGTTCCTTTGTCTTCCCGCTTGCGTCACTCAAAAAACTGCCGTTTTTCTTGACTAAAAAAGTTTAAATGATTTAATTAGAAAGATTTATATTATAAAGGGGGAAAAGCAAATAATAATATATCAAACACAACTGATTTATGAAGCAATTTTCAACATTACCAGGTAGCTTTACATGAAAAAGATGAAAATAGTTTTTTTTTTTTTTTACTTTCTTCTATATGTATATATAGAGAAAGTATTGAATTCGTGAAAAGTTTCGAACTCCGGTTTTCGATGGATTTACACGTTTTGGGATGTCCTGAACACGATTTGATAGTTTTTAGAAAATGTGTGTCTCTCTGTCTGTCTGTGTGTATCACTAATTTTGTGGACGCTGTATCTCACGAACCAGTGAACGAAATTTAACCAAACATGGTATTTAGTTGGACCCTGACATAAACTGGTGCTGATTACATTTGGTGATCAATCACTCAACAGGTGGCGCTATGATCGCATTTTTTTTTCTAAATTTTTAACATGGCAGTACAGGACAAAATTCCGTATAAATGTACATAGTGAGAGTTATTTTATTCGTGTGATTGTAAAATTGATATGAATGATTGATAATAAAAGTAGTTAACTAGGAAAAAAATTTTGGTCATGTGGGAGCATCGTCCCCCCCCCCCTCTGGTGGGAAGTACCCCCACGGGGAGGGGGGATAACTTTTTAATATGGGTAGCTTTCGAAAGATCTCGTCAATGCCTTTAAAAAGAATGGTTGATCTATAGGTCTGTGATAATTTAAAACAAAGTTATCGATTTGTTTTTACTTTTAAGGAAAAAAAAACTTAGAAAAAAAATCGCATTTCCTCTGATAATTCCAAAAAAAAAAAACCTAGTATGTTGTGGCCACCACAAGACTTTCTTTTATATTTTCCGATACAAAGTCACTCAGTAACAATATTTAAAAAAATATATATATATATTAAAAGTAAAAAAAATGGATAACTTTGTTTTAAATTATCACAGATTTATAGTTCAACCATTCGTTTAAAAGGTATTGACGAGATCTTTCGAAAAATACCCGTATTGAAAATTTACTCCCCAGGGAGGGGGGGGGAAGCGATGCCCCCACATGCACAGAATTTTTTTCCTATTTAACTACTACTATTATCAATAACTCATATTAATTTTACAATCACAAGTTAAAAATAACTCACATTATGTACATTTATACGAAATTTTGTCCTATACTGCCATGTTAAAAATTTAGAAAAAAAAAATGCGATCACAGCGCCACCTGTTGAGCGATTGATCCCCAATTCTAATCAGCACCAGTTTATGTCAGGGTGCAACTAAATACCAAGTTTGGTTAAATTTTATTAATTGGTTCGTTTCCACAAAAATAGTGATACACACAGACAGACAGACATTTTCTAAAAACTATCAATTCGTGTTCAGGACATCCCAAAACGTGTAAATCCATCAAAAAACGGAGGTCAAAAATTTTCACGAATCCAATACTTTCTAATATTATATATAGAAGAGAGTAATAACTTTCTTTCGGCAATTAGTGATATAACTAGCGGGTCAGTATTTTCGAATGAATCACTATAATTAATGAATCACTAACAGTTACTTTTAGTGTTAAGAAAAAAAAAATCATTTCTGATTGGGTAAAAAGTCGCCCCGGGTCCCCACTGCCTTCGGCAGCGCAGTCTCGTGCGCGCGCGTATTTCTTCCCTGACCCTTCGTGCCCTCTAAAAAGAAAATCATTTCTGATCGGGTAAAAACTCACACCGGATCCCCACTGCCTTCGGCATCGCAGACCCATGCGCGCACGTGTGAAGGTATACGCGCGCTGCGCGCACATATTCCTTCTCAAATCAAATTTTTATTCGTAAGAAAAGAAAAGGGAAAAAAAATCATTTCTCATCGGTTAAAAAGTCGGACCGGGACCCCTACAACGAACATGCCGAGAAGTTTCCGTGGCGGAAACTTCCCGGTACCGAATTTCCAAGATCCCGGCACTCACGTTTTCGAGACTCATACTTTGCCCTACAACGAACGTATTGGAAGCCGGTAACGGAAGCCCAGTGCGGAGATATAAAACTTTATCGGTACCGGATACTTTTGACCAATCACAGCGAGTAGGTGGTCAAAAGCGAATATATCCAACGTTGTCAGCCATTTTTAAATAAGAACTGATGAAACAAAAAAGCAAAAAATATGCACCAAAGTTATACTTTTTGAAAAGAACTTTCAAAACGATTAGTTTTTTGTGTGAACACTATATTCGTATAATCATTACTTTTAAAGATATTCGATTAGAAAGTTCACGAGTGACAAGAGGAACATAGCTTTGTCAACTGCATTTTTAAGCGAAAGAAACAGTCTAAAATTAAAGGCTAAAGAATAATTTTCTGAAAAATAATCAATTTTGGAGTATTTAGAGCTATAAATTCTAAGCTAAACCATGTAAAATTCATAGTTAATAATGAAAGAATTGTGAAGATTCTATTTAAGAGCTGTAAAATATAATTTAAGACTGAGGGAGAATTCTCTGCAGGTAGCCAGTAGCGCTGTGGCAGAGTAACTTTCTGCTGTCTGGAAGTTCCCCGGTTCGATCCTCATTTAATCCTTTTTTTTTTTTTTTTCCTTTTAGAATATTTGCTTAAAATAAATAATTTGTCATCAAAATCCAAATAATTATTATTTTTTATTTAACTGAAAAAAAAAATAAATAAAAAATAAAAGAAGTTGAGTTAAATTTAATGAATTATGAAATAGAAAATAATTACTAAATTAAATCAGGGATTACACAGATATTTAGTGCCAAGGAATAAAATGTCAGTTAGTAATAAATTTATTTACATAGAAGATAAATCTTTAAGGTTAAGAATTTAATCTTTGATTAATAATGATTTTTTATTTAAAAGCAAAAGAATGATCAAGCATTTGTAAAATAATTTATTTCGACTGGAATTTTTATTTTTTGTAGGGGTGGGTGGTTAAATTTAATGCATAATTTACCATAAGATAATTTAGCATCAACTCGAAATATATATTTGTGTGTGTGTGTTTATAATATTTTCTTTATAATAATTTAGCAAAATATTATAAAGAAATTTAAGAAATTGTATTTTTGAAGTTAAAAATTGCAATTTACTTTTTGATTAATAATGACTATAGAAGTAGAAATATTATTGAAGTGAAAGCATTTCATTTTTTAAATATTTTATTATATATATATAAAAAAAAAAGTTATTTTATCTAATTATTAAATTAATTATTCATATTCTCCTTGTTAGTGATACTTAAATAAAAAATTAAAATAAAATAAAATAAAATAAAATAGAAAGAAAGAAAGAAAATCAGGAAGTGTTACATATATATTCAAAGGATATATTTTTAGGGCATACTATGTTTAAAAAAATATATATTAAGAAAAATAAAATAAAAATATTGACTATTTTATTTCACCTGAAAAGAAACTTTTTTTTCTTTTTGTGTTTGTGTTGAATTTAATTAATCATTTACGAGAAATTAATTATTAAAACAAATTAAGATCTATGCACTCGTCAACAAAGAATAAAAATGGAAAATAATTTCTTTAATTAAAGTAATTTATTTATTTCTCATTAGTAATGATTACAATGAGAAGTAAAATAAAATTATCAAGCACTTTATTTTTAAATTGTTGTTTTGCAATTGAAATCTATATTTATATAAATATTTATTTATTTTATAATTAATAACTTAAATATTCATACTTCCCTTGTTAGTAATATATATATATATATTAGGAAAATTTTAATATTTGCATATTTGCAGTACTCTTCTTAAAAAAGAAAAAAAAAAGGAAAGAAAGAAAGAAAAGAAAAAAATATTTTAAATATTTGTTTGCCTTTAAAAAAAAATAAAATAAATAATTAAATAAATAAATAAAAAGTCATAAAAAACGTAGAATATTTGCTTAAAATAAATAATTTGTCATCAAAATTTAAATGTTTACTTTTAAAACATTTAATTTATTTTGTAAATACTTTTTATTTAACTAAAAAAAAAAAAAAGAAAAGAAAAAAGTTAAATTTATTTAATTATGAAATAGAAAATAATTACTAAATTAAATCAGGATTTACACAAATATTCAGCAAGGAATAAAAAATAAATTATTAAATAATAAATTATTTACATAGAAGAAAAAATTTTAAGGTTGTTAAAAGTTTAATCTTTGATTAATAATGATTTTTTATTTAAAAACAGAAGAATAATCAAGCATTTATAAAATAATTTATTTAGACTGGAATTTTTAATTTTTATTTTTGCTAGGGGAGGGTGGTTAAATTTAATTAATAATTTACCAGAAAATAATTTAGCATCAACTCGAAATACATATGTGTGTGGGGTGTGTGTATGTATTTTAATAATTTATTTATTTCTGATTAGTAATGATAACAATCAGCAGTAAAATAAAACGATCAAGCAGTTTATTTTTAAATTATTTTTTTGCAATTGAATTATATACATACATATTTATTTATTTTATAATTAATAAATTAAGTATTCATACTTTCCTTGTTAGTAATATACATATATTAGGAAAATCCTAATATTTAAAATATTCTTCTTATAAAAAAAAAAAAAAAAAAAAAAAAAAAAAGAAAAGAAAAGAAAAGAAAAAAATATTTAAAATAAATCTCCCCCCCCCCTTTTTTTTTTCATTATTATATATAATAAATAACAAAAAAAAAAAAAAAAAAACGAGCCGTCCGCGAATCGAACCCGAGCACTTTGGGTCTGCAATCAAACACGCTACGATCGAGCTACTGACGACATAATACACTGTAACTAATGTATTATAATATACTGTCATTAAATTAGCATCGTATTTCATTATGAATGATGAATTTACATAATTTAGCTTCCAATTCATAGCTCTGAGGACTTAAAAACTAATTAAATTTAGAAAGTTATTCATTAGTCTTCAATATTCGATTGTTTCTGTTAATAATGTACTTGACAAAAGGGATACATCTCTTGTCACTCGTGAACTTTCTAATCGAATATCTTTAAAAGTAATAATTATACGAATATAGTGTTCACACAAAAAATTAATAGTTTTGAAAGTTCTTTCTAAAAAATATAACATATCTACACGTTTTTTACTTTTTAATTCATCATTTTTAATTTTTTTAAAATGGCGGACACATTACATATATTTCGGTGCCGAAAACTCGTTCCCACAAGCTCTGCGCTTGGTGATATTTTTTCGATAAATCTCGGCAGGAGTTTCCGAGACCGAAAACCAAGAGAGAGCTTCCGTGAGCTTCGTTGTAGCACATTTTTTGACACTCTCGGAACATGACGTCACAGCCAAAAATTGCCGGGAGTGAGACGGTCTCGGTAGTTTCGTTGTAGCACCCCGGGTCCCCACTGCCTTCGGCAGCGCAGTCCCGTGCGCGCGCGGTGCACGCCTATTTCTTCCCCACATTTTCAGCCCCTCCTAATTAACCGACATATACCAATTTTGAACGGTCTAACTCAATTAGCTGAGATTCAAAAGAAAACCTAATCAGGCGACCTCAAAACGTGTAAATCTGGTGAAAACGTTCGATAATATAAAAGAACTTTAATATATCATTAGAATGATGTATTAAAAATAATTTAATCGTAACTAGAAATTGAAATTTTAAAATATTACAACGCCATCTGGCGGTAGAAATTTCTGTAATCTACTGTTCGATTCCAAATCAACAAAGCTTTGTAATGATGTATTACTTATGAAATTATTTTAATTAGTAGCTGAGATACAAAAGAAAACTGATTCAGGACACCTCAAAACGTGTAAATCTGGTGAAAACTTTCGATAATATAAAAGAACTTTAAAATATCTTTCGAATGATGTATAAAAATAATTTAATCATAATTAGAAATTGAAATACGCGTATTTGAATAAAAATTTAATTTGCAATTAAAATGTAATTTTTTTCCAAAATCGATGAAATTTGAACTGCAACTGTCCCCTGTGCTGTAAATGGCTCACAGAAAGTTTCAAAGAATTTAGAAGAAAATTGAAGCATTTTGAAATTTGCAATTTTTATTCCTAGTAGAAAAACCACGTAATCTCAATTGGTAAAAGATTGCCTTCTTTTGGCCAGATATAGTATTCTCTGTCAAGGTCAGTTGCCATGGTAAACCATCGCATGAAGTCGAATGGATCAAGATAGCCGTATTCAATAGTTTAATGCCTAAAATTAAAAAGATTATAACTCATTCAGTTTTTGAAAAAAAATCTCACAATCTTTTGGGATGTGAATTGTAGAAGCGAGATCTATATACAAAAAAAAAAAATAAATAAATAAATAATTTATCTCTAAACGATTTTGAGTTATAAAATGTTTTGTGAAAAAATCGATGTTTCGTAATATCTAAAAATATGGATCGCTAATCCGTATTTTGTAAAAATGTTTATATGGTTCGAAAGAGGATTAAATGACCTTTCCAAATATACCAGTTGTTAAGAAATCGGTCTGTTATTCTTTCGTACAGGACCGTCATTTTCATCGGGAACCGCGTACCTCAAAAGAAAAAGCAAAGAGAGAAAATTTCGTGGGTTTTGCACGGGACTGCGCTGCCTAAGGCAGTGGGGACCCGGGGCGATTTTTTACCCGATCAGAAATGATTTTTTTTTTTTTTTTTTATTAATTTCTTTTCTTAAGACTAAAAGTTACTGTTAGTGATTCATTAATTATAGTGATTCATTTGAAAATACTGACCCGCTAGTGATATACATAAAAGGCGAATAGAATCGAAGAAACGTCGGTTATATATATCATTATATCACTTCTTAAAATTATTGGTGACAGTTAAATAAAAATGTAGCTCAATCTGAACCAGGTGGCGCTGTCTACCGCTTTAAATGTTGCTAAGTTTCCGAGCCTCACGATAGGCATCTAATTTAGGAGGCTATGGTAGCAGCTGCCTAAACTGTAAGAAACTAATGTTTGGAAAAAAAAAATGAAATAAGGTATTTTTATTATTATTATTATTATTATTTTCCTGTTGTTCTTACCTTTGTAAATAGATCCATTTGTCATCAATGGTTCCGCTGGAGTGATTTTAACGTAACGTGTGGCTAATAGAAAAGCTAAAGCAGAGAGAATGACTGCATCGAAAATTCCTATTGTTGCAAGAATGTATGCCCAACGCACTCCACACTGACCTATGTCGTAATCATCAGCTTCAGGACCACAGACTTCACGAACTGGATCCGAATCCCAACCTGCGGGAAATGATACTACTCCCACTATCATGCAGATACCTGAAAAGCATTACAAAAAAAGAATCTGTAAATCCATGTATTATCCAATTCAAAAAATGATAGTAATAATAATTTAGAATTGTCAGTATTTAACATATTTTCAAGCTTCACATCAGGTTCATACCAATCGATGTTTGTAATGGATTTTAATACACTAGTAGAGCAATAAATTTTCTCAATAAAAAGTAGTACTGTACCATTGAAAATCTGCATATGGTGGCAATGTTGAATGCTAAATTTATGTTCTTCTAATTACTACCCCCCCCCCCTCTATTTTTCCTATTTTACATTAGCTGTAGCAAGCAGTAACAGTAGAACTTTAATTTTTTATGTACTTGTAAACTTGAAAATTCATAATGTATTCCATTTTTATTTTCCGAACACTATAGTGAGGAAAGTATTGTAATCCTGTCAAAAATCCGAATTTGAGATTTCGATGTTTCTATACATTTCGAGGTTCACTTTCACTTAGTCCGTTTTCACTATTTTTACGCTGATGTATGTATGTATGTGTGTATGTATGTATGTGTGTGAGTGAACACGCTAGCGTCTAAACGCTTTGCTCGAATGAAGTGCAAGTTGGTACGCATGTTGCAAGTCACCGTAGCACGAACCCTATTGATTTTGATGAATCTAGCACATATAGTTTTTTTACAGCGACACAAAGAAAAATTCTTTATCATTATGGCCTATGGGACCAAAATCGTAAAAGTGCGATAGCATCTAAACGGCTTATTCAATTGAAAAAAAAATTTATACACAGATACTCAATCTGTATAGATTTTGGAGAATCTAGCACTTATAGTTTTTTTACAGGGACACAAAGAAAAATTCTTTCATTATGGCCTATGGGGCCAAATTTTTAAAAGTGCGATAGCGTCTAAACGCTTATTTAATCTGAGCAAAACATTTGTACACATGTTATAGGTCACAGTTGCACCAACTGTATAGATTTTAATGAATTTAACACTTACAGTTTTTTTACAGGGTCACAAAGAAAAATTCTTTATCATTATGGCCTGTGGGACCAAATTTTTAAAAGTGCGATAGCATCTAAACGCCTTATTCAATTGAGCTGAAAATTTATATGAATGTTATAAATCACTGTTGCACTAACTATAAACATTTTGGGGAATCTAACATTTATAGGTTTTTACAGGGACACAACGAAAAATTCTTTATCATTATGATCTATGGGCTCAAAGTTAGTAGCGTTAAATAAAAGATCGTGTAATATACGGAGAAAAATACTCAAACACTCTATTATGGTTTTCTCTCTTTTGTTTGTTTAACAACTCCTCTTTCTTTACTTTATCAACAAAACTGTTAATTACTCAGTGTTCGGAAAGTCGAGTGGAGTCACTCCAGATTTTTTATATTTGAGTAACAGCTCAGCACATAGTGATGTATACTCATTGTCTTGTTACGTTCTTTTACATACACAAGAAAAAAGTATTGGATTGGTGAAAATTTTCGACATCCCGTTTTCGATGATTTTACATGTTTTGATCCTTTTCAGAAAATGTGTATTTGTGCATGTTTTGCAAGAATTTTATAGATGCTGTATGTCATGAAACAATGAATAGAATTCTACAAAATTTTATATTTTGTTGGACCTTGACATAAATTGGAGTTGATTAGTTATTGGCATGTATAACCCAAAAGGTGGTGCTGCTATGCTACAATTTCTCTTATTGCCAGAAAGGCTATAGCTTAGCTTCTATAGTGCATAAGTGCAAAAAACTTTGTATGCGAGAGGGCCATTATCAAAAACTAAGCTGTTTCAATTTGAATGCATATCTGTTCACAGTTTAATTTTCATAAAAGTCTGTTAAAAAACAAAGATTTTTTTTTAAATTAAAATTATGCATATCGGACGATAGTTGGCGATGCTATACTACGACATTTTCCGTTTACAGTAAGACTATATATCAAATTCTATGCTATATAAATGCACCAAGGTATATATGAAAAACTATGCCGATTCAATTTGGATGTATATAAGCCGAAAGGCGGAACTACTTTTACTTTTCTCCTATTAACATTTCATACACGAAATTTGGTGCAATTTTCTTCAATAGATGCTGAGATATATCCAATTGGGAAAATTGCAGAAAGTAATAGCAGTGTTACCAATCGGAGGATATACACTCAAATTAAATAAGTATATATTTTTGTAATATATATATCGTACAACAAGTTTGGTGCATTTATATGACATAGATGAGATATAGCCTTCTTGTAAACGGATTAAACTGCAACATAGCAGCGCTTCCTTTTATTCAATATTCAACTAAATTGAATCAGTATAGTTTTTTTACAATATCCATTTTACGTATCAAATATTGTATATTTATATATCATAGAAGTTGAGATATTGCCTTCTCATAAACGGGATTAAATTTCAGCAAAGTAGTGTCACCTGTCAGCCAATATGCACCCAAAATGACGCAACATAGCTTTTACTTAATATCCATATACAGTAAAACCTCTCTAAGTTGGACACCTACGGTTCCAAGAAAAAGTGTCCAACTTAGAGAGGTGTCCAACTTATAGGGGTTAGACATAATGTTAATGGATACATTCCGTTCCGAGAAAAAGCGTCCAACTTAGAGGGGTGTCCAACTTGAGAGGTTTCACTGTAATATATCAAGTTTGGTACGGTTATATACTACAGAAACTGAGATATAATCTTTCTTTAAAAGGGGAAATCGCAGTATAACAAATTAACAACACCGTCTTTTCGTAGATATATTCCAGAAGCTAATTAGCATTAAGTTAACTCCTTGCTGGCCCAATTTAATTTCACTTCTTTGGTCACTGTTGGACTTTTTTATTCAATATCCACCACTAAATTTTAAATGTAATGGTTGCCTAAACACTCCGAAGGTTATTCGTCCATTATGTGTATCAAATATCACTCCTTAAAATTATTGGTGATTATTGAATAAAAAAGTCCCTATATTTGGCAACAATGTTTAAAACGTTAGGGACGGCAAAGGGTTAAGTCAAGCTCTAACAAAGTAACAAGCTCAATTTTCTGTATATTGTTTTGTGAGATTCAAAATTTTACTAACTCATCATACACGCACACAGACAGATTGATATTTTCCAAAAATGGACGAATCGTGTTCAGGACATCTCAAAAAGTGTAAATTCATCGAAAACATGAAGTCGAAAATTTTCACTAATGTAATACTTTCTTCTTGGGTATATAGAAAGAAGCAAGTATACTGTGGTAATCGTAAAACTTTCATCTGTCTATATCATTTTATGTAACAGCGCGACCTACCTGTTAACATGCACAAAAATTTAATTAACATTTTACACATGCATTTTTTACCAATAGATTCTGAGATATAGCCTTCCGAGAAATAGCAGTAAATTATAACAGTGCCTCCTGCCAGGCGTTATACACCAAATTTCAAGAAACATAATTTTTCATAATATATACCACACACAAAGTTCAGGCAATTTTTATAACATAGAAGCTGAGATATTGCTTTCCCGTGAACGAAAAATATTGCAGAGTAGCAGCGGTACCCGTCGGCTGATATGCACCTAAATTGAATCACCATAGTTTTTATTAGCATCAATCTCACATAATAAGTTTTGTGCATTTATATGCTACAGAAACCGAGATATAGTCTTTCCTAAAATAGGATTAAAATGGAGCATAGCAGCGCAATCTCTAGCCAATATACGCCCAAGTTGAATTTGTAGAGTTTTACATAGTATCTTGCCTACTAAGCTTGGTATACTCTAGATCTAGAACAGGGGTGGCCAACCCGCGGCCCACAGCGTAGTTTCTTGCGGCCCGCGAGGAGACAAACGATAATTAAAGTTTGACAACTTTAGTTAACGGATCAAAAATTAATAAATACGTTCGTACTTTACGAAGTGAAAATACATTTCAACGAGTATGGTAGCTAAAGAACTGTTGTAATGAAATATTATTAGATCCCTTATTCATTCTTTTTATTATACCTTTAATATATAGTCATAAATTTTTCACGATTCTGTTGTTAATTTATGAATAAAAATAATTTAAATTAATGTATTCAGCTCCGAATTTTCACCCTGCCCTTCCCCGAAAAAAGTGTATACATACATGAATCATACGCTCACAAACATATATGCACATATGCATATGTACAGTCATAAAATAACAATAATAATAGACTAACTTCACCATAAATCATCGATGCCTTATGATTGGCAGCTGATGCCTTACGACTGGTAATAACATCTAGTTTTTAATTCAATTGCTAAATTTTGTTTAGGGTGTCATCTTCTTCCTTTTTTTCTTTTTCCCGAATAATAACACCCATTTTTGACTACATATTCGAGTTTCGGAAGTCAAGGCGGTTCGGAAAAAGTATAGTTTATATTCCTTATATCACGTTTTCATAGAGTTGCAAACAAATAACTGATCATGAGTAAATCTCTATATTTAAAAAAAAATAAATAAATTAAGATATCACAGAGAAAAGTAGTATATCCCTCCAGATAATTATCGGAAAAGAATTAAAACAATTTTAAATATAAACTAAAGTAAAGTAACGCTAATTAAGAAATGATGTGTACGTCTAAACTTAGATGAATAACTATTTGAAATACTGCGCAAGCAAAGTAATATATGACACAAATTATAACAAGTGATAGCCCCCTAAGAGCAATAAAAATTGAAATATCAATATAATTCGAAAAATAATTATAGGAATAAACTGTAAATTTAGAAACCTATATTTTTTATGATGATGATTTTTTAATTCGTGCAAAAATTAATGTAGGTCATAATTTATAATTTTTTGAAATATGAAATTACTAATAATTTTCATAATTCAAAAAATGTTTTTTAATCAAAAATATGCATGGAATATATTTGAGTTACTTCATTCTAACGTTAAAAAAAAAAAAAAAAATTGAAATTTCAATATATTGATTTTTTGAGAAGACATGAATTAATGTTTATTACATTCATTTAACATTAGTATCTCCACATTTTAACAAATTATGTGAAAAATAGAGAGAAACACATAAACTATACCATTTTCTGGGTTGATTTGATCCAAATAATCCCAAATCTTCTCGAAATTGGGGGTTGCCTTTAAAAAAAACTGAAGTTGGTGCCAGTTTTAATATGTAGACACCCCCTTAAGCAAAATCTAAATAAACCGTTCTAAACTAGGCCTTATCTCTAATCGATCGGCACCAGCCGCATGTCTCTACAATAATTTACGTCAAAATTAGCTGGAAAAGAAGGGGGGGGGGGTTATGACTGTACATACGGTGCGGCCCGAATGAATAAAATATATTTCCAATGAGGCCCACCAAGTGTTTTGGGTTGGACAGGCCTGATCTAGAAGATGAGTTGCTTTTGAAAAAATGAGTTAAATCGCAGCATGGAGGCGTTACTTTTTAGTTGTTATAGCCCAAAAGTTAATCAGCATCAATTTAAGTGAAGATCAAACCAAAATTCAAGACTATTTAAATTCTGCCCATTGGTTAATGAGATACATCGGCCACAAAGTTTTGCTGACACATACAGAGAGACATTTTCTAAAAATGTTCAAATCTCGTTCAGGATATCTCAAAACGTGTAAATTCATGGAAAACATTAAATCGAAAATTTTCACGAATCCTATATTTTTTGCTTATGTATATAGAAGAAAATAATAAATACATTAAAAAAAAATAAATAAAATGCAATATGCTTTACACTAAAAATATATCTGCAAATTAGAACTAACATAAATCACAAAAAAAAAAAAAAACAGTTTAAAAGTAAATTAGAAATGAATAAATAAGAATTTTCATAAATCAAATTCTTTTTAAATTAAGTTTAACTTCAATCTATATATATAAAAATGAATTGCTATTCGTTAGTCTCACTAAAACTCGAGAACGGCTGAACGGATTTATCTTATCTTAGTCTTGAAATGTTCGTGGAGGTCTAGGGAAGGTTTAAAAGGCGAGAAAAAATCGAATAATTTCCGGGAAAACCCTAAAAAACAGCCCTTTTCTATTTCCCATACAAACGTTTTCTAGAGTCAATTTGAACTTTATTGCTATTCAATAAAGTTCATATTAAATTAGAATCACTCACTGTTGTCTAAGCAATTTAGGTGTGTTCCTAACGTCAAAGAGCCCTAACTTAAAAAGTTGGCTACCTTTTATTCCGAAAAAAAATTTGTTTTTGCGATTTTTATGCATAAAATAGCAATTTTGTAAGCTAATAATAGCAAAAAATTAGCCATTTATATTTTTCCATAATTTAATTGTTGCCAAAAAAAAAAAAAAAAAAAAAAAAACGAACTTATATATTTTTTTCAACAGGAAAATAAATACATTTATCTAAACGTGAACGATAAAAAATTATAAAAAAAAATTATGCATCTCACAAAAATTGACGTCATTTTTAATTAAAAATTTCTTTTACACATTGATAAAGTGCTAATACGCAAGCGAAGTGATGACGTCACTGGCCGTTCGTGGATGCAAGAAAAATATTTCTTAGGTTAAACGTCCAGATTTTTTGTAAAAAAATATTAAAAATCGCGGAAAATTATTTTCCGATTTTAATCCCCATATTTAGGTATAGGTATGTATTAATTATCATGTTCATGCGTTAGATTAGGTTTTTTTTTTTTTTTTTTTTTTTTTTGTAAAATTGACAAAATTTGAATTTTTAATTTCAAAACTCTAGGGGAAAAAAAATGGCAAATTTCCATATTCGATTGAAAACACAAGCATTTCATTTCAAAAGATGATATTTACACAATAAATATCCAACTAATATACTTATTAAAAGGAAAATTATAAATATTCTATCATAATTTGAAGTCAAATTTGTTTTCAAATGTCTAAATAAAATATCTGATATAAGATACTAATATGTTGCAGCGGAATAGATTTGATATCGGTCATCCTTAGCAGAAAAAAAAAAAAAAAATATCGCCATATTATTTGGCGAACATAATTTAATTCTATTCAAAAATCATGGTTATTTTAACAACTTATATTAAGAGAGTAATGAATAATATGAAACAATATTTCGTACAATGCATATTACGAAAATATACATCTGGCATGCATATTTTCGTATTACGTTTTTGATCACCAAATACAATAAGCGCCAAGAACGACAGAGTTTTGAAATTCAAAATTAAAATTTTGTCAATTTGACAGCAAAATAACTCAATCTAACACATGCACATGATAAGTAATCTATACTAATATTATAAATGCGAAAGTTTGGATGGATGTTTGTTACTCAATCACGCCACAACGGATAAACGGATCTGGATGAAATTTTGTACAGAGATAGATAATAGTCTGGAATAAGACATAGGCTACTATTTATACCGGGAAAAATGTAAATTTTTAATTAATCTTCTATATAATATAGATATTTCTTCTATAATAAAACTTTAAAATAATTTATTTTAATTTTTAATTGTTGCCAAAGAATATTTCACGCGAATAATAATAAAAAAAATAATAATAAATATTAAATTTGCTTAGGCACATGACAACATAACGTCATTATCAAAATTAAATAATAAGAAAATGAAAGCTAATTCAGATCTGTACTAAAGAGCTTTATTAGTTGATAATCCTGGGTATTTTTTTAATTTTAATACTGAAGTAGATAGGACATTTTACGCCAAGGCCTCTATTTTTGTGACAGCAACTTTAAGCCAAGTAGTCCATAAAAAATATAAACAAATCTGTACATATAAAAGAGTAAACTCACTGATTCACTGACTCAACACTGCCATGACGATTCTGTGGGAAAGAGGGTCACAAATTTTAGTGACCATGTTGGTTTTCGGAGCCTGACCCCCAACTAAGACGAAACTTTGCAAAATACCCCCCTCCCTGTCCCCCTTGGGAGGCAGAAGGCTTAACTCGGCTCCAAATTACTTAACGGTGAAGAAATTGCAGATGGAAAGACCAGACTTGAGTACAAAAAAAATATTTTCTGCGATTTTGGAATTTTGGATTTTTAAGGGGGGGGAGGGAAGGGAAAAGGTTTTGGAAGAAGGGTACTCAACACACGAGGAAATCGAACTGAACACACACTACAAAGGGATTTTATAAATTCCACCCTACCGCCCTTTGGAGAATGGGGGGCAAAAACATGTATTCATGCGTAACGCTGCACTAAGTTATCTGAGGTTGGAATTTTTTTTGTAAGGGACGATTATATGTATCTAACTCATAGTATGAAGAGATTTTGCGAAATTCCCTCCTCCTTCCCTCCTTTAAGAACGGGGGGAGAGATTTAAAAAAAAAAAGTTTTAAAGCATAGCTCAGCTTTAAATAATTTCATGATCTCAATTTTTTTATGTGTCGGTTAGGTATGTGTATGCAACATGCAATATAAAATAATTTTGGAAATTTACCCCCCCCCTCCCCTTCCCCTTGGGGCGGGCGGGGCAAAAACCACATTTTGAAGCTTAAATCCGTCCAAATTACCTAAGAATGGCGAATTTTGGTGTGTGGGTGTTAATTAAGTGTGCGAAATATGCACTTTGATGAGATTTTGTAAAGCTTTCAACTGTAACCACGAGGGAGGGGGAGTAAAAAGCAGGTAAGGGACTGCCGAAGGCATTGGGGGTCCAGACTCGACTGTGACGAGCGGGGAAACCGTGACAGAAAGTAGCAGGAACTTAAAATTAGATTTTGACGGATTTCAATGATTTTTTTTTAAGATATTTTATTATTATTAATGATATGCTGTTTTGGGGATTCATTTCAATATAATGACCAGCGAAGCGGGCAAAGCCTGCTAGTAATATATAATTTTGGTTCACCACTCTTTTTGAAACTAGAATGTTGTGGACACCGCAAAAAGTTTTTCTATATTTGCCTAAACATATTGTTGCGTACTTGAGGGTTCGTAAGTTGTCCGAGAATGAGAGGCGAAATTTGCAAAAATTCAGTAATTTATTCACAGCAAGTTCCAGGAAAATACAGGTCTATAAACCAAGTGTCAGCTTCAATTTATCCAGTAAACACAGCTTATACAACAGCCGTTAACAGCAAAACCACAGTACAAACTGTATAGCAATAACACATAAAGCCAGTCTCATTCAAAGAGGCTCAAAGCAATGCAAGCATTTAACTCACTGAGACTGACTGAGAACTGAACCGGCTTGGCGGAAAAACGCTCCTTTTATACTGTTCTATCGAACCCAGACTATTCTGGAAAATTCTCGTATCTCATCAGCCAATGAGATTAGAGCTTCCCTATTTGGTATATCCCTAATAAGGATTTTCTCGCCAAGGAGGGAAAAAGTCGCCAAATTTCGCGCCAAATCCATTATCTCCCTTATTGGAGCTTTTTAATGCGTTTTTAAGGAAAAATTGGGCTATTTTAAAGCTAAAACGACTAGAAATGCATAAAATTAGCATTTTATCAACTTACTAAGCCTCTCTGAAAGAATTTATACAAAAATAAATACAATTATTTACAATTCCGTACAAAATATTCGCGCGGTACAAATTAAAATTAATTTATGAAAACTAAAGTCAGTCCGTCTGGCTGTTCTATCCGGCCGATTTCCTTCATTTTTTTTTCAAATGAAAGGTATTTAGGCACAGATATGTCATCAATCATTGAAATTTACTCCCACCTTACTCAAGTTATACTCAAACGCGATTCTTCCCTGTACATTTCTTATGGGACACATTCACTCAAACAATTCGAATTCTCATAGCTCCTCTTCTAATGAATGGATCTTGATCGTTTCACTCTCAGAACACTCAGTGGATCAAGTTCTTTCTTTTGAGCTATTAACTGCTTAAATTCGTTGAGTCTGAGAAAAGTTATGCGTGCACAATCAACTTTACATTCAATTTTTTCAAGATTTTCCTTCACTCAAACCTCTATAACTAGAGTTCTAATTAACGTAGGCTGTTGAGACAAGTCTAAGAACACTCAGTGGATCAAGCTCTTTCTTTTGAGCTATTACAGTCGGCTGCAAAATTATTCGAGCACTAGCCAATAATTCCTGTATTAAAAAAGTACACTTAAAACTGTTTTGTTAAATAAATCCTTGTCGAATCATGTTCTTAGACTGACTAAGAACATGACTCGATAAGGATTTATTTAACAAAGCAGTATTAAGTGTACTTTTTTTAGACGGGGATTAATTCTAGTGCTCGAATAATTTTGCAGCCGACTGTAACTGCTTAAATTCGTTGAGTTTGAGGAAAGTTACGCGTGCACAATCAACTTTACATTCAATTTTTTCAAGATTTTTTCAAGATTTTCTTGCGTTTGGTGTAAATCAATTATTTGAAAAAAAATCTATAAGGTCATTGTGCCTAAATGCGATAAGCCATAAATGCGACAAAGTTCTTCTACTGAAAATCTAAATTCTGAAATCACAAACTTATAAATCATAAAGGAACATACACATTTCAAGAATGGTTCGCGAAACTTTTCATTAAATTTTAAAGGTTTTTTCTAGTTATTTATTAAAATTATTACTTCTTTATATATATATATATGCATATATATATATATATCAAGAGACTCGGCAGAGTCTCAAGTGACGCAAGCGCAAAAACAAACGAACGCCACGACACTCAGCGGAAACGGAAAAACGAACGAAACTGCGACACTTATATATACACCAATTTAAAGATCAAAGAAACCGCTGAAAGCCGACACTTAATATCTCAGGAAATATGGGAGATTATGTTCTGATAATTTCAAAATAGTCTTTCACCTTCTGTCTGATCCTACCCTGAAATCGCTACATTTCTGCGTGCAATATATTTCGAGATATGAATTGGCTCATTTAAGCTATAAATGGGCGGCCTAATGTGTAAGAATTTTTTCTCGAATATGGCTCGAGCGAATTTAGTTTAATTTATATATGATATTAATCGCTTTTATCTGATGTGCCTGACATCTCCCTTTTCCCTAGGAAAACTCTTGTTTTTTTTATAACTCAGTTTAAAAATCGAACTATTTTTACTACGCGATGCAAAGATTTCTATTGATAATTCTCAGAATTCTGAACAGGTGTTATTCGGTTTGGTCTTGTAGTTGGTTGGTTGGTTCAATCTGAATGCAGTCAATAAAAAATTAAGATTTTGTTTTTTAATGCAAGAAAGAAACTTTATTGTTTCTTTTAAATATTTATTGTATATATACGAAATAAAATTTCACTTAAATATATATTTTTTTTTGTTATAAAGGAAATATTTAAGATTTTAAAATTTCGCATTTCGTGAAAAAATTATTTCGATAATATTTTAAATAAGGAAGTATTTTGTAATTTTAGATATTCCATTTTATCATAATAATGATGAATTTACAATTTTTTAAAGCAAAAAATTTTTAATCATTCATAAACATAGATTTTATAGTAGCTCAATGATTTGCGATTCCTATTAATGTATCATTCCGCGCAGAGATAGGAAAAAACAGTAAATGATGTTTTGGCGCCATCTTTTGTCTTTAATTTAAATTAAAACATATACTTTTGCAAATATATATATATATATATATTTCTTTTTAAAAATTAAAAATCTCTTTTTAAAATACAGTTAGTTTATTCATATATTTACTTTTCTGACTTTAAAATGATACATATTTTAAATATTAGCATAATAAAACTAATATTTTTATTATTATTTAAAGCTATAATGACTAGGAAATGAAAGAAGGGATATTCATGAAAAAAAAAAAAAAAAAAAAAAAAACATGAAAATAGAATTAAAATTCATGAAAAATGTGTCAAATAGCAATTATTGAAAAACACGTCAAAATAAATAAATAACATCTTTACTTTGAAACCCATAATTTATTTTAAAAATATAATTCTCTCTTTCTTTTCCTTTTTTTTTTTTATTAATTAATTTCTGCATGAAAAATTCCATTTCATAACTATATTTAAAACTACAATAAACACCCTCCTTTAATTTTAAATATCCATTTCTACATGTTTCTAAGCAATTAAAAGTGTTTTTTTTTTTTTTTTTTTTTTTTTAAGAAAAATAGCTTAAATATCGAAAAGTATATGGTTTTATCATAAAGGTAATAATTTGGCCATCTAGTGGCGCCATCTCGTAGCTTGTATTGAAACCATATACATTCCTATATTAAATTTATTTTTCTTTAAAAAAAAGACACTTTTAATTGCTTAGAAAAATGTAGAAATAATTATTTACAATTAAAGGAGGGTTTTGTTTGCTTATTGTAGTTGTAAATATATTTATGAAATGGAATTTTTCATGCATAAATTAATGAATTTAAAAAAAAGAAAGAGAGAATTATATTTTTTAAATAAATTATTATGGGTTTCAAAGTAAAGATGTTATTTATTTATTTTGACGTGTTTTTCAATAATTGCTATTTGACACATTTTTCATGAATTTTAATTCTATTTTCATTTATATATAGCGTGTTTATCCCCTCTTTCATCCCCTAGCCATTGTTGCTTTAAATACTAATAAAAAAATTAGTTTATGTTAATATTTAAAATATGTATCATTTTAAAGGCTGAAAAGTAAATATATGAATAAACTCTAACTGTATTTTAAAAAGAGATTTTTAATTTTTAAAAAGAAATATATATATAACTTGTATTTTCCATAAAACTTAAGCTTAACTTGTATTTTAATTAACTTGTATTAACTTTAGCTTAACTTGTATTTTCCATAATTTTTTTCTCCAAATGATTTTATGTTATTTTTAAAATTATAGAAATGTAGAGCTTAATTTATATTTTGTCTATTTTTTTTCCACCAAATATTTTTATGAAATAATTTTTACCTGCATTTTTTAAGATAATTAAAATTGTGAATATTGAAGCTTAGCCTCAAAAGGGAAAAGAAAATAAATAATTTTCCATTTTTAACATTAACTTGATTTTTTTAAATTGTTTAATTTGCATTTGTAATTCTCTAAAAAGAAACTTGCAAAATGTAAATTACGTAATTCTAAAACTTAAATTTGAAATTTCCCACTTATTATTATTATTATTATTATTTTAAAGAGTTTGAGAATCCCACTCAATATTTTCTTCTAGTGTGAAGCTTCTCCATTTTGTTTCCAAGTGGCAGGCTACTTGAAAATTTGTCGGCATGATAACGTTTGAAATATTGAATTAATTCAAACTAAATTTGTAGTTTGGATTTATCTCAGAAATTTATTTGTTATGTCCATTTGCCAACTTAATCTACCCTCTTGTTTCCCTGTGCCAGCCCACTGAAAATTTCAAATTTGCATTAGAAAGGTTCTATGTTAAAACTCCATATATACAAGACTTCATTAATAAATCCACCAAGTCCATTAATAAATTGTAGAATTGTAGAATTTTGAAAAAAAAAATGGTGGCAACTTCATAATAAAAGATAAATCAGCTTACCCTTTCTAAGAGCCAGAAGGACTTGTTTTAATTTTTTGATCAATAACCCGTAAAAAGTAATGATATCAGTACAAAAAACCCTTAACGGGTTAAAAGTTTGTGACGCCGCTACTTTATGGCTATAAGAATTAGAAATATGAGTCTTAAAAATAATGATATCAAATTTTAAGTGACGCTTTGCAATTAGTTAAAATATACATAGATTTTCTTATTTGATCATTTACTTTCTACTTTTATTTATATTTATAATGCAAACGTAATATTTTTAGCTTCAAGATCAGACAGATATATAAAATACACTCACTGATGCTTTTTCATTCACATTTCAAATTCAAAATAACAGTTTTAAAAGGAATGATATAAAAATTCCAGTGGCGCCTCGGTGTTATTTTAAAAGATTTGTTTTTAGATTCCATTAAAATTACTTTTGTTTTGTCTAATAAAGTATATTTACATATTGAAACAGTGCTTTTAATTTTCAAATATACTGTCAAATAATTATACTTTCACTGAGTTTGCATTATAAATTAAAATTATTTATTTCAATAAATTGATTTATCTTTTGCGTCACGCTATCCAAAACTGCAAGTAAAATCTGTGTAAATATTTTCTTTACGTTACACTACCTCTTTGCGCAAATTTTCACTCAGCTGGATACTATGATAATGATACTATGTTTTGGATAGCGTGATGCAAAAGATAAATCAATTTATTGAAATAAATAATTTTAATTTATAATGCAAACTCAGTGAAAGTATAATTATTTGACAGTATATTTGAAAATTAAAAGCACTGTTTCAATATGTAAATATACTTTATTAGACAAAACAAAAGTAATTTTAATGGAATCTAAAAACAAATCTTTTAAAATAACACCGAGGCGCCACTGGAATTTTTATATCATTCCTTTTAAAACTGTTATTTTGAATTTGAAATGTGAATGAAAAAGCATCAGTGAGTGTATTTTATATATCTGTCTGATCTTGAAGCTAAAAATATTACGTTTGCATTATAAATATAAATAAAAGTAGAAAGTAAATGATCAAATAAGAAAATCTATGTATATTTTAATTAATTGCAAAGCGTCACTTAAAATTTGATATCATTATTTTTAAGACTCATATTTCTAATTCTTATAGCCATAAAGTAGCGGCGTCACAAACTTTTAACCCGTTAAGGGTTTTTTGTACTGATATATATACACTAAGCGACAAAAAAAAAGCCGCACTTGGATGTTTTCCTTTTCGCCTTCTACAACCGCCAATTTTATCGTTTAAAAAGCAAATTTTCGAACAGATTTTACTATGTTGTCCTCCACATACACTTTAGCTTTGAGTCTAGTGTTAAAAACAAAATGCAATTGTCAGGAAAATTGTAATTTTAGAATTTATTTCAAAAATGGTAAGAATAAGGCAGTTAACGATGCCAAAAAAAGTATTAATTTTTAAATGAAAATCAAAAAATATTTTAAAACGTGAGATGGCAAAATAATTAAATGCTAACGAAATATTGGTAAAGTGAATTTTAGCTAAATATAAATTTTTTTGGCCGTTTAAACTAGGAATTTGGCTTTAGGCGGTCATGTTGCTCATCCAAGCAAGATAACCGCAAGTTAAAATGCGAATGTTTAAAAAATCGATTTGTATCATGTTCAGAACTTAAAAAAGATTTTAAAAAAGTGTATAGTTAATTACTTTCTTCAAAAACAATGCGGGAACAATTAAACAAAGCGGGTTAAAGAACGGAAGATCTGCGAAAAAAGTCATTATTAAGGAAAAGAATTAGAAAAAATAATACTTTAGTTGACCAAAATTTAAAAACATTATCAGTTAATTATTAGGCTGAACTGGTTTTCTCTGATGAATCAAGTTTTCTTTATTTCGTGCAGTTGAAAAAAGCTAGAATGAAGACGAAAATGTGACCGACTTAATGAAAATCGCACTTTTAAAACAGTGACACATTCTCCGTACATTATGGTACGGAGGTGCATAACTTTTCAAACACGCGGGGAAATATTTATGCTCAAGGGATCAATTAACTCGAAATAAAACACAATCTGCATAAAAGTGGTGCCTGACCGACTATTTTGGAGGTATCTTAGACATTTCCGTGAACAGCATTTGAAGATAATAAGGCACCTTACTACACGGAGTCTGTGGTAAGTTTATTCACTTCAAATTGTCAAAATTTCTAATACATTCCCTTGAGAACGTATAATTCTGTAAGTAATCATACTTTTTTCCACTTTAAGTTAAATACCACAAAGGATATAGTAGAATTTCTTCTTTACCAGACATGGAAATGGTAAGAATCGCGATCGCTCGAAAATATTTCGTCTATAAAAAGGCGGAGGAGAGGGGAGAGGATTCGAAATTTGCAGCTTATAACTCTGCCAGAACTAGAAAAATTTATTTGTGATATTTGGCACATTGAAATTTCTGAGATTTATATTAAAACACTGTATAAAACTATGCCATTGCGCATTAATGCAGTAATTCCATATAAAGGTGGAATTAACCCAATGCAGAATACATATTTTTAACAAAAAATTGCTTAGATCTAACAAATAAATAGTTCTATTTCATATATTAAAATATAACTTGTTTATTTCATATAATAAATCATAATATAATGCAAAGTGTATATTTATTGCATTATGTTCAAAAAGAAAGTTTTATGCAGATTTTTAAAAAGTACTTCGTAAAGTGCAATAACGCGAATTATAAAATCGAAAATATACATAGGTATCATTTCATACCTTTGGTATTATGCAAACAAGACAGTTTTATTTGTTTTAAACATTAATTTTAAAGTTATTACAAATAAAAAAGGTATAAGTCATTTTTTCTGAAGTGCGGCTTTTTTTTTTGTCGCTTAGTGTATACACTATTCAGTTAAACTAAGTTTTAAAAAACAACAAATATTGTAAATCAGCACTATTGTCGCTGCCAATAATGTCCACTGCCTTCGGCAGCGCAGACCCATGCGCGCGTGAAGGTATACGTGCGCTGCGCGCACATATTCCTTCTCAGATCAAATTTTTATTCTTAAGAAAAGAAAATTTAAAAAATAATTTCTCACCGGGTAAAAAATCGGACCGGGTCCCCACTGCCTTCGGCAGCGCAGTGATGAGCTTTTTCGCTTGCTTCTTCGCTTAGCTATTATGCCAGTTTGTGTATTGATTTACTAATAAAAGACGTCTGTCTATACTATTATGACCTCAGCGACAGTATACATCGCTAAGTTACAAAAATCTGCAGCCAGATTCATACATTGAAAAGAAGGGTAGGAGAGCAAATATCAGGATGCAATGATACAAAAATTGTAATTAATTAATTATTAAAATATTGATTAAAACTGTAATTGAAAGTTAATTTTTCATCCTGTATCCTTTGCTTTTCCAACAACAAGGAGATAAACAGCAATACAACGCGGTAAAAAATGAAAGTAGAAAAGCAGCAGCAATTTAAATCTGTCATTCGTTCTCCACGGGAAAAGATGCCAAAAAGTTCCATCGGAATTGTATATACAGCCTTTTTACGTTTCTAACAATGTAATAACTTTTTGAAAAATACTAAGTTTCAATATTTTCTTTCGAATTTTTTCCCCAAATTCCAAAATCTCTGTTTCTTGCACGGGATTTTTTGAAATGCCCTGTAACGGTGTTTAATTTTATTATTCGTTCATGCAAGGCAGCGTTGGAAAAGCTCATTTGTTTCTAATGATACAAATTTCTTTAAAAATACAGATTTTTGGCACGGTTTTCAAGACTTACTCGATTTTTTCTGTAAATCATTTTATATCTTAACAAATTTCTGATAAAAACACACCTGTATTTTTCCCCCTTACCGAAGAATGTTGGTCGAAGAACCTTTCCAGAAAAGACTATTAAAATAAACCGAAAATTTTGCGATTTATGAATTTTTTCTGAAGTAACAATTTTCCTGAAATAACAAATTAATATATTCAAAAGGACATCTAAAAAGTAGTTTATGTAGCAAATTTGAAGACAATCGTTAGAGCCATATTTGAGATATTGTCCTTCGGTCCCACTTCCGATTTGCGCTAAAACTTAGCAAACTCATTTGTTCACCATAAACCAAACTTTAATACGAAAACTAGTTGGTATAGGTGGACTCTGCTCAGTTTCCCATCATATATACGTTCTCATAAATTTCTAGGACAGGACATTCTCTTAACATGATTATCATGTTAAGAGATATGAATTTGACCAAACGCTTGACACAGTGAGAGAACGAAATCCTCGCCTAATCGGCTACCCACCGTTCAGTTCGATATATTTATCTTATTCTAATCTATTAATTTATTTTATTGGGGTCAATTTCGTAGTTTAGTTTTCATGCTACTATTTCCAATGCAACAATCCTCAAAATGCATATTTATATGGAAAATTTTCAATTTTGCTAGGTTAATAAAGTCTTAAATTACGAATAACTTACGAGATTTTCCTACTAGAATATTTGTAGTCAGTCATGTTCAAACAAATATCATAAATGTTATTTTTAAGTTGTCTGATATATTTATGATCCTCAAAATGGACGTTTATGCTCAATTTTGCCCTATTCTGCCATTTTAAGTAAATCGTAAATTCCAAATAACTTAAGAATTTTGTTAATTGGAAAATTCATAGTCTATGATATTCATGCCAGTATCTTAAATAATATTTCTTATAATGTATCTTAATTTCTATTAATGTATCTTAAATAATATTTCAAAAGTGGTCTGACATCTTTACGCGGAAAATATCCCTCAAGACTGACGTTTATGCGAAATTTTGCCTATTTTGCCATGTTAAGAGATTAGTAAATTTCCAATAACTTACGAAATTTTTATATTGGAAAATTCGTAGTCAATGATATTCATGCCAGTATTCTGAAAAATATTTCAAAAGTAGTCTGACATCTTTACGATGAAAATATCCCTCAAAATTGACGTTTATGTGAAATTTTGCCCTATTCTGCCATGTTAAGAAATTCGTAAATTTCCAATAACTCGCGAAATTTTCAAATTAGCATGTTTATAGTTACTGGTGTTCATTTTAAAACCTGTATATTTTAAAACCTGACATTTTAAAACCTGTCTGACATTTTTACAGTAAAAATTGTCCATTTAATGCCCTAATTATTTTCCATCATAGATGCAGGTGATTTTCTTTACAAAGAAGTATAACAACACTAAATGGCAAAGAAAATCAATTTTATGCTGTGCAAAAGATATCTTATGATTTTTTTTTTAATAGAAATTAAAAATAAATTAAAATAAATTAACTCGTAAACGTCTTTGGCAACAATTAAAAACTAAAAAAAAAAATGTATATACAGACACGACATTATTTCATTATTTAAAACATGAAAATCTGACATTGACAGATTTAATTTAGTGCCAGAGGCCTACTGCTAAACTTGTTAATATCGGCAAATTCTTCTTTAGTTAATTCGTGACGATCTAAATTCCATGATAAAGTTTTCATTAAATCAAACCAATGTGTTTCAGCTGCAGATATTGTAACAAATAACGTTGGAAGTCCAAACTGTCTTATAGCCGCAAAACAACGTTTTTTTCTCTTTTTCCCAATGAGGGGGAGGTGTGCCTTGGGGGGGACTCATGTCAAAGGTGTGCCTTGGGGGGGGGGACTCATGTCAAAGTTGTACCTTGGGGGGGACTCATGTCAAAGTTGGGCCTGGGGGGGGGGACTCATGTCAAAGTTGGGCCTTGGGGGGACTCATGTCAAAGTTGTACCTTGGGGGGGGACTCATGTCAAAGTTGGGCCTGGGGGGGACTCATGTCAAAGTTGTGCCTTGGGGGGACTTCATTCAATAAATCCCCATTCAATAAACCGACTGAAATAGGCCCTTAGCACTAATTAAGAGTGTATTATAAAAATTCGACAACGCTGTACCGACTGAAATAGGGGTACCTTGGGGGGGGGGAGGACTCATGTCAAAGTTGGGCCTGGGGGGGGGACTCATGTCAAAGTTGTGCCTTGGAGGGACTTCATTCAATAAATCCCCATTCAATAAACCGACTGAAATAGGCCCTTAGCACTAATTAAGAGTGTATTATAAAAATTCGACAACGCTGTACCGACTGAAATACAGGTACCTTGGGGGGGACTCATGTCAAAGTTGGGCCTGGGGGGGGAACTCATGTCAGAGTTGTGCCTTGGGGGGACTTCATTCAATAAATCCCCATTCAATAAACCGACTGAAATAGGCCTCTAGCACTAATTAAGAGTGACGTATAAAAATTCGACAACGCTGTACCGACTGAAATAGGGGTACCTTGGGGGGGACTCATGTCAAAGTTGTGCCTTGGGGGGACTTCATTCAATAAATCCCCATTCAATAAACCGACTGAAATAGACCTCTAGCACTAATTAAGAGTGACGTATAAAAATTCGACAACGCTGTACCGACTGAAATAGGGGTACCTTGGGGGGGACTCATGTCAAAGTTGGGCCTGGGGGGGGACTCATGTCAAAGTTGGGCCTTGGGGGGACTTCATTCAATAAATCCCCATTCAATAAACCGACTGAAATAGGCCCTTAGCACTAATTAAGAGTGTATTATAAAAATTCGACAACTGTACCGACTGAAATAGGCCTCTAGCACTAAAAAAATAAAAAATACGCAATTATTTAAAATTATCACAGATCTATGATTCAACCATTCGTTTTAAAAGTATTTAAATATATAGTATATTGTATATATAATTATATATATTTAATTTAATTTTGAAAAGTTAAAAATAATTATCATTATGTACATTTATACGAAATTTTGTCGTATACTATTATATTAAAAAGTATGAAAAAAAGGGGCTAACAGCGACACCTGTTGAGCAATTGATCCCCAAACGCAATCAACACCAGTTTAGGTCAGATTCCAACTAAATTAGTTGAATTTCGCTCTTTGGTTCATGAAATACAGCACCCACGAAGTTTTCTAAGAACACATTTACAGACAGATATTTTCTAAAAATCGAAAAATCGTGTTCAGGTTCAGGACTTCTCAAAATGTGTAAATTCACCGAAAACCGGAGTTCAAAATATTTCACGAATCCAATATCTTCTTTTTATGTATAAGAAGAAAGTAAAGAGAAAGAAGCGGGTAAGTTTGGGGGGGGGGGGCATCGACTGTGATGCATTTTACTTTTTGGTACAATCATACCAGACACTATTTTCTCCCTAAAAATTAAATTTAAAATTAATTCTAATAGAGTTCCGAACGAAAAATGCCATTAGCTTAGCCCTTATAAAAAGTTACTAATTATTATTATTATTTCAGTGAAAATTCAATCCAGCAGAATTACTTTTAATAATTCTTCAAAATTAAGCTTAATTGAACACGTTATAATGATGGCGTTCTTTGCGAATGGAAAACTGCACAATGTTGACTTATGCAAGTATGCACGTTCTCTGCTAAGTAAATAAGTAAAATTAAAGGAATTAAAATAATAGAAAATGAAAATGAAAATTGTCGTTACCTGTTAAATATTTACAGCAAAATTACAACAAATAAGTGATTAGGTTTGAAGTAATTAATAATATTTATTTCCAGATGGTTTATACGTTTTTACTTTTGTCTATATAAGGTAGGTGCTTCAGTGATTGACATGCTCCAGTAACTGACATCTATCCAGAAATAATTAATAAATAAGAAAAATAATAAAATCATATACTTTACATATATATATATATATATAAGAATTTCAACATTTTATGTCAAACACTGGAGTACAGGGTACTAATAACTGGTAAAATGAATGACTAGCAGTGTCAAACACTGGAACATAGGGTCCGAATTACTGATAAAATGAAAAACTGGCAGTGTCAATTATTGGAACATTGAGTGGGTGTCAAATAAAAATTCATAAAAAAAAAATAATTGTTATCAAATGTATATATTTTAACATATATGTAGTTCTGAATATCTTTCATACCATATGTACTAACTTCAGATTTCTAAAAATGTTTTCTGATGACTAGAAAATTAAAAACATCAGAGATTGTTCTATAATCACTGGTGCACTCACCCTACATAATAGAGTATTGGATTTGTGAAAATTTTCGATCTCTGACTAAAATTAATTTAATTTGATTTAATTTAATTAACTAATGAAATAAAATTAATATTAATTTAAATAATACAAAAAATATATAGATAGACGGATAGATTTCCAGAAAATTAATAATAAAATGTTGTTTAGATAAATTTAAATAAGAGACGTAGGTTAAATAAACCAAACTCAAAATCATTGTAGCTTGTTTGAGTATTTTTTTCCAAGTTGTATAATATTTAATAGATCGTAATGTATTCAAACTCTTCTGTACGTCCCTGTAAAAGAAATATAAATGCTCGCAACACCAAATATTTATTAATATTTTTGCAGATAAGGGAATTAGGTATAAAAATATTTAATATAGACCTAAAATTTTCATTTTCTATATATACTATATACATATTTATATTTACTTACACATTTTTTTTTTTTTTTTTTTTTTTTTTTAATATTTTTCAAGTATGACAGACGTACAACGTTGCTGCTTTAATATTGCATCTGTGCCTACATTTTTTTTTTCATCTGAAGAAGAATTGGGCTTAAATATTTTGATCCAAATAAACTGTTACTTTTTTTTTTAACTTTTACTTACCCGTATATCACAGGAAAAAATATTGTTTTTCTGTCAAATTTTCGAAATTCAGTTTTGCCATATTTAGACATTTTGAGGTTCTCTGAATCCGAAAATGACATTCTTAATTTAAATTTACAAAAAATAAATAAATAAATAAAAATTTATATAATTTTTAATGCGCGAAAAGAAATTTAAATCGATAGAGAGATTAATTGTATTTTTACTTTGCATATAATAACAATAATCTTGAAAAATTAACTTTTAATAAGCTTTTATACTCTTTCTTCCTTCAATTTTGTATTACATCATGTAATTGAAATCTGAATATATTTCAGGAGTTTTCTTTTTTCTTTTATTATTTCTTCTACATATATAAGAATTGCATCGACGAAAATTTTTGATATACGGTTTTTGATGAATTTGCACGTTTTGATGTGCTTTAAACACGATTTGACTATTTTAAGAAAATGTCTATGTGTAACTGAAATTTTTTAGACTCTGTATCTTACAAAACAACGGAGGAAATTCCATAGAACTTGATGTATTGTGGAATTTCTTCAAAACATATTTATTTACGTTGCTTCTTTGCTGCAGTTTTCTATTAACCGGATGATTATAACTCAACTTTTATGGGGTATAAAAGCACAAAACTTGATATGGGAGAGGGCGAATATAAAAGACTATGCTAATTCAGTTTAGGGACATATCGGCCGGTAGGTGCCGCTGCTAGACAGCAATTTTCTTTGTTTACGGGAAGGCTGTATCACAACTTCTATGATACTTTTAAACTTAATATATAATATGAATGCTATGAAAGATACTGATTCAATTTGGATGTATATCGGTCGACACGTACCGCTGCTGTTATTCATTTAATGCTATTTTCAGATGAATATAGCTCACTAATAGAATAATATTATAGTTATATTAATATTTGTAAATACATATTTATGCATACAGTGTGTTCGAAAATCCTTGACATCGACTTTTATTCCTTAAACAATAATGGGAATTGAAAAGGACTGTAAAAATTAGTACAGAATTTTATAAAAATAAAAACACTTTAAAAATTTCGGGCATTTCAAACTCAAAAATTACAAATTTAAAATTTTTATACAGCTGCTATTTAGAAAAACTATGTGAAAAGGAGAAAATTACCTCAAGCACTAATTAGGTGAGAGGCAATGTTCCAATGTCTCAACCATGGAGATATAGGGAGATATTCTATTACCATACCATGGTCTCAAGTCTCAACGAAGGAAGACTGTATTTACCTCAGAAGTTATATACAAATTATGGACAACGAAAAAAAAAAAAAAAAAAAAAAAATGGTTTATGTAAATAACTAAACAAATTTAATTTTAATTTGGGATAAATGCGTCGACAACTTTGTTTAAATATAACTCGATAATTTGTTATGATACAATGATGAAACTTTGTATATCATCTAAGAAGAGCATGGGATATACATTTGCTACCTGAGAATTCTTTTTGTGGCGGTCGTTTCAAAAATCATTATTATTAGTAGTAGTATTGAAATTGGTACCCCTGAAGTTTTTTTCGGTTTTACAAATAACTATCTACAATTTCTTAAATTTTTGTAATTTCTTGTGTATGTCTAAGATCAGTGTTTAAGAAATGAACGCCGAGATCGGGGTTATTCAAACACCCTGTATATTTAATTATTTACAAAAAAAAAAATCTTTTTAGTATTTATTTTATGCCGGAGGTTTTAATGATTCAATACGAAATGATAGTAAAGGTATTAAAATTAAATCCTATCACCAAGAGTAAAATGGTAACGATATTATCGTACAATTTTTATGATCAAATAAACTGAAAAGTCTCTTTAAATCAAAGTTCAATAATTTTGCGCGAGCGATTTTTTTTTTTTTTTTTTTTCTTTCTCCCTAAAAATATGTAATCCAATATTAGCTCTTTTTCGAGATCGCAGCGACATCTATCAGTTAAAAAAATGTTTAAAAAGGGATTTTATTTAATTAAACAGATTTTTCAGTTTAAAATTACAGCAATAAATATACATTATTATTATTATTATTATTATTATTTTTTTTTTTCATCTACTTACTTGAAAGCACTTGTAACCATCCACAGATATGAAAAACTGTTGACGAATGACACACAAAAAATAAAAACATACAAAGGATGCACAGAGCTATCGCTACAAATGATACTCCAATAAATATAGTTGCCACGCGAAATGCTGGTGACAAAATCGAAGAAAAATCATCTAATCTTCCCTGACAAATCAATTCTTGGCCATCCAAAAGGCTTTGACGACAAGACTGCCATAAACCAAAATATCCAGCCCCTCTACTTTCAGGTGTGTCGCCTATCCACTGTGGCTGTATAAACACAACAGCATTTATGATGGCGAAACATATGGTAAAGACACCCCAAAGAACACCTATGGCTTTAGAATTTCTCATATAATTTGCATGATATCCACTGGCTTCCGATGTATATTCATATTTAGGATCCATCTTGAGACATTCGCAAAATGTCTGGATGTTCAGGGAGACGAAAGAGTGTAATAAGAAAACTCGTCAAACAACTCCGCGTTCACGAGGTCATGAAACTGGAAAGAAATAGTTTTATGTTTGATTTATTTATCATTTTCTTCTCCCTTCCCGTTCTTTTTCTTCCGTTCTGAAAGTGGTAGAAGGGCATCGGGCTAGCAGGTGGGATAATTGAATTCCCAGCCTACAGAAACTACACTTTTTGAGATAAAAGTCACATAATCGTCAAAATAAAGTAATATTAATAGTCAGCGTTGTTAACATCACATAGCTGGGGAAAGTTAGGGTCCAGGAAAACTTATTTAACTCGCTCCATCCATCTTAAGTCATGGTTGCCTCTGCTCCTTCTTTTCTAATTATTATAATTATTATTATTTTCAGTTATTCTTTAATCATATTTTCTCTCTATGATCTCATCCACCAACGTTTCAGAAACAATTCATATTAACTTTTTAAATATACTTTACCTTGTATAAGGGCTCATTCCCATATGTGGGTCTTTGTTCGTTAATTCAAGTCTTCCTGCCTGGTGTCTGATCATTGTATGAGGAATTATCAGGCGACCGTGCCATACATAATTGGCTTTTTAGCGAATTGACCTTTAAATAGAGGTTGCATAATATAAAATCTTATTCGAGCAGGGCAAGAAATTGTATGAAGGAAATGGTTTAATTATTCAAATGTACATACAAATGTTTGTGTATGTAGCTTTTTAATAATCATTATTATTTTTTTTTAAATTTTATTTTTTTATTTTAATGGCTTTTTAGCAAGGATTTGTGAATCTTTTATTTACCAGAAGAAACTGTTCAGCTTAGCATAATATCTAAAAGTGCAAAAGAAATTTCCATTAATCTATAAATTTCCAATTAGAGTTTCTTGTTAGAATACACTAAGTTTACCTTTTAATTTTTAACCTTAGCTAGATTTAATACTATATTTGTCATCTAAAGTCAACTTTACACATATAGAAGCCACTGCATTTAAATTCATTAGCTAAATATAACACAAAATTCTTTTTTCCTAGTTTGATCTTCATCTCTAAATACGTGCATTCAAAAATATGAAGTTTTATCACTCTTTTCTCTATTCACAGATAATTATTGATTACATGTATAGTGGTCAGTTCAAGTCAAGAAAAAAAATATATAAATTATCTGGTCTTTCAAAATGTGACCTTTAAGAGAGGTACAAGATTGTACATGGGCCTTTAAAGGAGGCAAATTATTATTAAGCCCAATGCGGAAATTTTGAGACTAAGAAAAAAATAGCCTTAATTGGAGGTGGACTTTTAGAGAAGTTTCACTGTTCTTCATTTATAACTGGTAAGCGTTCAGTTTTCAATAGCGAGCATGCTCTAACAAAATTCTAAAATATATGTCAGTTTCAATCTCTTTTAAATAATTTAATATATTTATATAATTAGCTCTCACGGGACGTAACACATGTGAATTCTTTCACGCTTCATTGAATAAAAGGCCCACCAGATGCCGAGCAGTTCTGCGCTTAAAGCTGGTAGACGTGATGTGCCAGGTTCGCTCCTAGGTCGAGCTCGTCGGCCTAGCCATTAGGAGGTTCCCGTGGTTTTCTCTTAAACTTGCGTAAATACCGGCTATTATCCCGAAGGAAGACCTCCACGGAGGGCACTCCCCCTCAGGCTTAGGACCCTAGTGTAGTCAATCAGCCTTAATCGCCACAGCCCAACTGTCCTTAAATAAAACCTATAAACGATACGTCCATTATATCTATAATGACTATGCTGAAGCAAAGCAATGTCACACATAGTTATTATTATTATTATTATCTTATTCCGGTTTAAACAATTTAACATTACTTTAAATAATTTGAGTTCATAGACAGTAATGTATATTCTGCTTTGGATCTTTGTAAAAGAAATAGTCTATGGAAGTCTATAGAAGTTTTGGATGATTTGTAATATGCATACCTAAAATGATCTTAATCGAATGCAGAGCCTGGACATATGAGCACTTCAAGTTATTTTAACCCGTAGGTTATAATGTATAAGAATTCGTCTTCGTGTCCCTGTTCTGTTACAGTTCGTGTTGCGCGCATCTACAGCATCACTCAGTTCGTGCAATAATGACCATGATCTACATGCCAAAATTGAACTGCATCGAATAAAGCGTTTAGATAACCACAGTAAGTGTAAAAATCTGGAGTGACTCCACTCGACTTTCCGAACATTAAGTAATTAACGTTTGTATAAATAAATTAAAGTAAGAGAAATCGCTAAATACGTAAAAGAGAAAATTATAATAGGGTGTATGAGTACTTTTCTTCATATAGTATGTTGCTTAATTTAACGCTACTGTGCTTTTAATAACACTGCGTTGCAAAAAAAAAAAAAAAAAAAAAAAAAATCGAGCTTCGGTACCATTTTTGCTGATTTTTATATAAAATGTCTTTCTGAATCCGAATATGAGTCCCATTTTGCCCTGTAACCCACCGTTTTCTAGGGACACCACCCCCTCCCTCAACGTTTATCATGTGGTGATTTGGAAGTACACCTCGAAGAACGGAATACGCAAGCATGAGTCCAGGGATGATTTTTGCTATTTTTATTCAAAACTTAACAAAATAGTTGAAATTCAAATAAATTAAGAATTATTACAAAATGCTCGCCTCCGAGCATACTTCAAAAACATGCTACACAATTTTAGCACCAAGTCTCTCTCTGTCCTTTTTTTAAGTCTCCTCCTTCCGAGCACACCTTCGGAGGGGGAGGGGAATACCCCACACGAAGCACTGATTCGTTGCTCGTGATATCACTCTACCCGTGACATCATTTTCGGCCAATCTTGGTCTACCCGAAACTCTGAGAAATGTCGGTAGCAACAAAAGGCCATGCGTGAAATCGGAAACTATTGATGTCACCGCTTCCATAGAAATATAAAATTTTTTCACACAAAGCATCTGTCGCTCAGACAGCTTCCCATGGCTCCGTTCTGTCTGGTCACACGACCCCTGACCTCTTGGAATGTTTGTAACCTTCACTCCAGCACAGCTTCCTCCCTCCTAAAAGACCATTTTACGGCCTTCAGGATGTAAAATGGGCTCCAGAAGACTCAGGTGCCTCCTCCCATTATCAAACATGCAACATCAGAGAGTTGAGCTAGCCCCCCAAAAAAAATTTTTCGAAACAACCCCCTGAACTTTTATAGAACTAAAAATAATCTTAAAAATAAATTTTCTAGTCTTACACCTTGCGTAATTACTAGATCCCAAGGTCTCATTTCACATTATATAAAAAAAACAATTAAACATTCACATGCAATTTCGTGATGACAATCAAAGGTTCTACCCCTAACAAAATTTTAAAAGTCAAACACTGAAATTTCACAATTACGCAATAAAATTTCATGAAAAAGAAAGAAAAATAATTCATAATCAATACATTCAAACTTTTTTTTTTTTTCTTGGAATACAAATGAAAAGAAAAAAAAAATAAATAAATATTTACAAACAGTCCAAAAACACTACCTAAAACCAAGGCATTTTTTTTTTTTTTTTGTTTTTTTTTTTTTTTTATTCTTCGTGCATGCGACTTAACGCATCTGCATTCGAATGCTTTTTTCCGCTCTTATGCTCGACTGTGAAGTTGTATTGTTGTAAACATAAGGCCCATCTCGTCAAACGTGAATTTGTGCCCATCATTTTTTTAAGATAAACTAAAGGGTTATGATCGGTTTGAAGAACGAATTTTTGTCCATCTAAATAATGATTTAGTTTTTTCACCCCAAAAATGACTGCCGCTAATTCGCGTTCAATGGTACTATAATTACGCTCCGCCTTTTTGCTCAAATAAACAATTGGGTGTTCCTCGTTATTCCCGAAATTTTGAGCTAGGACCACACCCGCCCCTACAAGACTTGCATCAGTCTGAACAATGAAGTCTTTTGAAAAATCCGCAGCATAGAGTACCGGTCCCTTAGTTAGATCTAATTTTAGTACCTTAAATGCCTGATCACATTCCTGACTCCACTCAATTTTTTCCCTCTTATTTTTCCCTTTTAACAAATCCGTCAAAGGCGCAGCTTTTGTCGCATAATCCTTTATATATTTATGGTAAAATCCGGTCAGACCTAAAAATGACCTAACATGCGTCTTTGTCTTTGGAATGGGAAATTCTTGGGTAGTTTGGATTTTCGCGTCACTCGGCGACCTCTTCCCTGACCCCACTTCGTGCCCTAAAAATTTTACATGGTCCTGGGCGAATAAACACTTTGCCGGTTTCACTTTTAGATTTGCCTCCTCCAAACGTTGTAACACAATGTCCAGATGCCGGATATGGAGCTCCCAACTGGATGAAAACACAGCCAGATCATCCACATATGGTCTCACAAAACTCACTAAATCCCCTAGCACCTCACTAATTAATTTACAAAAATAAAATGGAGCATTCACTAAGCCAAACATCATTTTTTTTGGAATAAACTCACCGAAAGGGGTTACAAACGCCGCATACCTTTGCGCACGTTTCGTTAACGGGATTTGGAAATACCCCTTCGTCAGATCCATTACTGAGATATATTTTGCAGTGCTCACTTCCTCAACTACCTCCTCAATATTCGGTAACGGGAAAAATTGCACTTGGGTTTTGGCATTGAGGGCCCTATAATCGACACACGGCCTAGGGTCTTTCCCCGGACTCTCTACAAGAATCATAGGCGATGCGTAATCTGACTGACCCACCTCAATCACCCCTAACTCTAACAGCCTGGAAATCTCCTTCCGCATAATTTCTAACTGCCGCGGAGACATGCGATAGGGTTTTGCACGAATCGGCTTATCATCTGTCAAAATGATATCCATCTCTACCTTATGGGTCGTACCAGGGTCGTTAGAAAACACCGTTTTATGCTTTACTAGGACGTTTTGTAAAGTTGCCAAATTCCCTTCCGAAACCTTATTACCCAAATTACTCCCCTTAATTAAGTCTGTCAAGTCGAAATGATTAGGGTCCGAAATCGGATACGGGATAGATGCGTCCTCCTCAATTTCCTCGCCACCCTCTTCCAAAATTAAGTTGACATGCTCTGGGCGTTTATGATAAGGTTTCATTAAATTCACGTGGAAAATCGTGTCCTTACATCTCCTTCCCGGAAGATCTACCGTATAGTTCGTATCGGATATTACCCCCGTAACTACACCTGGACCTAGCCACTGTACTGCCATTTTATGTGGTTTTGCAGTAGCCAAAACCAACACCGAGTCTCCCACCTTAAATTTTCGGGACACTGCATTTTGGTCGTACCATAGTTTTCTTTTTTGTTGACATTCTGTCATGCGCTCCCCTGCCAAATCTTGACATCTTTTTAAGCGCTCATTTAAATCCAAAATATACTCTACTACATTTTGATTAATTTCCTCTTCCTGCATCCAATTTTCGTAAACAATGGTATGAGGCATCCTCAAATTCTTCCCAAAAATAAGCTCTGAAGGAGAAAATCCCGTGCTCTCATGCGGCACCGTCCTCAACGCGAAAAGAGCCATAGGCAGATTTTCTTCCCAATCGCTTTTCGTTTCGAGACATAATGCTTTGAGAATCCTCTTAAGAGTGGAATGCATTCTTTCCACCTGATTAGATTGCGGATGACAGACAGAAGAATGATTGATTTTGATATCATACTTCTCAAAAAACGCTGTCGATAAGTCACTCGTGAAATAAGCACCTTGATCGCAGACTAACTCTCTAGGAAATCCGGTCTTCGTGAAAATTTGCATCAATGCATTGATCACTGACCTCGAAGTTAGGTTTTCCACAGGAATAGCATCCGGGAATTTTGAAGCGACGCAAACAGCCGTTATCGCAAAACGATTAGTTTTGTTACTCGTTACAAGCGGACCTATAGCGTCAATCGACAGACGTCTGAACGGTTCAGAAATAATCGGTACTAATCTCAACGGAGCTTTCTTCTTATCCCCTTTTTGTCCTACTTTTTGACAAATTTCACAAGTTTTGACATACTCTTCGATTTCCTGATAGCAATTTGGCCAAAAGAAATTAGTCAACACCCTCTGCTTAGTTTTACACGAGCCTAAATGCCCTGACACAGAATCATGACACAGGTTTAGAATCGCTGCCCTAAATTTCTTTGGCACGCACAACTGCATCCTGTTTTGGTTACGCTTAGAATCCGATATTCGAATTAACCGCTCATTTTTTATCTTAAATTCCTTTCCCGCTTCATTCCTAGCTTTTTCCCAACAATTTTTCAACGTGTCACACGCAGTTTGCTCTTTTTGAAACTCTTCAGCTGAAACCCCGATTAATGGACACCTGTCTGTTTCTTTTAACACAGGAAGAACAACTTTATTTTCTGCACTAGTCTCCTCTAACGACTCGCTTATCAAACCCGGTTCCTCCTCAAAATTCTGAATTTTTTTCTGAGTTGGCTTTTCATTATTTATTTCGGACTGCGCACTCTTAATCCTTTCTTGCTCACGTTTCTGACTTCGCGTTATCGCATTAATTGGATAAACAATTTTTTTATTGGACTCAATTAACTCTGCGGTTTTATTGCCTAGAAGATATATTCCCTGACTCAAATTAGCCGGTTTTACAGCCGCTTTTGTAATGACCTCTCCGAATTCCCCTTTTAAAACGATTTTCGCCAAAGGTAAGCACCTACACGTTTCGTCAAACGGTTGCTTAATCCATACCTGTTCCGGCAGTAAATCCTCAACAGAAATCATATTCCTTTCGCACACGTCAATGTTTGAGCCACTATCTCTCAAGAATTCGCGCTCTTGTCCATTTATTTCTAATTTACCTATATAAGGCTCAAAACCAACACCTAAAATTTCGCCCGCACTTAAGTTATTGATCGGATTTGTTCTGCGATTAGGGTTTTGTGGGCAGTTAGGTCGAATATGGCCCCTTTCCGAGCACAAATAGCACACAATTTTACTATTTCTATCAAAATCACGATCTTTAGATTCGGTTTTATCCCCTTTTAATTTTCCTGAGTCTTTTTTGTCGCCCTTAGCTGACTCAGCTTTCGGATTACTCCCACCATCATGCTTACCTGACCCGAATTTCTGACCATCTTTCCCAAATGAATTTCTACCCTTCGTAAAACGCTGAAAAGGCTTATATTCTCTTTTCCCATTCTCCTTTCTAACCGCGTCATACTTGTCGCACTTCTCCGCCAAATCCGAAGCTTTGTTGATTTCTTCCCACACATCTACAAAATGTTGTTTGATTTCGCATGGTACCCTTTTCTTTAACTGCTCCGTGAGCATCAATTCCTTTAATGACTCTAAATCTTTAATTTCTAAAGTCTCAAGCCAGTTATCTAGGTACCCTCTCAAATCGTGAACTAAATCAACCCATAATTCTTCACTTTTTTTGTTGTGCGATTCAAATTTCGTTCTTAGCGCACGCGCACTCAATCTGAACCTATTCATCAACACTTTTTTTACATGTTGAAAATTATCAGCCTCTGACTCGTCTAATTTCATAATTATTTGGACGACGTCGCACGGCAATAAAGGGATAAGTTGCGACATCCAGTCCTGTTCGCTAACATTTTCTTTACGTGCTAATCTTTCAAATATCGTAAAAAAAAAGAGAAATATCCATTTGTTTTGGGTCAAATTTCGGAGCTATGTCTTTTAATTTAATTTTCTTCAAAACCGTCTCTTGAACTAAACTCCCGGACCCTACGCTACTAGTTTCTGCAGCGCTCTGGATTCTGAGTTTCTCCAGTTCAAAATTTCGTTCGGCCTCTTCTCTTTGCAACGCCCATTCGCGCTCTTCTTTTTCTTTTCGTGATTCCCATTCGCGCTCTTCTTTTTCTTTTTGTAATTTCAATTCGCGCTCTTCTTTTTCTTTTTGTAATTTCAATTCCCTTTCTTTCTCTTCCAAAATCCCTTCTATTAGCGCCTTCGCAACCCCTTCATCATAATTAGCCGCCTTTTCAATGGCTTCCCTGATTTCTAGTTTTTTGCTTTTATCTGTTAGCCCCGAAACACCAAATTCATCCGCTAACTCTAACAATACATTTTTAGTATACTTAATGAGAAATGCCATAATTACAAAATACAATTTCACTAATTACTGAAAAAAATGCACATATAATAAAAACAATAAACAAATCAAATACCATGAAAATATAGACAAAAGTAACACTTTGATTATCACCTACGAAATTCTTTAAACACCTTTTCTCTAAACATTAACTACAATATTTACCCAGATACAATAAACAGTACCTATATTTAGTTAAAATAAACAACTAGAGAAAAAAAAAAAAAATAAAAAAATCCTAGAATTTTTACTAGTAGGCAAATCAACTAATTTCCAGTATACTCCTATATAAACAGTTACAGCATCCACAATCCTTACGTTGCTTTTAAAAAGAATTTAGAATTATAATCTTATCGAAACTTTTAAACAACAATTTAAAGTTACCAAGCTCCCCGTTACAATAAACAGAACTTTAACGATAAATTTATCTCTCAAGTAAACGCCCCGTTAAGTCATGAAATTACTCTTTTCAACCGCCTTAACTATTAACTTGACTTCGAGATATCCGTGCTTAAAATTTTACACATAAAAACTAAATTCTTACTCTTAAAGCTTCGTAACTACATGCATTGTTACAAAACAAAAATAAATAAATAAACAAAAACTATCATCCCACAACTCAATCTCTGACACTTTGCATATCTGAAAATAAAAGAAAACATACCTGAAAAACCTCCTTGATTGACATCTCCAGGGAATTCAGCAGCACAGGGAAGAAGCGAAGTCCTTTTAATCCTTTCCACGCTATTGTCACAGGCATCAATAATCTCCAGTAAATCTCAGGGATTCCAGTTGTCACCGGGCTCACAGCAAACGTTCTTTTATACTTTTTCACCACCAACACATAGAAAACAGAGTTCGATGTTTTTTTTCTCTAAAAACAACATGCCACCGATATGCCACCAATTTATATTTTTAATTAAAGCTGTGGTGATTTGGGAGTACACCTCGAAGAACGGAATACGCAAGCATGAGTCCAGGGATGATTTTTGCTATTTTTATTCAAAACTTAACAAAATAGTTGAAATTCAAATAAATTAAGAATTATTACAAAATGCTCGCCTCCAAGCATACTTCAAAAACATGCTACACAATTTTAGCACCAAGTCTCTCTCTGTCCTTTTTTTGAGTCTCCTCCTTCCGAGCACACCTTCGGAGGGGGAGGGGAATACCCCACACGAAGCACTGATTCGTTGCTCGTGATATCACTCTACCCGTGACATCATTTTCGGCCAATCTTGGTCTACCCGAAACTCTGAGAAATGTCGGTAGCAACAAAAGGCCATGCGTGAAATCGGAAACTATTGATGTCACCGCTTCCATAGAAATATAAAATTTTTTCACACAAAGCATCTGTCGCTCAGACAGCTTCCCATGGCTCCGTTCTGTCTGGTCACACGACCCCTGACCTCTTGGAATGTTTGTAACCTTCACTCCAGCACAATCACTGTACGGTAATTTTATGACCATAAATTTGATTTGGAGAAAGAAAAATAATTAATTTAACACCTAAAAACAAAAAATTATAATGTTTAATAGCATAAATAATAGCATAAAAATTATAAGAAATGTAATTACATAATTTCAGTGGTAAATCCTCCCTAAATTTTCCCCTTGTTCCAAATGTTCATGTTTTAGAATTTTCCAATTCTGTAGCCCCTCAGAAGACATTTAACAGTTAAAATATCTTCTCCCCCCTCAAATTTATAGCCATGAAATCACCGAAAACTCATAAAAATAGGTGGTCGTCTCTAAAACACTGTGGGTGATAGGCGAAATGAGCATCATATTCGGTATCAGGAGGCCATTTTACATAAGAATTTGCAAAAATGGCATTGGGGGCAATTTTCATGCCGAACAGTGTAAATTTGAAGCCATACATCATAATAATAAATTTTCATTGTGTCCCTGTAAAAATATATTAGTGCTAGACTCACCAAAATCTATAAAGTTCGTACGATGGTTACCTATAACGTGCATATAAATTTTCAGATCAATCAGATGAGGCATTTAGACGCTATTGCATTTTTAATAATTTGAGCCCATTAGCCACAATGATAAATTATTTTTCTTTCTGTCCCTGTTAAAAAAAACTGTAAGAATTAGATTCACCAAAATCTAAGGTGTCTGCAACTGTGACCTGTAACATGTGAATGAATTTACAGTTCATTCAAATAAGGAGTTCAGAGGCAATCGCTCTTCAAATAATTTGAGCCCGTAGGGCATAATCATAAAGAATTTTTCCTTGTGTCCCTGTAAAAACCTATGAGTTCTAGATTCGACAAAATCTTTATGCTTCATGCGACGGTGATCTCCTCTACAATAGGTATATAAATTTTCACCTCAATCGGATAAGGCATTAAGACGCTAATGATTTTAGCCTATATAGGTCATAATGATAAAGACTTTTTTGTTGTGTCCCTGTAAAAAAACTATAAGTACTAGATTCACCAAGAACTATACAGTTTTAGCAACGGTGACCTTTAACACGTATATAAATTTTCAGCTCATTCTAATTAGGCATTTAGACGCTATCGCACTTCGAATAATTTCACCCCGTAGGCCATAATAATAAAGAATTTTTCGTTGTGTCCCTGTAAAAGAACTATACGTGCTAGATTCACTAAAATTTATGCACTTTGTGCAACAATGACCTATAGCATGTTTGTAAATTTTTAACTCAATTGAAAAAAGCGTTTAGACGCTATCGCAGTTTAAAAATTTTGGCCCATAGATTTTAATCTTAAAGAATTATACTTTGTGTCCCTGTAAAAAAATTATAAACGCTAAGATTCACCAAAATTTATACAGTTCGTGTGACGGTGACTCATAACATGTGTGTAAATTTTCATCTCAAACGAATAAGGCGTTTAGATCAGGGCTGCAAAAAAGCCGATCTTTTTTTAAAAAAGAACAGACCGGTCGGCTTTTAGTAAAAAAAGACTGTTTTTTTTTTTTTTTTTTTCAATTAAAGCCGGTCTTTATTGGCTTTTTTTACTTATTTTTTTATTCCTTTAAAATACATATGTTAATTTATGTTATTAGTTTCATTTTGTGTTAAAACATTTATATATATATAATTCAAAATTATATTCAAATTCTTGCTATATAACAACTAATAAGTAAAGAATGTGATAAAAATATACTGTATTATATTTACAAGGGCATTTCTCAATAACAATTTAATAAATTGTTCCAAGCATATATCTTACACTACGAACATAAAGTTATTTTTTGTTCATGTTCTGGAAGACAAACATTATTGTTAATTAACATAGATTCCATTTTTATAAATATTTCTCTTTAGCACCACCACTGGTCGAAAGGTTCTGCTCCCTAAGCTAGTAGGTGGATGGTGCTGGGTTTGTGAACCCAGGTAATATTCGTTGCCCTAGCTATTTGAAGTTTTCTTTGACTTTCTTCAAAACTCATGTAAATATTTGCTAGGTTCCCCTAAAAAGACCACCCTACTGCTATTCCCACCTAGAAGGTATCCTATCCAGGCCTAGGACACAAGTGTAGTCATTTGACAGAATAAAAATAAATAAATGAATAAAGTACTTCTCTTTCTCAAATTAAATACTTTCTTGATTGTAATATATTAAACTCTTTCGTCCTCTTGTTTCTTCTTACATTTATACTGAAAGAGGAGGGAAATCTATTTTGGATAGCAAAAATTTCTCATAATAAGAGTGAATTGATCTAAGAATCAAACAGATTGTTACTGATATCTGTCAACTATAAAATCCTTTCTTTTAAAAAAATATGGAAGTTGTAAAAGGAAAAAGAAAAGTACTATTTCTTTTAAATTTGAGAGCTATTTGAATCTGTAAGAAAACAATGTCAAGTTCGCTAAAAGAGTTATTGAACATTTTCTGAAAAAAAAAAAAAAAAAAAAAAATATATATATATATGTATATCTATATATATATCTATATATATATATATGTGTAGTTTTGCAAAAACCAAGAAGACATAAAGAAAATAAAATTTATAACCTAATTATTATGTGATGATAAAACAGTAAAACTGTTAAAAGTGTATTGCTATTAAGAAACTGAGAAAATGATTGGGTACTTTTTATTTTCTTTGTCCAAGTTATTGAATAAGAATTATTTATTAATAATTTAAATGGCATTGAACAGATCACAACATAAAAAAAAAAAAAAAAAAAGCCGGCCTTTTTAATTTTAACCGGTCATTTTTAATTGGTAAAAAAAAAAAAAAAAAGACCGGCTTTTCTTTAGCCTGGCTAAATTCCGGCAGCCCTGGTTTAGACACTATCGCACTTCACAAAATTTAGACCCATAGACCATAATGATAAAGAATTTTTCTTTGTAGTCCCTGTAAAAAAAAAAAAAAACTGTAAGTGCAAAATTCACCAAAATCTATGCAGTTGGTGCAACTGTGACCTATAACATGTGTACAAATGTTTTGCTCAGATTAATAAGGTGTTTAGACGACCTGTAACATTTGTGTGAATTTTCAGTTTATTCAAATAAGTAGTTTAGACGCAGTCACAATTTAAATAATTTGAGCCCACAGGGTATAATGATTAAGAATTTTTCTTTGTGTCCATGTAAAAACCTATGAGTGCTAGATTCACTAAAATCTTTATGCTTCATGCAATTATGATTTACTGTACGTATATAAATTTCCAACTTAATCGGATACGGCATTTAGACACTAATAAGCCCATAGCGCCATAATGATAAAGATTGTTTTATTGTAAAAAAAAAAAAAAAAAAAAACTATAAGTACTAGATTCACCAATAGCTATATAGTTCGAGCAACTTTGACCATAACACACGTATAAATTTTCAGCTCATTCTGATAAGGCATTTAGGTGCTATCGCACTTCGAATAATTTCAGCCCCTAATAATAAATTTTTCGTTGTGTCCCTGTAAAAAAAAAAAAAAAAAAAAAAAAAAAAAAAAAATGTTCGTGCGATATTCACCAAAATTTATACACTTTGTGCAACAATGACCCATAGCATGTGTGTAAATTTTCAACTCAAATGAAAAAAGCGTTCAGACGCTAAAGCAGTTTAAAAAAATTTGGCCTATATAGACTATAATCATAAAGAATTATTCTTTGTGTCCCTGTAAAAAACTGCAAATGCAAGATTCATCAAAATTTATACAGTTCGTGTGATGCTGATTAAAAACATGGATATAAATTTTCATCTCAAATGAATAAGGCGTTTAGTTTAAACACTATCGCACATTACAAAATTTGGACCCATAGACCGTAATGATAAAGATTTTTTCTTTGTGTTCCTGTAAAAAAAACTATAAGTGCTAGATTCACCAAAATCAATAGAGTTCGTGCTATGGGGGCCTATAACATACGTACCAAATTTCAGCTCATTTGAACAAAGCGTTTAGACGCTATCGTGTTCACTCTCATACATACACACATACATCATCGTAAAAATACTAAATTTGAATTCAAGGTGACCTCAAAACGTATAGAAACACCAAAATTTCAAACTCGGATTTTTGAAATGATTACATTACTTTCCTCACTATAGTGTTCGGAAAGTAAAAATAGCAAAAATCAATTCGGGAGACCTCAAAGCGGATAAATACACCAAAATCTCAAACTTTTTTTTTTTTACTATCCGAACATACATATGTCAGGAAAGTATTGTAATCATGTCAAAACTCTGACTTTGAGGTCCCCTGAGTTCTCATATGCTATTTTTACGATGATGTTGTATGTATGTACGTGACTAAACGCTTTGTTCGTATGAGCTGAAAGTTCGTACGTATGTTATAGGTCACCGTAGCACGAACCCTATTGATTTTGGTGAATCTAGCACTTATAGTTTTTTCCCAGGGACACAAAGAAAAATTCTTTATCATTATGGCCTATGCGCCCAAATTTTTACTTTCCGAACACTATGGCGAGGAAAGCATTGTAATCATGTCAAAAATCCGAATTTGAGATTAATACACGTTTTGAGGTCCCTTGAATTCATATTTACTATTTTTAATATGATGCATGTGTGTATGTATGTCAGGGTTGGCTAGATTTTGCCCGACCCGAAAAATGCCGATAGGGTTTTCTTTCAAAAAACACCACCTGAAAAACCTAAGTGGGTTTTTTCAAAATCCTTGTTTAAAATTGTATTTTATTTAATTTACAATAAGTATACAAATGTAAAACAAATATTATATAGATTATTAGAACATCAACAAAGAATTTTCAGAAATATTGGAGGTGCTCTGCTCAAACTGCTCTATAGAAAAAAGTCCTGAAAAATTACCTATTAAAAAAAGTATACTTATCTAATTGAAACAGAATAAAAAAGTAGTATATTAAAAAAACTAAAAGGAAGAAAAACAGAGTTGTTTGTCAATATAAAGAAAACTGTAGGATTCGTGGAATGTAAAATATAAATAAATAAAAATCAAATCTTAAAAAATTTCCAAAAATTTTAACAGTACAACACTGTTACGTAATGTAGAGAAACAATAATTAAAAATATTTTATGAAAATATATTGACATACCAAAAATTTAATAAAGCAACACTGAATAATTATTAAAATCCAATTTTTTGTTGTAAAGAGCAGCTAAACAGAATTTTAGAATATTTAAAGTACAATTATTTAATTTTTAAAAATTGCTTTATAACTTAATCATAAAAAGACTTTAGAAATTTTAAAATTAAATTTTTAAAATTTTGATTTAATGAATAATTAATATTTAATTCCTTTAAAATTATCTTATGAAGAATGATATACATAATGTTAAAAAAAATGGAAGAAAGAAAATATTCCTGAAAGCTCCAATAAAACACGAAAATACTCTGATAAAACCAGATAAAAAAAAAAAAAAAAAAACCGATAAAACCCACTGGGCTGGGTTCTTTTTACAACCCTGACGTATGTGTTTATGTATGTGTGTATGTATATGTGTATGTATGTGTGTTTTTATTTGAGTGAGCACGATAGCGCCTAAACGCTTTGTTCGAATGAGTTGAAATTTGGTACATATGTTAAAGGTCACCGTAGCACGAACCATATTGATTTTGGTGAATCTAGAGCTTATAGTTTTTTTCCAGGGACACAAAGAATAATTCTTATCATTATGGTCTATTTTTTTTTAATCATTTTTTTAAGTGCAATGGCGTCTAAATGCCGTTTTCGACTGAGCTGAGAATTTATACATGTTATAAATCACCGTCGCACAAACTGTATAAATTTTGGAGACTCTAGCGTTCATAGTTTCTTTACAGGGACACACACACAAAAAAAAAATTCTGTATCGTTATGGTCTGTATGATCCCAAATTCTTTAAACTATGCGATAGCATCTAAACACCTTATTCAATTGAGTTGAAAATTTATACACATGCTATACGTCACTGCTGCACGAAGTGAATAAATTTTGGTGAAACTAACATGTATAGTTCTTTTATAGGGAGAAATATGTATAGTTCATGTATAGTTCTTTTCTTTTTGCATCACACAATCTCTTTGCACACATTTTCACTGTTAATATTATGATACAAAGTAACATTTACATAAATTTTACTTACAGTTTTGGATAGCGTGACGCAAAAGACAAATAAATTTATTGAACTAGATAACTTCAATTTATAATGTAAATTCAGTGAGAGTTTGATTATTTGACAGTATATTTGAAAATTAAAACAATTATTTCAATATGTAAATACACTTTATTCAACAAAACAAAAGTGATTGTTATGAAATCTAAAAAGAAATCTTTTTAATGTAACACTCAGGCGTCACTGAAATTATATCATTTCTTTTAAAACTCATATTTTGAATTCACGAGATGCAAATGAAAAAGCATCAGTGAGTAAATTCTATATATTTTTTCACGTGTAAGTTGAAAATATTATGAATGCACTGTGATGTAAACATAAATAGAAGAAAAAAAGAAAATTATGAAATAAGAGAAATCTATGTATATTTCAATTAATAGCAAAGCGTCACTCAAAATTTGATATCATTATTATTAAGACCCATATTTCCAATTCATATCAAAATAAAGAGCTGCGTCACAAACTTTTTTAACCCGGTAAGGGTTTTTGTTCTGATATCATTACTTTTTAGGGGTTGGTTAATGAGAGGTTCTGTACATGTGCTTCATTTTAGCTAGTTAGTGGAAAAAAATAAATTTCGTAAATTTTGATTAAAGTTATGTTAATTTATATTTTAAAGAAGTGTTTACAGCTATTTATTTAGTCTGTGTGTTGATAAAAGGCATGTTTAATTTTTTGTATAAATCGTTATATATATGTATATAAATGAACAAAATGTCCAAAGTCATACGATGTGGCAAGTTGTAACATGTTACAATTTGCTCTTTGTGTTTTGATTCATGCAATTAGACATTCTACATTCTACTTTAAATGTTAACAAGGAAATTATTTATTGTATGCATTTTTTTAACATAAGGAACTGTAAAAATAAATCTAAAAGAGCTTCAAGGGGTCAAGATGTATATAATTTGGCTACAGATGAAATCTTCTAGATAGGTACAAATATTAGACACCCAACACCCGAAAGAAAAATATTTGAAAAATAATTTGAAGAAATAATTAAAAAGTAACACAAACATAAAGAGAAAGGAAAAGATTATAGGAAGAAACAAATAAACGAAAGGATAAAAATATAAATAAAATGTCCTTAACTCCAGATACAGATTATGAATTACAAGAGTGGCTTGTGGAGATACCTACAGCCAGAGCTCGAAGTCTCCGCCCATTTTCAGGAAACTCAGAAATGAAAATTTTTTGGCTACTTTGCCACTACTATATATTTATACAGAAATATTTTCTGTGTTTTTATATTATAGTGTCGTGATTATTTAATCACGAATTTTAATGACGCTTTAATCACGAATTAGAGAATATTGCATAAAAATAGTGGTTGAAAAAAATGGCAGACATTTCTCACCAATGAGAGTGATCTGAAAAAAAGGAGGAGAATTCGAGCTCTGCTAAGCCCTCTCTGAGGCAGAAGAATGGGTATAATACTTAATTTGCATGTGGACACACGTTAAACGTATGAGAGGGAACAAAATATCATTCGTTTGAATTAATTTCAACTCTGACTAAGCTTGACTTCTATGTTGATTATATATTTAATTTTCTCTTTATTTTACTATAATCCATTTGATATAATCCATTGTTACTATACCAAGAGGGTTATAATTTAATATTAGTTATTAGTTACCTTTTTTATTAAATTAATAAATGATTAATAACAAAAAACATTTTGAAATATTGTCGTTTTTATTGTAACGGGCAAATAATTAAAAAAAAATATATTTTTTGTGCTAAAATTAGAAAAATTAACGAAAGTTTTTTTTTTTTTTTTAATGAATATGATAAATGAATATTTATGCTATGGAAAACAGCAATTATAAACAGGAAATGTAAATACATTTAACTTTCTAAAAACTGTTACAACCAGCCCCACGCTCCTCCATATTTCCTTCGTATTTATAATAATGTGTAGTAAATAAATACGATTGAATATATTTTTTATAAACATGCATTTGAAAATCTAAAGTAATATACATTTATCGTTCCTAAAGAGCTAATCATAATAGTACAAGAGCTAGCAACGTCGAAAACACAAGAATTTTAAGAAAGCTGGTTTTTTAATATATCTTTACCTATGCTCTCTCGAACAGCGTACGGGCTGTCTGGCTGCCAGTAAACGTTGCGTTTATTAGTGCGCATCACACCTTTACAGGTAAAAATATTGATTTTTAAATCATTTTAAGAAGAATGTTTTCTTTTTCACTAACTGCTAAACACAATTAGAAACATGAATTTATTATTGCCAGACATTTTTGTTGTTGACAATAATGTGCCAGATGCCATTTTTTATAAACAAAAAATAATAAATTTCAAACCATTTTAGTATGTCTGTCATTTTAATATTATTTTCTTTATATATAAATAAGTACAAAATTAATTTGCCAGACATTAATTCGGTTGTTTACTCAAACGGCAGACCGATTAATTGCTGTAAAACAAGTATGTATGTAGAAGAGTTTAGCTATTAGTAGTTGATTGCTGTCTGTGTGAGAAAGATAGCAACAATGCGCGAGCGAAGTGATGACGTCACTGGCCGTTCGTGGATGCAAGAAAACTATTTCATATGTTAATCGCCCATTGGATTTTTTGTAAAAAAATATTAAAAATCGAAAGAAATTATTTCCCGATTTCAATCCCCATATTTAGGTATAGATATGTATTAGTTATCGTCTGCATGCGTTAGACTAAGTAGTTTTTTCTGTAAAATTGATAACATTTGAATTTTAAATTTCAAAACTTTAGAAAAAAAAAGTGTCAAACTTCTATATTCGATTGAAAACATAAGCATTTCATTTCAAAGGATGATATTTACACAGTAAGTATCCAACTAATATACTAATTAAAAAGAAAATGATAAATATTCTATTATAATTTGAAGTCAAATTTGTTTTCAAATGTCTAAATAAAGTATCTGATATAAGATACTAATATGTTGCAGCGGAATAGATTTGATATCGGTCATCCTTGGCAGAAAAAAAATATCGCCAAATTATCTGGCGAAAACAATTTGATTACAATTTGATTTTTATGATTTAAAAGTTATCCATAAACAATCAAATTTTGATAATTTAAAAACGTTATTTTTCTCTGTCTTTTAAAAATAATTTGTTTAGCTATTTTTTATTATTTTGATAAGAATTTTAATAATAATGTTTTATTATTATCATAATGGAAGAATTGAAAAAAAAAAAAAAAATTACTTAGGATACTTTAAATAGTGTAATCTATTCCTGTTTCTCTTCCGCCTATCTACTTTGCTGTTATCTCTCTCTAACAACTGGCACAATGGCGCGGTACTGTACAGCAATTAATCGGTCTACCGTTTGAGTAAACAACCGAATTAATGTCTGGCAAATTAATTTTGTACTTATTTATATATAAAGAAAATAATATTAAAATGACAGACATACTAAAATAGTTTGAAATTTATTATTTTTTGTTTATAAAAAATGGCATCTGGCACATTATTGTCAACAACAAAAATGTCTGGCAATAATAAATTCATGTTTCTAATAGTGTTTAGATGTTAGTGAAAAAGAAAACATTCTTCTTAAAATGATTTAAAAATCAATATTTTTACCTGTAAAGGTGTGATGCGCACTAATAAACGCAACGTTTACTGGCAGCCAGACAGCCCGCACGCTGTTCGAGAGAGCATAGGGAAAGATATATTAAAGAACCAGCTTTCTTAAAATTCTCTCTTGAAAACGTTGCTAGCTCTTAGACTATAAGACACGGCACATTAAAATATTATGCTTTTCCCCTCATTGTAGCGTATATTTTATATAACTTCCATATATTTTTATTTTATTTTATTTATTTATTTATTCATTTATTTTTAAGATTTAATTTTGCATAAAGCTGTAGTTAAAGTTTTATTTTCATTACAAACTAAAATATATAAGCACAATTTATAACACATTGCTTTTTTTTTCATTTTATTTACATTTTTAAAAAATCTTTTTTTTTTTTTTTTTTTTTTTTTTGTTTAGGTTGGATGATTTTATTAATAATCTTGCGTATTTTTTATCAAAAAAGTATTTTGAAATTTTATTTGGCGTTACACCAAAACTTTCATAAAATTCAACTTTGTTCAAAAAATTTAATTTGCAGGAAAAAATTAATAATCGATTATTTTTAATTCATGTTAAGATTATTAGGAAATCTCTATATATTAAAAAAAAAAAGTAACTGTCGCTGGCATCAATTTTTTTTGTCTGCGACAGCATCTTCTCGCGGAGGGCAAAGTGCTCTGCATCATGAGAGGTATCAGTGTATTCCGACTGCTTCAAGGAAGGCATTTCAGCTGCTTAGAAATTTCTATCATTTTAATTAACGAAGTTATAACTAAAAACGTCGGGTTTATAAAGGTACTCTATTTGCCAACGGAGTGAAAAGTTTTTCTCATGGCGTTTTTTTCTGTGTTTCTGACGTCACTTTCCTCAGGAAAAATATGGGATCAATGGTGTAAATAAGAAAAATTGAAAAATTGGCATCTTTGAGATGCTCGAGAGAAGAAATTAATTATTTAGAATCCGCGTTTGTAATGATCGATAGATGGCGCTCTCTCAACTGCAGTTGTTAGTAAATATTGCCACGTGTATTATTATTGTGCTTTCTTGTTGTTCTATCATTGTTTCAGCGTGAAAGCTATCAGTGGTAGGATAATTTCACCTTAGCCCACCAGAGGGCGAGCATTTCATTACAATCGCGGATAGCAAAACATGAAAATAACCGATATTTAAAAAATATTGAGTAAAAATTTAATAAAAATGAAATGAAAATTAGTTTATATTTTAATTTAGTTTATATTATTATTTTATATTATTAGTTAAGTTTATACTATTAGTTTAGTTTATATTATTAGTTTTTATTTTAACGTTAAGCGAAAAAGATTTAGTAATGAATATAATTATTATGTTAAACAACGATTGGTACAGAATTAGAGGTTAAGCCCAGAAATTGGTATAACTTCAGTATAACCTCACAGCTGAATTTGTCGATTTTTCTTTGGCGCCGTTTTGAACGATAACGATGTGGTTCTGGACTGTTTGCGATATAATATGGCAGCCTATATGTTGTTTATTTTGGATTCATAATTTTATGTTTTATGATTTATGATCTTATCATTTATCATTGTTAGATTTATGATTTAGCCTTAATCGCCAACAAAAAATCGCCAAATATCGTTGTGGCATTATACTGAAGTTGTTCCAAAGATACTTACGTATTAACGCCACCGCGGCTACAGATTAAGTGCCGTCAATCTACACCTAAAATTTTTGCGACAAATCATAAAATAAAACACTTTATTTAAAATCAAAACACTTTCAAAATTCAAAACACTTCATTTAAAACAAAGTAGTCAATCTGATTCGGTGGAAAATGGGCCGACATAGAGTTTAACATAGATTCAAAACAGTCTCTATTATCTTTCACCTGATGCTGTCGCCATATGGGGGTCAATTCTGAGTACTTACGTTGCGATAAGTCGGTGACTTGTGACGTCACTGAAATCTGTTATGTCAATGAGCTATTCTTGGACCACCATTTTCGCAAGTTCGACAAGCCAGAGTGCGATATTTAGCATGCGATAGTGTTGTTACTGCTCCTCCCAACTGTCAATCATTTTCAGCGATTACGATAGCAGATATTCCGATATAACCAATGAAAAGTTTCATCAAAATGATGTTGTTTAGTAAACAGTAGCAGCAAGTAGCAGTTTTGACAGTAATGGCTGACAACGAAACAATGTATAATATGTTGAAATGACATCAATGCAAAGATATCACGCATATTTTAGAGAATCTTCGTCATTTTTTTTATATTTCGAATTATACTGAAAGTATTTGTACCATATTTTGTATCCTGTGATGTTTTGTTATTCGAATTGTTCCAATGATTGTTTTGCATGTAAGTTTTTTTTTAACGAACTATTTTTGATGCAAAAGAGCTATTGTCATCTCTACAAAATTTTCCAGAAAAATAATTGAGATAGTTTCTGAATTCATTGTTTTGGAAGAAATGCTTTATACCAGGCACTGTGATAAATATTAATCTTTGAGGAAAGGCAAAAAGCTAGTGGGACAGTCTTGTGTACAGTGCTTTTTTTTATATTAGGCAATGCATTAGATTGTCCTTCTATGCAAATATTTCTTGCGAAAAATAAACGAAAGTCTAATTTTGTAAGTTTACATTTTATTTATTTTTGCTTTTAATCAATTATCATTAGTAAAATTATGATTGTATGTCTAATATATACCTCATTTTAATAGTTAAATATTAGCTTACACTTATATTCCACTTACCAGTATTAACATTTTTAATATAATTTATTTTAATATAAATCTACAAAACGTTTTGAATATGTTTATTATATTGTGTAATAAGTGAATTCATCTTTTTTACTTCCTTAAAAAATAGTGTAATGAAACTGATATGCGTTTTACTATATCCTGATAATATACTATGGCATCATGCATATATGTTGCTATACCGTAAACATTGCTGGAAATTGTATGTTATAGTTCTTTCCCAGAATTGTACATAATAATTCAAATGCATTAACGGTTCATCACAAGAAATACGAACTTGAAAAAAAATACTTAAAATCATATTATAATTTTTACTTATGTTTATTTACTGATCCATATTTCTTTTAAACATCTTGCAACTAGTGCAGAAAGTCAAGTGGCTTTACTCATAAGCATAACTTATCCAAATACGTGGTGGTGTGGTCAGGGGAGGAAAATTAGAAAAACAACCAAAGTGTTTAAGAAAAATGTTTTACTATTATTTTCGAATGATGAATTATTTACAATCTTTTCTTAAAAAAATAATTATGTAGGGTTCTGGTTCTTGCCTTTTAGTATTTTTCTAATATTTACCTTTCATATTTTATACTTAACAATCAAAATGTTCATTTATTACCAAAATAACATTTCATTCAAGCCCCAATTACATAGACATTTAGTGTAAGTGCTGAAAATAGTTTTGGGAGGAGGAAGAAATTTATAGTGGGATTCTTTTTATAAAGTGAAATTTTGTGAAAGTGCCCTTCTTAAGAATTTCAATTTTATAAAGACATAACTAAATGGCCCCTGACATAACATAAATAAATTCTGTGTTTAATGTATAAATTGAACTTTTCAAGTATATGTTATCATAAATCAACAATTTCATGCATACTTATAATTTTATAATGAGTACATATGTAGTACAGGGTGATTCATAATTACCTCCAGAATTAAAAAAAGTTATTCTATGTTATGAATATGAATAGTAATTGAATATCTGTAGAAAATGCAAAAAATTTAAAATAATTTTCTAATAATATTTCCAAATACCAGAAGCAGGCCTCAACAAATTTAAAAGTATTTGGCCGCCACCTAAACTTTCCAGTAACAAAAATTAAAAAGTTTGTTCTGACCATAAGTTTAAGAAAAAGCAATTTAGGATTTTGCCAATTTTAGATGCATTGAAACAGAAATTGGTAATTTTCCCATGATGGATTAACTATTTTTAGTCTAAAATTTATCGAAGTTATTCATTAATACATGCACATTAGGTTCTATGCTATAGCTTTCTCATAAAAGCTGTGCCACCTTTCAGGCGATAGGGATATACTGAAATATTTAAGCATGACTTAGAAAAAATATAGTGTACTTAACATTAGATTTTGAGATACAGCTTTTTCAGAAACAAGGAAAATTATAGTGTAACAGCAATACCTCTTGGCAAATGTACACACAAATTTTAAAAAGAGTAAGGGGGGAAATGATGTAGTTGTGTACATTAACATTTGAGATAAAGCTTTTCTGAAACAAAGAAAATTATAACATAGCAGCAGCACCTATTGACCAATATTCACATAAATTTAAACAAGAGTAATGAAAAAATGGTGTGGTTCTGCACATTAGATTTTGAAATAAAGCTTTTTCAGAAACAAGGAAAATTACAACATGGCAACGCCATTTTTCAGATAACATCCACATGAATTTAAACACTGAGTAACAAAAATAAAGCAAGGTATACATTTTATTAATACTGTAATGTTCAACAGAAGTTGAGATATAGGCTCTACCTAAATATTGGAGGATAGTATATGCAGAATAGTATCACCATGGTATTATTAGGTTTTGGGATGTGTGAAAACAATTCTGGATACTTTTGAAAGTGTAAATTAAACAAATGTTCACTCACTAAAAATACAAATTAAAAATGGTATAGTTAAGTACATTAGATTTCGAGATACAGCTTTTATAAATAAGGAAAATTACAACATAACAGCTCCACCTTTCAGACAGCATCCACACAAATTTAAACAATGAGTAACAAAAACAGAGCAAGTGATACATTTTGTTAATACTGTAATGTTCAACAGAAGATGAGATACAGCCTCCACTTAAATGGTCAAATATGCAGAATAGTAGCACCATAGTATTATTAGGTTTTTGAGTGGGAGGAATCAATTGCAGATATTCTCGTATATGTAGAATTATTTGGAAGAAGAGCAAGAAGGTAGCCTTGAAAATCGGTATTACTAAAAAATAAATAAATAAAAAACTGGATGCATTTACCTTATTATGCAAGAACTATGAAACTTGGAAAATGATTACAAATATACATTCTTTAAAAGAATTAAAAAAAAAAAAAAAAAACCTCTCTCTCTATTACCATAAAATACACACGAATGGCCATTGCAAAAATTAAATTCCAATATGCAAAAAAGTGTCAATACGTGTCAATGCATCAGTGGCGGCTCATGCACTGAAAATTTGTGAAGAGGCACACTGTATTTTACGCTGTATTCATTTATAGAATATAAATTTACATTTAAATAAGTATTTTTAGTTAATTTTGGTTAAAACCATGCTTAATAAAAATTATGATTAAAAATGCTTAAATATTATTTTTGAGCTCTTCACCTATTTTTGGTTCATGAGCCGCCACTGCAATGCATCAAGAATCTTCATTTTTCATTTTTAAATGAAATTGTCCAAGCTTATCAGCACATTGAATCGGCAATGGGAGCCCTATATTGAAGCTGGCAAACTAGTAGTACTCACACAAATGTGAAATATGCAAATGAATTAAGTACAGCACACCTCTAACTTAACTGCAGCCAAAAATGCAAGTTTAAAAGTAAACAAGAATTTAAAAACAATATAAGCTTTACCAGAATTATTATAATCCTTATTCAATGATTATACAAAATATAAAATTATGTAAACATGGTGGTGATAAGTGTCATATTCATTATATAAATGCAATATTTTTCAAATAAATTATTTATCATCTTTTGAAAATAAAAAATTAAATCCATGAAATGAAATAAATTCTACTTGCAATTGAATTGTATTAAAACTTACATGCTTATATTCTTGTGAACTGCTTTTTAAAAGTAAGTATCCATAAACATCCATTTACAACAAAATTACTTCAATATAATTTTATGAATATTCATATATACAGTCGAACCTTATTAACGTGAATCTCAAGGGGATAAAAAATTTGTTTATATTGTCAGTAGTTCATGCTATCAGTAACTAATCTTCATTTTGATGGGGAATGTGGAAACAGTTCACATTAAAAGTAATTCATGTTAACAGTGTTTTCGTTAAAGAGGATGAATCTCGAAATGCATAAAATTACACATTGCAGGATTCAGTAATATGCATATATGTATACTATGTGCACAGGCAAAATCAAAACAATATTTCTATTGGTGTGCATGAATCTAAAAAATTCTAAAAATCCTATGTTGCAGCAATCAATAATGTATATATGCATGTATGTAAGCCACATGTATAGCCAAAGAAATCATCATTGAATGCATGAAATTACATCAATCTCTGTCACACACATATGAATGCTTTATGCCAAAGCACTGATCATGTGCAAAAGGAAATAACTTAGTAATATACCCTCCCCCCCCCCCAACCTTCTAGTTTTGAATCCTTATCAAAAGCACCAATTATCAACTTTTTATAAATACTAAATACATACAGAAAAAAGCAATTTAATAACATCAATCATAATTTGAATAACATAGGCAAATTCAATGTCAATTTCAAATTTATGTAATCTTTTGTTTTCAAAATATCATTACAAACATATATGACAAACACAAATATACAAAATAAAAATATGTTTCTATTATATACATAATTATTAAAACATTAACGTTAATTTACTAAAGTACCCTTAAATTTCTTATAAAATTAATTTGTATAAATAAATTACCTCTAAAATATTTTACAATCACAGTTCCCTTATACATATGCTTCTTAAAGTGATACAAGAAAAATCTTCGACAACACAATAAATATCCAAGAAGTTTGATAAATTTCATTCAATTTTCCTTAATTAAGAAAGCACTTCACCCAGTCTGTTAATTTCTGCAAACTAGTGCACTCACACAAACATGAAATATGCAGATGAATCGACCACAGCACACTTAACTTATTTGCAGCCACAAATGCAAATTTAAAAGTAAACAAGAATTTAAAAGCAATATAGCTTTATCAGAATTATTATAAGCCTTATTCAATGATTATATATAAAATTATGTAAACATATCATTATCACTGAGTGCTAAGTGTCATATTCATTATATAAATGCAATATTTTTTCAAATAAAATAAATTATCTTTTGACAATAAAAATTGAAATCCATGAAATAAAATAAATTCTACCTTATAATATTATTAAAATTTATGTGATTAAAGAATAATTTACTTGTATTAAAACTTACATGCTTTGATTCTTGTAAACTATTTTTAAAAGTAAGTATCCATAAATTACTTATTTACAACAAAATTACTTCAATATAATATTAAGAAAATGGTAATACTTGCCTTTATTTAATTTGGCTCAAAACTAAAGAATATGTATATCATATTTTAACATACTCATTTCCTTTTATCGAATGAGCATGTTATTAATGATAAGCAAAATTATACTTACAAAATTTACATGTCAAATTCTCCTTTCAAGTTGTTTTCTTCCCTTTAGATGCATGAACATTTGATCCGAAAGAGAACTTAATATGTTACGCTAATATATTAAAACTGGCATAACACACCAATTCTCATTCAGACGTTATTAAAACTTCAGGGTCAGATTCAGTGTTTTCTTCGCATCAGATTCAGGTTTGTCATCTGATTAGATCCTGGCTAAACTGATGATCAGTATATAGTTCACTTAGAATACTTACTGATTTGCCTTTGAAGAATCAGCATATTATCAATAATAACAAAAAATTAAAATAATACTAACCGAAAATAAGCTTAATTTTTTTATATCTTATTATATAATGAAAGATTTTAGGTATATAAGAATTTTTTTTTTTTTTTTTAATTAAAATTGATTCTCTGATTGCAAATTTAAGCAGCATTTGAAATATTTCATATATCAAATAAATATAGACAAGTCATTAAAGATAGGGAGGGAAAAACAGACATATTAAAACTTTCATATAATGTACATCTTTAGCAGAAAATAATATAAAAATAAGTTTTAATACTATTACACTTATTTTATATATTCTGAGATCTGAATACAAAATAATATAGTGTTAATTATATATGTAAACTTTTCGGCGGTGATGCAAATATAGAAATACTAATATGAGATTACACTGCACATAAGCACAGATTAAATAAATATTTTTAGTTATTTGTACATAATATGGAAGCAGATAAGATACATCAACAACTAAAAAAATAAATAAATAGCTTTATTACATGCTATTTATGTTGATGATTGAGGCATCGGTATAATAGAAAATTTTGATTCTACAAGTAAAAAGCCAACATTCAAAATACGAGAAACTTTAGAAAATAAAAAAAAATGAGCAAATGCTTGTAATGTAATGGACTGTACTACTTGTAATGGAATTATGTTAAAATTTATGTGATTAGAGAAAAATTTACTTGCATTAAATCTTACATGCTTAATTTCCTGTGAACTATTTTTTAAAATTAAGTATCCATAAATTACAAAATTATTTCAATATAATATTATGAAAATGGTAATGCATATTTTAAAATACTCATCTAATTCCTTTTACCGAATGAGTATGATATTAATAAAATAATCAAAAATAAAATTTTAAAGTAAGATTATACTCACAAAATTTACATTTCATAAATTCTTCTAAGAATAAACATTTTCAAGTTGATATTTTCTTTACTTTCACACAGATGAATGAACATCTGATCCGAAAGAGAACTTAATATGTTATGCTAATATATTAAAACTGGCATAACATACAAATTCTCATTCAGACACTGTTAGTTCATTAAACTAGGGAGGAGTTTTTCTCTTCATTCAGGTTTTCTTCAAGACAGATTCAGCTTTTTCATCCAATTAGATCTTCGCTCAAGACTGGACTGGCATTTTAACTTAAAATACTTACTGAATTGCCTATGTAATATCAGCATATTGTCAATAATAACATAAAAATAAAATAATACTTACCAAAAATAATCTTAACACTTACATATCAGTTAAATATGAACAAGTCATTAAAAATGGGGAGTGAAAAAACAGACATATTGAACTTTTATACAATGTACATCTTTAGCAGAAAATGTAGAAATAGGTTTTAATACTATATTTATTTTATCTGTTCTAGGATCTGAACAGAAAATAATATAGTGTTCATTATATATATAAACTTTTTGGCGGTGATGCAAATATAAAAGTACTAATGTGAGATTAACAGCATATAAGCAAAGATTAAATAAATATTTCTAGTTATCTGTACATAATATGGAAACAAATAAGATACATCAATATCAACAAATAAATAGTTTTATTACCTTATATTTATGTTGATGATTGAACCAGTATAATAGAAAACTATTACTGATTAAAATTGGTTCTATGTATTTTTTTTTTCTTTTAAAGGGAAAACGATAATTCTGTTGAGTATTATGAAATCAATTGAAATTATACAGACATACTGCATTACAAAAAAAATTACTCATACTTAACGAAAATAAATTACTAACCTGCAGTTTTAACAGAATGAAATCCTTAATTATGTAGCAAATTCAATTCTACCAAATATTAAAAAGCCTCTAATCTTCAAAATACAAGAAACTTTTTACGAAAATACGAAATACAAAAATGAGCAAAACGCGCGTAATGGACGATCTCCTAATCCGTGGTTGCGATATCAGGTTTATCACGCTTTTTTGAACGGTGATATTCACTTGCGACTTTATCGTAACTGGCGGAATAATCGGATGCGATAAAATTGGTCCCAGAATTGCTTTGGGCTTATGGGATCGGCGGATGACGTCAAAATGACGTCTCTAACGAACGTATCGCCCATTTTATCGCATTCGGACGTACTCAGAATTGACCCCATGAACTCTGATAATTGATAAATAAGATTCCAAAAGATGTCTCGCTGTCCCCCTATGTCTCTTGTGTGCGAACAACAAGATTGCTCTTTATTGGCGCATTAGCGCAACTTCTGCTTCTGTGGCGTTAATACGTAAGTTCCGAAAAAAATTATAAAATAGAGCAATAATAATAATAATAATAATAAAATTTGCAACCTATTTTTGTTTTTTAAGCATTGATGTAAAACTTTGCGGAAAACAGAATTTAATTTGATACAACAGGACATTTTTTTTTTTTTTTTGTCTATTTTTCCATGTAATGGAATGAAATAACTGCATTGCTAAAATATTTTAGTTACACATAATACTGGACCTCACTGGCAGATTTTAAATTTTTCATTTATTTTGACGATGACTTAAATTATCTATCTCAGTTATGCATGTCAAGATTTTTGCGAGAAAAGTCTAAGCTACTTCGGTGCCAAATTTAAAATTTCGCCAAGAGGTTAAACTGTACCATTGCTTTAGCACAATTTTTTTTTTTTTTTTTTTTCAAATTTTTTTCAAATATTTTTTTAACTTAATTCAAGTGAGAAAAAAAGAAGAAATTTTTTTATTTGGTCTAAATGTACAAAATATCTCCAGGTAAAATATTATCCGTATTATTAGAAAGAAAATGGCTAAAGTAGTTTTTCCTGTACCATTGATGCCTCTATAAATTAAATTATCCAATATCATTATATTTCATTCTCCACACACATTTTTTATTTTCTAAATTCAATATTATATAATATATATGTAAAAAAAATCAAGGTGTAATCAGTACATATCCAGAAGATGTAGCCAACAAATATTCAGAAGCCATCATTAACACAAGTTCGGGAGATATCGCCAACAACTATTAAGATGTCATGATCAATATATGCCAGTAGATATCGCCAACAATAATAATTATTCAGAAGATATCGCCAACAAGTATTCAGGAGCCATCATGAAAATTTATTCAAATTGTCAACAAATATTCAAAAGCCATCCAATTTATGAATGGTGATGGTCTATCTCGAATACTCCAAACCGGCAATTCGTTATTAGAATATAATCAAGGATGAATTTTTCACTTATCAGTAGGTTTCGAAAAATGTGATTTTTTTTTTTTTTCCCGATTTAACTTAGTATTTAATATAGTTTAAGAAGTGGTAAAATCAGATATTGACGGGCATCTTGGCAAATTCATGGTGACAATGCAAAATCGCTATCTGAAAAAAATTGTCCTGTCGTACTACTACTAATGAAATGTTTAAAATAATTGCAATAATCACATAAGAAATTTATTTTCAATGGATCCGACTAAATCATATTCTAGGAAAAATGCACTTTAAAAAGTTGCATCTTTACTGTTGCAAGCACCATTTTAAACCTTGCTGTACATTGGAAATAAATGCAGAGTGTTACATATTGCCCTAAATTAACTAAAAAAAATTCTATAGTGAAAAATATAGGCATTAGAAAAAATAAGTTCATAATTTCTTTAATCAAGCAATAATACCCGAAAAATTCATCGTCAAACAGTGACAAAAATTTAACAAGTGGATCGTATACTAAAGCTGTAACGCTAAATCATTTAGATGTTAAGAATTTCTCTCTGTTCTAAACAGTTAGTGCTATCGTTGTTTATTTTATGTGTCTAGCTGTCTAACATATGTTTTCTCTCAAAATAATGGCAAATTGTTATTAAACTGTCGAACGTTAAGACAGATTTTTCACATACTAGAAACGATATAATATTAAATATTGTGTATTTCAATGTGATACCAAATATGGTGGATTTCTATAATATTGTTAAACTTTTCTCTTGTATTATGTATTATTAATATTCCAATTCACTGAAAGGCAAAGTTGCGAATAGTCGGGTAGAATCCAGCAGGGGTTAATGAAAGAAGCATGTCGGGGTGAGGGAAAGCCTTCCTTGGGGGTTGGTGAGCGAAGCGAGCAGGGGGCAGAGCCCCCCTAGTTATTTAAAAAGAAGTACTTTGAAATTAAAATATAATGCAAGTGAAAAAGTTTTTAAGGTTCGTTGCAAGCGTTTTCTTTCTTTTTTTTTTAAATTCATTAAAGGTTTCCGTGCTGTATATCTTTTTTTCTGTTGTTAGTGTGCTATTGTGATTTTCAATAAGACATCTCTCTATATATAAGTCTCAACGAGACAAATAAATTGGAGTGCTGATTCAATGGATGAAGGATTAGCTTTCCGTGGTTCAAGATGAATCACGTGACATGAACCAATAGGTTGCTATGTTTGGCCCTTTATCGCTATTTTGGCATATAAAATTTCAGTTCGACAAGTTATCATTATTATTAAGTAATATGACAGTATAGTGCGACCACGTTTCCTACGACTAGCAGTGAGGTCGAGTCCAAAAGTTTGGAGGGATGCAAAATTGCCCGAGAGATAGTTATTTGGCAAACATCCAGTTATTCGGTGTTCCCTTATCGCTTGTTTTCTATCAGTCTATATTTTAACACTGGACTCGTTCAATCCGCACTTGCGCAGAGGCTTCCATGGTCGCAGGAAATGTGGTTAAAGTATATATCCCATTGTTATCATGCAAAAATTTTTGATGCCGAAAAAAGTTTTTGGCATCAGCCATATAGTGGTTTTGAAACTCGGCAATTGTAATAGAATAGAATGTTCATGAATGTTCAAAATTTTGAAATATTGCGTCTTTTAATTCTTCTAATAAATTTATGAAAAGAAATGGATAAGTTATCATAAAGGTAAATTATATTTGACTAAATTATAAAAATATAATTTTTATAATCAGTTGCCTTGTTATTATTATGAAATAAAAACTGGTTTGATTTTTAATGGAATATGTTTTTTAAAGTTTGATATTTTTTTAACATTTTATATTAGTAAGTAATATAGAATTTTCAAAATTCTTTTAAATATAGTTAGCAGCGGCATAGGTTAGTTTTAGTATATAAAAAGAGTTTAAATATTAACTAAATTAATAAATATATAAAGGAAAAAAAGAAAGAAAGAAAAAGAAAAATGAATTTCGAATTGCATCTGCAGTTTTTCATTCATCTTTAGTACATGAATTATTCATAAATTTTATTTTCTAAATCATCTGTGTGTATTCACTCTGAGAAAGACGGCCATATTGTGAACTTTTCTGTGAGTAAAAAGGCATCATCCCCTCCCCAATGATCAATCTATGTCTTATTATTATATCTATGCAACCAACGCATAGAGGGTTCATGTCACATGACTCATGATGGATCATGTCAGGGTTCCCATTTATCACTCTACTTTATTTATCTCGTTGATAAATCTCCCTATATATAAATGGCTAAGAGAGTTTCCTTCCTGTTTGTCTGTGAGTTGACGCAAGTTGATTGGCTAAGAGAGATTTTCTTCTGTTTGACGCAAGTTGCCACCAGCTTTCATACTTTAGTTAATTTAAAAAATTGGCACCAGCTTTTCATACTTTAGTTAATTTAAAAAAATCTAATTGTCCGATCGATAAGTTAATTAAACCGACGGATTCAGAAAAAATTCCCCTTTCATTTGGTACCTTATTTGTAACGAAATTTTGATTAGATTTTTTTTTAATTAATTAAAATGTTAAAATAATAACCTGGTAAAAGCTTTAAAAATGGACATTTAAATTTTGAACGTACACAAACATCAAACCGTCTCAATTATATATATTAAAAACAAAATATACATATAAAAATAATTAAGATCTAGACGTTTTGAAACCCGTCCGGGATTCCTCATCAGTATAAATTACAACATAATGTGCAAGCATTACACGAATAGCCAAGGAATTTAAAGAAGTACCGAATATTGAGGAGCCAGTGCGCATGCTTCATTGATAGTGTGGAGATGCCTGGCAGTGTGCCAGCTCTCAAGGAAAATACGTGATTTATAATTATCAAAACCAGAATTTAGAACTTTTATATTATCGAAGTGGAATATGATCGGTTTCTATTGAATGGATTACAATTTTAGAATTTTGGTTACAATTTTTAAAAGATCATCTGTGCTCCTGTAGTCTAACTTTTGCTGTACGGCCAGTCTCACCTATATAAACATATTTACAATTTTTACAAGGAATTAAATTTAAATATATCACGCCAGTTAGATCCAAAGAAGGGGTTATGGGTTTAAAGTTAAAAAGAATGTTTTTCAATTGTTTAATCGGCCAAAAAAGCAGTATAAATATTATGTGGTTTAAGTAATTTAGAAATAAATTCTGAAGGAAAACCAAAATATGGCATAGAAATATAATTTTTCTTATTAATTAGTGAATTTTTCATTTGCATTGGAGGAGAGGGGGAAATTGACGATTAGAACGTCTGTCGTCATTCGACGTCATGGTGAAATTTAACCTATAGGAGTCTTCATTTACCCCACAAATAAAGGACTATAGCCAATCATAGCGCAGCTTTTACCCACAAACAAAAGGAAACTCCGCCTCGTTCTAGTCGTCCATTGCAGGAAGATACGAAGGAGAAGGGAAGCGGATAATTTTTTCACGATAAATTCGTTTTAACCAATTAAGAGTGTAATCATTATTTATTAAATCCTGAAAAATTCTTTTAATTTCCAACTCAAAAAGTGTCTCGTTACTGCATAGAGCTCTTCAGTTATGCAGTAACGAGACACTTTCGAGGGTGAAAAAGTGATACCTTTTTATTCAGGGAAAGACGGCCATTTTACTCTCGAGTGGATGTTTTTCCCCGACGGGAACACACACGGATAATTTAACAAATAAAATTTATGAATAATTTATGTACTAAAAATGAATGAAAAACTCCGATGCAGTTCGCCAGACACCCATTTTTCTTTCTTTTTTTTTCCTATACTACAGTATACGCATTTCTGCACAAAACTGACTTTCTTTCTGCATTTATTATTATACTACTTTGAGATAAAAATCGTCTGCATTTATTATAGAAAATAATTATAATAAATTATAATTTAATAAATAATTTGTATTGTGTAAATTTCTATAGGATTATATATAGAAGAAAAGAAAGTCTTGAAGTGGCCACAACATTCTAATTATAGATTAAAACTAGCGGACTTTATCTCCGCCGCTGCTAACTACATTTAAAAGAATTTTGAAAATTCCATAATATTGTATTTACTAATAGAAAATCTTAAGAAATAATAAAATTTAAAAGAAGTATTCCATTAAATATGAAAGCAATAATTATCCCATAATAATAATAAAGCGACTTATTATTAAAATTATATTTTTCATAAATTAGTTATATATAATTTACTTATGGAAACTTTTCCCATTTCCTTTCGTATATTTACTAAAACACTTAAAAGCCGTTCAGTATTTTGGCATTTTCAAAACTCATTAACATTCTATTCTATTATTATTTCCGAATTTTAACCATAGAATAATAATAAAGGAAGAAGGAGCATAAGGTTTCTACATAAGCTGTTGTGTTGCCACAAAAAACAGCGATTATTAACAAGCCTTTATTAACAAACTTCAATATTGAGAGGAGCAAAAGTAGCTTTCGCTGGCATTTCACTAGAAGCGGTTTGTAAGCATTAAGACTATTGGCGTGCTCCTTCTTCCTCTATTATTATTCTATGATTTTAACTCTCTAATGGCTGATGCCAAAACGTTTTTTCGGCATCAAAAATCTTTGCACGATAACATGGGGATGATAGTATATCTATGATATTACTATATCTATGGCACGAACACTGTGTAAAGGAAGCATTTACTCCAGTTGTTTTTTAGCTCAGTGAATGAAACTGCCATAGATATAGTAATTTATATAGATCTATCATCCCCGTGTTAACGAGCAAAGAATTTTGATGCCGAAAAAGTTTTTTGGCATCAGCCATTGGAGAGTTAAAACTCGAAAACAGTAATAATAAATGCCGAAAGAAAGACAGTTTTGTGCAGACATGAGTATACTAGACACTAGAGTATATTAAAAAAAAAAAAAAAAAAAAAAAAAAAAGAAAGGAAAGGAAAACGAAAAGAAATAAAGAAAAAGGGGTATCTGGAGTTTTTCATTCTCTTTTAGTGCATAAATTTCATTTGCTAAATTATTTATATGTATTCCCGTGTATATCACTCGGGGAAATACACCCATAAGAGATTAAAATGGCCGTCTTTTCCCAATTAAAAAATGTATCACTTTTCCCCTCTCAATGATCAATCTATGTCTTATTACTATATCTATGGAAACTACGGGAGAAAGGAACCAACCAACCGGAATGGAATAAATAATCGAAATAATCTAAGCATTTTCTCAAGTATCTTTTATACTAGCTCAGTGGTACAGAAATAATCCCGAAACTTTCTATGGGGAAATGGCAATGGCTTACATAGAAATAGAAATATAAACAAACAAATTTGTGCACATTTGTTTTAAAAAATAATGGCTTTATCGTCGAAACTTAGAAGCATATTTGTTCTTTATAGAAATAATTTATGCGGTCCGTATATTTTCCATATTATTATTATTATTATTATTTTCTTGTTCACGTTAATTTTTTAGACTATAATAACAAAGACCTAATTAAAGTTGGCCGAAATTAGTTTCAGACCAACCTGCAAGTTGTTCCTTAGTCTGATTTATTGAGGAGGAGTAGAGGTTAGTAGCTTAAAAGAAACAAATAAGAGAAAATCACCAAAAATGATTTGGCGGCAAAGTATCTGTGCGAAATCAGAACCCTTTGTCAGAACGATGAATATCTTATTATTTTCTTTTGCTGTTATTAACCGACTTCAAAAAAGGAGGAAGGTTCTAATTCAAACCGTATGTTGTTGTTTTTTTGTTAGCTCATAACTTCTGAACGGATGCTCCGATTTTGATACTTTTTGTTCTGTTGAAAAGGTCTTGGTTTGAAATAGCTCCCATTGTAATATCTTTACAATCTAAAGAAAATACAGGGTGCCCAAAAAAATCAGTCCCAACTCTTTTAACTGCTAAACGGCTATAGCTATAGTGATAAAAATAGTATGTAAGTATAGCAAAGTGGCCATACAGTACAAGGTTAAACCGCGTACATCGCCACCTGGTGGAAAATAGCGGAGTTAGTGTTCTTATCTCGAAAACGGTTCTAGAAAAAAAAGTGAATTACAAAGTTGAAGAGTATCATCGATTTGTACAACAAGATAGTTTAGACATTCATGCTAGGTTTCCTATCTCGGAAATGGTTCAAGACAGGGGGGGAAAAGTGAATTATAAAATTGCAGAGTATCATCTATTTAGTACAGAAAGATAGTTTAGACATTCATGCTAAAAACGTGCATTTGTTTGTTTGCAATTTCTTACACTATGCACACTTAAGCTACATTGCACACGTAGCGTAGCTGGTGAGACATACGCTATATAGTTTAAAATATGGTTACTTGATACTTTTTGTTTTCTTGTAAAGATCTTGGTCTAAAGTAGGCCCCATTGTAATATCTTTACAAGCTAAAGGAAATAAAGCGCCTTCTGGTGAAAAACAGTGGAATTAGCGCTCCTATCTCAAAAACAGTTCAAGATGGGAGAAAAGTTAATTACGAAGTTGTAGAGCATTATCGATTTACTACGAAAGACAGTTTTTAGATATTATTGCTAAAAATAGAATGCTTAAAACATGCAGTTGTTTCCTACACTGTGCACAATTGAACTACATTGCACACTTTGCAGCGTAGCGGATGACACGTATACTCTGTGGTTCAAAGTACTGTTACTGTAAGCGGTGACATCGATTTGTGCAAAGTCGTTTTCAACCAACTTCAGAAAGGAGGGTGTTCTTAATTCAAGCTATGTGTTTTTGTTGTTGTTTGTAAGCTTATAACTTCGTAAGAGATGCTCTAATTAACCAACTTCAAAAAAAGAGGAGGTTCTCAATTCATAGCGTATGTTTTTTTGTTTTTGTTTGTTAGCTCATAACTTCTGAACGGATGATCCGATTTTGATACTTGTTGTTTTATTGTAAAGGTCTTGGTCTGAAATAGGTCCCATTGTAATATCTTTACGATTAAAAGAAAATACAGGGTGCCCAAAAAAGTCAGTCCTGACTCTGTAGTGTTTAAGGTTGTTTGGCGAAGGACATTTTTTTTTATACTTTTAGGTGCAATTTATAGTTTCATTTCATACCAATTTTTTTTTTTTTAGTTGTTTGAATAGTAGTTGCTTTTTGGAGTTGGTTTATTTTTTTACAAAAAGATTTTATTACTATATAATATATTCTTTTGTTTTTAAAATTCATGAATCCATCTCATCAGAACCTAGGTAGTGATTTTTTTAGTACTTTTCTAGTTGTCACCAGTAGGGCTGGATGATATATCGTCAAATATCAATATCTACCACAGATCATGATAATTGATATCGATCAACCAAATGTCACGATACATCGGCTATGTATCGACAATACAATTTCTTATTTTCATCTTTTACCTAACAATAGGGATGAATAAAAATAGAAATTGCATGCATGAAAGATGAAAAGAAGTTTTATATACATTAATTTCATGGGGAGGGGAACAGTTTTTTTTTTCCCCAAGGGGAGCGGTGGGCTTGTTACTGTTTTTATCCAACTTTTGTAAATTTGGATGTTTTACGAAAAAATTAAAACTGACAGAAAATTACTAATGTTCTAAAAAAGTAGAATTAACTTCTTATTAATTTATGTTCCACATTTTCAGTTTATGGAATGCTAAAAAGAGGGGGAAAAATCTTGATGTTCATTTATCAGAACTTACTACATGTATTTTAATTCATTGTTAAAATATTTAGGTTTGTTGTGCAATGATAATGATTTTATATGTTATCCTATATCACTGTTTTAGAAGCAATTAATTTTTTTATTACCCTGCTGCTAAAATTGCCCTTAATAAAGGTATATTACTTTGCGGGGAAATTTCAATTCTAACTTAAATGGACTTTTTTTGAAACCAGATTTAAAAAAAAAGCTACTATGTTGTGGCTATTAGAATGACAACCTTCCCGTTTTCGTAGAATATTGCTGTACAGCAGCGCCCCCTATCGGTAGATATGCACCCAAATTGTATCATCATAATGGCCTTTTCATATATCAAGTTCGATTATACACAATAGAACCTGAGATACAGCCTTCACTTATATTACCGAAATCGCTGTATAGCAGCATCATCTTTAGAGCGATTGGCATTAAAAGTTGACAGAAACTAATAAATGTCAAGGTGCATCTGCATATCAATTTATATGCAATTCTGAGCTGTAATTACTGAGATATAGCCTCCCCTGAAATTACGGAAATCGCCATGTGGCAGCAACACCTGTTGGGCGGTTGACACCAAAAGTTGACAGGCACTAACATATATCAAGGTGCATCTACACATAAATTTATATGCAATTCCATGCTATAATTCCTGAAACAGCGGAAATCGCTGTATAGCAGCGCCACCTGTTGACCAATCAGTACCAAAAGTAGATAAACACTAATTTATGTTCAGGTGCATTTACATCATAAATTTATATTCAATTCGGTGCAGTAGTTCTGTAGATATATTCACCACAAAATTCTTGTCACACCCATTTTCTAAAAATGGTCAAATTGTGTTCTGGACCTCTCAAAATGAGTAAATCTATCGAAAACTGTAATTAAAAATTTATACGAATCCAATACTTTCTTGTATTGAGTATAGAAGAAAGTAAAAAACGACTTAAGGAAAGCTCTGAGCACTAGTAAAGAGAAGATTTGAGGGATTTTATATTATCCAAAATTTCTTTGTTGTTGATATTTTGAAGAAAAAATACGATTGAGGGTTAAAATATTTTTATTTGTTCTAATAAAGTAAGCCTCTAATAAAGCATATTGTTCTAATAAAGCAAATCCTAAAATAGCAAAAAGAAAACTTGCTTTATAGATAAATTTTTCTCCAACGATAGTCACGCGCCGCACACTTGAACATCGTTTCAATCAAAGAATCTATTCTTTTGTTTCAATCATTCAAGATTTATTTCACAATATTCACTAAAAACTCAACATCATGTCCATATCGCATTCATAAATGAAATCGTAATATCTAAGTGCACAATCATCCCCACTATTCATGAGTGAAACGAGTCGGCAATGGCAATACACTTTTTAATCGTAATCATATGTACTTGATTTCTGATTCCTTATTCGAATAAACTCATACTCACATTCACTCACTCACAGCGGCGCAGACAATATTCATGAATATAATCAGAAACATTCATGAATATAATCAGAAACATCACGCTTGCGCAGAACAAGGCTTGGGAGTCTTCGCGCAGAATAGCCGATAAACGCTCAAGAAGGGGAAAACACTCTGTTTACTCATGTTACTGACGATGACTATCGCCGGAGATCGTGATTGAATATTACGGGACAGCGGGGAACAAGCATGTTAATTTTTATTGTTTAATTGGACTCGTAATTTGATTATTAGAACTGGTGGGAAGATTGCCGATTTTTCGATATTAATGAATAATTAGTATTGAGCTACAATGAATATTAAAGAAAGTAAATTAATAAAAATAAAAATCTATCATTTTGTATCTGCAATAGTTTTTTTTTTCTTTTTTCTTCTAAAAATATTTTTAAAAAAAAGTTTACATGTATATAATTTAATTTAATTAATGGTATATTTTTTAAGTTAATTAATTAATCTTGTATAAATTTATTTTATAAATGTAATTTATAAACAGAATTCTTTGTTCTATATAATTATTAAAAAAAAAAAATTTTTAGTGATATACATAATTCATGATGCTAATTAATGATTGAATCATAAATGAATATATTAAAACTAGATAATCGATCGAAAATTTCTACAAACCAATCAGTATTTATGGCCTATTTTGTTGAAATTCTTTTAAAATTAGCAATATTTAAATATATACTTATTTTTTTGGTATTTATTATTTTAAAATCTTCAATTTTTAAAATGACAATGAGGCATACTATTGATTCTTTGGAATATCATCATTTGGTAACTAAATCAAAGACTAAAAGTCAGGTTTGGTCTATTTTTGTGATACCTGCCAATGAGCATGGTACTGTTATCAACACTGATGTGGCAATTTGTAAACTCTGCCAAAAATCTGTAAGTGCAAAAGGGGGGAGCACAACAAATTTGCTTTCTCATTTGAAAGTGCACCATCCATTAAAATTTAATGAGTACACTTCAAAGAAGCTATTGACTCCGTATTGTTATACCTACATACAGTAAAACGAATGATTTTGATAGTTCACCTGTGGAAAGTAGTGTTTATATTTGGTATACTAAACAATCTTTGTATTAAACAATTTTTCATTAGAAAATTTTATTACATTGTTTACCAAGCTATGAGTTTACTCGTAGTTTAATTATGAGTTATTTCGTAGCTTGACAGTCAACGTGTTAAAATATTTTTTGTATTTTTCTGCCTATATTTTAATAAATATGTCAATTTGCAGAATTTTGCTTATTTAATATATAATCATTTAATAGCTTATTTAATAATTACTATAATGATTAAATAACCATAATATTTTATTTGCATTCATCGTGATATCGATATATCAGAATATCATGATATGAGGATGATGATATATCATGATATAAAATTCCTGACATCGTCCAGCCCTAGTCACCAGTATTTTAAGCTGGCACCAGTAGTACTAAAAAAAAAAAAAACGATGTGGGCACTACACAACTTCCTTAATACGTAGTTTCCCCCAGACATTTTCAGAAGAATGATGTACCCTGGTTGCTCATTGGTTTAAAAATTAGCATCTTCCATCTTCCATGTCCCTCCTCCAAAATAAATTACACCCTTTTTGCCCTTCATCTCAAAAAATTGCACCCTTACTGCCCTTTCTAGAAAATAACCTTCAAACAAAGATAAATGCTATAAATATAAATAATACTTCTGTGTATGGTGATCAACATTCGTTCACACATTAGTAACAAGCAAATGTTTAGAAAGTTAAAATAAAAAAAATTCTTATACAAAATAATCTTCAAATGAAGATAAATGCTATAAATATAAGCAAAACTTTTGTGTATAGTGATCTACATTTGTAACAAAAGTAAAGAAAGTTAAAATTAAAAAAAAAAAAAAAATTGTATAACTGATACTTTACTCATAACTGAATTGTGAAGTTATGTTTCGATATTTTAAATGTTAAATGTGCCGTCAAGAAGAATCCAAAGCTGCTTCCAAGGATCTAAAAGAGTGCTTTTTTTCTTGCTAGTAACACCCTGCCGTTTTTTAGACTTGTGACAAACTTTGCCCTGTACATGTATACCCATTGAAATTGAAGTATACATATTGTTTTGAAAATATTGATATTTTTATGTGTGATAAGTGGTTCGTAAATAAGCAGGCAGGTTCCAGTTCAGGAATATTCTGAAAATAAGCAAGTAAAACTATTACTTGACCCACAAAAATCATTATATACACCACAGAGCATGAATATTGCTTGTACAGAACATTCAGGCCAGTTCACAAAGTTTGAAGTTGTTTCAATTGAAGCCAATAAAATGCTGTGTTCCTCATGCCTTTACGTGTTTCTTCATTTCAACAACAGTTCTAATGAAGGAAAAGAGTGTTTTCCTTTGTACTACATTCTAGTAAAGGATTAAACCTTTTTCCTTTATCAAAGTTATTGTTGTGAAAAAAGTAGATTTACAGTTAAAATGAAAACAGATGGCGCTTTGGTGACCAAATTTATCAAGAAATGGTAGCTTAGGATTGCCAAAGTTTTGGAAGCTCTAGAACTTTTTGGTCATTGTTTTTCAGCACAGAACTACATTGGATTTTCTGTAAATTGCTAACAAAACTATAAAAAGATAAGAGTTATTATCAAATAATTGAGTTTGGGTTCAAACTTCAAGCTGAGCAGTTGTCTCTGAAAGAGAGTTATTTAACCCATTAACGCCCAGTGTCCTCATTTGAAGACAGCTAATAAAATAGCTGTGTTAGCATATGTCAAATAGCGTATATCTTTTGTGGTTTCTTGGAATGATTTCTGCTTTTTAAAGACAGTTTATGGCATTCCTATAAATGATTCAACAGAGTTTTATGTACTCAATAGCAATTATTATTTCATAATTTGGATAGTTATTTTATGATTTTTCATTCATCACACATATATTTGCTTTTAGCGGAGATACATGGGCTTAAATAAAGTTGAATAATAATATATATTGTATTGTAATACTTTACTTTTGAGGTCTTTGTCAACATATAATTGAAAATTAATCTGTTATCTCGAAGTATTTTCATTTGAACACCAAACATCCTCAAATGAGGATAGACTAACAGAAAAACTAACAGAAGAGTTGTTTGAATTTAATATATTTTATTCTCAGTAGTCCACATTGGTTTAGATTTGAAATATTTAATAAAATATACTCATCAAAATTAATTCGTGCGTTAACGGGTTAAACGCTTGATCATTTTCCCTTAATTCATGAAATTCCTGCTCTGTTTACTTGACTTTTGTGGTACAAAAAAAAAAAAAAAAAAAAAATGACTGTTTTATTGGACTTTTTCTAGAATATTTATTAAAGAAATTGCATTTGTTGACTAGAAACTACCATTTTTTTTTTTTTATGACCTACTTTCTAGATTCAAGTAAGTTGATAATTTGCATAATAATATCATAACAAGATTTATCATTAGGTTTCATTGAAATATCTATGACAGTAGGTCATAGGTCATATAACCAACAATTTCATGTTTTTGGTCATTATAGATGATTTAAATAAAATACTAAATCATCAAAAATGAACAAAAGTTTATCAATTACATTTACTGTAAGAATACTCATTATCAGAAATGAGGAATTCACTTGAAATTTTACCAGCCAGCAGTATAAAATTGAAAACTATCATTAGAACAACAGTCATGTGCCTGTGAAATTCCTAGCAGCGTAATTTTTCACACTAATCTGCTACAAACCTAAATTTGTATGAGATCTGCCAAAAATATTAAAGCAGGTTAACTATTGTAAGTAATAGCTACTCATAAAATAAGCAAAATTTATATTTATGAAGATAAATGTACATATCGATACCGAATTCAGATATCGCCATATATTTATCATTTGACAAAATTTTAATGCAGAAAACTGTAATAGATTGTCTATGCAGTTGAATATTGAAAAAAAGATACAGTTTTAGTATAAGACCCTCTTAGCAATTTTTTATTTTATTTTTTCCATTTTGGCAATGAATTATAATGGCTATAGCAGATTCGGATGAAGTTGGTGAGAAATGTGCTAGGTACTTCGATGCCAAATTTTAAATTTTGCTTTGGGATCTGATACTAAAGCTGTTCCGAAGAAAAAAACAAAAGGAAAAATAATAGACTTTAAAAAATTAAAATATAAATTAAGCAACACTGCCACGTTATTTGACATATTTGGCAGTGAATACACACAGTGTTACGAAAAGATTGCCTCTATGTAAGGATTAAGCCATTTGAGATTTTCTTCTCTGACAACTCATAAACAAGATGTTTGTAACAAATGATAAATTTAAAAAATAATTACATACATAAGGTAATTGTAAATAGGGTTTCAATTTAATATTATCTATATTAATGAAATCAGACTTTTGTCTGTAAATTTGTCAGAATCAAAAAACTTTGCGATATCTTCACGTTTCACACACCAGGGAAGCTAAAAATGACTTTAGAAAATCATGTCTGTCTGTGTGTGTGTCGTTGTGAGTGTATGTCTGTAATACTATTTTGGTCTGGGTATCACGTGAGAACGGCTGAACGGAATTCAACGGCGCTCTTCAGGAATTTTGGTCCTTACCTAACTTAAAATTATATCAATCAACTTTTTCAAAATCCTCCCCGGGGACAAAATTAAAAAACACGTTTCTAAGCATAACTTGGCTCTAAATTACTTCACAGTAAAGCAATTGCACATGAGGAGACTAGACATAAGTAAAACTAAAAAATTACCTGCGATTTAGGAATTTTCAATTTTTAAAGGAAGAAAGGGGAAAAATCGATTTTTGGCAGGAAATTTTGCAAATTCTGGATTTTTGAGTAGAACTCAACCAAAAATAAATAAATAAATAATAAAAAAAAAGCTATGTGACTTCCTTAGAATATTAAAAAAAAAAAAAAACACATTTTTGTTTTTTTGTGATTTGAAATTTTTTTTTTTTTTTTTGGGGGGGGGGGGATTTTTTAGGAAGTTGCAAATTCGAGGTCCCCCTTTTAGTGCTAAATTTGTCTTAGGAAATCTATGGGATCTACAGTCACAAATTTTGGTGCGTAAATTGTTTATATGTATCCGATACTTATTTTAACGGAATTTTATGAAATACCCCCCCCCCCCTAAACCCCCTTTGGGGTTGAGGTCAATAAACAAGTGTAAAAATATGTTTTCTTGCTTGAATTCGCCTTAAATTATCTTAGAATTTTGAATTTTGTTGTATGGATGTTGATTAAGTGTACGCATTATGTACTTTGGTGGGATTTCACAAAATTTCGGACATACCTACTGGTGAAGGGGAGGTAAGAAGCAGGTAAGTTCTGCTGAAGGCAGTGGAATCCCGGACTCCTCACGTTGCGAGCGGGAGAAACATGTAAAGAACACAGCAGGAACTTTAACTTAGGTTATTAATAAAGATATGTGATTTTGACAACCAAAGTATAGAGTCCAGCGAAGCGGACAAAGCCAACTAGTGTATATTTATAATTATGTTAATCTAGCAATACAAAATAAATTTCAATATTTTTTTAACATCCAGCATTTATTATTATTATTTTTCAAGCATTTAAATTAAACTGTCTTGGTCCAAAAAAAAAAAAAAAAAAAAAAAAAAAATGTGTTTACTTCACTACATTTGTGGTATGGTGGGAGAGTCCTCATGGAATAAGGGGAAAAAATAAAGATATTTTGAATTTTGATACATTTATTCACTGCCTAAAATTTCACTCACCACATCAAAAAATCTGTTCATCACTGGTGAGTAAATTGCTGTTATTCCTTTCCCCTGCTCATAAAAGAAGCAATTCAAATAAGAAGTTGTTAACATGAGAAATTATTGTACACAACTTTTTTTTCTGTTTTATCTGATTAGTTTAATTTTATGCATTCTAAAATAAAAAACATATTTATAAGAGTATTTAATTTTGTTTGAATTTTATTGATTTGTTTTGTTGTATTAATTTCATTTGTATGTTATAAAATAATAATTTACTTTGTATTATAGGTTTGACAAATGTGAAGTGTTTTTCATCTGAAAGTAATTCGTCATATGAGAAGTACGAATGCTGTTTGTAGATAAATTTGATATTTAGCTTGGGTGGAATGTGCTTTAACACACTGCTTGGCATCTTGTTTTTAACTAGTGATAAAGTTGGCAACTTGGATGTTTTTTAGTCGTTGAACGATCAATGTACAAAATGTGGCAACCTTACCTTACCCAATGGCAGAAACACCACGACACGACGATATAGTCGCGGACACAGAAAAATGGCTTGCAGACAGTTTTTGTCTGCACTGAGAAAAAAATTTGTCCGCAACTTTCGGATAACAATTCACTTATAAAAATTTCTGTATCAAAACTAAAACTAATACTACTTTTATTATTTATATTGTGTTGTGTCAAACGTTGCTATAAAATATTTAATTGAATAAGATGATCAATTGAATGAATACAATTGTTTATACTATATTGTTTTGTAGTAAAATTGTATTCGTGTATTGTTGCACGAGATCACCACTGATGTTAACCCCCCCCCCCCCCCCCCCCCCCCCCCGATCAGCTTTCAGGCTTTTTGAGTGTAAGCCATTTTCACCCCTGATTGCACGCAAATTTTGCAGACATTATGAAATTTTAAAAGCCTGTCTCAGACAGCTTCAAAACTTTCTGCCACTGGGCCACTTTCATACATTGAAGCTTCATACATTTTGTGCGTTTTAAAGATTCATGGGGATTGTGGGAGAGTTATTCAGTGATTATTATTATTATTATTATTATTATTATTATTATTATTTGTTTTCATGTACGCAAGCATACAAACACACATATTATTGATTGCTGCGAAACATAATTTTGTGCATTTTAAAGATTCCTGGAGATTGCAGGAGGAGTATCCACATTCCAGTGATGTTGTTTTTGATTTTCATGTACGCAAAGCATACAGATGTATGCATTACTGATTGCTGCAATACAAAATATTGTTTCTTTTTGAGATTCATGCACATTGAGATAAGGGTATCCAGTGATTTTTTTTTTTTTTTTTGGTTTAAATGTACACAAAGCATACAGATGTATGTATTACTGATTGTTGTGTTTTGTGTAATAATTTTGCTTTTGCAGTGAACATTTTAATTTCTATCTTCGATGTTTGCTTTTTAGTTTTTTAAAGTGTCAACAGCAGGTCATTTTTGAATTGTAAGTTCAATTCATTTACTGCTATGTTTTTATGTAAAAAGTTTGTTAATTAATATTTTTTTCTGTAGGCAATTTTTATGTAAAAGATATTTATAAATACTTTGAATTGTATTTTAAATATAGTTAATTTGTGCAGTGCAGATAGTGCTAATTTGCATAGTTTTTATGAAGAAGTAAGCCTTTGTTTTTTCATTAAATTAATTTGAATAGTAGGTGTTTTCTCATAGATTTTAAAAATGGGTAAGCCAAACATATTTTTTTATAAATATATTTTTATGTTTTCCTTAGAAAATTAGGTGTATTCTTTGGAATATTTCTGTTTTTTTTTTTTTTTTTTTAACACATTTTTAATGTTTAATATTTTATTATGTTTTCTTTATGAAATTTTGTTATTTTTTAAATATGTATTTTTCTTTGGTTGCTTTTTTGTTTATGTTTTTGTGAAGCCAGTTTGCTAGGTTATAATTTTAGTTAAAATACGCAAAATTGAAAATTTCAGAAAATTGCCAAATGACGGTGAAGAAACACGCCAATTTGTGGCAGTCACCAAGTAGTAGGCTAAAGCACATTTTCACCATTTTGTACTTTTAAATTATTTGTTTATGCATGTATGTTAAATATAAAAATAAAGCATTGACCAACACTGGTATAAAACTGACACAAGTGCTCTAAAAGTAATAAGAATAATAATCCAGCATTACAATGACCAAATGCCAGGAAGGAAGACATGGATTTATTAAATCCATGAGTCATATGTGGAAAATAAGCTTTATCCAAGGCAAAATATATTTAAAAAATTAATATGAATTGTCTCTGAAACATTGGTGGATGAGATCATATATAGCAAATATGGTCAAAGAATAACAGAAAAAAAATATATTGGTCGAGATTCAACCACTGAATGATATTACTAATAATAACTAGAAAAAGAAGGAGCAAAGGCCACCATATCTTAAGATAGGTGAAGCAGTTTAAACTAGTTTACCAGGTGCCCAACTTTTCTTAAATCCTGTGCAAGACCGTATTGTAACAAAATAAAAAATTAAAGATAATAATTACTACAAAAAGAAAAAAAGTTAAGCAAGAAGAATTTAATTTTAATGAGAAAATCACGAAAGATTTAATTAACATAGTATTTATATGACTATAAGGTAGAGAAATTGATTTTTTGTTTAAAATGAGATTTGAGACTATCTGAGAGTTGAGTAACTTTAAGGAAGCAAACAATTGTGTTAAGCAATATTTCATATTATTATAAACATAAATAACTAAATATTATAGTATTGTGCAGGCATATTAATTACTCACAGTGATGTCGTTTATGTGCTATAGCACGTAAATTATACAAAAAAATCAAAGGCAGGGCGCAAAAAAATTATTGTGCCTCGTCCCAGGGGATGCGTAATTTTCATTCTTAAAAAAAAAATTTCAGACTGAAACGGGGACAAAAAAAAAAAAAAAAAAAAAAAGCAAATTATAAAATATATTTCTTTTTTAAAACTGATATTTTCCTTATTATTTTTAAAGTATCCTGCTGTGAAGAATAAAAGAAAAATTTTTTAATCCCCATTTTATCATAAAGAAAAAAAAAAAAACTATACGATAAACACAAACGAGCGGACAGCGCAAAATCAAAAACAAAGTTCCAATATGAAAAGATTATAAGTGAAAAGTGTACAATGCAGATACACCGAATCGCATCACTGCATAACAAATTGCCAATGCCCTGTATCAAAGATTAGCTGAAATATGAAATTCAAAAAATGGTCGCAAAACCACATTCTTTCAAAAAATCTAAAGCATTTCTATCCAATTCCTATACAATATACCATTGCAATATGATAAACACATACGAGTGACTGGTGCAAGAACAAAGTTCTGAGACACGAAAACAAAGTTCCAAAATAAATAGGTTACCAATAAAAAGTGATGATACATTAAATCGCATCACCCTGCTGTGTTCTAAATTTATTGAAACAAAACAAAAACAGATGAACAGATGTGATTACAGAAACATAACATTATGTCTATATTAAAATTCAAGAAGCTTTATTATTGAGAAGGCTATTATTTGAGAAGTATTAATAAAAAAAAAGATATATTTGTAGCATTAAGCAAAAAATAAAATGTTTTTGCTAATGTCAGAATGTTATTATTGCAGGAATTTCTTTTAAAAGTAAACAAATACACTTTTTTAAATTTTTCTAATGAATTATTTAAGTTATCAGTGCAGTTTATTGTTAAGTTATATTGTTGATTGCTTTTGCATCCAGAGAATTCTGATAACCGGAATCTGGTCAGTCTCACAATTGCTGGATAATGGGTCCTGTACTAGATTTGAAATTTGAATTAGATTGTAGTATAACTAAATTTTGTAACCAATCTGCTTATCCCAATTAAAACTCCTCCTCCCTCAAAAAAAAAAAAAAAAGAAAAAAACTTTTCTCTGATTTTGTTCTAATGCTGATAATTTCAAGAATATTTTAAAAATGTTTCTAGTTTAAAAAAATAAACCAATAATACATATCTATGTATTATGCTATATTTTCTCTTATTCATTTTTCCTTTCTATTTCCAGAGCATATTGAGCTAAATGTTATCATTTGTTTCTTAACAGCAACCACCTCCTACATAACATTAGCTTTAAGACAATCTCAAAAAGAGCTGGTTAAAAATTAATAAAAACTGTTTTTCAATTACAATAAAATAAAAGTTTAATTTATATCCTTAATATTTAAATTTATTTATATGAGCGCCCGTTTTTTGAAAAAAGGACCCAGACCTATGGAATTTATAGGTCCCAGGGACACAGGATTTTGAAAGACTACACTGACATCACTGACACATATATCTATAAAATTTTAAGTATAATGTTGTCTGTCAATTATGTGTGTGAATAAGTTAACAATAATTGGTCATTAAGAAAAAGAGAAACATTAATCATAATAACGAAAAAAATTTCTGTTTAATAACCAGGTTTTAACCTGGCAAAAAAAGTTTCTGTAGCATTTTAGCTAAAATGCTTTAAACAGTATTTTAGCTTTTCGAAAGTTAATTCATCAGATACTATTGATTTCTGTTTTTTTAACTTGGTTATCCTCAATATTATTTCTATTTCTTTTGTTCACTGATGATTTTAACGAAGCATCTATACTTGTGATTTAAGAAACATGAATCAGTAACACTTCAACAATAAAAAAAGAGGCAGCTACACCATATGTACAAAATGAAAAAGTGATTTAAAAAGAGAGTAATGGGTAGGAGTAGATCATTGTGCAATTCTATTGTTGAGACTGCTTCTATGAAGCAAATTATGACATACATATAAGTATTTTTGCATTTAAATTCAGCTATTAAAAATTTAAATTAAATACAAATATACCAAATAAAAAACGATTTTTGATATTTTGGGTGGTTTCACAATTTTTGCTTATGAATATTTGAATAAAAATTAAGTAGGGTTATTTAGAAGTAATTATATAGAGATATTTTATGAAGTTATCTGGCTTTTGCCCTTTAGCGAAATTCTTACTGACATGTTTTAGAAAAAAAAAAAAAAACTTGATCAGATTATCACATTTTTCGGCACCATGTCGGATTATCATGGGTTGTTGAAGACCCGAGGTATGTCAGAATGTGTAATTTTTAATTAAAAAAATCTGACAAAATTCTTGAACACTCTTGAATACTTCTACTTTAAAGGCAGTCAGTGAGTATTGCAAAAAAATTTAAACAAATATTTTATTTTTCATCAGAAACCCATCCACTTCCTGAAATTGCAGGCATTGACTAAAAAATTCATAATTTTTGAACAAATTGAGTTATTTGAAAAATTCAAATTGCATAATAAAGTTTAAGAATGATATTTTTACTGAAAAAATCTTGGACTCAATGGATAGGTGTTTCTTCTATACGTAGATTATCATAAATAAGACAAAAGAAAAATGGCCCAGGTCTCTAACGGCCCATAATAACCTGATCGGGTTTATTAAATAATTTAAAAAAATGAAAAAAAATCTAATGGCATTTTAAACTCTGTTCATAACTAAATAGGTTAAAATGCAATGATTTTAACCTTTAAGTTTTATTCCAGTATATTTTTTCTAAAATTTATGTTTGTGATATCAAATTCATGTTTGATTTATATTAATTTTGTTTTAATATATTCAGGGATTCATATGTTGTTTTGAGTGATAATGGTCAAGTTATCGTTTGCTGGCATCCTGAAATACCCTTTCCTTATGAGCATACAAAAGTGAGTCTTTGGAGTATTTACTCTAAGATCAAGTTTTGCATGCTATTATTATTAATGTTTTTTAGTACTTATTAATAATGCAATAACGAGCATATTTTTATTATATCTAATAAATTTTACTGGAATATTTTTATGTAAACAAGGTTATTAATCCTTCATTGAATGAATTAAAATGTTTTTTCATTGGAAATGAAGATGCTTACCTGTACTTCATGTTTATGTCTTTATAGTTATCCCATGTGAGTTGAAAGTACAGATAACTTATATTTTATAAATGAATTTATTAGTGATAAATAAATATTACAGCCAATGATGATCCCCAATCATTTGTAATTGATTTAGATATTATCCCAGCTGCTTTCAAGATCATAAAGTTTTTTTGTTTTTTTTACCGTTTCTCATAAAGTGCAGGATACATTTCATTCTAGAGTGTAACTAGGCTTTGCTACATCACGTAACTTCAGTTTGATTATGAAGTGTAGTACACAACCAACCCTCTGTTTGAACATTTCTGGAAAAATATTTGTAATCTGAGGCATCATTAATTGAAGAGATTTGATTTTTTATTTTTATTTCTGGGTTTACTTTCTAGATCGTTTTCATCTAGATTAATTTTTAAATGTCGAACTCATACTTTGCCTAAAAGAGGATTATATCTAACTGTAATGAGATATAAATCCTCATTGGATATATACACCCTTTATACTCAATCTTCACTCGCACTTTTCCCAAGGGCAAAAATACATTTTCAGTACATGATCTAAACGCAATATTTTTTGGTTCAAATTGTCTCTCAAGATTTTATCTTTTAAATTGATTATCTGGTATAAGGGTGTATCCTGGTCCTGTGTCGACTTCAAATTTTTGATAGCAGTTTTCGATTTTTACTGTACTGCAGTAAAATATTTCTTAGCATCTCCATCTGGTGCAAATTCTGAGATATGATTGTCGTCAATATTGACAATCATGTTTACAGTTATTATTCTCATATAAAGTTATTCTCATACGTTTCCATTTTTAAACTGTATGATCTTTCAGGATTAAGTATTTTTTAACACGCTTTTATTAGCTTCACCTGTATGTATGTATGTATGTATGTTTGTAACTTCTCTGGGAGCAAACAAAAAATTTATATTGTAAAAAAAATACTTTTCCTACGTGAACGATATGGCGTAGAGGTAAGGCGCTGTGCTACAAACCTAAAGGTCCAGTGTTCGATCCCCGTCAGGGGAGATTTTTTAAAAATGGTTTTTGTTAATTCTAAGTTATTTTAATTAAAGATTTAAATGTATGTAAATATTATGGTGTGTCACTCACACGATTTTCTCTTACCCTGAATTTTAATACTAAGATAGATATTTTGTGCTTTTTAGTTCACACTTCTATAAAAGCGTGTTCTTTAATTTTTTAAAACTATAATATTATTTGATACAGACTCTTTGTACAGATTCAGTTGATTTACACAACTTACACTTCAAATTATTTCTATATATGCAATAGTCCTTTTATAAATAGTTGTTTTTCCCACAACAGAGGCACAAGCTGTTTATACCAAGTTTTTTTAAAATCAATTTGATTTTGATATATTTTATGCACTAATTTGATACCTCTTTTTGCTTTATGTTTTGAGTGTTAAAGGATGTTTTCACTTATTATGATTGTCAATTACTTTTAGAGACTTTATTTATGTCCTCTGAGATAGGTGTAGTACTGGTATTTTGTAATTTCGATTTCAATAACTGACAGCTGTCAATTTTGGAAGCTTCAAGTGCAATTGCTTTATCAACAATATCATTGAAACTGATTAATTCAGATTGCAATATTTACTCTTTGATCCAACTGTCTTTAATGTCGCAAATGAATTGTGCTCTAAGTCTGCTATTGATATTAGGTTGATTTCTTTAGAAATCGACCTATTGCAATCACTTCGTTTATCTATATATCTATCTATCTATCTATCTATCTATCTATAATGAAAATTTTGTCATCACGATAACTCCCGAAATAATACTCGAAATCGAACCAAATTTGGACAGTGAACTAATCTTATAAATATCTTGGATGAGTTCGTTAACCAAGTTGCTCCGACTTTTTGTTTTCAAGTGGCAGCCACTTGAAAATTTCAAACCGACATTGTAAAAAGCATATTTAAAGCAAGATTTGCTTGAATTTTGTTGTAAATACAGGTCACATGAGGGTCTCAATGATGTTTATTAATGAAGTTTATCCGCCATTTTCAATAAAGTGGCAGATATTTTAAGTTAAACGGGACCACTTGAAATCAGGCTACCACTTGAAAATTTAAAATCCCTATAACTTCCGAAATAATACTCCAAATCGAACCAAATTTGAACAGTGTCTTAACTTATCTTATAAATATCTTAGATGAGTTTGTTAACCAAGTTGCTCCGCCATTTTGTTTTCAAGTGGAGACCACTTGAAAATTTCAAATTCAAATTGTAAAAAGTGTATTCCAAATTTTTTTAATTTTGATGTATACATAGATTACACAAGTGTCTCAAATAACTTTATTAATGAACTTTATCCGCCATTTTTAATAAAGTGGCGGATATCTTAAGTTAAGCGGGACCACTTGAAATTAGGCCACCACTTGAAAATTTAAAACCATGATAACTTCCGAAATAATACTCCAAATGGAACCAAATTTGAACAGTGTCTTAACTTATGTTATAAATATCTTAGATGAGTTTGTTAACCAAGTTGCTCCGCCATTTTGTTTTCAAGTGGATACAACTTAAAAATTTCAAATTTAAATTGTAAAAAGCGTATTCCGAAATTGTTTGAATTTTGATGTAAATACAGACTACATAAGGATCTCAATGAAGTTTATTAATAAACTATATCTGCCATTTTTAATAAAGTGGCAGATATCTTAAGTTAAGCGGGACCACTTGAAATCAGGCTACCACTTGAAAATTTAAAATCCCTATAACTTCCGAAATAATACTCCAAATCGAACCAAATTTGAATAGTGTCTTAACTTATCTTATAAATATCTTGGATGAGTTTGTTAACAAAGTTGCTCCGCCATTTTCTTTTCAAGTGGAGACCACTTGAAAATTTCAAATTCAAATTGTAAAAAGCGTCTTCCGAATTTTTTTTAATTTTGATGTATACATAGATTACACAAGTGTCTCAAATAACTTTATTAATGAACTTTACTCGCCATTTTTAATAAAGTGGTGGATATCTTAAGTTAAGCGGGACCACTTGAAATCAGGCCACCACTTGAAAATTTAAAACCTTGATAACTTCCGAAATAATACTCCAAATGGAACCAAATTTGAACAGTGTCTTAACTTATCTTATAAATATCTTAGATGAGTTTGTTAACCAAGTTGCTCCGCCATTTTGTTTTCAAGTGGATACAACTTAAAAATTTCAAATTTAAATTGTAAAAAGCGTATTCCGAAATTGTTTGAATTGTGATGTAAATACAGACCACCTAAGGATCTCAATGAAGTTTATTAATAAACTATATCCGCCACTTTTAATAAAGTGGCAGATATCTTAAGTTAAGCGTGGTCACTTGAAATCAGGCTCATACTTGAAAATTTAAAATCACGATAACTTTTGAAATAATACTTCAAATCGAACCAAATTTTGACAGTGATATTATCATATAATTATCTTGAATGTTTTCACTAGGCAACTTGTCCCGACATCTTGTGTCTAAGTTCCAGCCACTTGAAATCACACTGCCACTTGAAAATATGCCATCACGATAACTTTTAAAATACTAAACTAATTCAAATAAAAGCTGGTTAGTGAACTTTTGGTTCAAATATCTAGGATGAGTTCTCTTGATGACTTGATCCGCAATTTTATTTTCAAGTGGCGGCCACTTGAAAATTTGTCATTATGGTAACTTTAGTAAGACAGAATCAATTCGCTTCAAGTTTGGGTAGTGGATTTATCATTCAAATATCTCAGATAAGTTCGCTAGGCATCTCACTCCACTTTTTTTTACAAGTGGTGCCACCTGAAAATTTCTTATGATTATAATTTTTGAAATTCTGATTTAATTTAAACTAGAACTAGACAATGAACTTATCGTACAAATGTACTGGATGATTTCGATGGGCAAGTTGTTTTGCTATTTTGTTTTACAAGTCGCAGCCACTTAGACTGCCACTTGAAAATTTGCCATAATAATAACTTTTGAATCACGGCACTGATTTAAACCACAGTTGGACAGTAACCTATGCTTCAAATATCTTCGATGTGTTTGCTGGAACTTTAGAAATACTTAATCAATTCAAATCAAAGTTGAAAAATGGATTTATCATTCAAACAACAAAAATTTATGAAATTCACGTAACCCATGAACCAATCACGTTATTGCGTCCATCTTTGGTATATCGATAATAAGTATTTTCTCGCCAAAAGTCGCCATAGGGGAAAATTCGACAAATTTGGTGCCAAAACCATTACATGCGTTACTGGATCTTTTTAATCCGTTTTTAAGGTAAAATTAGACTATTTTAATGCTAAAACAAACTAGAAATGCAGGAAACTAACATTTTATCAACTTACTAAGCCTCTTTGAAAGAATTTCTACAAAAAAAAAAAAAAAATTATTTTCAAATTTGCAACTATATCTTAGATGAGCAACTTTCTCTGCCATTTTTATCGAAGTGGCAGCCACTTAATTTTTCAACACAATGACTTTTGAGATTTTGAATTAATTCGAACTATGTGTGTACAGTAGACTTATCTCACAAACGCATTTCATATATTTGTCAACTTAACCCACCATTTTTTTTCCTAGCGCCAGCCACTTGAAAATTTTAAATTCACATAAAAGTGTATTTATGAACCGATTTGCTTAAAACTCCATATGTGATTAGCCTACGTCAATATTTCTACCAAGTGCATTAATAATTCGTAGCCGCCATTTTGAAACAAAATGACGGCTACTTGATAAGGAAAAAGAAATCAACCTACCCTTCCGAAAAAGCCGAAGGTCTTTTTTTTTTATTACATTCACAGTAGGGATGAAACGGATATCCAGTAACTATCTGGCTGAATTTTAAATGTCCAACAGGGTACCAGATATCAGCACTCCAAAATATGGATATCTGGCAGTTTCAAGCCGGATATCTGACAGAGAAAATTCAAGTTAAAACTACCCTCAGATGAAAATTTTGCAACGTAAAAAAAATTTTTTTAGATCAGTTGTAGCTTGTAAAGAAAAAGAAAAGTTGGCATCTGAGAAAGTCGAATTTAGCCACTTTAACAAACAAATTTAACCAAAAGTAGCTTCAGGTCTAAGAAATATAGAAGCCGTATTTTAATTTTGTACAGAGTTAGCTAGGTTTTTCCAGAATGATCTATAATGGTCCCCTTAATCTTCTCCATAATAATAAAAAGAGCTGTTGATTGTTGTTCCTGAACAAATGACATTCATGCTCTGCAGTGCATATAATTGTGTTTTCATAACTTTTGTTTAATAAGTTGTTAGATTTTTTAGTAATATTGTTAGTCTTAGAAGTAAAATTTTTAGATTGTTTCGAGAATGAGTCAAATAATGTGCATTTATTGACTAGAACCTGCCTGTTTATTTACAATCCACTTTTCCATACACAAGAAAGTTGTTTTTGTGACCATATATTTACACTAACAGACCCTGTGGCATTGCCTGCGCCGTCAATCTGTTCGATTAAATGTGAAATTTACCTATTCGATTTGGATTAAAAAAAAAAAAAAAAAAAAAGACTTCAATTTATATAAATTTACACTTTTAATGGATAAGGCACCTGAATTTAAAATTCCCCGTTGTGTTGTATAGATATGTTCCCAAAAATTAAAATCACTTCAAATAAAAGTAATAATCTAAAATTTTCTTTCCTATCTGTACAGAATATAAAATAAATAAAAAGTATACAAAGAAAAATATATAAATTTGTTTTGAATTATTTTCTTCTATATTATTAAATAGAAGGAAATATTAGATGCATCTACATCAGAAATATCTTTCTCTGGAAAATCCAATAGGAACTTCCATTTCCACTTTTTTTTTAATCCCTTCAAATTTTTCAGAATATTCATGATTGTGTGAAAGAATGATGCCCTGAAATATTTTCTTTGATCTTTTCCCAGAAAATTCTACTTTAACATATTTTCCAAATTTTCCAAATTGATTAGTATTAATGCTGTCCAAATTTTCTTCTTGAGAAATACTTGGTTTTTTGTTTATTTTACAGTTGATGTTTCTGTGATTTTAGCATCTCTGTTGATTTTTTCGTCATACAATCAAATGAAAAATAAGTTGGTTGTTAAAATTACTCCTGTTTTATGTTGCGTATGGGCTCTTTTTCTGTGTGCAGTTTTTGAAATTTCTTTAGAAGACAATGTTTGATTGGGTGATAAAGTGTTTATAATAGAAGATTTTATGTACTTAAAAGGAGAATATATAAATAGCATCCTGATCCATATCTATTGAAGTCGCACTAGAATTAATTTGTCAAATTGGTGATTGATGATCTATATTCGTCCACTCTTGCATTTTAAGTTGATACTAAACTGCACAGTTTCACTCAGACAGTTTCAGAAGAATGTTGTGTCCTGCCTGCCCTTTGTATGAAAATTTGGAACTTTTCTTAAATAAGCTGGAATGAAACAACTTTTTTAATTACACTTACAAACTGAATGTTTTGATTCAGCTTTAATATGTATTGTCTTTTTTTTTTTTTCTCTTAACATTAAATTATTTTATATCTGTGTATGAAATAGCTCCAGAATAATATATAGCTTAATTTTAAACTAATATATTAAAAGAATACATATGGAGTTATTTAAAACACAAAAAATGTAATTAATTACTCTATGTTTGCTAAGCCTAACATGATTCAATACCTGACCTATTTTACCCCATATGTGTTTTTTTACTCCAATGTAGCCAAAATGTACATATTCATTGTGCTATAAATTCAATTATGTTTAAAATATTTATTCTTACTATAACAATTTTTTTTTTCTATAATTTATCAATTAAGAACACTGTTTTTCTTTTTTAGCCTTTGCCAGTTCTTGATCCAGAATTTAAAGAGGTAAGAGTTGTACTATTTATTCAAAATAAATTTTATTCTCAAGAGCTTATCAGATGCTTCCAATAAACTCTTTGTGGGACTGATGTATGACATATTGAAATGTACATACATAATAGTATTTGTATAATGACTAATATAAAGTCAAAATTATGCTTATTTTTTTTTTTAGTTCCCCATCATACTATAGGTATGGGAAACTTAGGTAATCGTGAAAAATTTCGACCTCAGTTTTTAATACATTTTCAGGTATGAGGAATCCGAAAATGACAAAAGTTGCATGGTGTCTGTCTGTAGGGTGTCTGTTAGTGTGTTAGTCCGTTATTTTGTTAGTCTGTTTTCATGATATCTCATGAACAAATGATCGCAGAGAGGTCAGATCAGTTTTAAAATATTACTTGTGATACTGGCAAGAACCCTAATTATTTGCAACATTCGAATTAAAAAACTTCGTAAGTTATTAGAAATTTACGATTTTCTTAACATGAGAGAATAGGACAAAAATTCACTTAAACGTGCATTAAATGGAAACTTTTTACTGTAAAAATGTCAGACCAGTTTTTAAATATCAGTTTTGATGCCGGAAGGAACATCAGTAACTATAAATATTCTACTTTGAAAATTTCGCAAGTTATTGGAAATTTACGAATTTCTTAACATGGCAGTATATGTCAAAATTTCACATAAACGTCAATTTTGAGAGATATTTTCATTGTAAAGATGTCAGACTACTTTTGAAATATTATTTAGGACACTGGCATGAATATTAATGACTATGAATTTTTCAATTTAAAAAATTCATAAGTTATTTGGAATGTACGATTTACTTAACATGTCAGAATAACGCAAAATTGAGTACAAACTTCCATTTTGAGGATCATAAATACATTAGACAACTTCAAAATTACATTTATGATATTGGTTTGAACATGATTGAATACAAATATTCTAATAGGAAAATTTCATAAATTTTTTGTATAAATCTGAATTTTGAGGATTATTGCGTTGGAAATAGTAGCATGAAAACTAAACAATGGAATTGACCCTGATAAAATAAATTAATAGATTAGAATAAGATAAATATATCGAAGTGAACGGTGGATAGCCTATTAGGCGGGGATTTCATTCTGTCACTGTATCAATCTTTGGTCAAATTCATTTCTTTTAACATAATTATAATATGTCTTGCACTAGAAATTTGTAAGAACATAAATATGATGGGGAACTGAGCAGAGTCCACATATGCCAACTAGTTTTTATTCCTTTTAAGAAAGAAAGAAATAAGTAATTAATTATATTTATTAAAATGGTAAATATTTGTTTAAATTTTCTCAATTTTAAAATAAATTATTTGAACCTTTATGTTTGAGGAATTGTTGTCGATTTTTAATGTACATAAATAATATTTTTAATTAAAAATATTATTTATGTACAAGAGTATGGTGGATTTTTTGTATGTGTTTTTTATACATAAAACTGAGGCATTTTACTCTAATTGCTACTAAAATGACATTATTTTCACTGATATATACCTACGAAAACTCGTTAGTGTTAAAATGAGTTCTGCTTTTCCATTAAAAAGTCAGTAATAAAAAATGTATGTGACTTGCACATTTGTGTTGCCTTTTCAAAATTTATGATGGGGATACACACACAATTGATCCTGGAGTTATTAGATGCAGTCATTGAATTGAAAGGATAAATGTTGCACAAATTCAGCTGGACAGATATGATCAATGAGAATCCAGTTATTATTATGCTACCAGATAATTTGTATCCCTCTGTGTAGAAAAAAAAAAAAAAAAAACTATATCAATCTTTATTGTCTCCGCATCGCTGGATATAAAATATTAATTCAGGCAGCGAAAATACTCTTATCAATACCATTTTGAAGATCATGATGAATTCATGAAAAAATGCAAAATGAGAAAAAGAAATTTAAGGATTTCAAATCGGTAAAAAATATATAAAAAACTAAAAGAATTGTTTGAGTATATATTTTATTGAACAAACCTATTATAGTTAAACTTATAAATATTAAATTGAAATATAAGCTTTTATAAAAAACCTACTTCGGTGGTGCCATGTCAAAGATGCCAGAACCCCTTAATATGTATTAGGGATGTGCCGGATCGTCAAAAACTGTGATTCGCGGTTATGGATATAAGTTTTTCTATATCTGCGAATACGGATCTTTTATTTCAAGATCTACGGATACGGATATGGATCTTTGAAAAATCTATAATAAATATGTTACAATACACCTGTAACAATTTTTGCTTCCGTTACCCGTTTACATAATGGAAACAACATATTCAGTTTCAATATCTATTTTCACCTGATTTGCAAGTTTTAAGGTCCAAAAAAGTGGGTTTTCTAAATTATTCATTGTGTATGTATGTATATATGTGTGTGTGTAGGGGGTGGGTGTGTATCTTCTGACAACGTCTGATGAATCTTCTAAATCTAAAGATAGAACGACGGAACTTTATATTTAAAACTTCATATTTTAACTTTTGGTGAAAATTAAGAAAAAAAACTGGAAATGGGAAAGAAAAACCGAAAAAGACAAATCTGCATCTCAAACAAAGCTGAAATCAGGAAAATTGATAGTCAGTGTTCGTGAACATAGTAAAATATAGCAAAGCATTTTCATAAATTACGTTCAACAGAAAAGAACGTTCAGCTTAATTTTAGGTAGCCGTATATATTGTGTATAACTATATGTGCATTGCAATGTGTTCTTAAATTTAGTTTTATATGAAAAACACCTAATACAAAATGGAATAAATTTTCAGCAATTTCCAAATATAGTCTCAATATATCCAAATATTTTAAGTAGCTCTCTAAACGAATGATGAATGATTTTCCTTCCACAATCTGTACGAAGCATGTATTTATGCATATAAAAAATATGTTTACTCCATTTTGTTTAGGGCAGCCTATAGATGTTACACTGCACTTACCAAAAATTTCCCCCATAGACGTAATATATTTTTATTCTCTTGGATGTCGCTGTACATGAACCATTTATTTAATCTTAACAAAAAGTTTAGTGTGGAATCACTCTATGATACAGATTTAGAATACAGAGTTTGGACTGCCTGCTACTATTTGTTCGTGAGATATGCTAATAACAGACACACACAAATCAACTGCTAAAAACTTGATTTTCGGATTCATGGAACCTCAAAAGGTGTAAATATAATAAAGACTCAATTTTGAAAATTTAATCCAAAAACAATATTTTCTCTGCCAGATATATGGGTGAGAGAAAGTAAAAAAATTGTTCCAAAAAATTTCATTTAAACACATTTTCAATAAACTAATAACATTTTATTAAATAAAACTCATATAATCTATGTGAATTTTACTGAAAACAAGATGAAATTATTTAGATATTTATAATTTTACATAACTATTCATTATTTATACATTTCCATTTTTATATATTTATTTTTTAAGTATTACGTTAAGAGAAAATTATACATTACATAAAATATATGTATTACTTTTTATAATTAATTTTATTTTCATAAAATTTACAGTCTCAGAGATAATACATGATTGATCTTATAAAAATGAATGTTTCTTTTTCTTATGATTCACAGTTAAACACCAGCTATCGAACTGTCGCTTTGAGTATAAACAGCTACCTGATATCGGTTTTGGTGCATTATTTATTTGTTAAAGAATAATATCATCTGCCTTACTGAATCCGACTCTCAGATGTTTTTATTTTATATTATTTTTTATTTAAATCACAGCAAGTATTTCTCTTATAAACGTATATACTAAGTGCAAATGGCAGGAAATTCAAAATTTCATCATGTAAAAGTGCAGACGGGAGTTCATTGCATACATAGGAAAAATGAAGGGATTAAAGAAAAATTATAAATTATGGGAAAAAAGTAAATTCCGAGAATGTAAAAGAGAGGCTATTCTGTATTTCTTTTAGTTATACATTAAAAATAGTTTAAAATGAGTTAGGGTAGGTGCTCCAGTGATTGGCATGCTCCAGTAATTGACATTATTCAGAAATAATTAATAAATAAGAAAAATAAAAAAATCATATATTTTACATATAAGAATTTTAACATTTTATGTCAAACACTGGAGCGTAGGGTACTAATAACTGGTAAAATGAATAACTAGCAGTAACAAACACTGGAACATAGGGTGCCAATTACTGATAAAATGAAAAACTGGCAGTGTCAATTACTGGAACATTGAGTGGGTGTCAAATAAAAATTCATAAAAAAAAATTGTTATCAAATTTATATATTTTAACATAAATGTGGTTCTGAATGTCTTTCATACCATATGTACTAACTTAAGATTTCTAAAAATATTTTCTGATGACTAGAACATAAAAAACATCAGAGATTGCTCTAAAAGTGTCAATCACTGGTGCGCTTATCCTACAACAGTTTTTCTTCCTGATTTTCTGGAAATTTCTACAAAAGATCCGTATTAGATCCATAAAAAAAAAAAAAAAAAAAAAAACGGATTTGGATACAGATATTTTTATCTCGCTGATCTGGATCCAAATCTTTTTTTTTTCTCACAGATATCCGCGGATACGAATACAGAGTTCCGGCACATGTCTAATATGTATACAGTTTTTTTTAAATAAAAAATCCGATACCTTAAAACTGCTCTTGACTTAAGTAAACTTTGCTTGGCAATTGTAAGTGTGCTTCTATGAACAACAGTTTAAGTGTTAATTACCATAAGATCTGTTTTAATTCACCGTCCTTCCTTTCTTAAGTTTCTTAAATTATTTTTTCATAAATTTCGTTTCAGTTATTTTTTCTGTTAAGATTTTGTTGAATTAGATTATTGTTTTGTTTGATTTGCAGGCTGTTAATTAATAAATTTGGTTTCTTTAAATATGTGCATTTCATACCCTGATGAATTTTTTTCACCTTACTGAGCTTCTCCTACATAAAATATTTTTTTCATTCTTATTGGTCTTTGTGGTTTCAGTGATCTTGTATCTGTTGCTTGGCTTTTCTATGCTTAATAAATCATTATATATATACCCAGTGGCAGAAAGTTTTGTAGCTGCCTGCAACAGGCTTTTAAAATTTCATGATCTGTCCATGAAATTTGCGTGTAATCAGGGGGTGAAAATGGCTTACACTCAAAAAGCTGATAGCGGCAATCTGGGGGGTGGGGGGGAAGCTTAACAACAGTGGTGACCTCGTGCAACAATACACAAATGCAATTTCACTACAGAACAATATAGTACAAACAATTATAAAATAATAAGTTGAACTCATTCAATTAAATATTTTATAGCAATGTTTGTCACAACACAATATAAATAATTATAAATAATAAAAGTATTAGTTTTAGTTTTGATACAGAAATTTTTATAAGTGAATTTTGAAGTGAAGGAGAAGTTTTGGGGTAGTTTTAAATGAAATTAGCACTTTTCTATGTTCCCGTAGAATCTCAGTAACAGGTAACTGGAGAAAAGAATACACGCATAACGCTGCCTATCAAGGGAGATCTAGACTCCCTAGATCGCCATTGTTAAGCACTGTTTTGTGTGTTCCTACCAGCAAACCTATAGGGGGGCTCTAGAGTTCCTACCAAACAGCGTCTAAGATGTCATACATCGGTAGTGCATTGCTGCGGGAGAAAAATGTCCATAAATTGCAGACTATTTTTTATGACTGCAGACAAAGATTGTCCAAGAGTTCCAGGCAATTTTTTTCATTAGTACAGACAAAGGGTGTCCGAAAGTTTCAGTCTAATTTTTTTTATTAGTGCAGACAAAAACTGTCTGCAAGCTGTTTTTCTGTGTCCGCGACTATGTCGCCGGGTCGCGGTGTTTTTGCTGCTGGGTATATATATATTTAAAGCATTTAAAATATCAACTACTGTTGAATTATTTTTTTCTTTAATATTTAATTAAGTCTTATTGTATTTGATATTTTTCCTATTGCTAAAAATGTTCAAATTCTGTGAGATCAGTTGGTGATCACACACTGGTACAGAAAACACTTATCCTCTGAAATTACTTCCAAAATTATGCAGAAATTTATTGTTTTATAAAGTTACTTATTGTATGTAATAAGTGTTTATGAAAATTTATAGAATTTTTAATGCAAGAATACAGCTAATGGTTTATTCTTTTACTCCATATTGAAATATATATATATTATATAATAATGAGTTATTATACATGGTAAAAGCCAAGCAACAGATACAATATCACTGAAACTACATAGAGCAATAAGAATGAATTTTTTTCAAGTAGGAGAAGCTCAGAAAGGTGAAAAAAAAAATTTCGTCAGGGGAGACCTTTTTCACCCTTGAACACCAATGTACAATTTTGTTCAGTAGTGGCTGTAATAGCAAATCACTAGTGGGCCCCCTATCGTGCATGCAATTAATTGAAGTGAAATTTAAAATGGAATAGACTATTAAATGCAAATTAGAAAAGAATCTAACAAAAAAGAACCTTAATAAACAAAATATAATAGACAGTACTCACAGGATGATACATTTGGAGTCACATGGATTAAAAAAAGCATATTAATTCAGGGATTTATTTGTTTATGGAGTAAAACAAGCAAAATTCAAGGTTTAGTGGTTCATATCTGATAAAGAATAATGAAACTTTATAGCAATATGGATATTTATTATGTGTGCAAGAATATTATTACTAATTTTAAGACTAGTTGACAACTCAGATGAAGAAATTGAACATTTAAAGGAAAAAGAAATAATGCATATTAATACTAGGTAAATGCAACAGGTCTATATATACACATTATCGAATGTAACTCAATAAACACAAATGGTATGTGTATATTAAAGTCAGGCTAATTTGAACAAGTGATCATTATTCATTAAGGGAAAGCAGCCTTCCCTTATCTTTATACAGTCTATCAATAACTGAAGTCTGTCAATTTATTTAATAAGCATTAGAAAGTTTATTTTTTCAGCAGATTGTTTTTTCCATCTTTATTTAAATTTTTTCTTCACTAAGAAGATATTCGGAATTTTCCCAGTCAGCCTAAATTTCCCTTGAATCCTCATTTGGATGTTCAAATTTACTCTATACTCCTGGTCATCAGATACTACAAGACGCTTTCTTTTTATTTTATACAATTGAGCTTTGTCTTTTATCCCAATCTAGGAAGATTCTGTTTTAAAAGTTCAATACAGAAGAGATGCCAAAAATCGTTTTCAGCCTGATGGACCCGATATAAAAGAGTTGGCCAAAATGACATATACTACAAAACACAGGTGGTATCCAAAGTGAGTAAAAATGTTACTGTTATTTCAGTGGGCTCTTCCCACCTGACGTCAGAGGTCACATGATATTTGAAAAACAAACAGCAGACAAAGTCTTCTATATCTGTAGCGATAACTGAAATAACCTATTTTCTATTCTTATTTTTGATAAATCATATTTAATCTGTGTTATTTTTTTTATACATCATCATTTTTAATCCATTTTATATCATTATTTATCATCTTTTGTTTGCTGTATACATTTACAATCATCATTTAGTTTATATTTGTTATTCATATTCATGGAGAACATGTTAAATACTCTGATTTTTGGTACTTAAATCATTGACAGTGCAACATTGTACAGTGTAAAGCCACTTAGACCAGTAACTAAGTTAATTAACTTGTTTTAACACCTTTATGCAATTAAATATTTTAAAATTTCAAATTATAATCCATAAACATTCCACAAGAACAAGCTATTATTTATTGCTAGATCAGTTAATGTTACAGTTACACTACAACATACAAAAATCGATTCTTACAGGTAAAAATAAATAAACACATAAAGTGTTTTTTAAAAATTATTAAATTTACAAATACAATTATTCTACTGTTTACAGATGCACAATATTACTTTTATTTTATTTTATATTAAATATTAACACTTTTGTTCTTAAGAACAATATTTAATTGAATTCAATTCTCAGAATTCGATTTTACGTTATTCAAACTTCATGTGATTGAGCAGACGAGCCAGGGAAGAGCTCATTGATTTGTTATGGTAATTATAGGTAATAAAACACATAAAAAGCTCTCTATCATAAGTTTAAATAGTATGATTGCTTTTGAAGTCTCTAAAATATAGGATGATAAAAAATTTATAATTGGAAACATGTATGTAAAAATTCAAAATATTAAAATTTATTTGACTGAGGTCAGGTTAATAAAAACCTTCTAAATATATAAAGCCCAAAATTATAGCATCCAAAATGCACTTTTTTTTTTTTTTTTTTTTTTTGTAGGTTTCAATTCAAACACTGAATCTTTCTCAAGGCTGCACCTAAAGCTTCCTTTCTGACAGTTTATATAACTTTGCAGCATTATCTATTGTTCACTTTATAATCCTCTGTACATACTTTTAAAATCTTTAAACTATTTAGTTCATGTACTTAAAGAAGCCAAGTCATTCTTTACCTTTCTATCTAAAATTCCAATAAATTCCCTGATAATGGAGTGGAAAGTGCATATGGAATGATAATAATTCTACTCTGAGATGAGAAGATTTTAGAAAAAAAGGGGGAGGCATGTAATGACCTGTCTTCATTTAATCTTTTTGATATTTGTATTGAATTGTTAAAGGATTTTTAGAAACATGTATACAGGATTATAAAGTGATGAAATGTGAATAACAGAGGGTGCTGATGCAGTTTTTAAGAAGGTTCAAAGTTTAAACAGAAACCTGCAAAAACATTTTAGAAAATTATAGAGTGGAAGGCTGATTTTTTATACCAACTATGTGGAAAATACCAGAGCCGGGAATCGAACCCGGGCCTTCCGCTTTACGTGCAGATGCTCAAACCATCAAGCTACCCTGGCTAATTACCAGCTAAGCATTTCTCACATAACATTCGTTGGTAAAGTCACCAAGTCTAGTCTGCAAACACAGCTGTATCAAGTGACATTATTAATCATGGGACAACTCCAATAGACCATGAAATTTTCAATTTAATTTAGAAATTTATTCATTAAGCCTGAAAATTCATTTCAGAAAATTATGGAGTGGAAGGTTGATTTTTTATACCAACTATGTGAAAAATACCACAGCCGGGAATCGAACCTGGGCCTTCAGCTTTACATGTGAATGCTCAAACCATCGAGCTACAGAGGATGAAACATCTATTACATTAAGTTTAAAATATTTTAAAATCATCACGTCTCATATATAATTATATTAAACTTCAATCACATCAAAAACCGAGACACTATGCACTAAAAATGTATAATTTAAAACATTAAGATACACAAAACATAAATTTAAACGTTTTGAGCCTTTTACAGACTCCTCATCAGTAAAACATCAAAAAGTAATTCGTTGAGTAGAACAAGAGAACTCCTTTAACAGAGTACAGTGTATCCAGCGGGAACTGTGCATGCCTCATTAAGTGGGGAAAACTGATGTTTTGTATACCAGCCCTCGAGGAAAATTCTTGAATGATAATTTGAAGAGTTAGATATGATTATTTTGGTATTGGTAAAATCAGGTAGATGGTCGGTTTCTATGGCATGTTGCACTATTTTAGAATGCATATCACAATTTTTGAAATTTCTTTTATGTTCGAGAATTCGGGTATGAAGGGAATGGCCAGTTTCACCAATATAAACCGAGCTGCAAGATTTGCAAGGGATATTATAAATAGCACCTGTGCAGGAAAAGGGGGGGATAACAGGTTTAAAATTAGACAGGAAATTTCAAATTAGAAATTGGGGTTTATAGGATACAGATATATTAACAGTGCGTAAAACTTCGGCAATAGATTAAAAAAAAAAAATAATAATAATTCTGAATCTGTTGCCAAAGTTTTACGTACTGTTAATATATTTGTATCCTATAAACCCAAATTTCTAGTTTCCTGTCTAATTATAAACCTGTTATTCCCCCCCCCCCTTTTCCCGTACAGGTGTTATTTATAATATCCCTTGCAAATCCTGCAGTTCGGTTTATATTGGTGAAACTGGCCATTCCCTTCATACCCGAATTCTCAAACATAAAAGAAATTTCTAAATACGCAATGTACATTCTATACATTCTAAAATAGTGTAACATGCCATAGAAATCGACCATCTACCTGATTTTAGTAATACCAAAATAATCATATCTAACTGTTCAAATTATCATTCAAGAATTTTCTTCGAGGGCTGGTATACAAAACATCAGTTTTCCCCGCTTAATGAGGCATGTGTAGTTCCTGCTGGATACACTGTACTCTGTTAAAGGAGATCTCATTTTCTACTCAACAAATTACTTTTTGATGTTTTACTGATGAGGAGTGTGAAAAAGGCTCAAAACGTTTAAATTTATGTTTTGTGTATTTTAATGTTTTAAATTGTATATTTTTAGTGCATAGTGTCTCGGATTTTGATGTGATTAAAGTTTAATATTACATTAAGTATTTTACAATAATAGTCAAAAGAAGCAATCAGGGCTTAACTTGGCAAAAAAAAAATTACTTTAGCATTTTAGCGAAATAGGCCAGCTTTATTTTAGCTTTTTCGAAAGTTAATTCTTTGGATACCATTGATTTCTTTTACTTAGCTTTGTTATCCTCAGTTTTGTTTTCTATTCCTTTTGTTCATTCATGATTTTAACCAAGCATCCATATTTGTGACTTTAAAAGTATGAATCAGGGAAACTATGTTTTGATTTTAACAATAGAAAAAGAGGTACTCATATCATATGTGTAAAATGAAAAAGCAATTGAAAAATTAAGTAAAGTGTAGTGGTAGATAATCGTGAAATACTAGTGCTAAGAATGCTTTTATGAAGCAAATTCTGAATTCTGGCATACTTTTAAACATTTTTGCATTTAAATTCAATCATTAAAAATTAAAAATAAATAAAAATTACTACATAAATAATCATTCCCAAAAATTTCAGTCCTTTCGTAGTTTTTGCCTGCAAATATTACAAAAAAAAAAAAAAAAAAAATCCGAGTTATTATATAGAGATATTTTATACGGTTATCCAGTTTTAGCTTTTTAGCGAAATTCTGACCAACTTGTTTTAGCAAAATATGATACCTTTTAGCAAAATGCTAAAAAAACTAATGGCAGTTTAAACCCTGGAAGCAATATTTTGAACAATCAAATAATTAACTTTGATTAAATATTTCTTTATCTTTTGAATAAAGATTATCAGACGGTTCATGTAAATCTTTTTTATGATTTTTTTTTTTATTTTTTTTTTACAAATTTAAATTTGGATTTAGCTTTTTTATATACAGAGCTCCTTGCTAATATGGGTCCTATTGTATGTACCTATTCCTTGAGTGAAATTACAGAAATTTATAGAAATAAATCATAATTAGTAAATTTAGTATCTAACTTAATAATCTAAATATATTTACAGTTTTCGATCATATTATATATTACATACACAACATAGTGAAATCTTATGAATGGATATATTTTTCAGATTTTTTATGAAATATAAAATCTAATGCTTTTTTTTATTGAATATAGCAGAAACCAAAAAATAACTATAATACTGATATACAAATATATGATAAACATAAATATGTACATGTACCCATAAACATTACTGCCTATGCTATTTTGCCATGAGTAGTATTGCTGTCTTGTTATCGTTGTCACTAATTGTGAATGCTGACTGTATCACAAGAGCAGAATGCTAAAAGAAAAAAAAAAATTGCTTTTAAAATTTCCTTTTCGGTTGCTTTATTTTTTGAAAACAAAGCTATCTTTTTGTGAAATTGAAAATCCTTGGGAATCGGTCATCAGATAAAAGCCTGGAATTTTTTATATGGTTGGTTGCGAATTATGGGTATTTCCTGTATCACAAACAACCCTGACTATTTCCCAAGAAAAAGAAATTGCGCTTTAATTTCTGATTTTCAAAATAATTAATAGTACATTTTAGTGTGATTTCCCCCCACCCCTTGTTTTAACTATATTTTTAAAATCATAAAAATAAATAAATAAAATAAAAATCTAAAATGATTCTGGATTATGGCTTCTATGCTGCATATATATATAATTTTCTTCATGATGTTGTGTTTTATGTTATAAAAAGTAAAATATTAAGAAAATATTTTGTAAAGCTCTTCTGCTTTTGAAGTTTGAACGATCTAGAAAGATAGATGACTATATTTTACATTATCACTAATGTCACAATTAAATAATCACTAGTTATGTATGTATGCCCAAAGTTTCTGAAATCAGTATATTGTAATTACTTAAAAAACAATTGTATCTGAAAATTCATTTTTTTATTGTATGTTTTTTGTCTACTAATTACATTGGCTAATAAAATATGTGGGGCAATACTTTGTTATGAAAGATAATTAAATCAAACACTCGTGGGCAAAATTGAATTAAATTAATTAGTATTAATCTGAAATTATACAGATGAGTGATTATCTGATTATGGAATATATATGAGTAATTAGAATAAATTTAATAAAAACAAGAAAGAAAAATCATGCAGTACGCAATGATTAGTAACACTTTCCAAATGTACGTAATTGTTGTATCGAATAACTTTTATTATTCTTTGCCTACGTTATCACACAACAGACAGAAGGACTGAAAAATATACAGATAGACTAATTGATTTTAAAATTGCTCTTAGGCATTTTGGAAAGGGTTAAAAAGGCTTAACGCAAAAAAAAAAAAAAAAAAAATGCAGCCATTAGATTATAATTACAGCTTTTGATCTCTCTGAATATTTTAGTGTAACCCTGTAAATCAGAAAGTTAATCATATCATATTCTATACAAAAGATTATTTTAGAGTATTAACAATAAATGTTAATATTTTTATGATTTTTACAGTAGACAGACTTTTAAATATAATTTTCAAAAAATTCTGTCCTAAAACGTAATGCATTGGCATATTTTTTTTTTTTTTTTTTGTCCCTGTAAACAAACTAGTTGTACAGGACCTATTAATGTCATTCTAAATGGAGAAAATTCTATAGGGATAATATTTATAAAAACAACACTCATAGAACACGATGCTTTTGAATGCTTTTGGGTGTCCCTGTACACAAACCAGAAGCGATATTCACTCCATTTTCAATATAGAACATCCGATAGTGAACTTCAATAAAATATATCAGTTTCGAGAAATTCCATAGATAATTAATGGAGTTGGAGCGCGGGCTTACAGACAGACAGACAGATGGACAGATACACAAACTGAAATCATATTCACACTTTAAAATGTTATAAAGTGTTAAAAACATTCAATGTAAACGAAAGTAATATTTTAGCAATTTTTTATTAATACCTCTTAATATAACTGGATATTTTTGTGCCACCCTGTAAATCTAATGCTAATCATGCTACATTCTATGCAAAGAATTCTTTTGTGCATGTAAATAACATATTTCAATTTCTTAAAACTTCGTGGATAGTAAAATTATTAAAGTTTGATTTATAGAAATATCTCTCCTAGAACGCAATGCTTTGGAATACTTTTGAGTGTCTCTGTACATGAACCGATGGTGGTATTTCCTCCATTTGATAGAGGAAACATCCAATAGTGAACTTGAATAACATATTTTAATTTCATTAAGATATGTCTACAGTAAAGGTATGAAAATATAGTTTATAGAAATACCTCTCATAGAACACAATGCTTTGGAATACTTTCGGGTGTCCCTGTACACAAACCAGTAGAGGTATAGACTCCATTTTCAATAGGGAACGTCCGATAGTGAACTTGAATAACATATTTCAATATGATTAAGATATGTCTAGAGTAAAGGTATGAAAATATGATTTATAGAAATACCTCTCATAGAACACAATGCTTTGAAATACTTTCCGGTGTCCCTGTACACAAACCAGTAGAGGTATAAACTCCATTTTCTATAGGGAACGTCCGACAGTGAACTTGAATAACATATTTCAATTTCATTAAGATATATCTACAATAAAGATATGAAAATATGGTTTATAGAAATACCTCTCATAGAACACAATGCTTTGGAATACTTTCGGGTGTCCCTGTACACAAACCAGTAGAGGTATAGACTCCATTTTCAATAGGGACCGTCCGATAGTGAACTTGAGTAACATATATCAGTTTCAAGAAATTCCATAAATATTTACGGGAGTTAGAGCGCGGACAGACAGACAGACAAACCGAAGTCATAAACACTTTTCAACCTTGTTGGAAAGTGTTAAAAAGCTCTAACATAATTTTCACAATCATTTCTAAATATGAGTTTCCTCGTAACAGTTCTAATTTCGTTTCTCAACGAGAGTAGATGCCGCATCTTTAGCTTGCAAAGTCACATCCTCAACTGCCGCTTCACGGGAAAGAAATCTAAGCAAAAAATCCCTATGTAATAAAATTCCCACTACTTCTCTCTCAATAGGAATACTGGAAGAGCTTCATTGCACTGGCTGATTGTCAGATGATGGAAGAAAAGACCGCTTTCACAGATATTCCCTATGCCCTAATTATGGCTGAAATTTTAGTTAGAGATATCATTATTCTTGAGTTATATAAAAATGTTATATAAAATTTATAATTATTACCAAATTTAAAATATTCTTTTATTTTTTTTTCTTTTTAGCAATGAGAAGAAATATGAAGATCCAAATCCTCCCATAGACAGAGAAGGAATATAATTTCTTCATATTTTTGATATTTTGTAGAAACTATTGTACATAAATAATTATTCTAAATCATAGAAAGTGTTATAGTCTATTTGATGAATAAAAAAGTAATTTTTATTTTAAAATAAAATATTAAAACTTCTTAACATTAAAATAAAATGACTAAAAACGCCTACCCGAAGTTTCATGTGAGATCTTTCGTTGCGGCGACACAACAGAAGATCTCACATGTAACTTTGGGTGGGTCTTTTTACTCATTGTAATTTTTATTGTTTAACCAGATCACTTTTTATTATGCCAGAGATGCACATAAAAAGCAAAGTCATTGGCATAACCAAAGTTTGAATCTTGTTCTGTTTTTTCTGGCTGTTATGAAAATTAATTCATCCTTTCTTTCTAAAATATGTGTAGTGTATATTAAGTCAAAATTATAAATTCTTTGTTATCTAGCAATAAATAATTGTAGTTAAAAATAAAGACAGTCAGCCTTCATTAATTCATATTTTTCTTAATTCTATCTATATTTCAAGTTCTGAAAATTTCAGTAGCAAAATGATATCAATCTTTTCCATTAATTCAAACTTATTTTAACTTGACTTTGATTAATCTAAACTAATGATTATCTCCCACCCCCCTTTTTTCCCCCATATTTTTTTACACATTTCAGAACCTTTAAATAATTTTTTTCTTATTAGAAAAATTCTGAACTATTGATTCCATACAATTTGAAACTTACTTTCTGAGTACTTCTTCAATTTGGGAATTGCATCTACACCCCTTCCATCTTGTTTATTGTAAATCCGTTTTTCTTATGAAATATTTGTTATTTCATTTTCAACAGTTGTTTTGTACAGGTATGTCCAACCAAAACACTAGGTGGGCCACATTAGAAATCTTATTTTACGCAGACGGGCAGCATTGTAGAAATGTGTGAACCATATATAATATAGTAAATCTTTTTTCCAGTGGGCTCCTGAGGATTTAAAACAGAAAATATGTATGATAAATATATTTTTATTCATAAAATAACCTCAAAACAGTCAAAAATTTATGATTATATATTCATAAGTATAATAGTAAGAATCAGTTATTGATCTGATAATGTTTTATTAAAATCAATGAGCGCAATATTAGTTCCCCATCATACTATAGATATGGGGAACTTATGTAATCGTGAAAATTTTAGATCTTGGTTTTTTGACTTTTTTACACCCTTTTCAGGTGTGAGGAATCCGAAAATAACAAAATTTGTATGGTGTTCGTCTGTAGGGTGTCTGTTAGTTTGTTAGCCTGTGTACACGATATCTCATGAACAAATGATCGCAGAGAGGTCAGATCAGTTTTTAAATATTACTTTTGACTCTGGCAAGAACCCTATTCATTTGCAACATTTGAATTAAAAAACTTCATAAGTTATTATAAATTTACGATTTTCTTAACATGGGAGAATAGGGCAAAATTTCACTTAAACGTCCATTAAGTAGAAAAATTTTACTGTAAAGATGTCAGGACAGTTTTTGAATTCGGAATCAACATCATTAACTATAAGTTTGAAAGTTTCACAAGTTATTTGGAATTTACGAATTTCTTAACATGGCAGAATAGGGCAAAATTCCACATCAACGTCAATTTTGAGGGATATTTTCATCGTAAAGATGTCAAACCACTTTTGAAATATTATTTAGGACACTGGCATGAATATTATTGACTATAAATTTTCCAGTATAAAAGTTTCGCAAGTTATTTGGAATTTACAAATTTCTTAACATGGCAAAATAGGGCAACATTTCACATAAACATCAATTTTGAGGGATATTTTCATCGTAAAGATGTCAGACCACTTTTTAAATATTATTAGGATACTGACATGAATATCATAGACTATGAATTTTCAAATTTATGAAATTCGTAAGTGATTTGAAATTTACGATTTACTTAACATGGAATTTAACATGTTATTACATAAGGCAAAATTGAGCATAAACGTCCATTTTGAGGATCATAAATATATCAGACAACTTCAAAATAACATTTATGATATTGTTTGAACATTGACTATAAATATTCTAATAGGAAAATTTCGTAAGTTATTCGTAATTTAAAATTTTATAAACTTAGCGAAATTGAAAATTTTTCATATAAATAGAAATTTTGAGGATTATTGCATTGGAAATAGTAGCATGAAAACTAAACAACAGAATTTACCCTGATAAAATAAATTAATAGATTAGAATAAGATAAATATATCAAAGTGAACAGTGGATAGCCTATTAGGCAGGGATTTCATTTTGTCACTGTGTCAAGCTTTAGTCAAAGTCATTTCTCTTAACATGATTATAATATGTCTCGCACTAGAAATTTATGAGAACATAAATATGATGGGGAATTGAACAGAGTCCACATATGCCAACTAGTTTGTTTCTTTACCTACCTTAATCAGTCTTTTCATTAAAAATGTCAGAGGCAATTTATTAATTTTGGATGTTTTAACTGAAGATGTCAAATTAGAAATTTCCTGATTTCTGTCATGGGCCGTAGAACTTTACACAGCAGGCCACATCAGGCCGTGGGTTGGCCAGCCCTGGTTTTGTAGATATGTGTAGACTTCATAACCTTAGGATACCCTGTGTCATTCCGAGAAAAAAATATAGAGGTAATTTATGAAAATGAGACAAATGATAGCCCATTTAAAGAAATTGAATTTTCTGACTTTTCTGGAAGCTTCTAGTGCAATATTGTGTTTAGAATATGTACTGGGCATTTTAACTGATAAACTATCTGTTAAAAAATTCACATAAAATGTATCAAAGAGGACTAATCAGATTTTAACAATTTGGCTTTGGTGTCCCAAGTGCTATCAACGTCTACTGAACTTTCGTAATCTGTGGTGTACAGTGTAACTTTACAGAGTTATGGCAAACTTAAAAACATTATGGAATTTGCCTTTTTTCCTTTCGCATTTTAGTCATTACTTCTTCGCCCATAAGTTTTCTAAGGAATGAACTCGTCTCCAGCCATTCAGAAAAGAATGATTTGCACATTACTAAATAAACTTAAGTATCAATTACTATCAAAAATCATATCAGCACTTGAATGTTATAGAATAAAGGATGAGTATAATGAATGATGGATATGATGTGTGTACATTATATTACAAAAAATTATTTATTTATAAAAAAGAATTTAACCATTTATTTTTGAATTTAACTGTTTGTAGTATGCACATTTTGCAGCTTTTAATTCATCAGAAATAAAAGTTTTATTGTAACAATAGTCCATTGATATTTTTTCAGTGAAAATGCTTTTAGAGTTTTAATTCCTAACCTTGACCTAAATTCAGTTTGGTTTTTCTTAACCAATGAGAATATCCTCTGAATAGGTGCATTACTATGGAACACAATAAGAATTGATAACATGAGTTTTGGAAGTGTTGGATATTTCAAAACTCTATTGAAAATGATTTCGATAATTCATTTTTTTCCCTAATATGTAGCTTTAATGATTATTTAAGATACTTAACAACAACTATGAAATAGTTTTTTTTTTTTTTTTTTTTTTAACATAGTTTTTATTATGGTAAATTAAAGCAAATCCACACTTATTTTGACGTTTCATTGCTAGATAATTGCACTGCTTCAAATTTACTTCAATTATTATCACTTATTTAAAAATATTTTTATGCTCCAAAATCTATATTGGAGGTGATATATGTCAGGATTATGGTACTTATGTTGTATAACATGGGTTATTTTTTATGTTGTTCAAGACGATGATTCAAAGTTCTTTAATAATGCTACCAAAATACTACTGAACTAGTGCCACTGATACTACTGAGAGCTCTCTCAATGTTGGCAAATATGTAAGTGCATTGCTTACAAATACAAAAGACAATTGTACAACCAGGTGTTTTCATATTCATCTTTATGCAATACCATCAGACAAAGAACTTAACTGTGTCTTTATTGCATTCATAATATGTCTGCTTCGTTAATTTTTTGCAAACTACACATTTTCGTCAAAGAGCTTTTGCTTTTCTTTCTGATGGTTTTGGGCATAATGTCAAAAAATGTTGACATGAAATAACAGAAATTTAAGTGTAATTGAAAGAAGGGGGAAAAAAAGATTAAAAGTTTTTATTCAAAAGAAAATAGAACTTACTAATTTTTTTTTACTTAATTTCTCTTATCCTTATATATTTTAACTTAATTTTAATTTTCTTAACAAAAATATGGATTTATTACAAGAAGTTTCAAAATAAAGTCTACTTAACAAGCCTTTTTTTAATTAAATTGAATGTAAATATGCACATAAGACATAAAGATAAAATCATAGTTATTGTTAGTGATTACTTAGTTATGATAAAATAATAATAATAAATAAAAGTCAGACAGTGAAGGGAAAAAAAAAAAAAAATCAAACTTTTTAAAAATAAAACACGTGTAAGCATTATTCAAATTGCCTTCATTCAGTATATGTACAATGGGATAATTTTGATTGTCAGGCTTGTTCATGTGTTCACAATTAACAGGGAAAAAGCAAATTGAATAGGTCACATGATTGTATCATAATTAATTTTCCCAGACATTCTAAATATACAGTGAACTCTCGTTAAGACGGCCCTGTTTAAGATGGATTTCTCGTTATAATGTACAAAAACAGAATTCCCGGCTAAGGCCTATAGTAATTGCATGTAATAAACATCACTTTATACATACAATTCATTCATTAAGATGGACATTTTTCCCCCCCAAAGCTTACTTTTTTCAAAAAAAAAAGTCAGTTCCCACAATCTTTTCAATTTTTACTTTCTCTTACCCATAAGGTAGAGAAAGTATTGTTTTTGGCTCAAATTTTCGAATGCGAAATTTTGTTATATTTACACGTTTTGAGGTCCCCTGAATACGAAAATCATGTTTTTAGCAAATGGTCTGTGTGTGTGTGTGTGTGTCTGTCTGTTATCAGCATATCTCAAAAACAAATGATGGCAGAAAGTTCAAACTTGGTATTCTAAATGTGTATCATATGGGGATGCTACGGTAAGCTTTTCGTTAAGATCAAGCAAATGGTTCGTGTACTGGGACAAACAAGAGAATTCTAATACATTACGTCTATGGGGGAAATTGCAGGAAAATAGAGTTTAACTTCTATAGACTGCACTAAACCAAATGAAACAAATATATATTTTTTGAAATAGAGACAGTTACCTGGGAAATTTTTTTTTGTGTATGTAGGAGCCTCGCCTCCCCCCCTGGGGGGAAGTCCTCCCTCGAGGGGAGTAAATTTTCATGATGGGTATCTTTCAAAAGAGCTCGCTAATACCTTTAAAACGAATGGTTGAACCATCGATTTGCGATAATTTAAAACAAAGTTATCGATTTTTTTTACTTTTAACGAAAAAAAAAAAAACTTAGGAAAAAAAATTGTATTTTTTTTTTTTTTAAATATTGAGAATAAAATGGACTTTTTTTAGATATTTGGTGTTAAACTACTTCTCTAATATGGAAATCGTCTGCCTTATCATAAAAGATAATTTTTTTAAATAATAATTTTAATAAATTATTTTTTAAAAAGAGAAATATTTTTTAATAACCGAATTAAATTCTATATAAATGTAGGTGCATTAATGAAACGGGGGGTTGAGGGGGGCAGTAGCCCCCCTCACACAGAACTAATTATCATACAAAACTCTTCAGAAGCCTAATATGAATTGTTTAACATAGGTTTACATAACAGTACTCGTTATCTTACCTATTAATCTGCAACCTGTATTTACAGCATTAAATTTCAGGGTAAGAGAAAGTCGTGTGAGTGACACACCAGATTATTATTTTTTTTTTTTTAACATGAAAAGGTTTAATAATAAAAGGGTTAATTTCTTTCACTCTGTGCTATTACACTGTGGGAGGTAACTAGTATTGATTGACAGTGACAGCTGAGGTCAACAATTTGCACCTGTCTCCACTTCTATTGTGGAGACATAGCAAAGGATTTTGTTATCAAGTTGTACTATATGAAGAAAAGAAGTTATGAAAGTACGTATCAGTTTTCATGCTTTTATATTTTTAGTGAATAAAAGGGTTTGAGGAAACAAATTTTCATTCATGTTATACTGTGTATCTGTACATAATAGTGATTTTAGAGTTCATATAGAACTTCCGTTTATGAACTCCTGTTATAACGGACTCTCGTTAATATGGACAAAAACTGCTGGCCCTCGATTGTCTGTTTTAGTGAGAGTTCACTGTATATCCTAATTGCGTATGAGACATTTAGAATAGAAAAGAAAAGCTTAGCTCAAAATTTGAGAATAAATAAATTGTGCTTGTATTCCAGTTTAATTAACTAATAATCAGTATAATTAATCATAAAATTTAAAACACCTATGCGATGCATGTTTTAAATCAATGGTTATTCTTATACTGTTAAAGACACATAAACATTAAATGAAAATAAAAGTGTGGAGAATGTTTTAAGAAATGTTCCAAGCGATTGTATCGCAGACACAATACTTTGCAGTTGAGAATCAGACCATCAGAGGCATTTGCCTCATGCGGGAGGAAAAAATCAGTGCAGTGGAGTCCTATATGACACTCTAAATTTAACATACATTATTCAGATGTACAAAAATATGTTTTCTGTAGAGTATAATATGATTAGCACTAATCATTGCTTTAAGAACTCAACAAAATTATTCATTTACATTAGAGATACAAGTGGAAGTTATTTAATGCAAACTTTCAATGTTATGAATTATCTTTGCTAATTTTAAATAATATACTTGGGTACACACACACACACAAAAAAAAAAAAAAACTTTTTAAGGGTAAAGCTATAAAGATATTTTTTAAGATATCTCTTCTGTCATAATTAAAAGTAATATATATTTTGCGTAATCCTACAATGTCTTCTTTCTTTTAAAAATTTTAGCTATAAAAATAGTTTTTGTGAGATCTCTTTATCTGTAACTAGCAGGCTACGCCCGCTTCACTGCTCACTATTTTTAAATGAATCATTATAATTAATGAATTCTCAAAATTGCATTAATTTTTATCATGTGAAAAAAAAAAGAAAAAAAAAACTCTGATCGGGAAAAATGTCGCACCGGGTCCCCACTGCCTTTGGCACGAATGCATATATATGAGCGCACTAATAATTTTACAAATTCGAAAATATCCGCAATCGATTTGTAAGTATCAAAAACCTCTATGCACCAGTTTTGAACGATCTCTATTTTTATTTTTTACCCTTCCGCTCCCTCGCCCCTTTCACGCCCCTCCCAATAATTTTAAAAATTCAAAAATATCTGCAATCGATTTGTAGGTATCGAAAACCTCAATGTACCAAATTTGAATGATCTAACTCTATTTTTTTTGCCCCTCTGTCCCCCCCCCTCCCCGGCCCTTCTAATAACTTTACACTTTCAAAAATATCCCCATTCGATTTGCAGGCCTCTAAAACCTATCTGTACCAATTTTCAATGGCCTAACTGCATTTCTATTTGTTTTTGCCCATAGCCCCGCCTTGCGGCCCCTCCTAATAATTTTACAAATTCGAAAAAATCCGCGATCGATTTGTAAGTATTGAAAATCTCTATATACCAATTTTGAACGATCTAACTGTATTTTTATTTTTTTGCCTCTCCCCTCCCCCTTCTCGCCCCTCCTAATAACTTTACACTTTCGAAAATATCCCCATTTGACTTGCAGGCCTCTTAAACCTATCTGTACCAATTTTGAACGGCCTAACTGTATTTCTATTTGTTTTTGCCCATAGCCCCCCCTTACCGCCCGCCCCTCCTAATAATTTTACAAATTCAAAAATATCCGCAATCGATTTGTAAGTATCGAAAACCTCTATGTACCAATTTTGAACGATCTGACACTATTTTTATTTTTTTGCCTCCCCCCCCCCCTTCTTGCCCGTCCTAATAACTTTACACAATCGAAAATATCCCCATTCGACTTGCAGGCCTCTTAAACCTATCTGTACCAATTTTGAACGGCCTAACTGTATTTCTATTTGTTTTTGCCTCATATCTGTTTTTTTTGTTTGAGATATGAAGGATTTTGTGAAATTATGTTTTGCGCCCCCCTCCCCCCCCCCCCCTTGGGGGGCGAATTTTGTAAAATCGCTTGTGGCGTTGTCTTTCTCGGGTCGTAAACATTAACCGTGCCAAATTTGGTCCCGCTCGGTGAAACGGCCTAGGATTCTATAGCGGACACACACACACACTCTGCTCTTTTATATATATAAATTGAAAACAAAAGCAAACAAAAATATGTTATCACAGAAGTAAAATACATTAGAGGTATAACAGATAAGTTTATTTCAAAAGTGTTTTTAAAATCTATGCAAAATGCATGATATTTCTTTCTTTTAATTTTATTTTTCTATGAAATTTGCTGTTATACACAACTTTAATTAATTATAATTCTAATCAATTATAAATGTTAATGCATTTCTAATGTTTACTTGAAATCTGGCAAGTGATTACGGAAAATAATAAGATCAGCATTCTCAAATTTGCATATGATACTCAAACATATTCTATATGAATTTTGGGTATTAAAACAGGATTTGGAAGACTAAATTATATTTTTAATTATCTAAAAATCTATAAATGTATCTTCTGTTAATATATTTATTATCAGAAAGATATAAACTTCCTATTTATAACTTAGCATGACAATAAAAATTAGTAATTTAAATTTTACTAATTTATATTTGAACTGTATAAGTGGTACAAATGAGTGATGTTTGCATAGCTCTTAAGAGACTTTCATTGGCTATCTGTGATTATTTTTCATTGTTCTAAACAAAAATATACCCATCAATTAAAAAAAAAAAAAAAATCATATCTATTATGATAAATTAGGACTTTATAATTTCATAAAGCAATCTGGAACTTGTTAACCCTTTGGGTACAGATTTATTTGAAAATAAAATTTTTACTTTTGGAACGGATTCATATCACAAACAAGGTTCACTGAAGTACTGGAATAAATTTTTGGAATATCTTAAGCAATCAACATTTCTCTCTCTCTCATCTCCTTTACTAATGGTGGACAATGTTTTCACATTAAATCGCATGTTAAGAAGCAAATAGTAATAATAATAATAAGAATAATTCCTAACATTTCTCCCCTCAAATATTTCCTCTAAAAAATAAAATTAGGTTGAATACTTTTCACAATCTAATAATTTTTAAAAAATTCATAAGGATATTCTTACTTAGAAATAATTAGTCAAAATTTACAATGAATGTATATTTATATTATCATTATTTTCTGTATTTAGCAGAATTTTCATGTCTACGAATAAGAAAAGCTAATTAGTATCAAAATCAGAATGAATAGTTTAAAAATAATTTAAAATTAAGAACTATAGAAAGAAAGCTTTTAAAGGGATTGTAGACATTATAAATTATATTTGTAAATTACTATTTTAGAATTATAAAATTTTCATATTGATGCATTGAAATATAATATTATTAAATGTATTAAAATTTCTTGATAATTATTAAATTAAAAAAATTGAAATGCTTGCTGTTAACTAATTTGTATTTTTCTCCTTGATTTTACATAATTATAGATTAACAATATATTCTAAACATATTTGAGTATTACTTTATAAATTCATCGATAAGTTAATTTTTTTTTAAATATTTTTATGGTTGAATGCTAAAAATTTGAATTACATTTAGTAACTGAACAACAAAAAATAATTAAATAAACCTGCCAATGAATCTACAAAGTAATACCCAGATATGTGTAGATTATATTGTTAAAGCTTAATTATGTAAAACTGAGGAGGAAATTTTAAAATTAGTTAATAGCAAACATAGAATATATATATATATATATATATATATATATATATATTTTATACAAATTATTTTTGAGAAATTTTAATTTATTTAATATTGCTATATTTCAATACATATGTATGAAAATGAACTCTAAAGAAGTAATAATAACAACAATAATAATAATAATAAGATTGATAATCAGAATGTCCTCTATTTCTTTAAATTTCAAACGTATGCATTCCCATCAGGATGTGAAAAATCTCAAAATTTGTATATGATTTTTTGGGCATTTCAATCTAAAAAATAAATGCCCCAATAAAAATTTGTATGTGCAAGTTCTTTATTCAAATACATATTTACTAAAAAACGTATTCACGTATTTATCGAAAAAAAAAAAAAAGTTAACAACATTATACTATATTCAAATTATTTATTTCATTTTGTAAAAGTCAAAAACAAGGTACTATATTAATGCACTTTGCTTTTGGAAAAGAATTTTTGATTACATATTTACATGCCTACCCGGGCATGTCAGGGGAAAATTGTATATGGCCCAGTCTGAAAAACATTGCCCAGGCTAATTGAGCAATATAATTTTCAAGCTCTGATCTACATAAGTTTTACTAAATAAATTTTATAGTAACTTTTTACCACGTTTTTATTAACTCGCTTTCTTGATTGTTAGTTTGTCCAGTACAAATCTTGTAATTGATTTTTAACTCACTTCCCGACTAGCTAGACATTTGAAACTTTCAGAATAGCTTAGAACATGATGACAATACATTCTTTTAATACTTTTATTCAATTAATAAATGTTTGAAAAATTCTTATAATTGCTCTCTTTATTACGCATTTGATCATTTTCTTTGAAATTGATGGGATAATTCACCAAAAATTTTTTTTTAAAGTATTTATTAATACATAGAATTGTCAAGTTTACATGAATCAACAGAAAATTTGAAAATGAGGTATATAAAAAGTTTTTTTTTATCTTGTAATTATTAAAAATCATTAAAAATTTAAATAGTAAGCTATGAATTTGTAAAACAACATTTATCATTTTTAAAAATGATGAACTTTAATGTGTTATAATTTTTAAGCAGCTGCAGAAAATGATTTGTTTCCTTGGATTACATTTTCTTAAATGTTTTTGTTTGCAGTATTTTAAAAATAAACTCATATTAATACAAAATAAAAACATGATTAACATAGATTATTAAATAAAATATTGTGTTGAGTAATAAGGCATGAGCATTTTTTTACTTTTTAAATTTTCAGCAGAAAGAAAATGAACAGACAAGAGATGTTATACATTTTAAAAGAGAATTACTGCTGTACTAGATGAGGTGTTCAAATTTTGTATTATATTTTTTCAGATCATTATATAAAATGAAATGTCAAGTGGACTAAAATGAACACATTCAACATATTTTGCTTTGTGCATTTAGTCAAGGTGTTAAGGCTGCTGAAGCTGCTTATGAGATTTATCCTGTATATGGAAAAAGAACAATGTTTCAAAGTATTGCCCTTTGCAGTCTTTTGCACTTAAAAGATGGAAATTTCGACCTGACAAATTGACTACACTCTGGTCAATAAACAGAATTCAATAGAGAGCTATTGAATCAACTGCTATATGAAAATTCACATCAAACAATGAGAGAATTGGCAAATCAGATGTGTTATGCTAAAAAAAAACTGTAGAGAATCATAGTTCACAACAGTTTTTTTTTTTTTTAGCATAATACAAAGAATCATAGTCACCAAGAATCAAACTTCTAAACTTCACCCAATTAGTGAAGTTCAGAAGTTGTGTTCGTGGGTGCTCCAAAAACGATTGAATCTGCAACATAACAATGTCTGCATTTATATCGCCAATATGATCAGAGCTGCAATTCAAAACCTCAGGTGGGAAGTGCCATCTCATCTTCCTTTCTCATTCAATCTAGTCTTTAGAATTTCACCTATTTATATCACTTGCAAACAGTGGCGCCGACTATGTGGGGGCTCGAAGGCTCGAGCCCCCCCCCCCCCAAGAAATTTTTCTGTAGGGGCTCAGCCCCCCCAGAAATTTTGAATACTGATTCCCTATTAAACAAGAAATTCTTTCCTTTATTTCTCATTTAGTTTTTACCAAAATCATAGCTGTACAGTAAAGTTGTTGCAATTGAAAATGGACATAAATCAATTAAGGGAAAAAAAAAAAAGCGAGAAAGGCTGAAAGTCTCTGTATGGGGTGTGGGGGGGGGGAGTTCAGAGGAAGATGATTCCCTTTGCTGTGCTATGGGAATCTCAATCACTTATGGTTTGTGCATGAGGAGCAAAAGTTTTCAGAAACATCGATGCGAAGTAATATAACTGTTTTCACAAAAGTTACTGTCATATTGTTATTACATTTTTTATTTTATTAATTTTATATTTGCATTTTATTTATTTGGTTGCTTCTTTTTTCCCTTGGCATTTTTAAATAAAAATGAACTTTTTTGGATGTAAGTCATGAATTTATAAATAATAAAAGGTATACAATATTGCTCCCCTCCCCCTTTTTTTTTATGAAACTTTTTATTTTAGGAAAATAAAACTTGATAATCTGGTGTGTCACTCACACAACTACCCTGAAATTTAATAGTATAAATGCAGATTGGAGATTAAGGGTTAAGATAGCGAGGACTGTTATGCAAACCTATGTTAAAACAATTCAAATTAGGCTTCGGAACAGCATTATTTGACAAGTAATTCTGTGTGAGAGGGGCGGGCCCCTCACACAGAGGTTAAGGGGGGCTACCACCCTCTCAAACCCCCTGTTTCATTACTTTACCTACATTTTTGTAGAATTCAAATATGTTATTAAATTCAAAAGTTCATTTAAAATTATTCAGGCAACTTTCACAATAACATTCCTAAAAACATGATTTTTGGATTCAAGGGACCTCAAAACATGTAAATGTAACAAAAACTCAATTTAGAAAATTTGACCCAAAAACAATACTATATCTTATGGGTAAGAAAAAGGTAATAAATCGATTTAGTTCGAAAAATATGAATGTAGTGATATTAACTTCATTTGTCCTATTGCCTTAAATAAATAATTAATTAATTAAAGATCATTGCTGAAATTTTTGGAGTGTAAGGCTGATTTTTTATACCAACTATGTGAAAAATGCCAGAGTCGGGTATTGAACCCGGGCCTTCCGCTTTACGTGCGGATGCTCAAACCATTGAGCTACTCTGGCTGATTACCAGCTAGGCATTTCTCACATAACATTCGTTGCCAAAGTCACCGAGTCTGTACACACAGCTATGTCAAGTGACATTAACAGTCATGGCACAACTCCAATAGACCACGAAATTTTAATTTAATTTAGAAATTTATTCATCAACCCTGAAAGTTCATTTCAGAAAATTTTGGAGTGGAAGGTTGATTTTTTATACCAACTATGTGAAAAATACCAGAGCTGGTTATCGAACCCGGGCCTTCCGCTTTTAATTGAATATATTTAGAACATTTTTTTTTAAACAGCTGTTAAAAAATTAATTAATTAATTAAATTTTATAGCCTATTGGAGTTGTGCCATGTTCAAATTTGTCACTTGATATAGCTGCTCTAATGCAGACTCAGTGACCTTGCCAACATAAATTATGTGAGAAGTGCCGAGCAGGTTATCAGCCAGGGTAGCTCAGTGGTTAGAGCATCCGCACGTTAAGCGGAATGGCCCGGGTTCGATTCCCGGCTCTGGTATTTTTCGCATAGTTGGTAAAAAATCAGCCTTCAACTCCATTCTATTAAAATTTAATTAAAGATAGTTTATGAAATTTTAACATTTTAAGTAAAAATGAAAAGTAAGAACAAATATTGTTTTTAAAACTTAAAGAGAAGATATAGCATTATTTCGAGATTCTGCCTTTCCCCTCCAATTTTAACTTAACCATAATCACAATATTGGTTTCAAATTGAAGTGGCCAATGGCCGTATTATCCCAGTGACCTCCCTGCTACTCTTAATTTTGTTTTATAAATTCGATTTACATAATTTTATAAACTAAATGGCAAAGAATATGATGGTATTTTCAGGACCAGTTTTTGGAGCCCTTTGCTACTCAGGGCCCCTGGCTTGTGCCCCTGCGTTAATCAGGCCGTTGTTTGTATATGCATATGTTCTTTTCCTTGAGTGTGTGTACATTATTATACCATATTTGATTACCTTATATTAGAAATGTGATGCCCCCCCCCCTCAAAAATTAATCTTGGCTACGGCCTTGATTCGAGCCCCCCCAGAAATTTTTCAAAGTCGGCGCTGCTGCTTGCAAACATTTTATACAGGGTATTTTTCAATAATGATGTTGAATTCAGGGCTTGGTTGGATGAATTCTTTAAATCAAGACTGAGATATCGACAAATTGGTTTAACTATGTCAAAATGTTGCAAGCATAAATGAGGATCTTACTTATATATTTAACCCTTTCAGGGGCAGTGTCATGTATTGTATCCCATCGACCCTGAAAGTATATTATTAAAATTAGGTAATATTAAAATATTACCTAATTATTAGGTATTATTAAAATTAGGTGAGATATATTATATCCCACATAATTTTAATTCCCAATTGAGAGAAATCATTCTGAAAACGTTTTACAAAATTTTACCTTAATATTAATATATAGAGGAAAAACATAATTTACTTCTTTTAGACTTGTTTGTAAATTTCAGTGGCAGTTTATTTTAAATGAGCAAAGTTACCTGCCCCTCAAAGAGCTGATCAGTGGGGGGGGGGGGGGGGGGATCCTAATTATTTTAGATGGGTAACGTGAATATTATGTTTTAGGTGGATAAAACAGGAGTATGTAAAATCTAAATTTAATCAGATGATGTAATAGAACTAACTACTCATCAGAAAGTTCAGACTTCGATTTACAAAGCATACAATTTGTTATTAGTTCACAGAAAGAAAATCAAAACTTATGAAATAGCTGCAAGTCTCATCTCTATTTATTATCATTAGTTTAAATTATATTTAGATGAAGTGATAAAATGAATTTTGAAGTACCAATTATTCTTATATGTTTGTTAATTTTTATTTATAAATATGTATTATATAACTAAAAAAGCTACAGTAATAAAAACTTAGATTAAACAAAACAAAACAAAACAACAACAAAAAAAAGCCCCCCCCTCCCTGGTTTTTACATGTTTTGAAACATGAAGAATTTAAAAATCGCAAAATTGATGTGCTGTCCTTCCATAAATTAGTCAATTTGTTAGTACATTAATTAGCTAGCTTATCTGCATGTGTAAACATCATCTCAAGAAAAAATGATCATAAAGAGGGTTAACCAGTTTTTAAAATATCGCTTATGATACTGACAAAAACCCTATTGATTTGCAAAATTCTAATTTAAAAATTCCATAAGTTATTTGGTACTTCAGTACTCGGTATTATATTTCTCTTACGTTGGGAGAATAGGACAAAATTGTGCTTAAAACTTGCATTAAAAGAAATATTTATGTCATAACAATATTAAGCCAGTTTTAAAATATTTATGATGCTGGCATGAATATCATTAATTATAAACATTCTACTTTGAAAACTTCATATATTGTACAAAATTTATGATTTTCTTAACATGGCAGAATAAAAATTTCCCTATGGGAAATATTTTTATTGTAAAGATGTCTGATTACTTTTAAAATATCATTTATGATACATGCATGAACATCGTTAAATATAAACATTCTATGTTGAAAAATTTATAAGTTATTTGAAATTTCTAATTTTCTTAACATGGCAGAATAGGACAACATAAACTTGCTATGGGAATTATAATATTAGAAATAACATAGAATTACATGAAAACTAAAATATGAAACTAACCCTAATAAAATAAATCAGCAAATTAGGATAAAGTATCGAATAGCCTACTGGATGGGGCATTTCAATTTGCAACTGCATCAATTGACCAGCCAAATTTATTTCTCTTAACTTGAATACAGTATACTCTGGATTATCCATAGAATTAATGGCATAGGTTTTTTGAATAATGAAAATCGCAGATAAACCACAAAAACGGTGGAAATGACATCAAAGAATACTGTAGCTCAAAAAATGCAAATGTATTGTATATAAAACATAATACAAACAATGAAAATATTCACAATTAGTAAAAATATATGTATTTTATGTACTATAGGATGTAAAAACAATAAACAAAAAAGTGTACTTTCAATGAAGCGAAGGTACAATCTGTAAGCTAATTTATGCACTAAATGAAACAACTGCAGGCATGCCAACACTTTAATTTATTCCAGAGCATTGTAAATACCCGCCTATTTTATATACTACTTTATTTGTAGTGAAATTTTCTTCAACATGCCATGAGGATTAATTAAGAAGAAAAATACCCTTCAAGAAAAGTGGTGTGAAAAACAAAAGGTGGGTACTAATAATGCTCCGAAATAAATTAAAATGTTGGCATGTCTGGTAGCATACTGTACTGTATAAAAAGTAAAACAAATGAAACATAGTTCTTTATATTTATTTCTTTAAAAGAGCAATCATTTTTTTTGTTTCTTGTTGAAAAAGACAAGATCACGGGAGACCCTTTCTCTTGATGTCATCCTTTTCTTGGGCTTGCACATAATCTACTCATGGGTAATTGGGTGTTTACTTTATTAGTATACCCTGCAGTAGAAATTTATGAGAACAAATATATGATGAGGAACTGAGCAGAGTTTACCTGTGCCAACTAGTTTTGTATAGAAATAAACATTGAAAATAATAATAAATAAGAGGCAAAACTCTTCTGCTCTAAAAATCCAAAGACTCTGACTTGCCCCAAAAAAATTATCTTGGACAATTCTAATTCTAATGTTATGCAGAGAGAGACTTAATAAATCACAGTTTCTAAGCCTATAATGACATAATTTAGAAATGAATAACCAAATGCAACATTGTCACTCAATTGTAAATTTTACATAACTTACAGAGAAATATTTGTAAATACTTAGTAAATTAGTATTTTGTGGTCACCATAAAACTTTCTGCTATGTTTTCCTAAATCAGTCACTTAATTCAGACCAAAACATAGTTAGTTACCTAATTTTGTGCATTCATTGTAAGCAATTTTAAAAAACATTGTTATCACTTGTTCCAATGAAAAATGCACCAATCTTTATATATTCTATACAAACATTTTAAAGCAAAAGCTTAGATATAATAATTTTTTTTTTCAAAGTGAATGTAGAGGATTTTCATCTCAGAAAAGCATAACTCTAAATCTCAAAATAATGTCAATTTTGTGCTTGATTAATAACATCTTTGCAATAACATTTTCTTTTTAATTAAAAAAAAATAATAATAATTTTGTTTCAGATTATGACAGATACAAGGTTCAATTACTGTTTTTAAAAATATTGATCACTTAATTTGAAAAATATTCAGATTGAAAATTTACATTACTAAGGAGAGGGAAGTGATGCAATATACAAAAATTTTATCTTGGTTGACTATTACTATAACTATATAGTATATATTTACAGGATGATTGATTAAAAATATCATCATACATTTATATGAAATTTTCTTCTATGCTACCATATCAAAAATTATGGGAAAAAAATAATAATAAAATAATGCTACCTTTTGAGCTATATGCATCAAAAATTGATAAACACTAAATTAACTCTTAAAGATGCAATTGAAATTAAATTTCATAAAATTCTGTGCATTAGTTCTTGATAGAAAAAGTTCTTTAGGACTAATTTGAAATTTATTTATACTCTAGCTCTTGAAATTTGAGTTTTTTGGTGTGAATCTGTCAAAGGTTAAAGAATTGCTTTTATTGCTAGTAAACTTTTATTTTCTTCTATATTCATAAAAAGAAAATATTGAATTGATAAAAATTTTCGTTTCTGAATTTTGATGGTTTCAAGTGTTTTAAGAGTTCTTAAATAAATTTTGGTGTGTATGTGTGTGACAAAAAATCTATGGTAGCTGTATGTCTAACACTCCCCCCCCCCCCCAACACACACATTTTTTAACATGGTAGCATGGGGTAAAATTTCATATAAATGTTCAAAATGAGGATTGTTTTTAACTAATTATTATGAAGTTAAAAATTTTTATTTCTTATAATAATAGTCAACCAAGATAAAAAAAAAAAAAAAAATTGTATACATAGGATTATCACTTCTGTCCTCTTCTCCCTTGGGGTGTAAAATTTTCAATATGAGTGTTTTTTAAAAGTATATCATTAATGCCTTTAAAATGAGTGGTTGAACCTTACATATCTCTGTTATAATTTGTAATAAAATTACTATCATATATATATATATGTGTAAATAAATCTGAAAACAATGCATTTTTTAAGATGTTGTCTGTAAGGTACAAAATTGACATTCTTTTGACACACACACACACTTTTCTGAGATAAAAATAATATATTTTCACCAAGAAAACTAACTGTGGTATATCACATCTGGCAATTTGCTTCAAAACTTTTGGCCAATAAGTGAGAATATGAGTTCAAATATGTGATAGGAAATTGAACACAGTTGACCAGGGTTGTTGATTTTTGTTTTTTTTTTACTTAAATTGAATTTTTTTTATTTAAATCAAGATTTATTTGATTTTTTTTTTTTTAATTATGTATTCATACATTATTGTACAACATTTGTATTTTATTGTGTATGTGTGTGTGTATATATATATATGCACAATATCCACACTATCAATCATTTTATTTAAATTATAAAAATATAAATAGTAGAAAATTCCTATAGAAAAAAATCCATGTAGGTATTTATTACCAATATTTTTATTCAACATAGTATTTTCATAATAAGACTAATTTTATCGCAATCATAAATGTGGTAGTATGAGCCACTCAACTTGTAACTTTGACTTTGTAGCTACAATAATGTATTGAAATAAAGTAGGATAATTTAATAGGAAAAATCACATAAAGAAAAGGATAATTTAATAGGAAAAATGACATGAAACTGAAGCAATGTTTAAATACAGTTTTATGAAAGAGAAATTTTCACCCATAGTTTCTAATCAAAATAAAAAGAATATGGAATTAAAGGGAAAAGAAAAAAAAAAGAAGATTATATCCTAAAAAATTCTTACTTAGGTTTAACAAATATCATTTGAATCAAGAAAATATTTTCACATTTTACTCATTAATAAAATTCACCTTTCCATTACCATCTTAATACTTTCACTTATTCTTTTATCTTTTATTTAGAGGGTACAATTCATTAAACAAGCAGTGACAGCAGCCTCGACTGTATTTAACTGATTATATGTAGTTAAATTAAAAGGTTATGATGTTTTTAATATTTTTTGGAGCCTTCAGGGCTTTTTAAACACTACAATGTAAAATATGCTATTATTTTTAAAATATTATATGAGCCAATGTCAAATGGCATAAACTCATATGACAGTTAAATAAACAAGTAAATATTTTTTAAGTAAAATTTACAAAAGAAATAATTAAAAATCTCAAAAACACAGGGGTTGCCACAAATAAAAGCGCGCCACATTTGGCGAAAAATCGCTTCGCTTGGCGGTGAAAAACAAACTTGGCGACTTGGTGGATGATTCAGCATCTGTGCCAAAAAATCGATTGACCCTGCAGTCGACCCATGAGTTATACTAATTAGATGACTATGTTTTAGTCTAAATTACTTGAATTTGCATAGGGAAATATAGAAGAAAGTTTTATGATGACCGTAGTACATTAGTTTTATTATATTTTCAAGTACTGATTAAATATTGCCATATTAAATTAGAAAATTTATAATACTTTGCTTTTTTTGGGATTTTCAGTTATTTGCTACATAGAAAGTTTTTTTTCTTCCACATAATATAAATTTCAATAAAAGATTAACTATATGTCATCACTTTTGGTGATTATAAATTTTGTTAGTGGTGGTTACAGAATGGTTAGTACTATGATTTTCAGTTCTTAGGTGTCAGATTCGAATCCTAGTTCAGACATATTACAGGGTTGGAAAACCTCCGGGTTTTATCAGGGTTTTTTCAGAATATTTTTAGGTTTTATCACAGTTTTCAGGAATATTTTCTTTCTTCCCTTTTTTTTAAAAAAAAAAAAAAAACATTAAGTATATTGTTCATAATAAAATAATTAAAAAAATTAAATTATTATTTATTCATTAAAATCAAAATTTTAAAATTTCTAAAATCTTTTTATGATTAAGTTATAAAGAAATTTTAAAAATTAAATAATTGTACTTTAAATATATCAAAAAAATTTTTATCTCCCCTTTACAACAAAAAATTGAATTTTAATAATTATTTCATTTTGCTTTATTAAAGTTTTCGTATTGAATAGATTTTCATAAAATATTTTTAATTATTGTCCCTTTACATTTTACATAACAGTGCTGCACTGTTAAAGGTTTCAGATATTTTTTTTTTTATTTGATTTTTATTTATTTATATTTTATATTTCTCGAGTCCTACAGTTTTCTTTATATTGACAAACAACTTTGTTTTTTTCTTGCTTTTATTTTTTTTAATATAATTTTTTATTCTGTTTTAATAAGATAATTATGAATGTTTTCATGGGGACTTTTTTAGGATTTTTTTTCTATACAGCAGTTTCAGCAGCTCCAATATTTCTGAAAATTCTTTGTTCATATTCTAATAATGTATATAATATTTGTTTTATATTCGTAGCATGATACATAGTAGAGGTAAATTTATATACAGGGTAAAATGTTTTACTAAAAATAATTAAGATTTTCTGAAATAATATTCACTCAAAAAAAAGTGTAAAAATGCACAATTTATGCTTTTTTTTTTTTTAAATTTGTGTATGGTTGATTGTTCAGTATCCATAAAATTAGATTTTCAATAATATCTTTCTCTGCATATATATATATATATATATTTTTTTTTTTTTAATAACACAATTTATAAAGTTACTTTTATCTATTTTCATTGTTATAGCTATTCATTCTAAACTTTGATTTTTAAGTATGATTGGACGTATATATACATACACATTATAATTACACAAGTTATTATTGCACAATATAAATATTATTGATATATTTCGAGAAAGAAAATATTTTTAATATCTATTTTCTACAGACTGATACTCTTCTTCGATTTCCTCTTCATCAGATAAATTATTTTCTTCATCTTTCTTTTCTCTAGAGCTTGCTTGAATGTTTTGTTTCAAATCTAATGCTTTAGAAATTGCTTTTAAATTTTCAATTTTTATATAATAACGTATATTAATACCAGGTAAAGTGTTTTGCATTTGTTCTATTATTGAATATGCTACTTTATAGTTTTCATGAGAACAGAAATGCTCTACTAGAAATCCATAAATATCACCCCTTCGAACTGCTATGTCAACGTTATCTAAATGAAGTAAGTCTCTACATTGCTGTATAGCTTCATCTGGGTTAGTTTCATAAAGCTGGCGAATATCTACAAAACTTTTCACTATTTCTATTTTGTTCTTCAAAATATCAATTTTTTCTGAAACATTACTATTAGAGACTTTTGTTAAACACTTATAAGCTTCTGTGAGAGCTTCTAATGCTTTTTCATAATTTTGATATTCATCAATTTCATCCTGAGCACATGCCTGATAAAAACTGGCTAATAAATCTAAAGCTTTACCTTTTGTATAAAAAGTTACTATATGTTTAATTATATCTCTACTATTTCTCCAATCTAAAGATTGTAAATAATTTGCAGCCATCACATAAATTTCTCTTTGTCGAGAAACATTTGCAAAAAATATTATTCTTTCTGTATCACCAGATTTCAAAAGTGCTTTCATAGCTTTTATTTTATCACCTGCTTGAGTGAATTTTTTTGCTGCTAAATGATAATTTTCTTGAATCATACAAGATTCGGCAATTTTTTCTAGGATATGTGTTCGTATCTTTTTGTCAATTTCATTTTTATCAAGAGTAAACTTCTCTGCCAGTTCTTCTGTTATCTTCACATTATTTTCAACACATAAATTTAATGCTTCTTCATATTTTTTAGCCATTATATATAGATTTACAGCTGTATCAAATTTACCTCTTTGAATAAAAAATTCAGCACACTTTTGTAGTAACTGTGGATCTGCATCAGGTGGTAATTCAGCAGCGATTGATTGAAGCATATCATATTCTCCTTCTTGAAAAGCTAATTCAATAGCATACTCAAGATTTCCTGCTTTATGATACAGAGATATTGCATTGCTCATGTTGCCTTGTTGTTGAAAATACTGTGCCACATCAATCTTTTCTTCAGGCCCAGCCATCATTGCTAAATTCATTAATTGTTCTTCCATATTATTTTCCTTGCAAATTCGTATGGCATTTGTAAATGCTCTTGCTTGTGTAAAAAAGTGAATTGCTTCTTTGATATTATCTTGATTTTCAAATTGACGCCCAAGATGAAAACAAGCTGCTCGATTCCCTGTTTCATTGGCAATTTCAGCAGCCTTTTCTAAATTATTGCAGTAACAATAAAGTCTTACCAATGACAGATAATCTTCTGCTGTCTTATAATATTGCAAAGCAGTTTCCATTTCATCAATGCTTTCTAAATATTGTGCCCACCATCTGTGTATTTCAGGATCTTTGCTTTTTTGGACATATGCTTCTAATGCTCTCTGATTTTCAAATAACATGCGAGGAACTTCAAAATGGTGTGTCCCTGATTTTTCATAAAATTTAATTGCTGCATTTACTTCACCTTCTTTTTCTAGATAATTAGCATAATTATAAAATGTATCTCTTAGATGAATTCTATCTTTCTTTTCTGCAGTTTCCATAGCCTTTTGCCATTCACCTCGAGACTGATAAAGTTTATTGACCCAATCAAAACGGCCACAACTTTTGAAAAGGGATTCAGCTTCATCATACATATCTAAATAAATAGCTAAAATTCCAATTTTTGTTTCTAATTCAGGCTCATTTTCAGCATTTTTCAAAGCTCTAGCAGCTGCTGTATTTCCCATTTTTCCTACACATATTTTTGCCACATCTAGTCTTTTGGTTTTTACACACATGCGAGCCATGTTTAACCATACAGATTCAGATTTTATGGCTTTAATAGCAAGAAATGCTTCATCAAAGCAACCTATAGCAAAATAATAGCTAAAATTTAGCAAGGCCTCTTTTGTTGTTTTGTCACAATCTTCAAGGCCAATAAAGTTTTGCATGGTTTTTCTTTGAATTAAAGATTTATGTCCCTTCACATCATTGCTTCTAACTGAAATTGTATCACTATTATCCAACTTTGTTTTCCGTAACAAAAAATAAAAAGGTATTTTCACCCCTAATAAACTGCTTTGATCATCTTCTAAGAAAAAATAATCTTGAATTATTAATACTTTATCTGGTGTAATATATAAAGATACTATAACAGACTCATACTTTTTTTCATTTTCAGATAAACTTATGCTTTTTTGTTGTTTATTTAACATTTTTCTAAAATTTGTATTACCAATACTCCTTTTAAGAGGAAGTGGCAATAATTTTGCTTCACAAACTACCATTCTTGGATCATCTTTAATCCAAAGATGGTGAACTGGATATCGGCCATTAATTATTTGAGCAAAATTTCCATCATCAGAAACAGAATCATCTTGTTCAATATTTTGTCCAGTAGCAAAATCAAATCTACATATCGCATTCTTTTCTGTATCCCACACATATAAACAAGAATCATGAATAAAGCCTGTTTTTGTTTTCATTTTTGCTGTAAAACTAATTTTATTCCCTTTGTGATTACATTTGATACTTGCTATAAATTTGCCTTTTATGATTTCCTTTGCATAATTTGAGGTTAGTATTAACTTTGCTTCTCGTCCACTGATGTCCCATATTTTTACAACCCCTAAAGTTGAAGCAGCTACAAAAAAATTACCTGAAGCATCCATTACAAGGGGTTCTCCTTCATCTTTTACAAATGTGAAATATGCTTTAAGAGTACCTTGAAAAGTTTTGACATCTATTTTGCCTTCATTTACAGAATAAATACTTTGATCATGCAAGGTTATACTTTCCGAGCCAGGAGAAAATGTTCCTAAGTGCATTGTCTTTTTATCATCAAAATTAATTTCATAAAAAATAAGTTTATCATTGCAATATAAAGCAACTACATTTTTTGAAAGGTACACTGCTTTAATTTCTTGCTCAGTTAAAAGGTGAACAGCAGAATCACGTGATACAAGTTCTAAAACTACCTGCCTAGCAGACATTTGAATAGCTGATATACCATCATCAAATGCAAAGGACATTTTCTGTTTGGATATAATAAAAGCATCAGTTGTTGTAATAAGCCCAATTATTTCTGCTGTCTCACTCCATTCAAAACTTCTAATGTTTCCAACCACTTTAAGTAATTCTTCAACTTCCCAAATAGTTTCATCATCATCTTCTTTATAAGTTAAGTACCATGAAAAGAGGCAACCCTGGTTTGTACCAGCTGTTAAAATATTTTTGCTTGATAAAAAAGAAATAGATGTAATTTGGTGAGATGAATTAGATAAAGATAAAGTATTACTGCGACCATGTTCTACATTCCATAAATGAATTGAGCTTTCACCTGTGGTTATTGCTAACAGTCCTTCTCCAGCCCAAGTCATTGCTACATCTGTAGTTCTTCCGCTTAATTTGATTTTTTCTGCTTCTTGAACAGATCCATCACTATCTATTGTAAATTGTGCAAGTATTAAAGATTTTGAAATAACAATTAATAAATCCTTTAAATTATAATGAACTAAAAATCGAATTGATGTTTCCATCTGTAAAATCCCTTCGCAATACCCATTTTTTTTCACATGATATACTATACCTGATTGACATCCCACAAATAATTCAAAATCCTCATCATCCTTTGAAAAAAAATGTAATTTATTTTCATACGCACCATCATCTTGCCAACTTGAAAACATATTCAGTGCTTTTTCATCCCCATCTACAGCTGCCCTAGCTAAGCGGCTAATTTCATTATCATTATCTAGTTCATTTTTATTTCTGAAGACTATATTTACTATAGAGTATTTCACTGAGCGTGTAATTAGAACTTCAAAACTTCCTCCTGCATCAAACTTCCATACATTAATGATACCATCAATATCACCTGTTGCAAATAGTTTACCATTTTCATTAAAGACCAGACTACATAACACATTGTTATGATGTTTTGAAAATGTGTAAACTTCTCTTCCACCTAATTCACTCCACATAGACAAGTCACCACTCTCCCATCCAATTAAAAGGCATTTCTTGGTTGGATGCCAATGTATTACAGTAACTTGTACACCTAGGCGTGTAGCTATTTTGTTTCTTATTGGCGAACAATCATCTTTAAAAAGAGACACATTTCCTCCAGTATTATCATCATATGTAGCTAAAGCAAGAACTGGAATACACTTGTGCCAGGTTATCAGAGTTTTTTGTGGTCCTAAAGAAGGATCTTCAATTTTTTTGTCGATGTATACTGCCATCAATAATGATATACGAGATTCAAAGTTAAATAAAATATTTTAGAAATCATCTTCCTAGATAAGATTTGACAGTATTTGGAGAAATGCTTTTATTTTGCACGAAATTCTTAATATTTTTAAATCAGCATCCTGATATCCCATACTTTGAGAAATTCTTTTTTTGAAGAGAAAATTATTTTGAAGAAAATGTTGGAAATACATTCCTAAAAAATAAAGATCGTATTGTTTTACTCGTCATCTCGTAGCTACCACCAATACAAATTGCAAGGTTACCTAGCAACGTGATAACACAAACCAACATAAACAAACAATACAGAGAGTCAAAGTTTTAGTGATTTACTTTATGAAAATTCAAAATATTTGCTAGAAATTAACATTTTATATTATTTTCTGATTGCCTAGAATTGAAAACTTCTCGTTCCGATAAATTACTGACTGACGATTCATTTTTAATAATTGGCAATGATACTTTTCAAAGTAAATCAACGAACAGTCTTCAAATTTAAAACTATTCAGCCAACCAACCAGTTATCACAACAATGAAAAAATGAAAATAAATATGCGTGCTAAGGTGTTGTTACTGTAATTGCTATTATTATTGTATTAATCATGCAAAATATACATGATCGGACGCCTTTTTATTTTAAAATACTTTTTGTTCTGTTTTGTTTAGGTGAGTTTTGTCATTTCTTTTATACATGTTTGAATTTATACACCTTAAAAAATAATTAAATTCATGAATTAAGATTTCATTTTGTTTAGTAATAATTTGTGTTGTCTGATCAAATTTACATGTAGTTAATTGTGAATTAAATACCTGATAATTTACTGTATGTTTATTATAAGTATGAAATAGTTGACTTGTAGAGAAGAAACTAATCAAATCATATATGGCTATATTCTATTCCCCCTTCCCCCCCGTTAATATGCATAGTTTCGACATTTGAAATTGAACAACAATGACCAAGGCAAGGGTCCATTTAAAACCTTTTTACAGGTTCTACTTTTTTTTTTTTGAAAAGGGGCGGAATCTTGATGGGAAAAAAAAATAATAATTTTGTGAAACTGATTAATTACTTTGCAGTAAATTCTTTATAAGTTATAAAATCTTGTTCATGTTTCACTACTGATTGGCAAAATATCTGTTCAATTGTTTTCTTATTCAAATTTTTTCAAGTCGCTGTATAAAATTGTTGAATTTCTCTGAAGATTTTATTTAAAGCCTGCTAATTTTCATGGAGTGTCCATTTTAAATTCCTTGATTTTTAAGAAAATCTGGTTTTTTCAAGATAGACCTCTAATGTAGGAAATAATAAGTCTGAGATTTTAAAGACAAACTTAATGGAAACAATTCATCCTTCAGGATGCATTACATTTCAAATATTAAGATGTTTTTGTGTATTTCATGTATTTTACATGCTATAGTACATCAGCAGCATCCCTGAGTATGCCAATGTGTTGCTGAATCTTAGTAAACACTTAAATTTGCTTATAATGAAACATAATAGACAAAGAAGTAGTGTTAATATAGATTTATTTATTTTATTTCCATAGTATGTTGTTTAGTTTTCATCAAAAATTTCTAATTTTTCGAACATCTGTTATTATTTTTCTTTCTTTCTTTCTTTCTTTTTTTTTTTTTTACCAGTGTAATCTTTTTATAAATATTTCATTTATGTATTTCAAAATTATGACAATTTGGTAATATCTGAATCCAGCCCCAAACAGAAAAAGGCTATAAAATCAACGCGTAATGAATGCACGAGCTGCCTCAGCCTTGGCGCTAGAGCCTGATGGGAACCGAAAATTTCGTTTATAGTTCAAATAAATAAATAAAAATATATAAAATAGTTTTTTTAAAAACATTGCATGAAAATTTTACATCTGGATCTGAAATGAAAAGGTTTATATGGGTAAGACTTTATTGAAATATGCATTTACAGTAAAATAGTGGAAAAAATTAAGGGCTTTATTCATAGAGTGGTAAACACTGTAGAAAAATGATGGGTAAGATACCCAAATGCTCATTGGACCCTAGGCCAGTGTCGGCTGGTGAATGCCGTATTGGGTGGGCTGCAAGCTACTGACTAAAAACAGTTTATTAGCATGGAAAGCTTTTTCTTCTGATTGGCTATTGAAGTGTCGATGTATTACGTTGATTCTCAAAATAAAAGAGTCAGCCAATAAGACGAATAAAAATTCCATTCAATGTACTTTTTCTAAACGCTTCGATGCAGCAACCCCAAAACATCATTCACGAGCCGCCACTGTCCTAGGCCCACTTTTGGCTTGATCAGGCTATGTATAAAATCAACATTTTTTGCATTAAAATTTGTAGTACTGCTTGCAAGACAAATAAGTAAAGTTGATGAAATCTAGAAGCAAATAAAAGAATGAAGATACTAGGGATGTTTGTGTTCAGGAGTTACCCCTGATTTCAGGGTCTTTAATCAATCCATCTGTATTTTCATATTTCTTAAAAATTTATCTTTTGTTGTAATCAGTTGTTGATTTGTCATTTAGGTGACATATGAACAAATAGTAGAGAGATTGAGTGCTTGTGGTCTAGGTAATTTGAGTATCATTTGATATTCCAGGGTCTTTTTATTTGAAGCTTTAATTTTCAGAGTTTTTACCTTTAAGTCACAATCACCCCTGATACTTTTGTATCAACCGCTTGCCATGAGTTTAGGATGCCAAAGATCGCTGTACAGTTAACTCAGGTTGTGATAGAATAAACATAGATTTCTAAACATTGAGCGGTGGTTCTAAAAAATACCATTCAAATTAAATAATTAGTCACTTCCCTTTCATTCATAATTGCAATTTAGATATTGACTGCTAAGCTGCGAAGTAACTCATAGTTTAACTATGACTTATCTTGTAGCTTGGTAGTCAATGTGTTAAACTCTTGCATGAAGTTAATATAAAAGTACCAACATGATATATAGTAAACAAAAATTTGTTAAAAACTTATAGTAACAAAATGTCGTAAATTTAGGAAAATATAAGAAAACATTTTATGTGAATAAATTTGAAAAATCACTTATTTGATTCTTTATTTTTATTCTTAATATTAGGGGAATGTATTTTACTTAGGATAGGTAACTTTTTTTTCGTATTTCATTGATTAACTTTTCCCAGATATAAAATCTAACATTAATGACAAAACACAACTACATATTTTTTTCTATATGGCATTTATTTATTTATTTACAATTTAAACAGTTGGAAAAAAAAAAAATAATAATAATAAATAAAACTGTTACCCATTTAAACTGCATTTGAAAACTGTACTTGGGAACTTTATAATGAGGACAAAAATTATATTTAAAAAAAAAAAAAAAAAAAAAAAAACATAAAATTAAAAAATTATCTTTTGTGCTTACAAATTAGGATGCACTAAATAAATGTAAAATGTATATAAAATAAAAATGCTTATTATTGTACATTATATGATGTAAAGTCATCTTGGATAAAAATAGCTTCATATCAATACCTGATCATAAGATATCAGAAGAATTTTCAGCTTCATGAAGAACATTTGATTGTTATTTAAAAAGATTGACTCTGTATTCCTCTTTGTCAAAGTTTCAATTATTTCAAGTACCAGGCATAAGTTTTTCTCATTTTTGGAAAAGTCTGCTTTTTGATCATGGTTTTTTGGTATCATTTTTGATCAGTGCAATAACTTTAGGAAATTGGGAGGGGGAGTACAGACGCTTGGTATCCGTCAAATTGACACACACACACAACAACGACAGGATGCACTATGACATTCTTTGTTCATCATTAGATTTTATCTTGTTAGGTGTTTTTTTAAAGGAGCCTTTTAAATCAAAGAGTTCTTATGGAAAAGCTATGTCAAAAACTAAACAATTTCTTCCTAAGAGCCCAACAAAAAGAAATTTAATTATGGAAAACTTATGTCAGCAATAGTTTTCTGATGTAATGTCTCAGAAAAAAATGAAATCTGGTTTCATTGTGACACCTATTAATGTATACAACCTAGTAAAAGAATTTTATGTATATAATGCATTTTCATATCAAAATGTAGGGTCTAGAGATATTGAAATCATCGTTAAATCAAATGAGAAAAGTAAAATACAAAAACACTATCTTTATTTTTATTTCACTTTAGGAGAAACTTATAAACAGTTTAAAGAGAAATATCCTGATGTTTGTATTGGGCGAAGTAAATTCTGCACTTTACTTTTTTAAACATTAATTTTAAAGCATTATTATTGGATTGTCCTAATCTTTATCATTGTCCTTTTAAGTTCATTTAAGAGCAATTTGTATTTTTTGTATGTGTTATTTGACAATAAAAAGTATTTGAAATAAGTGTAGTGTGAGTCACATGCTAAATGCTTGCTATAAATTAACTATACCTTTAATTAATATAGTAGTAATACAGAAATAAAGTACTATGTATTATTATAGTTAAAAACCTTATGTAAAGACATTTTTTTAAAAATCAATAGAGGAAAAAGTATGTATTAATGTATTTGATGCAAATTATCACTTATTTTTTATGTAATATGAGTCATGATAGAGTTTTACCCGTGTACAGACAATACTCAATTAATTTGATGGGTCCTACCAATTTAGATCGATTGTACATTTGATATCCACACAAGACCCAAAACAGAAAACATCAAACGAAAATCCTTCAATGTACCAGCATAGATTAATATTTTGCTCTGTTTTTAACCTTAGTAGCATTGCATATAAAAATTATTTAATAAATGGATTTACCTACCAAAAAATTTTACACATTTCTGTACAACAAAATAGACTGGAATTCTGCAATTCAAATTGACTAGTGACTAGAAAACTCTTTCAAGTTCTAATTCAGTTTGGTATGAAAGAATTACGGATTTTTTTTTTTTTTCTTCTACATTATACTTTATTCTCTGGCAAATTTCTAGCTGTTGAGTTGCAACAGAAAAAGCATAAAAAATTTGTTAAATTTCACTATTTGAATGTCATATAAAAGTCAGAGCCAAATTACATTAATCCTTGTTCATTAATGCCAAGGAATTGAAATATATCAAGCAGCTTTGATTCTTAAAAAAGTGATTTCATGTCTTTATATTATGTGTCTATTATTTTTATTTATTTCATGTAACTTCAATATTGCATAAGATTCAAAGTAATGCAAATTAAATTTCAGATTTATTTTTACATTCTGACTGCATTACTTTACATTTCATTAGCATTATGAAAAATTTACTCTGTATATATATTTTTGCATTAGTTTGAAGACAGTAAAAATAAAATGAAATTATCTTCATAATAATAATAATAATATCTTTAATTTCCTAGAGTGTCACACTTGAAACTAATATCATAGCTGCAATAATGTATTGAAATAAAAAATGTAAAATTTTATCTGTTTTCAAGTGAAAAAAAACAAAACAATTGTGGAATTAATGATGCTTTAAAAAGGAAAAAAAAGAAAAGAAAACTTTATCCACGGTTTAAAATGGTGCATCGAATAAGAAAAGATAATTTAAAAGAAAATAAATAAAATAATGTTTTTCCCAACTTGGTATAATATTTTGTCTTAACTCTTTAAGTTGCAACTCTTCATGATACAAATAAAAGATTAGAAAAGTGTCCAACAAGATTTGGAGTGTTATTAATATAATAATATGTAATAGAGCTTATTTGGAGATACTGCAGAAAAAGTTAGTGAGAGAATGTTTGAGTTGATTTGCTACTGCTGGATTATAGATAATTACTTCGTATAGTCAGTAATGTATCTAATATCTTTTCAATGCCCTGCAAAAAAACTATAAATCTTACATATATATATATTTTTTTTTTTTTCACGTATTGTACTTAAATCTTAAATGAATTCCAGCAACATAATATCAGATTAGTTCTGTCTGAAATAGTATTCCACAATTAAAAACATCATAGGCAGGCAGTAAGTAATGCATTCAAAATCTTTTGTGTGTCTTTATAAAAGAAGTATAAGTACTGCTTACATCGTTTTATAATGGATCATGTTGTTATGCATTTCAATCTTTTGTAAGGTTTAAAATAATATAACATCATCAAATTGACATTTTCCCCACTATAAGCTGTAATGTATAAGGAGGAGAAATATTTTACATGCCTCCGTGAACTAACTGTAAAAACTACTTATTTCATTTTTAATAAGGAACATTATGCACTGTGATTGATCCCCAATAATAAGCAGTGGCAAACCTACAACTTAACCTACAACTTACTAGGGGAAATAGTCTCACTGAGACTTTCTAATTGGAGTCTCTTATATGTTGAAACCCCCTTGAACTTTATTACCATAAAAATGCATTGAAGTAAGTTTTATGATTGATTTGGAAGCCCAAACCAATAAGAAGGGCAATGGCCATGCTTGCCTTGCCTTAATCAGGATTTGCATAAATGAGGTTTTTTTTTTTTTTTTTTTTTAATTTTGAAATTGTCTCTCTAAGGTCACTTTTTGAAGGAATCTCTTTAGGCAAGAATCTACCACTTAACGTGGAATTACAGTGGGTGTTTCAGGTTAAAATAATAGAACGATAAATTCACTAGGCACATGTACATAAAGATTGCTTCTTTGGAGGGTTTCTCCTTCCCTGAAAACTAGCAGCCTGCCCCTTCTCCCCCACCCTTGGTACGCTACTGATAATAAATAAGCATAAATTTCGTGTCATACTCATGGAAGTTATTATTCAGACAGGCAGATAGAGGAAAACCAAAATCATAAATATTTTTTAACTTTGTTATTGGAAAGTGTTAAAAACATAAATATACAAATATTCCTGTGTTTCTGCTTGAATTAATTAAGAAAAAAAAAATGTTGGGGAATCTTTAAAGTCAATTCTCAGCAAAATGTCATTTTCACAAAAAGAGGACGGAAAGGTGCGAAGGATTTAAATTTCTTTTAAAAAATATGACAAGGGTTGTTGATTTTTTAAATTTAAATTGGATTTTTTTTTTTTTTTTTTAATTTAAATCAAGATTTATTTGTTTTGTTTTTTTGTTTAAATCGAATTTTTTAAATTTAAATCAAGATTTATTTGATTTTAATGATTTTTTTAAACAATTCATACATTATTGTACAACATTTGTTTTTTATTATGTGTATTTACATATATGCACAATATCCACACTCAATCATTTTACTTAAATTATAAAACTATAAATATTTTATTCAACATAGTATCTTCATAATAAAAAATAATTTTATAGCAATCACAAATGCAGTAGCATGAGCCACTCAACTCGAGACTTGGTAGCTACAATAATGTAGTGAAATAAAGAAAATAAAATCTTACTCACGGTATGGAACACATAAAATAATTCTGGAAAAGGATAATGTAATAGGAAAACTTATAATATTCTGTGAATAAACTTTTAAGCCTCTGCAAGACTTATCATTCATTCATGGACAATTTACGAACCCCGAGTATGTAACAATTCAAGTGGAATTGTCTGCTGACTGATCATAACTAGAGGTATGGAACAAGAAAGGAAAAGACTTCTCTGGAAGGTTTGGCCACCCAGATAAATGATTTGAAAGCCAGACAAGAAAAGATAGAAATCGGACTGACTGAAGAAATGAAAGCAGTACAGGGGAAAAAAAAGAAAACTAGGCAAAAAGAGATGAAAGACAGTTAAGTGAAGAAATTAAATCCATTCAAGAAAAGTCGAAGCTGCTCAGGCAGAGATGATATCTGTAAAAGAGGTATTAGAGAATAAATTATCAGTTATGAAAAACGGAATGGATATAATGGAAGCTAAAGTTATGAAGATAGGAGAGAATTTTGAAGAGAAAGTCAAAGAAATGTCGACCTAGAGCTGAAAGGAAGATTTTTTCTGAAATAGAAAGTAAATTTAAGAAAATATAGTAGAAGAATTTGAGAGAAAGATAGAAGAGAAATTACCATTGATGCCTCATGAAGCTGAAAGAAAAGATGAAAGTGTAGAGAATCAAGAATCAATAAAGCTTTCTACCTATGATGGCAGATTATCTTGGCAAGTGCAGGGGTCTGTCTAGAGGAAAATCTGGGTCCGTTAAAGGACCCTTCACAAAATTGTTTATTCTAAAAAAGGACCCTTCACAAAATTGTTTATCCTAAAAAGGGACCCTTCACAAAACTGTTTATTCTAAAAAGAGACCCTTCACAAAATTCTTTCCCTAAAAACAGATCTTTTGATAAATTTGTTTCGTTTCGAAAACTGATCTTCCATAGAATGAACAGGCTGCCTGAATAATGACGTACTTTGCTGTATTTTTCTGAAAAGCTATATTCAGTTTCTAATTTGTAAAACCTTTCTATGCATATGTGTGAGTTTAGCTTTATAAAGGTGAACCGTCATTTTTAAAATGAAATCTTAATTCTAATTTTATTTCACAAAATTACATTATTCAATATTTCACAAAAAGAGGATCCTAGGCCCTACCTGAAAATTTCGGAAGAATTTAATTTTCACACTAAATTTAGATTCATAAAATTATGTGTAGATTTTTCAGAATTTCACAAAAATAGGACCCTGTCTGAAAAGTCTGGACAGACCCCTGACTGAAGTGTATAAGACACAATTTTCAATTGTAGCTGAAGCTAATAGATGGGACTCTACTGCGAAGACAGCTCATTTAGCAGCATCATTACTGGGTGACACAGCTGACATACTCTTTCGAAGGAACAGTGGTATGATTTTGAAGTTCTGATTCTTCAAAACGCGCTGGAGCTGCATTTTGAAGAAAGAAATAGTCTACAGGAATAGAATATAGTTTACAGGAACTGGCATTAAATATTCAGAGATTATCATACTTAACTTTCTTATACTGCCATGCTAAAACTTGTGATGATTTGGCCCTTCAGTATTTCATCAATGCCAAGCAAAATGCGGAGACTCCCCAATGTCAAATATGTTGAATAAGCTTTGGTGTATGCCCTAAAGATTGAGGCAGCCCAACAAGCCTCCTGTAAAGACCGTCAGAGCATCACAGCAATCTCTTTGAATGATTCTCAAGCTGACCTTAAAGAAATAATGAAAAATCTGGCAGACTTCACTTGGAGATTACACAGTCTTGAGAATAGAAAAAAAGTGATGAGTCTGAAGACTAACTGCTAGGGTTGTGGAAGAGATGGCCATATCAAAATAAGCTGCCCATTATGAGAAACTAAGAAAATACTCAGTCCTTCAAAATATGTCATTGAAAAAAAGCTCTGGGTTATTCCACATGAAAACACCCAAAATTAGAAAAAATTGTTGTTCCATAGTAATGGATTTAAAAAAAAAAAATTACCACTAAAACTTATGGTGATAAAACCAAAATATATCAATTTGTAAAACATTTCATCCATTATTGGCCAAGATATGGACATTTGAAAAACAGTCCTTTTTACAAAATGTCGGCCATTTTGGATTTGGCACTACTGTGAAAAATTACAGTAATTTGAGGAATAATGTTCCAAATTCAACAATTCTGATACTAAATAGAAGCTATTAATGTAAGAAATAAATCCAGTGTTTAAATAAAATGAAATATATGTTTTACTGTTTTTTACTCGAAAAATGAAAAAAATCATCTTCAGAATTTAGACAAATTTAATGGGCTGTAAAAAAAAAAAAAAAAAAATGGCCCATCATATATTTTTTTAAAACTTAGTAGAAACACTAATCAATATGTGTACTTTAAGTATAAAAAAATTAAAAAGGTAATGTTTCTAAAAACCTAAAAAAAAAAAAAAAAAAAAAATCCAGGCTATTGAGGCATAAAACTCCTCGTTTTATGCTCAATAGTGCTCACTAGTGAAAAGTTTTCTAAAAAAATAAAGTTTTTTATTTTTATATTTAATTATCTTAATTTTAAATACTACTCAAAAAATATATTTTCAAAAATGTCAAGACTAGCTCTTCTAACTGATGTAATTATTGAAAAATTTTTGAGAGTCAGACGCTTCCAAGTTCGTATTGGATCAGTTTTTTCAGATTTTTATTTTCAGGAAGAAGGTGTACCTCAAGGCAGTGTCTTGAGTGTTACACTCTTCTCTTTAAAAATTAATGACATCCTCAAAGAAATTCCACAAAGTGTCCATGGCAGTCTATATGTTGACGACCTGCAGATATCTTGCCAGGGAAATGACATGCGCTTCATTGAACGCCAATTACAACTTGCCATCAAGAATATCATTAAATGGACTAATAAAAATGGTTTTACCTTTTCTACTGACAAAACACAATGTGTGCATTTTTGTCGTAAACGAGGTCTACATCCTGATCCAGAGATTTTTATGAATGACAATCCTATTTCTGTTCTTGACTCTGCTCGTTTCTTGGGTGTATTTTTTGACAGAAAACTCAATTTTAAATCTCATATATCATATTTAAGGACAAAATGCGACAAAACATTAAATCTTTTAAAAGTACTATCAAACACTTCTTGGGGTGCAGATCGCATTTCTTTATTGAGAATCTATCATTCTGTTATCCGTTCAAAATTAGACTATGCCTGTAAAGTATATGGGTCTGCTCCTATTTCTTATCTTAAAAAACTAGACACAACCCATCACAGTGCACTTAGGATATGCTCAGGGGCTTTTCGCACCTTTCCTGTGCTTAGTTTATATGCTGACTGTGTGGAGCCTTCTCTCACTGACATCAAAGACTTTCATGTGAATTGTACTTTCGCATCCTCTCACATCCTAATCATCCACTTCATTTACTTTTAAATACCAACGATCATAATCTTTATGTGAATCGCCCATCTTGCATCCCACATTTCGCTCTTAGAATTAAGAACATTCTTGCTGGCACCTCTCACATTCATACCAAAGTTCGTCCTCGGTCTCTTTTAAATATGGCACCTTGGAATTTCCAGGCAATTTCCTGTCTTCATCCGTTTAATGGGTTTGACAAATCTAACACAGATGCTTCCATGTTTCAAGCACTTTTCTCATCTCATCGCTCTGAATATAAGGACTATGTCGATATTTTTACTGACGGTTCCAAGACAAGTAATAAAGTTGGCTGTGGTGTCGTCACTGGCAACACCATGTATAGCTATCAACTCCCAAGCTCTTTTTCCATCTTTTCTGCAGAGTTTTTTGCAGTTGAAGTAGCTCTAAATATTATTTCATCTCACTGCAGCAAAAAATTCATTATCTATATGGACTCAAAGAGTGTTCTTGACTCTCTTTCTTCTAGCTCATGCACTCTTTCTTTTATCTCTGTTTTAAAAACATATAACGACCTTCTGAAGAAGGGATTTCATATCTTATTTTGTTGGGTTCCAAGCCATGTTGGCATTAAAGGCAATGAAGCAGCAGACAAAGCCGCGAGGCAGGCTTCTATTCTTTTAAACTGTCCTATACCTTATGATGACATTAAGCACACACTAAAAAGCATTTTCAGAAACAAATGGCAAATGGAGTGGAATAATCAACAAAATAATAAATTACTTGAAATAAAACCTCAAATTGCAGTCTGGCCTACACTTAGTCCTAGAAAACATGATGTCATAATTACTCGTTTAAGAATTGGGCATTCAAGGATCACGCATAAGTACTTACTACTTGGACAACAGGAACCTGACTGTCCAAAATGTCATTTCTGTGTGCTTACCATTCGCCATCTGCTCACTGACTGTCCTTGTCTTCGTCATCTGTATAGACATTATTTTAATTCATCTTCACCCAATCTGACAAGTCTTTTAGGTGCAAATCCCCATCATCACTTGACAAATTTTTTAAAGGAGGCTGGTTTTTACTTCGACATCTGATTTTATTGTTTACAATGTTCATCCTATTTTACATCTGTTTTTTATTGTATACTGTTTTTATTATGTTTGATTTTATCTTGTATATAGTTTTACTTCTTTTTTCTGTGTTTTTTTAATGACTTTCTGGATGGGTAAAAACCCATCCAGAGGCTCCTTTTTCTTTTACCTATTTATTTGGTGCAGCATGTCTACTTTGGACCTTGCGCCAAAAAAAGCCATTCGACCAACCAACTAACTGATGTAATTTGTGAAATGGTTGCATCATCTGTTGTTCTAATCATAGCATGATGTAATATTGCATCATCCTAGATATTTAGCTCTGCTTTCATATCTTTAACTGTTGAGTTACTTTGAAAGAGGGGTGCTCAGAGATGCAGAAGAGATGGAATATGCTTTATATGCAATAAGCTTGGTGTATCATTAAATAATGATGCTATTTTTGTGCTCAATCTGTCTGCAACAGATTTGGAATTATTAAAAAGGAGATTATGTGATCTAATTACAGATGAGACAGTTTATGAAGTTGGAAGTATCTGCAAATCCCACAAGGATAAATATTTAAAATGGTACCATTTAAGGCAGAGAACTTATTGCGATCCATTTAATAAATATCCTAATAAAATCAGAGCGAACTTATTAAAAGCAATTTCCCTAAATTTGTCTATGACAAATCCAGTACTTATTCAGGGAAAAAACTGTGTATTTCTTGTTATTCTTCTTTACATTTACCTCTCAGTGAGGCAGAGTTACAGATTCCTACTGCTACTCCTGAAAAGGAAATTGACAGTGATGAAGATTACTGTGAATCTACACTAATGATTCATCAATTAAATAAAAGCTGTGAAGTTCTCGATTTATCACCAATAAAGGTCAGTAAATTTAGTTCTAAGAGAAAACTTGATTATATGCAAACTAAAGTTAAGAAAATAAGTAAGTGTGTTGCTACTAAAGCAGCCGCATTAGTAGGTGTTGATAACATCAGTAACCCATTAAAGACAAAAGACAGAACTTGTCCTGATTGTATGTCTATGATGCAAAAGTTATTAAATAAATTTACAAATTCTTCATTGAAAGAAAAGGTACAAATCTTGACATTAGTCCCAGATTCATGGACAATTCAGAAAACAAGAATTTATTTCAATACTACTGAGTATTTAGTTAAAAAGGCAAGAAAATTAAAAGCAACAGAAGGGGTATTATCAATGCCATGTGACAAGAAAGGTGTTAAATTGAGTTCTGAAACTGTAGAGAAGGTTATTGCATTTTATTATGATGATGATAATACTAATGTTTGTCCAGGAAAAAAAGATTGCATATCTGTTGCCAGTGAAAATGGAAGAATATTAAAACAAAAGAGATTGGTTTTGTATAATTTAAAAGAATTATACACTCATGGACAAAAAATTAGCGCACCGAGAAGGAGTCGTCAAAATGAAACGAAATTTTACATACGTAATGATTACTTTGATATAAATAAATGATTAGAAAATCAAAGAAAAAGGATAATTTATTTCAGAGAAAAAGGCAAAAGAACGGAGGATTTAATACCCTGTTGGACCCACTCTAGCTCGAATGTGCGATACGATCGGGCATTGAGGCATACAAGTTCTGTATGATGTCTTGAGACATTTCGTTCCATATTTGCTGTAACCTTGCCTCTAGTTCGTTCAAACTCGTGGGATGCCCAACTCGCCGTCCCAAATGATCCCAGATATGCTCGATTGGAGACAAATCTGGGGATCGGGCAGGCCAAGCAAGGGAAGTAACAGTGCGGAGACAGCCTTGCCGTGTGAGGCCGAGCATTGTCTTGTTGAAAAATGGCTCCTGGGAGCCGTTGCATGAGTGGCAACACAAGTGGTTGCAGGATGTTATGGACATACCGCAGGGCTGTCATGGTGCCATGGATCAATACTAGGGGTGACCGTGTATTGTAGGCAATGGCACCCCATACCATCACACCAGCTGTGGATGCAGTGTGCAACTGTAAAGAAAAGGCAGAATTGATGTATTCCCGCCGTTGCCTCTACACATGTACATGTTAGTCATCCCTGCCCAAATTGAATCTGGATTCGTTGCTAAGCACGACGTGGTTCCACTCGGTTGCTATCCAACCCCGTCAAGTGTGACACCACTTCAAACGGAGCAGAGGGGGTGGGTATTATTGGCGGCAGATGTAATGGATGCCACAATACCAAATGTCCTTCAGCCAGGTGCCTTCGTATGGTTCAAGAGGACACAGGGGCCCCTAGTGAAGGTGCTACCTCTGCTTGGATGGCGGCCGATGAAGCAGTTGGCTGTATGCGTGCATTTCTTACGATGTGGCGGTCTTCTCGACGACTGGTCTGTCGAGGGCGTCCTGAGCCTGGTCTTCGTGTACATAACATCTCTCGGCTCCACTGGTCCCAACACCTCCTCACAACACAATCAGAGCAGCCTAATTGATGAACTACTCACCTAGCTGATCACCCAGCTTCCATCATGCCGATGATTTTTCCCCTCTCAAACTGCAACAGCTGCTCATATTGTCTTCGAAAACAACGTAATGGCATGTCTACCTCAGCTGTTCCTTTGTACACGAGTCAGCACACTCAAATAAGCTTTGGTTACCTTTTTTATACTCCACAGAGAACGACAATATACGCCCTCTACCGGCTATACGTGATGCGCAATCATGCTGCATTTCTAATCATTTGCATATCTCCCCGACATGTATATTCATGCCAAGTTTCGTTACGATCCCGCAATTATTTCTTGGTGAGCAAATTTTTTTGTCCATGAGTGTATTTTGCATTCAAAGAACAACATAAAGATTTAAAAATTGGACTATCAAAATTCTGTTCATTATGCCCAAGAGAATGTGTGACTACTGGAAGTAAAGGTATTCATTCTGTGTGTGTTTGCATATATATCATCAAAATATTAAACTCATGCTTCATGCTCTTCATATTAGTGACTGTATATCACTGTTAAGAAAGCTAGTTTGTTCCACTGAATCCGAAAAGTGCATGGTACACAGATGTGATAACTGTCCATCTGTGGAAATTCTGAAAGATTAATTAATGCTTTCCAATGAATTAGAAATGATTAATGAAATTTCATACAATCAATGGCTGAAAACTGATGGTGCAGAACTGAAACAGTTATTACATCAGTAGATGAATTTGTTGAAATTTTAGTTGCAAAACTGTCTACATTATGCACCCATCACAAAAGCACAGAGTAAGTACTTTAGCAAAATGAAAGGTGAATTGAATGAAGGTACTGCTATTATTTTAGCAGATTTTTCTGAAAACTATACTTGTATCATGCAAGATGCTATCCAAAGTGTCTACTGGAAAAATGAGCAGGTGACAATTCATCCTTTTCTAGCATATGTAAAGGACAATACAAAGGATAAGCTGACATCTATTACTATGTGTGTAATCAGTGACCATTTGGTCCATGATATAACATTTTGGACTTCCCAAAAAGTAATTGTTCAAAATTAAATTAAAGAAGTGCCACAAATTAAATACATAAAGCATTTTAGTGATAAATCATCTGCACAATATAAAAATTTTAAAAACTTTATTAATCTCTATCATCATGAAAAAGATCGTGAAAGATGAATGGCATTTTTTTTGCACCTTGCCATGGAAAAAGAGCTTGTGATGGCATAGGTGGTACCATTAAACGTATGGCAACCAAAGCCAGCCTTCGCGACCATATAAAGACCAAATATTAAATGCATCTGATTTATGTAAATTTACGAAGGATTCTATTAAAGGAATCAAAACTTTTTTGTAGAAAAATCTGAAATTGAGATTGCTCATAGTCAATTAGCAGTGATGTATCAAATTGCAGATACAATTAAAGGAACAAGGTCAAATCACAGCTTTGTTCCTATAAACAAAACACAGTTACTGGTTTCCAGGGTATCAGATTCCTCCACAATGTTCATAGCTACTTTGGGAAGCAAGACCAAACCACTGACATCTCAGAATGAACAATATGTTGCTTGCAAATATGGAATCAACTGGTGGATTAGAAAAATTGTGGAGTGTTATGATGAATATAATGACTGTAAAATTATGTTTATGCATCCTTGTGGTCCAAGTACTTATATATGTGGCCTGAACGTATGGATGTGTGTTGGATTCCATATGAACATATAATGAAAATTGTGTCTGCTCCCTCAACTAACACAGGAAGAACATATAAAATAACAGCTGAGGAAAATAATTATATTGAACTATTATTCAAAAATTTCAAGGTGGATTAAATTCCGTTATTTTTTCTGAGTGTTAAAAATAATATGCATAAATTTCATTTTTTCTTTATTGAAATTAATTTTGCATTTTGTCTATTTTTACTTATATCTATATTGAATATATATATACTTGAAGAAATATTTACTATTTCTTTATTTGTTTTATATTTAAAATATCCAAATTATTGTTCCATATAAACTTATAAGAACAATTTGTTAATTCCTTAATAGTTTATTAAAGCTAGCTATAATCTAGGGTATTTTTTTCACTTCTCATGTAATAAAAATCTTAAAGTAATAATGTAATATTGTTGTAGTACTGAATTTATTACAATAGTTTTCACTTCAAGCAGAAAAAAACGAAAGAAAACACAAGAAATCATATGGCAAATTGCATCATTTAGAGCTAGTTCTAGTTGATTGCAATTTTTGAAATTATTGCTATAAATGTAATTTCTGTGTCAGTAAATAGTTTTTTAATATTTGAAACTAAGATTATGAAATATATTAGAATGGTACCTTATTTTTTAGAAAATATTTCCATTAACAAGGAGTTTTATACCTCAATATCCTGCGTGTAATTTTTTTAAAAATTATTATTTGTTAAAAAATAGTACCTTCCTAATTTTTTTATACTTAAAGGACACATATTGATTAGTGTTTATACCAAGTTTAAAAAAAAATATGATGAGCCATTTTTTTTACAGCCCATTTAATTTGGCTACTGAAGATGATTTTTTTTATTTTTCAAATAAAAAAATAGTAAAACAAATATTTTATTTTATTTAAACACTGGATATTTTGTGAAATGACAGTTTTTCAAATGTCCATATCTCGGCCAATAATGGTCAAAATGTTTTACAAATTGATATATGAAGGTTTCAGTACCGTAAGTGTCAATGGTAATTTTTTTGAAAAAATCGGTTACTATGGAGCAACACTCATTGGTTGTCTACAAATGGAATGATCTCTCTACATGTAAATCCAGATGCCTTGTCATGAAAGCCCTGCTGTGAAGATCACAAGAACTGCAATAGAGCTGAAGAGAAATACCAATTGATAAATCCAGTTGCTTGCCAAGCTACAGTTTCAATGCCATTAAGAGAAGGTCCATGGAGCGATAGCGATAAGGAAGTTAGATAAGCCCAGTTAGAAGATCCTGACATAAAGCCAATACTACAATTCATGGAGTGTCCAGCAACAGACCTACCTGGCAGGACATTTCCACATTGAGCCCCATCTCAAAATGTTACTCGGCACTCTGGGACTCCCTTCATATTAGAAATGGCATATTGTACAGAAAGTGGGAGTTTGATGATGGAAGGAATTTCAAGTGGCAGATCTTACTACCAAGATCGAAGATTCCACATTATAGATATCTTTCAGCAAATGCATAGTAGCTCTACCGGAGGCCATTTTAGAGTGATGAAGATTCTCCAGAAAGTTTGGATCACTCTCAAAATCTTGGGTCCTTTGCCACGGAACTCCTCAGGCAGTAAGTACATCCTCATTGTGATGGACTATTTTTATTTTACCAAGTGGCCTGAGGGGTATCGATATCCCATTCAGGCACAGTTGCAGAGGTTATAGTGCAGCAATGGGTGTCAAGATATGGCACACACCACCTACAGCTTCATACTTATCAAGGTACAAACTTCACCTCTGTGGTATTCAAGGAGTGTGTCTTTTACTTGGCATAGACAAAGCCCCTACATTCCAGTTGGACAGCATGGTTGAAAGGTTTAACTGCATCATCCTGAATAACCTCTCTCTTCTAGTATCAAGGAATCAGCAAGATTGGGATTTGAAGTTGCCTTTGTTTCTGCTGGCGTATTAAAGTGCTGTCCATGAAACTACTAATTATACTCCAGCACAGATGCTTTTTGGATGTGAACTTTGCCTTCCATGTGATCCCCTGTTTGGTATTCCATCAGATGTGGAGTACATCCGAGACCTCCAGGCCCAATTTGAAAACATACACAACTTTGCTTGGGAGCGAATTCACATGGCGGCAGAGAGAATGAAGATGAGATATGACTTAAAGTTGACACATCCCAAATTCAAGAAAGGAGACAAAGTTTGATTGTGCAACCCAGTTCAATGCAAAGGACTCTCTCCCAAGCTATAGTGTAACTGGCACAGTCCTAAAAAGACTGAATGATATTGTTTGGATTACTAAAGCACCTTCATCAAAACTGAAGATAGTATTATGATAGGCTAGCCTCATACCACAGTCAATAGTATTTCTAAATTTGTGTATGTGTAATATAAATATTTGTACTTATTTGTAAATTTTGTAAATAGTTTAATTACTTAATTTTGCAATCTGTATTGTTATTTTATTGTTGCATGCAATTTTATTTTTGTATTCTGAATTGTATAATTTGTTTAGTTTTTACCTCCTGGCAAAAAGGGTTGTACTACCTGGAATATGTAGTCCTTGGGAGTGGGGGCAATGTTACGAATTTGTAAATAATAGTCGTTATTTTTATGTAATTTTATTGAGGCTTAACCAAGTGATACATTATTAATTTTCTACTTTGTTTTAGCATTAAAATAATCCTTATTATTGATATATCAGTTATCTAAGCTTTATATTGAAAATTTCTCGAGATACTGGAAAATTCTGGAGTTATAGAAGACTATATAAAAGGATTCCATTCTGGCCATTCTCTGAGTTTCATGCCAAATCATTGCGATATAAATAAGCTCTGCTTGACCAGGCCTCTGCTATTAATTATAGCTTATATGTTGTGTGTATGCTTATGGTACAGTTTATACTGTGATTTTTATGCTATGAGTTATTATTTAAACTATGTTTTCTGGTGAAACTGAAGTTGATACTTGGCTATCAGACCTGTAATTTTCTGGAATATTCTGTGAATAAATTTTTAAGCCTCTGCAAGACCTGTAATTCATTCACGGACAATTCACGAACCCCGAGTACGCAACAATAGAATGGAACACCAGATAAATACCCTCAATTTAGTATATAATGAAGGCAACAGTAAATAAAAATATAGATAAATACCTATTTTCTTGTACATTACCTCTTGGGTGTTAATTGGAGCCACTTCCAAACATACTGTGTAAGGGAAGTATTGTAATCATGATAAAAATTGGACTCTGAGATTTCAATGTTTTATGTTTTGAGGTCCCCTGAGTTCATTTTTGCTATCTTTACGGTGATTTATGTATGTATATGTGTGAGTGAACACGATAGGGTCTAAACGCTTTGTTCGAGTCAGCGGAAAGTTGGTACACATGTTGTAGGCCACCGTAGCACGAACCCTATTGATTTTGGTTAGGGACGGACCGGATATCCGGAAAATATCCGGTATCCGGCTGATTTTTCAATATCCGAAATACCGTCGGATATCCGGATCAAAAACCACCGGATATCCGGCTTTTGAATATATGTTTTTTTTTTTTTTCTTTATTTCTTTCATTGAGATATGGTGGGAAATGCAAGAAACAACTTTTGCCTCTCCGTTTGGGGGGAAACTTAAAAAAATAGCTTTTTAAATCATGTTACTACTAAACAAATAATCTCATAAAATTCCGCATATTTATAATTATTTGTCTTATCTGTTTTGTGTAGTTTCAGTTGAAAATAAAATCACTAAATGAATAATGTTTTCTTTGATATTTTAAAAAAATTAAATGCTCTTACAATCTAAATACATGTACTTTATTTGTCAAAAAGTGGAAGACCGAGATTCAATTGGTAAATTTTTATTTTCAAATTGCATTAAGAGAATTATTTTTTAATAATCATTATGAAATGTAAAAAATTATTTGTAATAGAGAAAGTCAACTGGGAAAGTTATACTACTTCTCTAATATGGAAATCGTCTGCATTATAATGGAAGATAATTTTTTTAAATAATGATTTTAATAAATTATTTTACTGAGTGAATGTGCACAGGAAAATATAGAAGAAAGTCATGTGGTGTCCACAACATTCAATAGAAGAAAGTATTGGATTCGTAAAAATTTTCTACTTACGTTTTTCGACGGATTTACACGTTTTGAGAGGTTTAGAACACGATTTGACCATTTTTAGAAAATGTCTGTCTCTGTGTGTGTGAGACAAAAATTTTGTGGCAACTTTATCGCCAGAACTACTGCTCAAAATATTATATAAATTTATATGTAGATGCCCCTTGACATAAATTAGCGACTGTCAACTTTTGCTGTCAACTGCTCAACAGGTGGCGCTGCTACACTGTGATTTCTGCAATTTAAAGAAGGCTATATCTCAGGTTCTATTGCGTATTACCTAACAAAACTTGATATGTGAGAAGGCCATTATGAAACATGCTTCAATTTGAATTTTTTATGAGCTAACAGGTGGCGCTGCTATACAGTGATTTCCACAATTTATGGGAGGGCTATATCTCAGGAACTACTGCACAGATTTGCATAGATGCACCTTGACATAAATTAGTGCCAATCAACTTTTGATGTCAACCTCTACACAGGTGGCGCTGATACGCAGCGATTTCTGCAATTTGAGGGAGGATTATATCTCAGGTTCTATTTCGTATCATCAAGCAAAACTTGCAGGGTATTATGAGAAATTATTCTGATTCAATTTGGATGCTTATCGGCCAATAGATATCGCTGCTATACTGCAAATTTTCTCCATAACGTGAAGGCAGTATCTCAAATTCTAGGATATACAACTGTACGAAACTAGATATGCGAGATAACCATTATAAAAACACATTTTTTAAGATGTTATTTATAGACAATAAAACTGTCTTTCTTTAGTGTTAGTTTTCTATAGACAATAAAACTGTCTTTATTTAGTGTTAGTTTTCTGTAAAATGAAAATCATTTGGATTCATCATGTTAGATAATTATAATAAATAATAGTTTTAATAAATTTTTTGCACTTAGTGAATTTGTATAGGAATATGTAGAATAAAGTCTTGTGGTGGCCGCAACATACTAGTTATTATGTGAATCCAGTTGTATAAAAACCAAATGCCTTTTAAACCAAAATACCTTTTTTAATTATTGTTTGCCCTTAAAAAATTGAAAATTTCATATGTATACTGGGAAAGGGGGCTGCCCGATATCCTTATCCGGTAAAGTCTATATCCCTAATTTTAGGGGATCTAGCATTTATAGTTTTTTTTTTTTTTTTTACAGGAACACGAAGAAAAATTCTTTATTATTATGGCTTATGGGCTGAAATTATTTAAAGTTCGGTAGTGTCTAAACGCTTTATTCAAATAAACTGAAAATTAATAAAACTGTTATCGACCACAGTCATACGAACTGTATAAATTTTGGTAAATCTAGCACGTATATATTTTTTTTTACAGGGACACAACGAAAAATACTTTATCATTATGTTCTGCGGGGTGCGGGCTTAAATTATTTAAAGTGCGATAATATCTAAACACCTTATTCAGATAAACTGAAAATTTATACACATTCACATGTTATAGGTCACCTTTACATAGATAAACTGTATGAATTTTAGAGAATCTAGCACTTATAGTTTTTTTTACAGGGACACAACAGAAAACTCAACATTATGGCTAATGGCTTAAATTTTTTAAAGTGCGATGGCGTCTAAATGCCTTATCCGACTGAGCTGAAAATTTACATGCATGTTACATATAGGTCATTGTCGTACAAAATGTATACATTTGTATGAATCTTAGCCCTTATAGATTTTTACAGGGACACAACGAAATATTCTTTATCATTATGATCTATGGACTCAAATTATTTTAAGTACAATAGCGTTAAATAAAATAGCATACTACATAGTGAAAAATGTTGTTATTTTGGCCAGGCATGGTATTTGTAACGCGAGACACTGACGCAATTCTTTATTTATTTAATAATAATTGTATTTGTTTGTTAACTAACATATACCACATATAAAAGTCAGTAATGCCACTGTATAGCTCTTTGCGATGTTAAAACCCATTGCCATTCAACCTTCAATCGTGTTGAAAAATTTTCTGTTTATCCTATCCTAATGTCGACCGAAAGACATTTTACAAGCGGCTTTCGAATTAAGCATGTAAGTCTGAAATGTGTGAAAAAGTATAAATAAACAAACATATCATAATTTTATGAGCTGTCAAAAAGCATGTGTAAATTATCAAACTATAAATGGCTATATTTTTATCTCGTAATGTTATCGAGTGTTTCCAATTATTGCACTTGCCTTTTGTAAACAGAGTTTTGAAAATGCTTCACATGAATCGTGCATTTCAAAATATAATAAACTAGCAGAGTTTGCCCGCTTCGCTGGTCACTATATTTAAAGGAAACTCTTTTCTATATAGTTTTATGAAATAAAGAGAAAATAATAATACTGAAATCGCTCAAAAGTTCGCTTTGGGTTCCCGCTACCTTCGGCAGCGCCTTGTTCGTCCTTGCATTCTGCGATATCTGTCCCTATTGCCTGCGACAATGACTTACCCGTGGGCTTCCATTTAGGTGCTTATCATATATGACAATTTCGATACGGACAGTATCGAAAATTTTGAAGTAGCCCTTTATATTTGAATCCTAGTTATATATGAGCAACATTATACGTGATGTACATAATATTTGCTTTCAAGTTATTCTCTATATTTATTTGATTTAATCGATCAACCATAGAATGACAGCAATTTCAAGCCAAATATAATATTACAATATGCTATGATCGGCTACTTCTATCGCATGAGACAATTATTATTATTTTGTGGTTATATATACTTCATGCTTAGTTAATAGTAGTTGGTATATAGAAAAATAAATAAATTAATATGTAAACTTGATCATGGTACAGCCTTAATGCCCTTGGCGACTTTTAAATTTTTGTTGCCGTTTTAGACCAAAATATAATTTATGCGATTATTGTTCCTATACGCAAGCGAAGTGTGACGTCACTGAACATCCGTGGATGCAAGAAAATGTTAATCGTCCTATGTTAATCGCCCATTGGATTTTTTGTAAAAAATGATTAAAAATCGAAGAAAGTTATTTCCCGATTTTAATCCCCATATTTGGGTACATATATGTATTAGTTATCATGTGCATGTGTTAGATTGAGTTATTTTGCTGTCAAATTGACAAAATTTTAATTTTAAATTTCAAAACTCTGTCGTTCTTGACGCTTATTGTATTTGGTGATCAAAAACGTAATACGAAAATATACATGCCAGATGTATATTTTCGTAATATGCATTGTACGAAATATTGTTTCATATTATTCATTACTGTCTTAAAATAAGTTGTTAAAATAACCATGATTTTTGAAAGGAATTAAATTATGTTCGCCAAATAATTTGGCGATATTTTATTTTTCTACCAAGGATCACCGATATCAAATCTATTCCGCTACAGCATATTAGTATCTTATATTAGATACTTTATTTAGACATTTGAAAACAAATTTGACCTCAAATTATGATAGAATATTTATTATTTCCCTTTTAATCAGTATATTAGTTGAATATTGTATAAATATCATCCTTTGAAATGAAATGTTTGTGTTTTCAATCGAATATGGAAGTTTGCCATTTTTTTTTCTAGAGTTTTGAAATTAAAAATTCAAATTTTGTCAATTTTACAACCAGAATAACTAAATCTAATGCATGGACATGATAACTAATACATATCTATACCTAAATACGGGGATTAAAATCGGGAAATATTTTTCCTCGATTTTTAATAATTTTTTACAAAAATTCCAATGGGCTTTTAACATAGGAAATATTTTTCTTGCATCCACGAACGGTCAGTGACGTCATCACTTCGCTTGCGTATTTCTTTCTATCTTTTCCTTGGCGAAAAATGTCCGATCTACTTCAGCATCAAAATTATAAAAAATTGTCAAGAATTATCAATAAGAAAATACCTTTAATATATTGCTGAATTAGCGTTTATGCCAAGCGTGTTTCATCCGCCATACTAAAAAAAAAAAAAAAAAAAATCTGAAGTTGAGGTGTATAAAAAAATGCTGTGAAATAAAATTCAGAGGAAATATGTTAGATTTGTAATATTACTATTTTATTTTTAAATTATAAAGTGTCATTTTCTCATCGACCAATTTAACATTTAGTAATTTCTTATTTTTCGCGTGAAAGCATATTTCATTTTATGCTGAAAACAATAAATAAATACATCTCGTAAACTTTTTTTGGCAACAATTAAAAATTTAAATGGCTTATATTAAGTCAATATAAGAGTCAATAAGTTTATTATTTTCATATTTTAATTAATTTTAAAGATTTTTTAAATTTTTTTTTCCTAAACCATCCCTGACCTATAAGGAAAAAAACAAAAAAAGAATGATCGAAATCGGTCAAGCCGTTTACGATTTTATAAATAACATACAGACAAACATTCATTTTTATATATATAGATTATCTTATCTCCACATGCTTTCGAAGTGTTAGAGATATTTCAGAAGCTATAAAATTCATTTTCAGGGTATTGTTTAGGAAATGTCGAAGAAAAAAGTAACTAATAAATACAACTTTTGATACATTTTTAAACTGTTATTTAATATTATAAAAATTGTTTCTTATTCGTTTATAGTGATAGATAGTCAGATAATTTTTACTTTCCGAACACTATGGTGAGAAAAGTATTGTAATCATGTCAAAAATCCGAATTTGAGATTTTGATGTTTCTATACGTTTCGAGGTCCCCTGAGTCCCTTTTCACTATTTTTGCGATGATGTATGTATGTGTGTGTGTATGTATGTATGTATGTGTGTATGTCTGTGAATGAACACGCTAGCGTCTAAACGCTTTGTTCGAATAAGCTGAAAGTTGGTACGTGTATATTGTAAGTCACCATTGTACGAATCCTATTGATTTTGGTGAATCTAGCACTTATAATTTCTTTACAGGGACACAAAAAAAAATTCTTTATCATTATGGCCTATGGGGCTAAAATCTTAAAAGTGCGATAGCATGTAAACGCTTTATTAATCTGAGCAAAAAATTTATACACATATTATAGGTCACAGATACTCAATCTGTATAGATTTTGGAGAATCTAGCACTTATAGTTTTTTTACAGGGACACAAAGAAAAATTCTTTATCATTATGGCCTATGGGGCCAAATTTTTAAAAGGGTGATAGCGTCTAAATGCCTTATTAATCTGAGCAAAAAATTTGTACATATGTTATAGGTCACAGTTGCACCAACTGTATAGATTTTGGTGAATTTAGCACTTACAGTTTTTTTACAGGGACACAAAGAAAAATTCTTTATCATTATGGCCTGTGGGACCAAATTTTTAAAAGTGCGATAGCATCTAAACGCCTTATTCAGTTGAGCTGAAAATTTATATGAGTATTATAAATCACTGTTGCACTAACTGTAAGCATTTTGGTGAATCTAGCGTTTATAGATTTTTACAGGGACACAACGAAAATTTTTTATCATTATGATCTACGGGCTCAAAGTTCAGTAGCGTTAAATAAAACATCGTGTAATATATGGAGAAAAATACTCAAACACTCTATTATGGTTTTCTCTCTTTTAACAACTCCTCTTTCTTTACTTTTTCTACAAAACTGTTAATTACTCAATGTTCGGAAAGTCGAGTGGAGTCACTCCAGATTTTTTACTTACTTACTTGGTTGCTTTTATAGTTGAGTAATCCGGAAAATTCAGGGAATATAAAACTTGACATAAACAGGCATAGTGTTATATCAGAAAATGTAAACATTTCATCTAGAATTTGGATCAGTCGAGAAAATTGGAATTCTAGTTAAGTTCTTTCCAATGAAGTTAATAACTTAATGTCTTGTTATTTTTTGAGGATTTTATACCTCTGTTATTGAATCCTGAATAGTAAATTTAATTATCCTAAATGCTCTGTATTTCCCCCAAATGATTCTTTTCTATTGAATTTTTTTGTTACTTTACTGTTTTATTACTTTCTTCTATATATTTAAGAAGAAAATATTGGATTTGTGAGAATTTTCAAACCAGTTTTCGATGGATTTACACGTTTTGAGATATTCTGAACACTGACAGTTTTTAGAAAATGTCTCTGTGTGTGTGTCACAAATTCTGTGGACGCTGTATTTCACGAATCAATGAAGGAAATTTAACCAAATTTGGTATTTAGTTGTACCCTGATGTAAACTGGTGCTGATTAGATTTGGAGATCAATTGTTTAACAGGTGGCGCTATGATACCATTTTTTCTAAAGTTTTAATATGGCAATATAGAATAAAATTTCGTATAAATGTACATAATGAGAGTTACTTTTAATGTGTGATTGTAAAATTAATATGAATTATTGATAACAGTAGTAAACTAGGGAAAAAAGTGTCTATGTATATAGGAGCATCGCTTCCCCACCCCTCTGGGGGAAAGTACTCCTACGGTAGGTGTAAATTTTCAATATGGGTATCTTTTGAAAGTACTTATCAATACCTTTAAAGCAAGGGATTGAACCATAGATCTCTGATAATTTTATACAAAGTTATCGATTTTTTTCATTTTTAACGGGAAAAGAAAAATTCTGATGTTAGCGCATAATTGACCTTCTTTCGGTTTTAGAGTTATAATTCTGCGAGATAAAAACCGTCAGCATTTTTTTAATGGTAGTAATTTATACAGAGAATAGAGTTTTAAGACTTTTTAGGAATTTCAGACTTTTTTAAATTTTTTAAAAGTAATTTTTAGGTTATTTTCTTTCTAAATATTTTTATTTTGTTTAATTTTCTTTCTTTTCACATGTTTTTAAACAATTTATTTTCATATATTCTCCGTTTTTGCTTAGAAAAAGTGTGATTTTGTGTATCTACCTCCTTTAATTGCAAAAATTATCTTATCTTTGAGTTTTGCACATATTTTTCTGACTTTTTGTCAATTTCCTACTCTCATCTCTGTTTATAAGACAAAATTTCGTATCAATGTGCACAATGATAATTAAATGAGTAAAAGTACTCTCGGGGATGTAAATTTTCAATATCAGTATTTTTAAAACGAATGTTTGAATAGTGATCCTCAGAATAGTTTGAATAGTGAATGTTTGATTAGAAAATAAAATTGTGATAGCTATCGATTTTTTTTTTTTTTTTTTTTTTTTTTTTTTTACAAAAAATATTGTAAAAAAATGCACTTCCTCAGATGTCGTCTGTAGGGCAAAGAAATTGATTTACTTTTAACCTTTCATGTTATACTTTTCTGAGATGAAAATCTGCGTTCATCATGGAAAAAAATTTTAATAAATAGTTTGCACTGCGTGAATTTGTATAAGAAAATATAGAAGAAAGTTTTGTGATAGCATACTAGTTTTTAATTACTTAAGTCTAATAATATTTCTGCTTTTATTTCAAATTCGCACTTAAATCTCCATTAAGCATTTTTCAAACTCTCAAAAGGCATTTTTTTAATATCAAGATGTGCAAAATTCTTCATATGTACATCAATTATTCATTCTTACAACTACTCGGTATTCGGCTACTCGGTCGAGTAGTAATAGGCCGAGTATTCGGTACTCGGCCAAAGTGCTACCCGGTGCAGCACTACAGAAAAATACACTTAATAAAGTTTTGTTAGATAAATCCTTGTCGAATCCTGTTCTTACTGTATGTATGAAGATAGGAAGAGAGTCTTTTCAACGCTTTCGTGTTTGAACCTCTTCTTTGTTTTGCTATTACTTCTTTCCATATATATATATATATATATATATTATACTATATTATTATTTTTAATGTATTTGCTTCCTTTCCTGTTCATTTTTAAGTATATCTCGTTCTATTTTTGCCAAAAGAATTTCTACGAAAAATGCGCTCCCCCCCTCTCTCATTTTCTTTTCCCTTTTATCATGGCATTTATTTTCTTATGCATGTTAGCTTTCACGCTGTATTCATGCCTACTATTTTTCGACGGTGAAGGACATACTTAATTATTTCGGTCGATAAAAATTGTTGCATGTTTTTGCACTTTATGGTGTTTGTGCACAAAGATCTGATTCTTTATACTATGCTGTGTTATGTCATATACGTTCAGTCATTTTCAATTTTATAGCCTATCTTTTTCAGAGTAACTCATAAATTGAGAGGCATTAGAAGATAATGTGTCTTTTTTTTTTTTTTTTTTTTCATTTATCTATTTTTTCTGTTTAGTTATCACATTTCTATCCGGTAATTTTCACCCACATATTAGTTATCTTTGTTTATCTCCCCCCCCCTTTTTTTTTTAAATCAGTCATACAGAAAAAGCACTCTAATAAAATATACTATTTTTGGTATTATCTCATCTCCGCTTTTAATAGCACCCAGGTATGTACTTGAATTGTTTTCGTAATGTTGTTAGCGTCAATTTAACTTTTTTCCCGGTTTAGTAACTAAATGAAATGAAAACATTTTGCGATAATTCCTCATATATTTTATCGTACAGTTTTAATTTGTGAACATATACTACAGGGGCGAAAGTTTTCAGGGGCTACCCTTGAATTTAGGGTTTTTACTATCTCTGAATTTCATGTTAAAATATTTTGTTTCATAGGAAATTTTCATTTTAAACGTTTAATTTGCCTTATGATGTATTAAGAGCTCTCCAATTATCATTTAATATAGGTATAAGTATAAATACTTATAATTATAACCATATCGCATGTCATTAATAAGTCTCCCTTCGCCATTTATTCTGCATGATAATAACAGTTTTCAGGGTTTTTGTATGTTACGTAGTTTCACCTTTGTTACTATGTAAAGTAAGTAATGTAATCATGAAAATTCCGACTAATTACATGATAGGTCTTACCAGTAGTCGAAAGGTTCTGGTGTCAAAGGTGCTGCGTGGAGGTGCCATCAAGGCCGTATCCATAAAATTTTTCGGAGGGGGTGGGGGCTTTAGTACTGCATAATGTTGAGTGTTAAAAATGATGTATAACTAACATTTTTCACAAATCGAGAATATTTCGGAGTGGGTTTGAACGCCACAAACACCCCTTGGCTACAGCCTTGTATGCCGTGGTTCGAACCCATGTTGTACTTGCCAACTCTCCCTTATCCTCACACATTCCTCCTTTTTCTGAGCATTTTAAAGTTCTATATCTATATATATAATTTATCAAAAACTTCAACAAATCTTAAGAGATTTTTCACTTTTGCTTTAAAAATTCTCTTGCATTTCGATAGGTAGCAAAATTTTTACTTATTAATTAAATTTCACTTATGTACATAAACTTTTGACAATTTAAGCTTCGGCTATTAAAAATGACATATGTCGAAAACCTGTGAATGTTGTCTAGTCCTGAATAAAATCTCGCCTTATTTTTATCCTTAAATGTTTTGTCGCAGTTATCTGCCTTTGCTATTTTCGCAGTTTTCTCCCAAAACTTGCATGGATAGGGGTAGGGCGCCTTATGAAGACCTTCACACAGGACATTACCCCCATGTCTTATATTTGTTTCAATCATTTTGAAATATAGTTTAACATCTATTTTAAACAATAAATGTCTTTAAATCTCAATATGTTCTTATTATTTTTGTGTCTCTGAAAAAAAAAATATATATAGATATATATATATGCATATATATATATATATATATATATATATATATATATATATATATCACTTATAGAATCTTCAATAGAGAATATGCTATAGCAAATTTTTTAGTTTCAGTAATAATAATAATACCATTAAATTAAATTACTGCTTGCAAGTCATTTCGAATTCTTTTTTGTGTCCTTGTAAAAGAAAGGTGAATGTTATGAAAATCATTTTCAATAGAAACGTTGTTATAGCCATTCTTTCTAACACCTGTAAGTTACTCATTAATTGAAGCCTATTTTAAAAAGTTAGAGGTTGTGGAAACAGATACTAGGGTTAAAAATAGTAAAAAAGAACCGATGGGGGGGGGGGACGAAAAATCACGCAGTGCGCACTGATTATTAACACTTTACAACTGTACGTACTTGTTGTATTGTATAACTTTCAATGTTCGTTGCCTACGTTATCACACAACGGACAGACAGAAGGATTGCAAGGCATACGGATAGACTCACTGAATTCACAATCACTCTTAAACATCGTTTTAAAGTTAAAACAGGAATAAACTACTACGTCAGAAACGCCAAAGAAAAATTATTGACAATAATAATTTTTCTTTGGCGTTTCTGACGTAGTAGTTTATTCCTGTTTTAATATTCCAACGCCAAGTCTCCTGCTATTAATCGTTTTAAAGTGTTAAAAATGCTTAATGTAAAAGAAAATGCAGCCCTCAATGTATCCGAATATTTTAGTGCACTGTAAATTGGTAAGTTAACTATATCTTATTCTATATAAAACATTATTGCAACATATTAACAAAAAGTCTTTTTTTTTTTTTTTTTTTTTTTTAATGAATTTTGCAATAGAAAGTTATTTAAATGTGACTTATTTAAATATCTGCCTTAAAGCGCAATGCATTGGCATTTTTTTTGAGTGTCCCTGTACACGAACCGCTATACAGGGCCTATTAATGCCATTTTCAATAGGAAACATTCCATAGTGAACTTGAATAATATATATCGTTTTTTGAAAATTCTGAAAATATTTACGGACGCTGGAAACGGACAGATGGACAGTCGGAGAGACAGATTCGCAGATTAAAATCATATTCATACTTAGAAAGCGTTGGAAACACTTAATCTAAAAAAAATTCTATTCAAGCAAATTTCCAATAAAAACCCTCATTGTAACTGAACAATTTTGTGTGGTCCTGTAAATCTAATGCTAATCATACTATATTCTATAGAAAGCATTCTTTCGTGCATCTAAATAACATATTTTAATTTCATTAAGATTTGTGCAAGATAAAGTTATTGAGATTTGGTTTATAGAAATACCTCTTATAGAAAGCAGTGCTTTGCAGGGCCCGATTAAGCTTTGAAGCTAGGAGAAGCTCAGCATCATTTCGGGGCCCCCTTTCATTTCGGAAAATCTTGTTTTCCTGTTACATATTGTAATATAAAACTGCTATAGACCAAAAAAAAAAAAAATAGTGTGTGTTTATTATTTTTATTTATTTTTTCATACATCTGGGTGGTTTCTACACAGAACATTAAAATCATACAACTTTTTAATTAAGAACATTCATATTTTTGAGGTTAAATAATAGATTTTTCCCGAAATTGTGAGTGTTTTGTCTTGTTTTAGGTAACCTTTCTCAGAAAAAAATCAATCTCAGTGTGAAAATATGAAACAAAAAATTCAAGACCATGTTTTTAATCCTTATGGGGCCCCCTCTTAAATTTTAGAGGGGAAGCTTGTGCTTCCTGAGCCTTTTGGATTATCAGGCCCTGGTGCTTTGGAATACTTTTGGGTGTCCCTGTCAGTGTTAGTATTTACTCCATTTTCTATAGAATACATCTTATAGTGAACTTGAATAACACATTTCAATTTCATTAAGATTTGTGTTTAGTAAAGATATGAAAATGTGGTTTATATAGAAATACCTCTTACAGAAAACAATTCTTTGGAATACTTTCGGGTGTCCCTGCACACAAACCAGTTAGAGGTGCTCACTCCATTTTCAATAGGGAACACCCGATAGTGAACTTGAATACAAATAAGTATATTAATTTCAAGAAATTCTATGAATATTTACGGGAGTTAGAGCATGGACAGACAGACAATCCGAAGTCATTAACATTTTTCAACCTTGTTGGGAAGTGTTAAAAGAGAGAGAGAAAGAGTGAAAGAAATAAAAATAATGCATAACACCCTCATTCTGCTGTAGTGCATATTTGTATCATATGCATTGAGTTCCTTTTGTTTATAAAACAGGTTGACATTTTATGTATTTACAAAATACTGCTCATGAGCTTGAGCTCTATTATTACTTTTTCTTTTTTCTTGCTTATGGCTATGAAAGAACTACAATAGTTATGGACGGTATTTTTTACAGGACAATGGTAATGGTGGTGTAATAATACTTAATAAAAGTTTTCAATTCGAAATCGTAGTGATTTACAGAAATTAGAATGCGAGCAGAGGGAGAGAAATGTCGAAATACTTTAAGCTGTATTGGATCATGATAAAAGCCAATGGAAATTTATTTTTATTTTATTTATTCATTCTGCGTAATTCATGATAAATTGATTTTATTTAATGGGGGAGGGGGGGGGGGAATCGTGATATAAAATGACCATATATTTCAAGGCCAAAAATGTCAGTTGATTTCTTTTTCTCTCTTCGTTTTTATATAAAAATAAACAAACGCTCATTTTGGAAATGTCTTGCATAAATGCCCAATGGCGTGTAACCGGTTTCGAATTAGAACGTTCGTCTATGTCGTTCTGTTTTCTCTTTCAAGTTTAACTAATAGCAGCACAATTTAATTTTCGCTGCTACGTTATTTCTTAATTGTATGAAATTCAGAGAGGTGTGTATATATTTTCTTTTTAAATTTTAAAATCTTTATATCAAATTTCTGTTTTTGTTTCTGTGTAACTGGGATCTTTTAAAATGATTTTATATATCTCTTTGAAATTTCAGAATTTCATTATTTCGTGACATATTTTGTAGATTATCTTTTGTGCAATTTCCGATGACATCATTTTAAAAATTTTTATTTATTTATTCATTTATTTATTTTATTATTTTTTTTTTCAACAATTTCCTACAAGGTTGAAAAGTGTTTATAACTTTGATCTATCTATGTTCGCGTTGTAATTTCCGCAAATACTTCTAGAATGTCTTGAAACTGTATTAATCAGGTTTGCTATGATATATTCCTTATTAAAAATGGTTCATATAACACTTCTGAGTTATGTACAGGGTCGCACAAAAAAATTCCAACAAAGCATTACGGTTTATGATAGGTATTTCTTCAAAGCTTAATTTAATATATTTGTACCGCACAAAACGTAAAGAAATTACTATGCGTTATTCATATGCACAAAAGCATATTTTTTATTATAGAATGTGGTATGATTAGCATTAAGGTCAATGAGAGTCAAAATCATCCAAAACATATATAAATCTATAGAAAATAAACACATTTATTATTCATTGCATAATATATATTTTTATATTCTGTTTTCGCATTCGGAAAATTCATGACTGATAAATCACTCCTAGTTTCTATTTTCTTTTTTCAATTTTTCAAAAAATATAAAACCTTACTGAGAGTTTTTGACTACTACTTTGACTACTATTTTACAGCAAATAAAATATTAAAAATTATTATTATTATTATTTATTATTTACTAGCCGCCTTCGGCGACCAGCTGGTTCGCGATCCTGGAAAAGTCCGACTTTACGAAACTCCCGCTTGGTGGCGCCTGCGGCGCCTTTTTCCCGTTTCAGGTCCTACAACAGCTCACTAACATATAGTGAAAATAACTTTATTGGAAAATTTAATCGCAGTAAATTCTCGCTCGGTAGCGCCTACGGCGCCCTATTCTCGTTTCAATATCTGAGACAGCCTGTTCGCTCACCGTGCGATTCGCTCACCGTGCCACTTTCAAAATTCTGATTTTAACAAAGTCCAGCTCGGTGGCGCCTGCGGCGCCTTATCCCCGTTTTAGAACTTAAAACAGCGTCCCAATTTCAAACGCTGTAACTCATTTTTTTCCCCCTTTACCCCCTCCCTAATAATTCTATTCTTTCAAAAATATTCACAATCGAATTATCGGGCATTAAAACCAAATACTACGAAATTTCAACGGCATATCTCAATTCAAATTACTGCAAAATATAAAAGAAAACTTAATCTTTTCCCAATAAATATGTAATTTTTTTGCTTATTCATGTATTTTCATGAAAATTGAACAGTAGCTTTATAATATGCTGTGTAATCCGAATATTAATTTAAATGTAATGTAAATGAAAATTTGAAGAATTTTGAAATTTGTAATTTTTAATTCCACTTCAAGAACATGTGACATTAATGATTTCCAGATGTATTGCTTCCTTTCCAGACAGCGGAGAAAATCGTCTGCTGATAGAATGTTTTTTTTTTTTTTTAAGCAATCGCGTCTCATTTTTCGATCGACATGGTTCGACATTTTAATTAATATCTCCGCAACTAATTAAAATTTTTAAATTCTGTTTTCACTATCCCCTCGGGAAGGCTTCTGAGTACCCGTATGTCAAATTTTATACTTCTGCGTTCAGTAGGGGCTGAACGTATAGATGCTCAGACAGACAGAGAGACAGACAGACAGACAGACATCTTCTTTTATTATTATAGATTTTTTTTAAAGCGAGGTATAATTTAATTGTCACGATGTCACGAATTATCTGGAAATGAAAACGGAATCTAAAAATATGTATTTTGTAATGAATATTAATGGGGATTATTTTTTCATAGGTTAACATTGTATTTGGATCTTTGGATGACCTCGGCAGTCACTAATAAAGAATTTACAAGGTGTACAAAATATAACGAATACATTAGGGGGTTCTAAAGGGAAATTACTCGAGGTGTATTTTAGTTGCGTTATGCGTTTTTAACTTTCTTAAACAATGTTAAAGAGTGTTTAAGACTTCGGTTCAGTTCGTCCCTTTGTCTGCTCGCGTTTTAATTACCATAATCTATATATATATAATCGTTTGTCTTGAGTGAGTGAGTGATACATCATCGCCCAGCCCAAACTGCCAAACTCCTTCACCTAGGTCCCTTCCGTGGAGGATCAAAATTGTGATGACATGTCTCCGGACCACCTCTAAGGGTGTGTCCCAGACCGTCGCCAATTGCCCATCATGCGCAGCACTAGTGCGACGTAAAACCCAACCATCCATCCATCCTTCACCTAGAAACATGAAACTTGGTTAAAACATTACTTCTGTGACGTAAACATCCAATAAGAAGCGATTTAAAAAAATTCGCTGATACCCGTAAAATTTTTACTTTAAAATATAGCTAACACAAATACCTAAAAACCAATTTCTAGAATTGCCTCTAAATTCGGCCCCCAATCTGTGGGTGGGTGGGTGGGTGGGGGGGCATGATTTCACATGCACACGTCGTGATTTCATACAATCCTTCGTAACTCAAACAAACAAACAAACAAAAAAAAAACAGATGTTCGTGAGATTTTTGCTTTAAAATAAAGCGAACACAAATACCAAAAAACTAATTTGTGGAATTTTTTTAATTCGATCCCAAAATGAGGGGAGAGGGCAAAACGTGATTTCATATGCGCAACACGTGATTTCAAACAACCTTTATATCTCAAAAGAAAAAAAAAAAAAAAAAAACAGATATCCGTACAGTTTTTACTTTAAAACATAAACGCAAATACCAAAAAATAGTTTTTAAAATTTCAGGTATTCGGCCCCCAAGGGAAGGGGGAGGAGGTAAAACGTATTTCCACATGAACCAAAAAATGGTTTCACGTTTCACATAATCCTTCATATCTCAAAAAAAGAAACATATATTTGTTATGATTTTTGCTTTTAAATATTGCAAACACAAATGCCTAAAAACAAATTTCTGGAATATTAGGAATTCAGCAGCCAAGGGGGTGGGGGCAAAACTTGATTTCACGTTCCCCTTCATCGATACATGTAAAAAAAGTACATCTACCACTGAGTCAACACTACTGGGGCGATTCTGCATGGGACTGGGTCACGAATTTTGGTGTGGAGCTTAGTTTTAGAGGCCAAACACACACTTAAACAGGCAATTTTCCCCCCTTTTTCCCATAGGGGGGGGGCGACAGACAGCAAAAACACATTTGAGAGCATAACTCGGCTTCAAATTGCTTTACGGTGAAGAAATTGCGCACGGGGAGACTAGATTCAAATGCAAAATTAAATAAATAAAAATAAATTTGTCAATTTTCGATTTTAAAGGAGTCAGGGAGGTATTTTTGTGTGTGTGTGTTTGGGGGGGGGGGATTTGCAAAATTAGAATTTTACAGTAGAACTCTTCCAAAAATGGCACAGAGGAGTAGAAATTGGCTGTGCATCTTCTGAAGTGTATTTCCAAAAAACAATTTAGGATGTTGTGTGATTTTCGATTTTTTTTTCTTTCTTTGGGAGGGGGGGGGGGGTTACGACGAGGCAGATTCGAGATCCCCGTTTTTACGTTAAATTTGGCCTGAGGAATCTATGGGAGCTGCATTCACGAATTTTGGTGTGTGGGTTGTTATGTTTATTTGCATGGAACACCAACTGTAACGGGATTTCGCGAAATAACCACCTTTCTCCTCTATGGGGGAGACAAAAACAGTTTTCCAAGCGTAGCTCTGTCCCATATGATCTCAGAGGCTCAGAGCGACAATATTTTGGTATCTGTGTGTGCTATGTTTACCCAACATGAATTATAAAGGGATTATGTTAAGTGTCCCCCCCCCCCTTTGGGGTTTGGCGGTAAAGAGCATGTTTCCAATTGAAACTCTCTTCTAATTGTCCTCAGAAAGGTGATTTTTTGGTGTATTATTTAATTATGTGTAACTAAAACACTCTATAAATGGATTTTGTAAAATTTTCCCCTTTCCCAACTTAGTGTGTGTGGGGGGGGGGAGACAAAAAATAAGTCCAAGTGTAACTCTATTTAATTGCTCTCCTCTTCAGGGAAGCAATTTTTTGTTACGTGGGTGTACTATGTATAGCCAACACACACTATAAATTGATTTTGCGAAATATCTCTTCCTCCCTTTAGGGGGGGGGGGACAAGTTTCGAATGGTAACTTTGCTCTAAATTATCTCAGAAATGTGATTTTTTGATATGTGGATTGGTTATGTATACCCAACACACACTGTAAGGTAATTTTGTAAATTCCCTCCCCTGTGGCGGGGGGGGGGGGGAGACTGAGAATTTTGACAGATTTCAATTAATCTTTTTTTTTTTTTTTTTTTTTTTTTTTTTCACGAGATTTTTATATTAATAAGTTATATGTAATTTTGAGAATTAATTTAAATATAGTGACCAGCGAAGCGGACAACGCTTGATAGTCTATATAAAATTGTTTGTCCTGAATGAGTGGGTGAGTGAATGATACATCATTGCACAACCCAAACTCCTTCACCTAGTAACATAAAACTTGTTAAAAACATTCTTCCTGTGACTTAGACACCCACTAAGAAGTGATTTTACAAAATTCACCCCCTAAGAGGGGATGGAAGCAAAACGTGATTTTGCAAAAACCTTTAAAACTCAAGGTAAAAAACAGATATTCATAAAATATAAACATATTAAGTAACTGATGAAATATGAGCATTTTTACTAAATTATTTTTAACTGACGGGCACAAGCCTTAACGAATTTATTAGACTTTTCGAAATTTATTAGCCAAATGTATTGAGCTTATTTATGTGAAAATTCTAAGCAAATATCTAAAAAGTTCATTAAGTTATCGCCAATAGAATGAACTGAATTTCAGTTCCTACCCCCCTCCCCTCAAAAATAAAATAAAATTAATAAAAAATCTGGAGTGACTCCACTCGACTTTTCGAACATTAAGTAATTAGCTTTTGAATAAATAAATTAAAGTAAGAGAATTCATTAAATAAGCAAAAGTGAAAGAATAAGGTGCTTGAGTATTTTTCTCCATATAGTATATATATATTTTAATTTACACTATTGCACTTCAAAAAATTTGAGTTCATAGATCATAATGATAAAGAAGCTTTTGTTGTGTCCCTGTAAAAATCTATAAGTGCTAGATTCACCAAAATCTATACAGTTTGTGTGACGATGACCTATAACATGTGTATAAATTTTCAGCTCAATCAAATAAGGTGTTTAGACGCGGTCGCATTAAAAAAAATTTGGTCCCATAGGCCATAATGATAACGATTTTTTTCTTTGTGTAAAAGAACTATAAGTGCTAGATTCGCTGAAGATTCCCAGTATACAGTTCGTGCGACAGTGACTTATAACATGTGTATAAATTTTCAACTCAATCGAATAATGTGTTTAGGCCATAATAATAAAGAATTTTTCTTTGTGTTCCTGTAAAAAAACTCTAAGTGATAATTTACCAAAATCAATTAGTGCAACGATGACTTATATAACATTGTGTATAAATTTTCAGCTCAATTGATTAAGATGTTTAGATGCCATCGCACTTTAAAAATTTGGGTCCATAGTAGGGAATCACCGAATAGCAGTTTTGGCCGAATGCCGAATATTCGGCAAACCGAATACTAACTATTCGGCCGAATACCGAATATCCGGCTGGCTGATTTACTCTTATATTCAGGTGTCAATTACCTAATTTTTTGCGAACTTTTTCAGTAATACCATTTACAATACCATTTACATTTAGTAATATTTTTTTAATTGTGAAAAAATATTATAAAAAACTACTTTTCAGAAACAGTGGTTTATATAAATGTATAAAAATATTAGGAAATATTACTATACGTAAGTAGTGGTGTAATGCTGAATTCACAGTCAAAAAAATTATTAACTCTTAGGCTTCTTAATAAATACATAAAATTTCTTAAATAACAATATCTTGTTGTGCCCACTCAAAATAAATAAATAAATAATAATAATAAAATAAATTAATTAATTAATTAATAAAATAAAATTAATTAATAAAATAAAATAACGCAACTCAGAAATGTAACATTTGAAAAAAAACAATTTAAAAGTAACAACTTATTGGCTAACCTACATTAAAACTGATGCAAATGTCTCTGACTCTCATGTGTATAAATTGTGGGTTAGAGATATGATGCTTTTTGTGCATGTTGGGGCACTTCATATGCATTTTTAAATGACAAACTCAAAATTGCCATTTTATGACTTGTGTCATTTTTCTTGCCAGATTTGGATGTGATCTTTGTTTGATCTCTTGAAGTTTCCTAGGTGGCAACGCCAACATCATGTGAATTATGTATGCTCTTTCTTAATTTATCTTTATAAACATACATCGTTATACTGTTATTGATAAAGACAACTTTTGTCAGATATCATTAATTGTTATGATTAATGTAACTAATAATTAATTTTCTTTAATGTTACTTGAAACTAGGTAAAACAATTGTTTTCATTTAAATATAATCTATTTATTAATTACTCTGAAAAATCTTAATTTAATGATAATTAAAAATTGCAGAACTTTTTCAAATGATTAAAAATTTTTTAAAATTGAATTTTTATATGTTTAACTAGCCGAATAATTTGATATTCGGCCAAATTGGATATTCGGCTAGCCGAATAGTTTTAGATTTGGTCAAACCGAATATTCAGTAGTATGTCCGAATAGGCCAAATACCGAATAGATACCGAATATTCGGTGCATCCCTAGTCCATAGGCCATAATAATGAATAATTTTTCCTTGTGCCCCTGTAAAAAAACCATAAGTGCTAAATTCACCAAAATCAATAAGGTTCGTCCTACAATGACCTATAACATGTGTATAAATTTTTGAACTTTAGAAAACCATTCTCTGTGTCTCTTCCGCTGCATGCTCTCTCTAACCACGCCCCTCAACAGAAAATATCTGCTTTCTATACTTGCGTTTTTCGTGCCTTACACATTTGTTCTGATCCATCTAGTCTTTCAAAAGAAATTAATTATTTAAAATCTCTTGCTCTTTCTCGAGGCTATATATAATCCCTCTATTATCGATAAAGCTCTGTATAAATTCAAGAATCTTAAACATTCTGCTCCCAATTTGAACGATCTCAGTCTTATCCCAGTTGTTTTACCTTTTTATTCATCACTTTCTTTTAAAATTTCTAAAATTCTTTCACCGTTTGGTTTGAAAGTCATTTACAAACCCGTCAACAAAATTAAATTATCTTCTCTGAAAGATCCCATTCCTACTGAAAATTGTTCTGGCATTTATTTAATTCGTCGTGCAATTGGGTTACATTGGTCAAACTAATAGGCGTTTGAAATATAGAATAAATGATCACCGTCGTAATGAAGAGATCTCCAAATCTTCTATTGCTTCCCACTGCTGGGCTCATGTCATCGTTTTGATTTTTCTAAAACTAACATAATGTCATCTCCTGTGTCCTCTTTCCATTTGGATAGCTTTACACATTGAAAAATTCGAAAAATCTTATTAATGATATTTCTTCCACTCCGTTCTCGTCTGATGCTTGGAAATTACTCACATAAGTTCGATTTTCATTTAATTTTGATATTTTTTAGATTTTGTTAAATGTTTTAATCTTATTTATTTATTTATTTTCTTCTCTTATTTTATAATTCTGCAGACACCAGTATTTATATTTGCATTCGTCTTTATATATTTTTCCTGCGTTGCCTCTTTGTCTGCAGCACTCGTGCCTACTTTGTTTTCCTGAAGAAGGGTCGTGTGTTCTTTCGACCTGAAACAATTGTTGCGAGTTTATTGTATTTTATGGTGTTTATTCAAAGTTTTGTAGTTATTACTTTAACGCCAGTTATGTGGTGCTTTCTTATTAAACATTTCTTACGGTTTTTGATATATTGTTTAGAGATTTGAAATCTTTAAATTGTGTTTTTTCAGTTTGCATTTTTTCATCATTTCATAATCTTCAAAATGCTTAAATTTCTACAGATATTTAAGAATAGATTTAATAGTTTTTTTTTTTTTTTTTTTTATGTTAAATAGAACCTACCTAAAAGAATTAGGGATGAATTTTGTAACATCTTAAAATATATAAATATATATTAAAAATAAAAATCGAACAAAAATCTTTTTAATTTTTTATTTTTACATAGACATGCCTTTTTTAATTTTTTTTCTCAAAGACTAATGAATAAATTTTACAACCTATCCCTATGAAAAAAATGCAAACTGAGAAAATACAATTTTAAGATTTCAAATCTGTATAAAATATATAAAAAACAATAAGAACTGTTGCCTGCAGGGCCCGACTTAGCCTAATTGGGGCCCGGGACAAAAACTTCTTCCCCCCCCCCCCACACACACACCTCTACCCCACTACTTCAGTAATGAAGAACCGAACTTTATGGAGGTATTTGAATTTTACACCTCATTATTGATATATAACAAGAAAATTGACTAGAATCTGAAATAGCTATAAAGTCCACCCCCCCCCCCCCCCTCCTCTCCAATGGTCAGACGAAATATCGTTCTATCCATTTTATTTCTGATTGTTAACTTTGCCATCTAGCTGCAAAAAAATTCATATCCTTGCAGACATTAAGGCAGAATTAAGCTAAATTTTCGTAATTACGATGGCTCAATTAAGCCGGTTTTTACACTGTACTAATATTTTGTATAAAAAAAGTTCATTAAAGAAGGAAATGTAAAATGAACTTTCTATTCGATTTGGGGGCCCGGGGCAACTGCCCTGTATGCCCCTGCCTTAGTCAGGCTCTGGCTGCCTGAATGTATATTTTATTGAACAAAATTAATATAATTAAATTTATAAATATCAAATGGAAATATAATCTTTATATGAAACCTACTTCAGTACTGCCAGCAATGGTGCCAGTTCCCCTTCGAAAACTTGGAATTTTTTTTTTTTTAACTAATGTTTTTTTCCATTGAATATAAAAGAAAGTGAAATGGGGAAGGGCAATTTTTCTGCTTGTTGTTAATAAATTGTCTAAAATTGTTTAGTGGTTTTAAATTATGCAGGATTTTATATAATGATTTTATGCGTATGTATTTATTTCTTTTCTTTTCTTATTATTTATTTCTTTTCTTTTCTTATTATTTATTTATTTTATTGTAATTTTATTTATTCATTTTATTTTATTATTATTCATTTAATTTAATTTATTTATTTATTGCAATGAAACTGCTCATAAAATTCCTTTTATACTTACAGCTTCTGTCCATTGTTACATAAAGGATGAGTCACTTGAACCCATAAATGTATATTATTTTGAACCACCCTTTGAATTCATTTCAAAAGTTACAGAATCTCCAGAAAAGCATAAAAACATGACTTGTGGAAAATTAGAAATTGATGAGTCATGCCTTGTGATTCAGTCAAATGTAGATAAAAGAATAAAATTTTTGTATGGAAGTATGGAATGTGATAAGGTATGTTTTTTCCCATTTCTTGTTAATTAAAATTTTTTATCAATTTTCATACTTGTTTTGTTTTTATTTTGGCTGATATACACTGGATGATTGCAAAAGCTTATAACAGATTTCATAGATGACTTTATCTGTGATTTAGGGGTATTATAATCAGTAGCGGCTCGTGAGATTCCTTTACAGGGGGGCTGCATAGCTGCATGTCTACGTAAGATTTGAGAAAAAAGCGAAAATGATTTTCTAAATAATCTGTTTTAATCGGGGTCTTCGGGTTTTATATGCGCAGACTGAGCAAGAAGCAGAGCAATACAGGATACAGAATAGATTTAAAATTTTATATTATTGAACATTCATTACAAAAAAAAAAAAAAAAAAAAAAAAATCTGGAGATTTTATTTTGTTAACTTTATTTATTAATCTTATATATTAAAAAAATTTATGAAAACTAAAGTCAGTCCGTCTGTCCGTTCTATCCGGCCGATTTCCTTCATTTTTTTTTTAAATGAAAGGTATTTAGACACAGATATGTCATCAATCATTGAAATTTACTCAACTCCCACCTTACTCAAGTTATACTCAAACGCGGTTCTTCCCTGTACATTTCTTATGGGACACATTCACTCAAGCAATTCGAATTCTCATAGCTCCTCTTCTAATGAATGGATCTTGATCGTTTCACTCTCAGAACACTCAGTGGATCAAGCTCTTTCTTTTGAGCTATTAACTGCTTAAATTCGTTGAGTTTGAGGAAAGTTATGCGTGCACAATCAACTTTACATGCAATTTTTTCAAGATTTTTTCAAGATTTCCCTTCACTCAAACCTCTATAACTAGAGTTCTAATTAACGTAGGCTATTGACACAAGTCTAAGAACACTCAGTGGATCAAGCTCTTTCTTTTGAGCTATTAACAGCTTAAATTCATTGAGTTTGAGGAAAGTTATGCGTGCACAATCAACTTTACATTCAAAATTTTCAAGATTTTTTCAAGATTTTCCTTCACTCAAACCTCTATAACTAGAGTTCTAATTAACGTAGGCTGTTGACACAATTTTGCAGTTGACACCACCGCGTGACGCCTTATTTGAAAGGTCTTGGAAATTCAAGACGATTTGTGATAAAGGTCTTAAAATTTAATGTTGATTGGGAATGTTTGTATACAATATAGTGCGCCCCCTGGTGGTTAAAAATGGAACTAGGTGATTTTACAATAGATCCTATCATGTTACACCTTATTTTAAAGGTCTTGGTATTTCCTGACCGTTGGTGTTGTTCGTATAGAACACGCTGTGCCCCCTGGCGGTGGAAAGCGTAACTAAAGGATTTTGCAGTTGACACCACCATGTGACACCTTATTTGAAAGGTCTTGGAAATTCAAGGCAATTGGTGATGTTTGTATACAACATACTGCGCTCCCTGGTGGAGGAAAGTGGATTTTGCAGCGCGTGCGTAGCATGCCTGCTATACGGTGCCGAAGCCACAGGCAGCGGTAACACGAGTCAGAGGTTCGTTCGGTTCAAGATTAATTTTTGAGAATTTTTTCATGTTATTAGCGGGCTGCATATACGCTGCCGCAGGCACCGGGTCACGAGCCCGAGTGCCGTTCTGTTTGAGGTAATTTTTTTGTTGCAGATGATTATTTTTTTTATGATGCTTTCATTTAAAAATAGAAATTCAAACAAAATCGAGTTAAAGATGTAAAACCATACAAATTTAAGGTGCATTTAAAGCATGGGCCCGGGCAATGCTGGGCGGGTTCGTTCCGTTTCAGGTTAATTTTTTGAAATTTTTTCATGGTATTAGCGGCTCGCGTATGCGCTATTGCAGGCACCGGGTCACAAGGCAGAGTTTCGTTCGGTTCGAGGTAATTTTTTTTGTTACAGCTGATTTTTTTTTTTTTTTTTTTTTTTTTTTTTCGCAATGCTTTTATTTAAAAATAGAAATTCAAACAAAATCGAGTTAAAGATATAAAATCATACAAATTTAAGGTTCATTTAAGGTTATTATCACGGGCCCGGACATTGCCGGTTGGGTTCGTTCGGTTCCAGGTTAATTTTTGGGAATTTTTTTATGTTGTTAGCGGCCGCCGTATGCGCCGCCGCAGGCACCGGGGTCACAAGGCAGAGTTTCGCTCGGTTCAAGGTAAATTTTTTGTTACATCTGATTATTTTTTTCGCGATGCTTTTATTTAAAAATAGAAATTCAAACAAAATCGAGTTTAAGATATAAAATCCTACAAATTTAAGGTTCATTTAAAGTTATTATCATAGGCCCGGACAACGCCGGACGGGTCAGTTAACATATAGTCTTAGTATTAAACGAAATAGAAAATAAAAGATAGCAGATGTTTATTTGGAGTCAGTTTGACATCACATTGACAGTACTTTCTAGAAAGTGATATCATATATCCAATTTCTATTTAAAAGCATTTTTCCGAATTTCTTTTTTTGAAGTGAAATGTCGTAAATTATATTAGATGTTTTAACTTGAAATACATTTAAATAATGATGCGACGATTTTTGAAACATTACGGTCAATAAAGTGACCGTCGAAGTCGACGGGTTCCAGCTAGTGATAATGAATTTTCCCCAAACAAAATATTTTTCATCTGCATGCTATTATTTTCTCCAAGATGGTACGAAGTATACATACATGATTGTAAATCAACTTTTGCTCATTAAAAAGATACACACAATGATTTATATAAAAATAATAATAAATAGTTTGATTACATACTTATGTAGATGTGTACAGTTCTTGCGATATTAACTGCAAATAATTCGAATCTATAGTCCATAATGATAAAGAATTTCTTTTCGTGTCTCTGTACGAAAATGTATAAGTCCTGTACTCATCAAAACTATACAAATTGCGTGACGATTACCTATAACCTACCTACCAATTTTTAGCTCAATTGGATAAAACATTTAGGCGCAATCGCACTTCATAAATTTAAGTCCATTAACCAAAATGATAAGGAATTTTTTTTTTGTGTCCTTGTAACAGAACTATAAGTCTCACATCCATCAAATTCTATACAGCTCGTTTGATGGTGACCTTTCACATACCTACCAGCTTTCACTTCAATCGAACCAAGCACTTAGATGTTATGATATTCACTCACATATATACACTTACTCACACCATACATATAACACTGTAAAAATAGCAAAAATGAGCTCAGGAGACCTCAAAATTTCTCGTATCTTAAAAGTGCAATTATAATGATGCGTTTCATTAATTTATTTAGAACATCCTTTGAAATATTAATTAAAAGAGTTAACATTGACGTAAAATCTTGCGCATCACATAGATTATGAAATGCTTGTCTAACATTACGAACATTTTATTGTTATTATTTTTTTTAATGCGAACTTTACACACATGTACAGTAAACTAAAATTTACACATGGTACAGTAAACTAAAATTTCATTTAAATATGAAACCTTAGTATAATTAAAAATGAATTTCCAAAATTTGCTGCACATCTTCTGCATTGCCGTGCATAAAAAAAAAAAAAAAAAAAAAAAAAAAATCTACAAATGTTAAAACGCTATTTTCTTTAGATATATTTAAAAAGACTTGAATAGTATATATCAGTTTAATTTGGTTTGAAATATTATCCAAGCCAGCAGTGCATTCTGGATGTTTTGTGTGTCCTCGTAAAAGAAGTATATAGGAAAAATAGTGTGGTCAATCTAAAGAACGGATATTAAAATGCTTAAATTTCCGAGCATATTTCTGAAAGTTCTCACTCAAATAGAAAGAGAGATAAAACGAAGTTATAAATGCTTTCCAACTTCGTTGTATGAAAATGTCAGAAATTAAAAATTTAGTAATCTCGTGTTTTTAAGAAAGGTTCGACAGCGAATATTTCTCATCAAAATAGAAAAACATTAGTGACTAAAATACAAGTGAAAAAAATAAAATAAAATAAAGTAAAAATAATAATAATAATAATTATAATAATAACCTTATCAACAAAGCGATTAAACACTTGATAAATTTTAAATATTATGTTTAAGGCAAAATTTATATAAAAATTGAGATTCTGTCTATTCAACGTTTCTGCCATTGGCAAACCAAGAAAGCGAAAAACCGTGCGAAATTTCCATGTAATATAAAATAAAAATTTGTTTGAAAAATAAATAAAAATGACTTCTATTTTCTCATATAATGGTGAATAACCTTCATGCTAAATTTGTTTACCTCTCATACATAAATAATCATCAAACACAGCGATTACCGCATTAAAAACTGTGAAGAAGAAACGTAGATTACAAAGGGAAATTGTTCTTTTCCAGCAATACCGAAATCCCTAATCCGATCGGACTGCAGCGGATGCAGCTCCAACCAAATGGTCGAAACTGGTAGGGATAACGAGTAGGGGCGGTTGTAACTGTTCTTTCCCTAAAGAAATCCCTTTTTTCGGGAGCTGCATGAATGAGCAGTCCCTTTACGAATTTTCGAGGTGCTATTACGTTTAAAAATGGTTAACTTTTCTCAGCTTTTTAATAATTTTTCATGATAACGAAGTAATCTGCTTTTCTTTCTGCATAATACTATACAATATAATAATATTTATTTTCAAAATATTTTGAAAGTTGATAAAATAAATTTTTCGAATATTTCTGGGGGGGCTGCAGCTCTGCAGCTCCTGCCACGAGCCGCCACTGATTATAATCCATGTATTACCACTGAAAAAGGTCACTCAGTGACTAAATATTGATCATTCTATTGTGTTTCACTATTTAAAGAATTTGATTACACTTAAAAATCCAATGTATGGATTCCATATATTATGAGCAAACAAAATGAACTGAACTGTTTTTCCAATGTTTTTCTCCTGACCAATCAACAAAACATACCTTTCTTGAATCATGTCATTACTGGATTTGAAATATGGGTTTGGCATTATTATAAAAAAATAAAAAAAAATGTTGAAAGAGCAAATTTTTCGGCAAAGATTGAGTTGCATCCATTGAAAGTGTGTCTATTACACTCCTGCTCAAAAGTCTAGCAAGATTTGCAAACGATCAGTTTTTTTTTTTTTTCAGTTTAAAAACTTATCTTTTGATGAAATGTTTTCAAACATTGGGTATTTAAAGAACTGGGTCTTCCTCATGTTTTTCAGTGAAGACTGGTTTAAGACAACATTTAGGGGGCCAGTAACAAATTGAGCAAAATCAATAATGTTTGTGATCACCCTGTATCGTTAAGTGAACGAAATGAACTGTAACTTTAGGATATGTTAATACAAACCCAGTTCCGTTTGTGTGACAATAGCATATTAAATAAAGGAGGCATAAGCATTTATTAATATACTGCCAGTTGAAATACAAATATCTCATGAAATATGAACATTTTTATGAAAAACATTTTCACTGTGCATATGCGAAAGATTAAAAAAAAAATATTGCATAGGTTGAAAGCTAGATATATTGGGCAATTTTTGTCAAAAGTGCATTTGAATAGAGTAAAAATTAAACAAATTATCCGAAAAAGAACGAGTTAGATTTTAGATATTTTCCAAGAGTTGAAATTTCTCAAGGGGTTTTTCACATACACTGCGTAATTAATTTAAAGATCCAGTTACTTTAACAGCAAAAGTTCTTTTTTGTGAAAAACCCCTTATCTCACAAATCTTAGTAAATAAATAAAAATATATCAGAGTTACAAGCTTATAAGTGGTTTTGCACAAAAAAGTACATTTGGAGCATAGTTGAAATAAAAATTAATCAAATTAATCAATCTTCAAATTAATTACAAGGCTTGTGAAAAACCCCTTAATAAATTTCAACTCTTGGTAAATATCTAAAATCTAACTCGCTCTTTTTAGGCTAATTTGCTTAATTTTTACTCTATTCAAGTGCACTTTTAATAAAAGTTGCCTAATATATCTAGCTTTTAACTTATGCGGTAAATTTTTTTATCTTTCGCATATGTACAGAGAAAACGTTTTTCATAGAGATGCTCATATTTCATGAGATATATTTGTATTCTGATAACAGTATATTGTTTTAAAATTGTTTTTCCAACTTATCTAAAAGTGGGAATAATTTTCGTTAAAAACTCTGTATATTATAAATAAAAAATATGTTGATTTTTTTTTTTTTTTCTTGAGTTTTAAAATAAATGCTTATATCTCTGTTATTTAATACTAGCAGGCTACGCCCGCTTCGCTGGTCACTATTTTTAAATGAATCACAATAATTAATGAATTCTCAAAATTGCATTAATTTGTATCATGTGATAAAAAAAGAGAAAAAAAATTCTGATCGGGAAAAATGTCGCACCGGGTCCCCAATGCCTTCGGCAGCGTAGACCCGTGCGCTGCGCGCACGTATTCCTTCACTATCCTTATGACTTCTCAAAATTCAATGTTATTACTCATAAACTTTCATTCTCAAGAAAAGGAATTAAAAAATATATCATTTAGCATCGGGTAAAAACTCACACCGGGACGCCACTGCCTTCGGCAGCGCAGACCCATGCGCGCGAGGATGTACTGTTAATAGTAAACCTATAGTTTCCCGTTTTTTCTTATCGTTATGCTAATTAAATATATTAAAAATTAATCACTCTTAAAATAAAGCTTAAAGAAAAAAAACGTTAGTTGAAATAAAATTAAACACTTATTAAAAATCCTAATTTCCTTTTAATATATTTCCTACTTACCAGGAAAAATAAATATATCGTTCAATGAAATGCTATGTTAAGGAGTTTTCAAATTTAAATCATCCATCTTAATTTTTCAAACGCGAAACGTAAACAATAGCTAACCTTCCGGAAGTTCCGACTGAGCCGAGTTTCAAAAATTTGCATAAAACATCTCTAAGAACGATAGCCGAAGTCTACACACGCGCCGCGTCGGCGCATGCCGTGACGTACGTCCGGAAGATCACTTCGTTTCTCCCGCGAAACTATAAATAGCGAACGGCGATGGTAGTGGGTGTTCGCGGTTGCCTTTGCGGTTGCTTTTACCTTTGCTCTTGCCCCTGCCATTGTTCATTTTTCGCCGATGCCGGCTTCATAAGATGTCGCCGTAATATGTGGCGTTTATTTTTTATATTCAAATAAAATCTTTTCATTTTTAGTCAGTTATAACTCACGTTAATCCTTTTTTGTGAGTTCGAAATTTAAATGAAATTTATAGGTGTTCATATCGCGACAATAACAAGTGGAAACAAGAACGTCACGTCTTCTACATAAGTGTCACCAGCTTCTTTCTAATGGCACGTAGTAGTCTTTTTCTGCAACCTATATGGGAAATAAAAAGATGTTAAATATTGTCTTCGTACTCACCTTGTTTGTCATCCAGCATCTGCTTTGGTATGTTTGTTCATAAAAATATTTGTCTACTTCAATTATCTTATTGTTATTCATATAAACTTATTGTTATATTTATATAAACTTTTCGTTGAATTTATTGTTTCAATTAAAAATACAAATTAAATTGAAATTTGTTATGGTCATTTATTTAACAATTTCTACATATTTATCTTTCAGCATATTTACTTACTCTAGCTTCCATGTATCTAATTCATTTAATTAACTTTAAATGTTGTTAAGCTGGTGTTTATGTCTAGAGTGGCTCCTCTGCTAATTCACTTAGCCTTGGATCTACTTCACACCAGCTAACAAGAGAAATAAAAAGTGGTTATGGGGTTTTCCTTTTTCAGCATGTAAATATGCTGGCCCTTTCATAAATTAATGTTTTTCTGTTTTGTTTGAAAAATAAATTGAAAGTTAAATTTTTTGCATTTATAGTAAATTTTTGAAACAAGAAATTGTTTGAATGTAGATTAAAAGTTGTTTAATGTTAATAAATGAAAATCTTGAATGTTTTGTTTAATTTAAGTAATAATGACCATTTTTTTGCATATTGTTGAGGGAATATTGTAAAATTTTTTTCAGTAAAGTAGAAAAAAAAAACTTTTTGAAATTTCATATATATATATTTGAATAAATTTTCAAGTCATAAATGAATTTACCGAATGTTTAATTCGGGGGGGGGGCAAAGGTTTTTATAAGAAAAATTGTGATATTTTTAATATATTATATTTTTTTTAATTGTTTGAACCATAATTATACAATTTTTTTTACTCAAAAATGGCTGTCAACAATTTACATTCTATTCCCAAACTGAATGCGATTAATTTCGAGGAATGGAGGAGTGACATTAAATTTGTTCTTCTTGACCGGGGACTCTGGGACATAGTTGTTGGTACGGAAACAGCCCCAGTTTTGGCTGATGACAGAAGCAATGCTTCTGCTGTTAATAAATTTAAGTCTAGAGCTAATGCTGCTTTGGCTGTCTTGTACTTAAATATAGAAACTGAGTATAGGAAAATTGTAGAAAACGAGGATGACCCCGTAAAGGCATGGAATTTAATTAACAAAAGTTTTGTTCCAGATACTCGTGCACAGCACATGAGTTTATTTTCTGAGCTGTGTGATTGCAAAATATTGCCTGGTGAGGGTGTAAATGTCTTTGCGTCCCGGGTCATGAGGATATTTAAACAAATAGAAAATTCTAAGGGGGGACTGACGGAAATTTTTGCATCTTATCAATTGTTACGTTATCTCCCATCATATTTCGACGGTATCGTTCAAAACATACTGAGATGGGAAGATGATAAATTTACATTCAATGAAATTATAACTTGCTTAGTAGCCGAGGAAACTAGGCTAAATTTAAGAAATAAAGATAATGAATTAAGTAAAGCTAAAATTTCTGCTCAGTTTTCTCATCTAAATGATACAGGTAAAAATAAGCTTCTAAAACAAAAATTAATTTGTACATTTTGTCATAAGAACGGCCATGCTAGACAAAATTGTTTTTCTCTCAATAGAAGTAGAAATGTTGACTTTAAACCCTCTTTTCAAAACCAAAACTTACCTTCTCAGAATTTCAATCCTAAGAAATCCTTCCAATTAAGAGGTAGACAGAGTCGAAAAAAATCTTCATATCAATCTAGATCAAATTCTAAGACCCGTAATAGCAGTAGGGATTCAAATTCATCTTACTACATTACTGAGGCCAGTTTAGCTCAGCAAACAAATGAATCAGATTGGATATTCGATTCAGCCGCGTCTCATCATTTTAGTAAAGACCGTGAACTTTTCACATCATTTAAACCTCAACAAAATGAAGAAATGGCTGTAGCCATGGAAGGCATCACTTTGCCAATCGAAGGAAAAGGAGACATTAAATTGCGTTTTGGCCAAAGAAATTTTACTTTAAAGGGAGTGATGTATTCATCAAAGCTTAGGAGAAACCTTATATCAGGGCCACAACTTGACAAAGAAGGTCTACAGTTTATTGGGGGAAGAGGCGAAGTCAAAATTATGTCCAATGATAATATAATGTTCAGAGCAAAATTAAAAAGTGGTGTTTATCGTGTCCAAGCAAAAATCCCAAAATCTATAAAACAACATGTAACTTTCGAAGCCTCCACAACCTCTTCAAAAGAACAGGAAGTTCTAAACCTGTGGCATAAGAGATGCGCTCATGTAAATCCTCAAACTTTGACGCATACAAGTAATAAGAGGGGTGCAAAGGGATTACCATTCTTAAAGGGACATACAGAATTTTTTTGTGAAGATTGCAGGTTGAATAAATTTAAACGCACTTCATTTAAATACAGAAACTTTGTTCGATCCAAGAGACCCTTAGAACTGTTATATACAGATGTTTGGGGACCATGTCAAGTAAGAGGCAAACATGGAGAACGTTATTTTCTATCAATCATGGACGATTATTCCCGTAAAGTATTCATTTATCCTATAGTCCAAAAATCTGAAGTAGCTGAAACCTTAATTAATCACATCAAAAGGGCAGAAAGATTTATAGGTAAACCTTTAATAGCTATCCGCTCAGATAATGGAACAGAGTTTGTCAACAAAGAATTTTCAACATTTTGTCAGGAAAAAGGCATCAAACATGAACTAACAAACACGTTCACTCCAGAACAAAATGGTGCTATTGAACGTTATAACCAAACTGTCATTAATGGAGCCCGTACATCATTATATGAAAGTGGTTTAGACTTTTGTTTTTGGCCAGAAGCCGTTTCACATTTCAATTATGCCTGGAACAGACTATGCCATAAAGATTTTGAAAAATCACCATTCGAATTGTACGGTGGAAGAAAACCATCAATCAGACACCTTAAATCATTTGGATGTGTAGCTTATGTAGGACTGGCAAAACAAAGAAGACAGAAACTGGATCCAAAAGCTGTGAAAGGTTATCTAGTAGGATATGCACACCATACAAGAGGATACCGTATTTGGGTCCCAGAGCAAAATAAAATAGTAGAATCTTTAAATGTGACATTTAAAGAAGATCGTTTGTTCAAAACAGAAGCAAGTGGAGCAGTGCTGGGCACCATCAACCAGCATTACACAATTCAAGATGTATTTCCAAAGGGTAGTGACGATGATTCTGATGAAGAGGCTGTTGACGAAACTCCTGAAATAGAGTCCAGCGTACCGTCTGAATTATCTGACACTGAGGAATCCTCAGATGATGAAAAACCTGCTCAATCATCTCAATTAAAAAACATAAAGTTTGAAAGAAAACAAGTTTTAAGAAGTGATAAATCCAGAACAGACGTATACTACTATCCTGAAAATACAAGAACAAGACTAAGATCCCATAGAGACATTAGAAAATATTGCCAAGAAAACAAAATAAAGGTGACCCCACTAAATTTTCATTCACTCCAATAGAAGAATCTGACTCAGACACAAGTGCCAATTTTTGTCATAATTCCTCTTGACTAGAATTAATTATACCAAGAACTTTCAAACAAGCCCAAAAATCAGACCAATTTCAAGAATGGCTAGAAGCAATGAAAACCGAAATAAAAACCATCCAAGAACGAAAGGTTTGGCATCTTGTAAAACCTCCGCAAAATAAGCAAATAATTGGATGTCGCTGGGTATATGCTATAAAACGAGATGAAGAAGGTCGAATTGCTAAATTCAAGGCAAGGCTTGTAGCTCAAGGTTACGCTCAAGTAAAAGGCGAGAGTTATGAAGAAACTTTTAGTCCTGTTATAAACTTCGATCTAATTCGTTTTTTCTTTTCACTTTTGGTAGTGCAGCACAAGTGGAATCACGTACAATGTGATGTCACTGGCGCATACCTATATGCTCCGCTAGAAGATGAAATATACATGCAGCAACCACCTGGTTTTATTAAACAAGGAGAAGAGAAGTTAGTTTGCAAGCTCGACAAAGCTCTCTATGGCCTTCACCAAAGTGGACGAGCATGGTTTTACGAAATTGACAGAGTTTTATCAAATATCGGTTTTATTAAATTTACTTCTTGCAACTGTGTTTATACATTCAAATTTCAAGTTATCCTATTATTATATGTTGATGACATGGTTTTATTTGGTAAAAGTAAAATGTTTTTAGAGGAAGCCATTAATGTTTTAAAACAAAAATTCAAATTAAAAATTTTGGGAAGGACAAAGAAACTACTTGGAGTAGAATTTGTTGAAATTGACTCAAAGTTATTCATTCATCAAGAAAGCTATATTCAAGAAATATGCAGTCGTTTTAATAATTTTAACCCTCCAATTTCATCCTTACCAATCAGCAAAGGCTGTATTTACTCAAAATCAAGCTGTCCTCAAACCGAAGAAGAAACCAAAGAAATGACAAAGTATCCATATCGCAATATTCTAGGGTGTTTATCATATTTATCTAACAGAACAAGACCTGATATAGCATATGCCGTCAATATCTATAGCCAATTCCAATCGAATCCAGGAATTCATCACTGGAATGGGTTGATCAAACTACTGGGATATGTAAAGAAAACAAGCCAATTAAAATTAAAACTTTCATGTGCTGATTCACAGATCATAGCCTACACAGACGCCGACTTTGCTTCAAATCGTGATGATCGGACATCCATAGGTGGACAAATAGTATTTCTAGATAGTAGCCCCATCAGTTGGAGGACCTTTAAAGAGAAGGCTGTTAGTTTATCCACTATGGAATCTGAGTTCATTGCCGCTACAGAAGCAGCAAAAGAAATTGTCTGGCTAGATCGAATTCTAGAAGAATGCCAAAGCATGAAGATTATAAAAAATAAGAAAATCTCAAAATTACTAATTGACAATATGGCTGCTATAGACTTTATTAAATCTCCTATAGAGAACAATAGAAGCAAACATATAGAGGTCAAACTATATTTTATTAGAGATCTTGTTATCAAAAATATTTTTGAATTAGTTTTCATTCGTAGCAAATTAAATTTGGCTGACATATTTACTAAGCCACAAACTAAATTTGAATTACAAAAATTTGTGAAAAATCTTTTCTTCGACAATGTTTCAAAAGTTAATCTTAAATTATCAATTTCAAATTTTTCTATGAATTTATAAAATTTTAAAAAATGTAAATTTTCTAAAAATTTTTTTTATGAATTCAAATCCTTAATGAATTCAAACTTTTTTTAAGAATTCAAAATTTATGAATTCAAAAATTTAAACTTTTCTATGAATTCAAATGTTTCCTTGAATTCGAAAAAAAAAAATTCAAATTTTGCAAGTTAAGCAAAATCTTTCCAGGTTTAGGCTGGAAGTTTTTTTTGAGAATTTCAATTCTCATTCTTTCTTTGACAGTAAGTCAATTTTTTTTTTTTTTTTTTATTCAATTGCTCACAGCAAGTTTTCTCTCTCTCTCTCTCCTCTCCATTCCCGAAATAATCCATTCTGTTCTTTTTGTTAAATATTTGTATGTAATTTATACTTTTATATTGTAAGAAAGAATTGTGTTTATACATATATTTATAATATTGAATGTGATTATACTCATGTTATATTTGTTGTTAAACTTATTATACAAATAATTCATTGTATGAATTTCTTTTCTACAGTTTTTTTTAAAAGAGCATGTTAAAAATCTTTTCAAAACTGGAGGAGAGGTTTGAGTAAACAGGTATATGTTATTTGTGTTTCAAAAACAAATTGTTTTGTAGATCACCTCTATCCAGATATTGATTTCTGTTGCTGTGCAGCTGAAGATCATACCTAATTGTTTTTAATTCTGAAAAAACTGTTAAAATAGTCACAGTCGTATGATTATATAATTTGTGCAAAGTTTTGCTGGATGTTCTTTTTATTAACTTTTTAAGCGTAAAAGTGCAAACGATAAGAGGGGGGGGCCTTGTTAATAGTAAACCTATAGTTTCCCGTTTTTTCTTATCGTTATGCTAATTAAATATATTAAAAATTAATCACTCTTAAAATAAAGCTTAAAGAAAAAAAACGTTAGTTGAAATAAAATTAAACACTTATTAAAAATCCTAATTTCCTTTTAATATATTTCCTACTTACCAGGAAAAATAAATATATCGTTCAATGAAATGCTATGTTAAGGAGTTTTCAAATTTAAATCATCCATCTTAATTTTTCAAACGCGAAACGTAAACAATAGCTAACCTTCCGGAAGTTCCGACTGAGCCGAGTTTCAAAAATTTGCATAAAACATCTCTAAGAACGATAGCCGAAGTCTACACACGCGCCGCGTCGGCGCATGCCGTGACGTACGTCCGGAAGATCACTTCGTTTCTCCCGCGAAACTATAAATAGCGAACGGCGATGGTAGTGGGTGTTCGCGGTTGCCTTTGCGGTTGCTTTTACCTTTGCTCTTGCCCCTGCCATTGTTCATTTTTCGCCGATGCCGGCTTCATAAGATGTCGCCGTAATATGTGGCGTTTATTTTTTATATTCAAATAAAATCTTTTCATTTTTAGTCAGTTATAACTCACGTTAATCCTTTTTTGTGAGTTCGAAATTTAAATGAAATTTATAGGTGTTCATATCGCGACAATAACAAGTGGAAACAAGAACGTCACGTCTTCTACATAAGTGTCACCAGCTTCTTTCTAATGGCACGTAGTAGTCTTTTTCTGCAACCTATATGGGAAATAAAAAGATGTTAAATATTGTCTTCGTACTCACCTTGTTTGTCATCCAGCATCTGCTTTGGTATGTTTGTTCATAAAAATATTTGTCTACTTCAATTATCTTATTGTTATTCATATAAACTTATTGTTATATTTATATAAACTTTTCGTTGAATTTATTGTTTCAATTAAAAATACAAATTAAATTGAAATTTGTTATGGTCATTTATTTAACATGTACGTGCGCTGTACACGCATATTCCTTCTCAACTCAAACTTTTATTATTAAGAAAATAAAATTAAAAAAAAATCTTTTATCATCGGGTAAAAACTCGCACCGAGTCCTTAACCCATGCGCGCTGCGCGCCTATTCCTTCCCCCACCGTTCCAGCCCCTCCTAATTAACTTGCATATACCAATTTTGAACGGTCTTACTCAATTAGCTGAGATGCAAAAGAAAACCTGATCAGGACACTTTAAATTGTAAATCCGGTGAAATCTTGAATTCCACTTTCGATAATGTAAAAGAACTTTAAAATATCTTTCGAATGATGTATTAGAAATAATTTAATCATAATTAGAATATGAAATATTGAAATTTAAAAATATTACAGCGCCATCTGGCGGTAGAAATTTCTGTAATCTATTGTTCCATTCCAGTTACTTATTCTTACTCAATTAGCTAAGATGCAAAAGAAAACCTGATCAGGACACTTTAAATTGTAAATCAGGTGAAATCTCGAATTCCACTTTCGATAATGTAAAAAAACTTTAAAATATCTTTCGAATGATGTATTAGAAATAATTTAATCATAATTAGAATATTAGATGAATATTACAGCGCCATCTGGCGGTAGAAATTTCTGTAATCTATTGTTCCAAAGAAAACCTAATCAGGACACCTCAAAACGTGTAAATCGGGTGAAATCTTGAATTCCATTTTTCGATAATGTAAAAGTACTTTAAAATTTGTATCAACTAAAATAAGCTTTCAAATGATGTATTACTTATTAACTTTTTTTAATTAATAACTGAGATACCAAAAAAAAAAAAAAAAACTGATTCAGGACACCTCAAAACGTGTAATTCTGGTGAAAACTTTCGATAATTTAAAAGAACTTTAAAATATCTTTCGAATGATGTATTACAAATAATTTAATCATAATTAGAAATTGAAGTATTGAAATTTTAAAATATTACAGGGCCATCTGGCGGTACAAATTTCTGCATTCCACTGTTCGATTCCAAATCAAAAAAGCTTTCTAATGATGTATTACTTATGAAATTATTTTGATTAGTAGCTGAGATACAAAAGAAAACTGATTCAGGACACCTCAAAACGTGTAAATCTGGTGAAAACTTTCGATAATTTAAAAGAACTTTAAAATATCTTTCGAATGATGTATTAAAAATAATTTAATCATAATTAGAAATTGAAATATTGAAATTTTAAAATATTACAGCGCCATCTGGCGGTACAAATTTCTGTATTCCACTGTTCGATTCCAAATCAAAAAAGCTTTCTTATGATGTACTAATTACGAAATTATTTTAATTAGTAGGTGAGATACAAAAGAAAACTAATTCAGGAGACCTCAAAACGTGTAAATCTGGTGAAAACTGTCGATAATACAAAAGAACTTTAAAATATCTTTCGAATGATGCATTAAAAATAATTTAATCATAATTAGAAATTGAAATATTGAAATTTGAAAATATTACAGCGCCATCTGGCGGTAGAAATTTCTGTAATCCACTGTTCGATTCCAAATCAAAAAAGCTTTCTAATGATGTATTACTTATAAAATTATTTTAATTCGTAGCTGAGATACAAAAGAAAACGTAATCAGGACACCTCAAAACGTGTAAATCGGGTGAAATCTCGAATTCCATTTTCGATAATGTAAAAGTACTTTAAAATGTGTATCAAGTCAACAAAGCTTTCAAATGATGCATTACTTATGAAATTTTTTTAATTAATAACTGAGATATAAAAGAAAACTGATTCAGGACACCTCAAAACGTGTAAATCTGGTGAAAACTTTCGATAATTTAAAAGAACTTTAAAATATCTTTCGAATGATGTATTAAAAATAATTTAATCATAATTAGAAATTGAAATTTTGAAATTTTAAAATATTACAGCGCCATCTGGCGGTACAAATTTCTGTAATCCACTGTTCGATTCCAAATCAAAAAAGCTTTCTAATGATGTATTACTTATAAAATTATTTTAATTCGTAGCTGAGATACAAAAGAAAACGTAATCAGGACACCTCAAAACGTGTAAATCGGGTGAAATCTCGAATTCCATTTTCGATAATGTAAAAGTACTTTAAAATGTGTATCAAGTCAACAAAGCTTTCAAATGATGTATTACTCATGAAATTATTTTAATTAGTAGCTGAGATACAAAAGAAAACTAATTCAAGAAACCTGAAAGCGTGTAAATCTGGTGAAAACTTTCGATAATTTAAAAGAACTTTAAAATATCTTTCGAATGATGTATCAAAAATAATTTAATTGGAATTTGAAATATCGAAATTTTAAAATATCTGGCGGTAGAAATTTCTGTAATCTACTGTTCAATTCCAAATCAACAAAGCTTTCAAATAATGTGTTACTTATGAAATTATTTTAATTAGTAGCTGTGATACAAAAGAAAACCTAATCAGGATATTATAAAACATGTAAATCACGTGAAATCTCTAATTCCATTATCTACGGTAGTTTTATTAATGGAAGTAAAAAGAAAAATAAATATTTTTTATTTCGCCAAAACCTATACCACGGTAGTCGGGTAATGGAAATAAAAAGAAAAAGAAAAAGTATTTTTTAGTTCCTTCAAATGTATTTTGTTGCTATGGAAACTCCTATCGCCTATTGAAAGATAGATTACGTGTTAGAATAAAATTTAATTAGCAATTAAAATGTAACTGCTTTGTTTATTAATGAAATTTGATGAAATTTTAACTGCAGGTTGGTTTGTGCTGAATAGGTTGTATATTAAGTGTTGTGTACGAAAAAGAAAATTTGAAGCACTTTGAAATTTGCAATTTTTAACCCCAGTTAAAGATCATGTGACATTAATGACTTGCACATGTTTTTTTTCCGTTAGAGACAGCTGTTAAAATCGTCTGCTGAATGCAGATAGAATGCCTCTTTTTAAGCAATCAAGGATTTTTGGTCAATTTCGCGATCGATATGGGTCAGCATTTTAATTAATATCTCCGAAACTAATTAAGATTTTTAAATTCTGTTTCGAGGAAAACATCGGAAAGGCTCCAGTGCATCCGTATGTCAATTCTTGTACTTCTGCGTTCAATAGGGGCTGAACGTATAAAAGAACAGACAGACAGACAGATAGACAGACAGACAGACAGACAGACAAACCTTTCCATTTATTATTATAGATACTATCATCACACAAATTCATCCACAAATTGAAATGGATCTATATTAACATATCTTAAAGTTACAGATCATTTTTTTTTTTTTTTTTTGTCGTATCCATGACATAGTCGAATTAGATTAAACCGCGGATCTTTATAACTGCATCTGCGATTTGTTGAATGTTGTCGTCATATAGGTCTATCAGAGACGGCAATACACCAATTTCTCTCAAGTTCGCACTTATTGCCGGACACTCAAAGATATGGCAAGGTGTAAGCTGTGTATCTGGGCAATTGTTACAGTTTCTATACACCCTTCCACCCTCTTTATTAATTTTCATGCCTCTGTGATGACCGGTTCTAAGCCTTATTATAGTTTTTTTTATTAATCGATCTGCATTTATTTCACAAAGCTGGTGTTTCGTTTGGATTGTTTTTTCTCTAAGTTTAGATTTAGTTATTGCATTTGCATCTTGAAGAGAGACACTGTTGCTGTTATTGTTGAGATTTCTGGACTCCTTGGCTAGTTTATCAGCATTTTCGTTGCCTGCTATTTCGACATGTGCAGGTATCCACTGAAGTGTACAGGTTTTATTTATAGCTTGAAGATCTTGAAGTCCTGAGATGATGATAGAAGAGTGCCCCTTTGAAATGGCCTGGAGGGCGGCCTTCGAGTCGCAGAAAACCACTAGGCCCTCTGCCTGCGTAGTAGTGGGAAGGGACTTACTTATACATATTAAGTGCCTCCAGAATTGCGCATAGCTCGCAGGTGAAGTTAGAGGCTATATTTCCCGCACCAAATTTGCCCTGGTGAGGCGTATCATCTGGAGTAGTTAAAAACACACCTGAACCCCCATTGGTGATAGTTTTGTCAGAGGAACCATCTGTATATGCATGTACAAACTTCTTTTTTGGAAAGTTTTCAATTGTATCGAGTCCCTTTTTCCTAATGATATCATTCTGTTCATTTTTGTTGCATGGCTCTAAAAGGTCGGTATGAATGTTGGTGTTCAGTGGAAGCCTTTTGCGAGAGATAGGTTCTTGAACAATAACCCATTTGTTGTGTTCAAGGCCAATACTTATTCTGATATCTCTATCATATTGCATGGGTGAAGATCGTTCTAGTCTTGACTTGGCATTCCACCCTTCAAAGGTAATGTGAGAAATGTGTCCAGGAGCATGACTTCTCGCTTTGTTCGTGAACTTTATCATATTTACTTTTCTTCTATTTTGTAGACTTTCTAGTCCACACTCTCTGATTATCTTGTCATTATTGGTGGATGATACTGCACCAGTCACTATCTTTGCAGCTCTCGCTTGTATGCTTTCTAACTTGTCTAGGGCAGTATCAGAAGCGTGAGCCCAAATCGGGGAAGCATACTCCATAATGGGTCTAATGAGTGAAGTAAATGTGGTCTTTAGAGTTTTGGGGGAAGCTCCCCAGTCAGTGCCGCAGAGACTCCTGATGATTTTCAGTTTTTTGAGAGCTTTTTCTGAAACTGTCTTTATATGCTCTGTGAATCTCAATTCGGCGTCCAGAATTATTCCCAGATATTTAGGGTTAGATGTTTTCACAATACGTTTCCCTTCGATATTTAATTCCGGATCAAATAGATTTCTGTGCTTTCTGTCTGTTGTGAAGACGCTAAGTGTTGTTTTTTCAACATTAATCTTTAGCTTTAGATCTTGCGTCCATTTAAAAATTCCATCAAGGGACTTTTGAAGAACCCTTTCTGAGCTGTTGATGTCTCTATCCGAGTGCCAAATCACAATATCGTCAGCGTAACAGGCTACTTTAGTTCCATTTTGAAGGTTGGGGTGAATGTCGTTCACATAAAGCAGGAAGAGTAGAGGACTCAAAACAGAGCCTTGTGGCACTCCAGCAAAGATGTTCGTACATCTGGATAAGCAGCCGTTGTATCACACCTTTATTTTTCTCTTTCTCAGGAAATCATTTATCCATATCAGAGCATGTCCTCCAGTACCATAGTTATGTAATAGTGTTATGAGTTTCTGGTGCCACACTCTATCGAAGGCAGCAGACATGTCCAGAAAAAAAGCAGTAGTCTTTTTTGGAAATCGTTCTTGAAAGCCATCAATTACGGACTGGCAAAAGTAAAATAACTGATCCTCAGTTGAGTGTAATTTTCTGTAAGCTGTTTGATAAAAATTTATCTCTTTTTCCTGTATGAGAAACTCAACCATTCTATGGTGTATTATGCGTTCCATTGCTTTGCAAAGAATGCTGGTGAGGGCAATTGGTCTAAAGTTTTTACTTTCCGTGGCTGACTTTTTTGGTTTAAGTATAGGTACGATAATAGATGTTTTCCATATATTGGGCAGTCTTCCAGACCTCCATGATGTGTTGAAAATGTTCAGCAGTAACTTTTTTGCATTTTCCCGTAGGTGTTTTATCATTTCACCGAATATAAGATCAATTCCTGGGGATTTATTATTTTTAATAAAACCGACTGCTTCAAGAAGCTCTTCCATAGTGATTTCCTTCACAAAAAGGTCTTCATTCTTCTGTCTTCTTGCAGCTCTGAGCATTTTATTCGCAGAGTGTTTTATTTTCTTATCCTTTTTATGATATGCAATTTTACTAACACTTGAGAAATGTCTTGCAAGCTCATTTGCCACCTTGACATTAGTATCAGCTGGAACCCCAGATGCATGTAAGGTATTTGAAGACTGTGAAATGCAAGGATTAAAGGTATTGTTCAGTGCCTTAGTAATTTTCCAAAATTTAGTGTCCTTGATTGGGTCTAGGGTTTCACAGAACTCGGCCTATTTCTGCTGTTTATTTTTGGAAATAGCCTCTTCCACTTTTTTCGATGTCTCTGACAGAAGGTTTCTAAGTTCGGTCGTATTATTTCTCTTAAGCTGCTCATTTAAGAGATCTCTCTCTCTGATCAGGGAGTCAATGTCATGGTCTTTCCAGTATGGGACCCAATTTTGCTTTCTTTTACCTCTAGGGGTTACAGATCATATCGTTCATTTAATGATACAGGTGATCACAAACATTATTGATTTTGCTCTATTTGTTGTCGGCCCCCTAAATGTTGTCTGAAACCAATCTTCACTGAAAAAGATTGGTTCGTGAAATACCCAGTGTTTGAAAACATTTTGCTAAACTTTTGAACAGGAGTGTAGAATTGCAGAGAAATTGGATTTTGAAGTGTATCCAGATTCTACAAATCATGAAAAATAATAAAATTATCAATATTTAGTCTCTCAGTAATCTCTTAATGGGAATCTATGGGAGTATAATTCATTAAATTATGAATATTCTATAAAATCAGGCATATGCTTTTGTAATCACCCAATAGCTATTTTATATACCTACAGTTAGTTATCTATTTAAGTCATCATCATAGGAATAAAAAAAATTAGTCATCTCATAAGGTTTTTATATGAGACAGAAATTATCGCGAATTATTTTTCTGTAAAGATATGTTTACATTGATACTTGTATACTACTTTATAAAGCAGGTAGTTTACAAAAATTATAGAAATAGATTGAAAAAATTGATTTGAATTCTAAATAACAGTAAAAATTACTTCAATAAAATAATCTTTACTTAAAGCTCAATTTAAATAAATATTAACAAATTGTAATTTCTTAAAAAAAAAAAAAAAAAAAAAAAAAAAATCTCTCTATGAAAGATTTCATAGTGATAATAAATGAGTTAATAAGAATTGTCATTCTTAAAATTGTAATCTTTTAACAACTGAATACTTTTTTTTTGTGTGTGTGTGTATGTGTGTGTGTATATGCTAACTATCCTAAAAGGAACCAGAATGTGATGCCTATTTCAGATTTTCAAAATAATTAAATTTTTAAAATAAATAGTATTTAAAATTATTTATTTAATTAAAATTATTTCTCAGATTATACTGTTTTTCATTAATCCTTATTTACATATGTGTGTGCATCAAGGGGGGGGGGAAATACTGTAGTATTTTCGGCAATTCTTTTATTAAGAAAAGAATGTACCCTGCAAAATATAAAAAGGAAAATGACTTTGGTGGGATATGGAAAAATCTGATAAATAGTTTTTTGTGCCCCAAACCCTTTTTTCACATGCACTAGTATTTTGTTTAATTAATGCTTTTTTTTTTTTTGTATGTACTGTGTGCATAGAAAAACAGTTAATATCAAAATAGGCAAAATTTCTGTAAAATAAATTGTTCATTGGATGTTTTTTATGTATTGAGTGTGAAAAAAAAGAAAAGAAAAAAAAAAGTGTTGTGTGTGGGGGGGGGGGGGGACAAAATTTAGGAAAATTTATAATACTAGTATAGAGAAATAAGAACTAAACTTAAAAAAAAAAAAAAAACAAATACAAATTTTAAAGAAGTGAAAAGTGACATATAATTGATAATTACACCGTATAAATGCAGGAATGAATGGGAATGAATTTGAGACTACACTAAATCAACATATAAATGAAAAGTGTACTAACAGGGTACTATAAATTTGCTAAAATTTATTTCTAATTCCTACTAAAAAAGTTTTTTTTTTTTTTTTTACAAATGCTCTTAACTGTTCAACCCTATGAAGGTATTTGAAACTACACTAAATCAAAATATAAATGAAAAATTTACTAACGGGGTACTATAAATTTGCTAAAATTTATTTCCAATTTCTACTAAAAAAGTATTATAATATTTTTTTTTACTAATGCTCTTTCCCCCCTCCTTTTTTTTTTTTTTTTTTTTTTCAGTGTGCATTGCAAGATCAATTAACTGTTCAACCCTATGAAGGTAAAAGTTTTACTGTGAAATTTGCATCTTTGGGTTCTATATGGAAAATTGTTGATGAAAAAAATCAAGATATTTGCAGGTATTGCTTACTTTTAGTAAATATGTACGCATTAAATGTATGTTTAATTTTTTGGTCATCTTTTCTAATTAGATACTTATATATAAAATTATTCACATTTTTATTACTTTTTAGGTTTCTTCTCTCTCTTCCGCCCTCCCACCTTAAAAAATAAAAATAAAAATAAATATTTGTTGCTCTAAATTAATATATTTCTCATATTGTTATCCTCACAGGAATCGAAATTGCTTAGTAGTAGTAATCAAAGTGGTAGATGTGCAAATCTTAGGAAATTTTGTTCAGTTTGAATAAAATAAACTGTAAATTGGAAAATATTCCAAAGGATTATATTATTGGATTTCTTGGCATACTTTTTAAAACTATTTCATGAACAAAGATTCATTCTTTGAAAAGTTCCTTATTCATTCTGACAGTGCCGTGCTTAGGGGGGGGGGGGGCGACCGCGGCGGTCGCCCAGGGCGGCTAAAAGCTAGGGGCGGCTAAAAATGACAAAATTTCAGCTATAAATTAGGTTTACTAAAACTGTTAGATTTTTTTATAAACAGGATTGGATTGGATTTGAGAATAAGGCCGATTGACTGCTGTAGGTCCTAGACCTGAGGAGGTGTGCCCTCCGTGGGGGTCTTTCTAAGGAGTCTTATCCCGTATTTACGCAAGTTTCGGAGAAAACCATGGAAAACTCCAATCGGCTAGGCTGACAAGCGCGACTTGGAATCGAACCTGGCACCTCATGTCTACCAGCTTTGAGCGCATAACCACTCGGCCGCTGGTGGACTATTTTTAAAACAGAGGAAAAAAACTTGATAACTTTTCATCTGTGGCAACCTAGCAGTTTTTGGTTTTAAAGGATAGTTTTCAGAAGCAGAAGGAGGGAAATAATTTTAGTGCCTAGGAGGGCAGCTAAAATCTTTCGCCCAGGGCGGCTAAAAGTGTAGGCACGGCCCTGCATTCTGAATTTCCATTCAGAATGAATGGAAATTCTGTTATGGTGTTTTTAGAATTATGGAAAATGCACATAACCTTCTTGATATTCAAACCAAGTTCCAGAGTTGGCATGGTTTAAATCAAAATTTTTGTTTTAGTTCCTTTTTTTTCTGATTGATGTTTCTAAATTATTTTTATATAAATAACTTATACTTTTAACTTTTTTTTTCTGAAATCTTTTCCTATAAATCATTTTTTTATTGTATGGGAAATATAATTTAAATTGCTCTCATTTCCTAAAATTAAATTCTCATAGATGGACATAAGCATATGAAGGGTATGCAGTTTAACTTAATCCAAAACGCTAATAACATAATTTAAGAATTTTACTTAATTATTGAGATAAATCCCTGTATATTAAATTACTGAGTAAATGTAAATTGCATTAAATTTAATATTCATTCTAAAATAAATAAATAATAAATTTTTGTCAATTTATTGTAATAGAATCATTAGGTATCACTGCAGAAAATAAACAGCTTTATCTATTTTAATAAAAATCAATAATGAGTCAGTTTTGGAGTCACAAATCAATCTGACAGAGATTATAATTTCCAGGAAAATGCTTTTCACTGGTAACCCACTCTTTAGACAATAATAAAATTACAGAAAGTAAATAGCTTTAATAAATATCATTTTAAAATAAATAAAAAATTAAAGACTTTTTATGCATAGAAATTAATGACAAGTCATTTAGGAAATATTTATTATAAATTTATTTATTATTTATTTACTATATTATATAAAAAAAAAAAAAAAAGACAAGTCATTTATTTAGAAAATTGATTTTCACTGGTAATTTGTTCTTTGAAGATAAGGAAAAAACCATTATAGAAAGCAAAGTTCTTGAAAAATTTCAGCAAAATGCATGAAGATGTTTCTAAGATTAGACTGAAATGCTCATTGTAATGTAAGAAGATGGCACATTTGTTAAAGATTTTTTTTTTTTTTTTTTCTTTTCATTTCAGTCAAAACAGATATATAGCTCTATTTGCAAAATTCATACTTACAAATTTTCAATGGCTTTGTGGATGCAAGATAAAGAAATTAATTAATTGGTACACATGTAGTTGTAGGCACATAATTTACAACACTTAGTACAAATTGTTATGATCACACTAACTGTTTTTGATCTTAATGAAGTTCACAGTGGTAATATTTTATTATGATATTGGAATTAAAAATAAGTTATTAGTTTTATCCAAAATAGCCATTAATAAAGCAAATTAATGTATGTAGGTGTTACAGTTAAGTTTTTAGGATACATAAAATGCACCAAAAAATTGATGTTGAATGATAAAAAGTAAAATATTGTAACCAAACACCATAAATTGTAAAAACATGCAACAGTATACTACTATCATGTCTATCTGAATTATAGTGTATATTTATTTTGACCTAAAACAATTGGTACATGTTTCTGTAATTTGCTTTTATTGTTCAGTATATATATATATATTTAACTGTTTTTAAAAAGTATTCTTTTACCTTCTCTTATACAACAATCGGTACACATTTCTCTAATTTCCTTTCAGAGTTTTCATAGTTCAACTTACCCATACAATGGTAGAGAAAGTATTGTTTTGGGTTAATTTTTTCAAAAATTGAGTTTTTTGATTTTTACATACTTTGAGGCTTTCTGAATACAAGAGAGAGTTCATAAACTTTATGACCCTCGTTTTGGAGCTGTTCTTATACAAAACTGTTATGGTTACTAATTGTTATAGTGCTTCTATTGATGATAATGTAAATGTGTTTTGTTACAATATGTGTATGACATTTTTAATTTGTTTTTAGCCAGGAAGAGCATTATTTGGGAGAAAATTCATTTCATACAGTATATGTTAATGACACTGATTGTTCTTTAGTTTGTAATAAAGAACCTGATATTGTATATCTACGTAAGTATTATTCTGTTGTTGTGTAAACACAATTCCTTCTTTTATTTATTATCTATATATTAATCTGCAAATATGAAATTTGTTGTAAGTTTTTAACATATTAATTATAAGAATAGGGGATTAAAAGTGTTATCGCTTGAACAATATTGTTAATGTGAGGGAGGGGGGGGGGGATCTCTTAGAATGCCAAAAAGACATTTAAATAGCAAAGAGCGTTTTCAATATCAAAATAATATGTCAACATTTGTATTAAAATCTCACAATCAACTGATTGGGAAGAAAATCATATTTATTGAATTTTTTTTTTTTTCCAACTGAGCGAAAATAATGCCTGGACTGGGAGTCGAACCCCGGATCTTTGACTTACAAGGTCATGGCTCTACCAATTGAGCTATCCAAGCCGACAACCGCTCGGCATTACCCACTCAGACAACCTTTAGGCAGAAACATCTGGTCTATCATGTAGATAGCTTGACAGAAATAAGCCGCAGGTTTTCACTCAGTCGGAAAAAGAAAAAAAATATGTCGACAATTTGAAAAATATCTATATATATTCACTTCTGTTGCCAGATAAATGATAACAGAATTTAAAAATAAAATGAATTAAAGTATACTTACTTCTTTTACCAAAAGATAAAATGATTAAAGAATGTTGGAAGTTTAAAAAAAGGTGGGGGGAAATTGCACATGCAGTATTGCTAGACAAATAATTAAGGAACTAGGGGAAAAAAAAAACATGGCCAATTCTGTTGTAAAAAAACAAACATAAAGAATGTGTGAAGTTTAAAAAATAAATAGAGGAAAAAATTGTAAATGCAGATATAGCAACTTTTTTACAGGAATTTTAAATGTAAAAGATTACGTTAATAAAATGATAAAATGTAAAAAGTAAAGGTATTTTTGTTTGTTTTTTGACATTACATGAGAAATTTTTTTTTTTTTTTTTTTTTTCAATGCACATACTATTTTTAAATCCCCTTATTAAAAATAAGTTAAAAATGTATGATAAATTCCACGTTTCCGTATTAATATGTAGATAATATAGGTATAATATTTATTTTTAAAACTCCAAACATTCTTTAACATTTGTCTTTTAGCAACAAAATGAGTATATTTAATTTAATTTTTAAGTTCCTTCATCATTTGTCTGACAACAAAAATGAGTATATTTTATTTTGTTCCTTTATCATTTGTCTGGCAACACAAGTGAATATATTTTATCTATATATTAATACACAAACATGATATTTGCTGTAAGTTTTTAGCCTATTTTTCATATAGGAGGAACTTAAAAGTATGTCTTAAAGGTATGGTTAATGTGGGTTGAAGAAAAAAAATATTGTCTTATGAGGTTAAGAAGGCATACAAAAATACCTTTATTAGGACATTTTAGAATTTCTCTGGCAACAAGTTAATATATAAGTGAGATAGAATACGTAAAGGAAATTTTAAGGACTACAACTTCGTATTTTAAGTATTTAAATGCTTACTTAAAAAGTAGTCGAGTTTTGACCACTGGACAATACTAGTTCATATCATTAATTTAATAGCATTTTACTTTTTCTCTGTATCAACACTGTATCGATGCTTTAAAAACAATCTGAACTATATAAGGTAGATGAAAAGTAAAATTATAATAATTTATCAGTCTGCTTGCCAATGGGCTATGGATGACCAGTTTAAGGTCGAAATTTTTGAAAATTTATGGCTATGCATTTTATGTATTTATTGCTATTCAGTGGATTAAAATCACTAAAAAATTAGAAAAAAAAATTACGTTGTTAAAATAATTGCAGAAAGACAAATTTGATATACTTATTATATATTTTAATTGCTGTTCTAGTTTTAACCTTTATTATCAATGGAAATACAAGTAGATTCTTTAATTCTTTTAAATTGTTATGAAAATATTACTTTTCTTGCAGTTAGAAAGTGCATTAGATTGTAAATAATGAAGCTAAGCAGCTTCTAGTTGAGGAGTGTACATTAAACTATTATTTTTCACCAAATTTGATCGTAAAATTTCAAAATTTGTCGGCAGGTTTATTACCAACTGTAAGTCTCTTTTCTCTACAACATTTCTGATGCAGGAAAGGGGTTTAATCCTTTGGAACAATTACAATATTATTTTAATAAATCCTCTTAACTTTTTATACTCTTTTTTTACTTCTACTACTTGACTGCCATAGGTAGTGGTATTTAATCAAAAAAATTTATACTGAGTTTCACCTGATTTACATGTTTTAAGCTCTCCCAAGACCAAAAAAGTAGTTTTAGGAAATTTATCAGTTTGTATGTGTGTGTAGAATGCTTGACTGTTATATCTCGAATATATATATATATATATATAATGATTTATTAAGTGTAGTAGAAGCCAAGCAACAGATACAAGATCACTGAAACCACAAAGACCAATAAGAATGAAAAATTTCTTTATGTAGGAGAAGCTCAGGAAGGTGAAAAAAATTCATCAGAGGATGAAATACACATATTTAAAGAAACCAAATTTATTAATTAACAGCCTGCATAAGAAACGAAACAATAAACTAACTCAACAAAATCTTAACAGAAAAATATAAACAAAATCGAAATTTATGATAAATTAATTTAAGAAACTTAAGAAAGAAATGAAGGAGGCAGGCGGCAAGACTTGTGACTTGCCTGTGGGGTTAAACTAGTTTCGTACCAGCAACACTCCCCCAGCCTGCCAAGACCAGAATAGGAGTCATATGGATTAAAAAAAAGTAAAATTTCATAGCAGTTAAAGAATAATAAAACAATGAAATTTATAGATTGATTACTATGTGTTTAATAGTATGATTAGATTTTTAAAAATAGTTGACAACTCAACAATGAAGAAACTGAAAATTTAATGGAAAAAAAAAGATTGCAAATTAATACAAAGTAAATGCAACAAACCTTCTGTCTTTTGTTTTTTAAACTTAATTTCACAATCCCACCCAACCATCCAGCCAAACAACACCACCCATCCTCCGTAGTTGATTACTTCAGGAAAATTCATAGATGTCCTGTTTAGATTCACACTTACTGTCTTAATTCCTTTTCAGATGTTCATTTGTATGTAATTGTTCGTTCTAAGTGAACTGATAAGTTTTCCAAGTTTTGATGAAAATTAAATGTAGAACTAAAAGTTAGTATCTCTAAACACCAACAGCTCTAACAATTTTCTTCAAACTTTCTGTATAAACCTCTTTTTAAATGTCTTTTTGCATGTAATAATTGGTTACTACAAGAAAAGTAATAAGAGTCCTGATTAAGTGTGTAAGTTTTAGACCTCAGAAATTAATTTCTTAAAAAACAGCTTTACCGATTTTCTTTTAACTTGTTATATATAAAGTATTTTTCAGATATCTTTATGACATATGTATTATTTGGTTACTACAAAAAAGTTGCTTGGTGTCCAATTAGTAAAGTTAATTTTATTGACCGCATTATCTCCAAAAAAAACTTTATAGTATGTATAGTAGTGGATTAATGGATATCTTTTGCTTTTTACATGCCATATATAGATATACAGTACCCGTCGCTTAATAAAATCACTGGTTAATAAAATCAGCCACTTTATCTGATCAAATTGCCAGGACCGCAATCAATACAAACAATTTTTGAAACCGCTGCTTAATAAAATCAGCATTGCCGGTTAATAAACTAAAAAAAAAAAAATCTCCTCAGCAGCCAAAATTATCATTTATGCACACTAAAAAATTTTTTTATTTACATTGTGATTTTTTTTTTTTTTTTTTTTTAATAAGAAATTAAAGTACCCGTTATCGCTCATTGTTGAAAATTTTACACTTGCAGCATAGTTAAATATGAAACATGCCTCATAACTTTTCTCTGTAACTATTTCAAGGAACATATTCTTCAAAGCGCAGTAATATGCCACAAATTTGATTTGATTTGCAAATGATATATATATCTTTTTAATTTTTAATTATTAAAAGGTAATTTCTAGTTCTTATTTTGAAATAGCTATAAATTAAGAGATTCAAACGGAAATATTTTAAATTTATCAGAAAAGTGTGAACTTTTGGTAAAATAATGATGATTTTCTTCGAAGGAAAGAGCATAGAAATTTGGAATGCGTTTAATTTACTTATATCGGAGGAATAATTCATTTTTTATCAAAAATTAATTAATATTGTTTATTAATTCCAATATTCGTTATCTTTTGAAATTTCTTTTCAAATTTAGGAAGAAGAAAATACCTTTACTCAAAGAAAGAAATACCTTTTCTTTGAGTGCTGGAAAGTTCGCCGGATATAAAAATCAGCCGCTTAATAAAATCACTTTGCCTCAGGCTGAATGTGATTTTAATAAGCTCCGGGAACTGTATAAAGTTTCTAAACCACATGTACTCTTATCTGAAAAAAACCTTTTACTTTTTTGTATGTATGATTAGTATTTTTTTTATTTTTAATTATTATTATAGAAAAATTAGAATATATATGTATAATATCAGTCTGTAAATGCAACAAATCAAGAATGTTTATGTATTAAACTTCTTTAAAATATAAGTGATCATAATAATTCATTGAAAGTGCGATTAAATAAATTACTGAAACAGGTCAGTATATAAAACTCATTTACATTTCTAGCAGGTAAAAAAAGATTTTCTTTCAATTAGTAAGTTAACTGATCATTCAAAAATATGAATTTCTTAATATATTAGTGCAATATATAGTTTAATCTTGATTTATTTCTGTGTATTGTGATATTTATTTCTTTATAGCTATTATCTATGCACTTGCTTTCTACAGCATTCTTGCATTGATGTGGATTTTAGGAAAATATTTAAAAAGGTATATATTTTTGGTTTTAATACTTGTTTTATAAGAAAAATATGTTTACTTTCCTAATATATGTTATGTAAGGAAAGTATCATAAACAAGAAAAAATGAGATTATGAGATTTTGATGTACCTATAAATTTGAAAATATTCCAAATTCATTTTCATTATTTTGTATATACACTGATGGAAAAAAAAATCCCAACACCAAGAAAAAATTATTGTACAGTAATGAAATTTCAGCAATACATTTGTCTAGGTAACATATTTAATTGATTAAAGTTTCAAGATCACAGGTAGAAACATTGGCGAGAAGAGCCATTTCAAATGTGAAATGTTGGTACATTAGTAACCGGTGTAACCGCCAGAATTTTGAATGCAAGCATGCAAACGTGCATGCATTGCATCATACAGGTGTCGGATATCAGTTTGTGGGATGGAGTTCCATGCCTGTTGCACTTGGGCGGTCAATGCAGGGACGGGGCTGGTTGTGGATGACGCTGGAGTTGTCATCCAATGATGTCCCATACGTGCTCGATTGGAGAAAGATCTGGTGATCTAGCAGGCCAAGGCAACATGTCGACACTCTGTAGAGCATGTTGGGTTACAACAGCGGTATGAGGGGGAGCGTTATCCTGTTGGAAAACACCCCCTTGAATGCTGTTCATGAATGGCAGCACAACAGGTTGTATCACTAGACTGGCATACAAATTTGCAGTCAGGGTGCATGGGATAACCACAAGAGTGCTCCTGCTGTCATACGAAATTGCTCCCCAAACCATAACTCCAGGAGTAGGCCCTGTGTGTCTAGGCCGCAGACAGGTCGCTAGCAGGCGTTCACCTGGCCTCCTTCTAACCAACACACGGCTATCACTGCGACCAAGGCAGAACCGGCTTTCATCAGAAAACACAACAGATCTCTACTCCGTCCTCCAATGAGCTCTAGCTTGACACCACTCACGTCGCAAACGGCAGTGGTTTGGAGTCAGTGGAATGCACGCTACAGGGCGTCTGGCTCGGAGCTGTCCTTGAAGTAACCGATTTGTAACAGTTCGTTGTGTCACTGTGGTGCCAACTGCAGCTCGAATTTCAGCTGCAGATACAGTACGATTAGCCACAGCCATACGCCGAACACGGCGGTCTTCCCTCTCAGTACTGCCACGTGGCCGCCCAGAACCCGGTCTTCTTGAGGCAGTACCTTCCCTTGACCACTGCTGCCAACACTCATGCACAGTGGATACATTCCTGCCAAGTCTTTCTGCAATATCGCGGAAAGAAAACCCACCTTCTCGTAGCCCTACTACACGACCTCGTTCAAACTCAGTGAGCTGTTGATAATGGCTTCTTCGTCTTCTTAGAGGCATCCTTCACTAACATTAACCCACTACGTCAAATCTCAACTGTAAATAACGATCATGAACCTTACAGCGCTTATTTAATGCAAACCTCATTTGCATGTTCATAGTGTCGCTACTAGCGCCACACTTATGCGCGTAGCTCGAAATTTGAATCGACATCATCTTTCAGATGTATAAACATGCCTACCAAATTTCGTTTATCTAGCACAGCTCCTTCCTGGTGTTGGGATTTTTTTTTTCATCAGTGTACGTGTGAGTCCAGTAGTGAATAAACACTTTATTTGATTAAGCTCAAATTTTGTGGATATGTAATTGATCACCATGAAATAAACTATGTATATTTTCAAGCATGTAAGACTCTACTTTTTTTTTTAAATATATTACAGGGATACAGTGAAATATTCATTACATCTTTCTGGACTCAAATTATTTGAAGTGTACTAGCATCTTAACTTACATTTCATTTAAATCAATTTTGGTAGGCATGTTATAACATAGGTCATCATTACAAGAACTATATAGATTTTGAAGAGTGTAGGAATTATATAGTTCTTTTATAGGGATAGAAAATAGATTGAATTCTTATACATTATAGACTGTGAATTTAAATAGTTCGAAATTTGTTTCAAAAATTAATGTTAATTTGTTTCAAACAGAAAACAAAAATAAAAACTGATATCTGTTTGCCAAAGTAATATAATCATTATGGGAAATAATACGTGTATCACTTATAGTTATTTTTCAGGAAGCTTGAAAAAATTTATACCAATTGCATTTTATGGGGGCTAATTTTTTGAAATGCTTTAAATTAAAAGAGAATGAAACTGACATATGTTCTAGAATTTTGCTGTAGCATTTTCAGTACTAGAAATTCTGTGCTTACCATTTATAGTTCTTTTTCAAGGTTGCACAAAATTTTTTGAATATATTTAAAGTTCATTATACAAATATATGAAAATGGGTGAAAAATACTCAAACTCTCAATTATTATTTTCACTTTTGTTTATTTTCAGAAATATTCAGTGAGTTCAAATTTGTGTAAATGCCTGGTAACCACTAAATGCGAAGAAAGTTTTAACTTTTGATTTGTTATGTTTAAAATGATTATGAAGTATCTTTTGAACACAATATCTTTGAGAAAAAACTGCTTTGTAAATAAGAAGTTTAATAATAATAAATTTTAATCCACACTAGAAATATTAGATTGAAATGTTCAAAGAATTTCCCCCATTCATTGTACGGTTTTTTTGCCACGTGATAATTTCATATAAAACATTTTTAAGTGATGGAGAATGGGTTAAGATTGGTTGACAATGTCTGGGTTGGATGTCCTCCATGAGGTTCTTTCTAAGAGACCCCAGAGTTTGTTTTCTAAGTTACAAGAGCTAAAAAAAAAAAAAAAAAAAAAAAACTCTGAACATCTAGCTCAGTAAGTGTGACCTGGTCTCAAACCTGCTATCTACCAGTTTCAAGAGCAAAACTTTTCGCTTTTGGGCATTGGTGGGGATATAATATTTTTAGGAAAAAGTTTTGTTGTTCTTTCATTTCATATAGGATTCATCATTTTAACAATCGTCTTTATACATGCTATATTTCAATTATTTATTAATTTAAAAAGTGTAATAATGTCAATTGCAAATATAAATGTTTAATTATAATATTTATGACAGATTATATGAATTTTTACCATAACTTTTTCTGATTTTAGGAAAGAAGTTTTTAATTTCTTATTGCGTTCTAATTCATTGGATGTCACTACTGTAAGTTTTGTATTTTTTCTTGTATTTTGAAAAGAATTTGTGTAGGCCAATAATATTAATTGAATGCAAGTTGCATAAAACATAAAAAAAATGGTGATTGTTGAAATAGTTACATAATGTATTTTTTATTACAATTACTATTTACTAGTTATTTATCCCTGGATAATTTTTCTGTTTTTGCCTCTTTGTCATCAAGTAAATCAATTAAATTCTATCTTGATTATATGTTATTAATTCTAATATTGTACATAAACCTGTTTAATAATAGTGAAGACGATTCTGTCTATCACCAAAAAAACAATTCTGGTATGAGCCATTTTAAAACAAAGCCTTTTGGATGCCAGTTTAAATGAATGAAATGGTGGTTATTATTATTAAATTAATAGTACATTATAGCTTTCAAAATTGAAAAATTCTCACCCACTTCCAGGCAACCTTCCTATATATGTATCCACTGTCAATTTTAGACTCATAAATTCATGTGACATTTTATGGAGTCACCTGCATTGCATTGGTCTTTCTCCTTCTGCTGACTGCCCTTTTTATCCAGAGAGAAACTTTTGTGGATTTCGACCATCTTTTATCATGTTCTGCCGTTTGTGATAAGCATTTTTTTGTGAAATTTTTTTCAAAGTGAGCCAAACTATACTGGGCTGCCAGAAGAAAATTCTGGTCTTGAGACTTTTCCTTTGTATAGGAGAAAAGCAAACAAACAAACAAAAAAAAGATTGAAAAATTTTTTGTGTATACAATTTTTTCTAATTTGAATACTTTTAAGAGATATATCAATTTCACTTCTACCAACATTTCTGAACAAATAAAGAAAGAGTCATTTACACAATGATTCTTAGTAATTCTAAAATATTCAAAAAGAAAAAAAAAAATTTTTTTTAATTGTAATATTTTTCAATATAATTTACAATAATTAATTTCTGTGATTTCATTTCATTTTATTTATTTATTGTGCAGGATTTAGTTAATGCATATTCAGTGAATTCCTCTTTAGAAGAAAAGAAAAAAGCTGCTCAAAAAAGATTGAAAGCTCTGGATACTGTGAGGGGGTAGTGTATATAATTAAAATCATATTTCATTCTTTTATTTCATTCTTTATATTAAAATAATTTACTCTAAAACTCCTAATGTATAAATAACTAAATAAGTTATTAAATTTACAATTTTTATAGCAATACTGTTTCATTTTTACTTACTAAGGCGGTATGTATCAGTAAAATTCCTACTGAAGCCAAACCAAGCTTTAGATTAAAGAACATAATCATAAACATAGCACCAGGCAAAATTTTTATGCAACAATCCCCCATTAGTCTAAAGTTTTAGATAGTCATTTTAGCTGTTTCTATCAAAACTAACAAAACAAAAGTATATAACAAGAAAGTGTAATGCAGTGTTTGACTTGTGTCTGGAAGGTGGTGCATTAAAATTCCTGCAAAGTACTTTTTTTTTTTTTTTCATCTGTAAACAATATTAATTGTCTAATTAAATTGAATTATAATTTTAAGCAAAAATATTTATTATATTAAGAAAGTTTTTTTTTTTTATAAATTAATATATCAATTTACAAAATATTAGCAAGGAATTAAAAAATAAATATTTGTTTATAAAAAGAAAATCAAGTTTAAAGTTATAAATTTAGTTTCTAATTTATAACTACTATAATTAAAAGTAGAAAATTGATTAAAGCATAAGCATTTTTTCACAATGAGCACAAGATATATATAATAATGAATTATTAAACATAGTAAAAACCAAGCAACAGATACAAGATCACTGAAACCACATAGACCAATAAAAATGAATATTTTTCAAGTAGGAGAAGCTCAGTTTCACCCTTGAGCACCAATATAAATTGACACAATTATAATCTTGTTTACTGTCAAATATTGTTCTTTATTAATATTTTTTATTGTTATTTATTTATTTATTTTTTTTTTTTTTTTTTTTTTTGAACAATACAAAATAAAACAATATTTCTGAAACAAGGGACGTGTAAATCAGTAAAATTCCTATTGAAGCCAAAGCAAGTTTAAAGTAAAATACATAGTTGAAAGCGTAGCATATGGTAAAAATTTTGTGCTATAAATGGGTCAAGATATGATCCTAGAACTTTTAGCTGTTTCTATCAAACCCAACAAAACAAAAGTGAGTAGCAAGAAAGTGTGGCATAGTGGAAAGGTATTTCACTTGTGTCTGGAAAATGCTATGATCGAAACCCAGCTGGGTAATAAAAAATTTTTAACTGCAAAAATGTTTTAATTTTCTTTAGAATTAAAATGAATGAATAATAGAAGGGAAACAAATTTTTATTACATTTAGATAAAGTTTTGTTAAGGATTTGTGCTAGTATTTTATGTAAATCTTTAATTAGTATTTTGTATCCACACCACTAACATTAAAAATAAAATTCACCATTTTTCTTCTAATAGTTTTCATAGAATTCTATACAGAAAAACTAAGTTTTATTAAATGTGATTTATTAATTAAATCCAAGTCCAATCTTACCTTTTATTATTGGATCTGGGTGAAATACCAAAAAGATGTGGTATGTGGGGGAGGGGGAGGGATGAGTGATGAAAGTTACAAGGATTTTTTTTTTTTCCCAAATACTGTTTATTATTATTCATTTAATTTTTAATTGATCGAGTGGTTTTAAATTAACAAGTATGAACTAAGTTATTGCACATGTTATTGATTTATTGGAGTAAATTATTTTTTAAAATGTTTGTTTGTTTCAGCCTTTCTGTTGTTGTTATGATTTTTGTGAACTATGGTGGTGGGAAATACTGGTTTTTTCATCATGCTCGTTGGAATGGCTTAACTATTGCTGACTTAGTTTTCCCATGGTTAGTCTTTTTTTTTTTTTTTTAATTAAATATATAGTCAGATAATAGATGTATATCAGTTTCAATTGTATTCTGATAATTGTTTATTATAATTTCCCAAAAGAAAAATTAAGAAAATCAGAATGTGTGTTTCTTATATGTATTAAAGATGCCCCTTTTCTTTTGAAAACATGTTCTGAAAAAGAATATATTTATTTTTTCTTGAGTAATTTTCACATTATACATTGTAACAATATCTTTAAAATGCTTGTGAGAAAATAGAAAGATAAATAAAAATTTTAGAAAATGCACGCCTTTTAAATTAAATGCTTCCATTAAGCATATTTATAACTTTAAGATTCTACCTTAATGTTGCTTTCTGTTTTACATGAAATCATCTAGCAAAAGTTGAAAATCAAACTAATCACAAAATTGAATAGTTATTTTATTTAGTTATTCGATTAGAAAAAAAAAGTTTTATTGTTGAATATTATTTTTGTTTTTCCCTTTAAACAAATATACGTAAAAGTAGTTATTTTTTTTTTTAATAATGTTACTACCAAAAAAAAAAAAAAAAAATTACATTTATCTATTTGTTGAAAGCTGAAGAAAATATGATAAATATTTAAAGAGAATCCATTTTTATTTTCCTTTTCTGCATGCATTTTTTTATTTTTATTTTTTTCCCAGGCATAAATCTGTTTGTTTGGCTTTCCTTACTATTAACATGCACATGGTTTTGGATTCACTAATAAAGCAATTTACTTATGCTTTTATTTCTGCATAACTGGGATAAAATTAGTTTTAAATTATACCTGTAGAGTTTGGTACATTAATGATAGATGTTTTTGCGTCTGTTTTCTAATTTAGAATCACCATAGTTTTGATGATATTTGTGAATTATGGCGGGGGACGATATATGTTTTTTGAACACGCCATTTGGAATGGTTTAACAGTGGCTGACTTAGTATTTCCTGGGTTTGTATAATTATTAGTTTTTTTTTTTCACTTCCAAATTTTATATCACTGTCAACATAATAAAAAATACTGTAGAATTTTCTTTTTTTAAATGACATTGTAAAAATTAAATAATCCATAACATATATATTTGGATGAAAAATTCATTATTGGTATAAAATGTCATTAGAAGGAAAAATTTTATTTATAAATTGTAAAGATGTGTTGAAGGACTAGGGATCATCCATTTCCTCTTTCAAATCTAAATATATGTTGTGTATTATTATATTGTGATGTGTCATATTTATTGTCTTTTTACTTTTCTCTCTTTTTTTTTTTTTCTTTTTTAAGTTCCTTTGGTCACTGTTTTATCAATTATTTTACATTATATTTAAATAAATAAAATTTAAATTTAATTCATTTTCTTGTACAATGCATATTTTTTTTTCTTTTTATCTGGAAAAAAAAATCTGCTGGAAATTTTAAAAGTTTTTTGCTTTTATTTATTAATTTTATTAATTTGAATGATTTTTTATAATAAATTGTTATTTGGCCTTGGTACTGATTTACAGCAGTGTGTTATATCCATGTGTTCAAGACCCCCAGCGAAAGGGGGCCCCTAAAGGGCTCTAAAGTATAGTTTTTAAAAAATTTCCTCAAAAATTCTCTATAAAAATCACAAATAATTTTTTTTTTTTTTTTTGTCATTTGAGCATTTTTCTTGTGTAAATAATCTTCAAAAACATATTTATCAGTACCTTTAATAAATTCTATTCCAATCATTTGCTAAAAAAGTATATATGTATGTGGGACATGTTTGTTCCGCCAGTCTACAGATGGCGCTGCCTCTGATACCTATATGTGAACAAGATGTCGAGTGATAGATTTAGTCAGTATCTGGCTGACCGTTGATCGAGCGAAGACCATCAGTTAGAAAGAAGGCTTTGTTGGCTGCTTCACCCTAGTTTGAGCACGGAATGCTCAGAATAGCTGGATAGAGCCGTGGATGGCTCTTATCTAAGTTCTGTAGTTTGCTATAGCATGCATAGGTGTTTTATTGTGATGTACTAATGGTTTGAGCTACTTGATGTGTGTGCATTAGTATGGAATAGGCATAATGTTTCATTTAAGTGTCTGCTCTTATTTAATCCTAAAGTACATTTTCTGTGTCCGTTTATGTTTTCGTTTGTACTTCAGTAAATGTGATGTCATGCAATAATCTTCTATTCATTGGATTCCAATCCTAGATACCAAGCTGATACTCCATGTATGTATATATATATATATATAAATGATGATGATCTATTAAGCATAGTAAAAGCCAAGCAATTATTGTTAGTCTTATTATTTGAAATTTTCTATGGTTTTCTCTAAAATTCACTTGGATAATGACTAAGATCCCTTAGAATTATCCACACAGAGAGCATTTCTTCCTAGGCTTAGGTCCCTTGCATAAACTGTTGGCCATAACCAACAAAGCAAAGCATTCAAACAGTATTGTTTTTAAATATTGATTCTAGAATTTTTGAATTGTTAATTTTTTCCTCTTTGTTTATTTAATATATTACAAATTGTCTTACTTATTTGTTGAGTAACAATGCTTTATCTTATCTTTGAGTTTGATTTTTCTCACAATCATTATGTGTTTCATATGTTACAGGTTTATGTGGATGATGGGAATGTCTATGGCTCTTTCCATGCGATCTCTCTTAAGGAAAGCTGTTCCACGCAAACAGATTTTCTATAAAATAGTAAAACGCTCAATCATACTCTTTGGACTGGGCTTAATGTTAAATACTTACTGCCAAAGTATGTTTTTAATCTTGTAATTTCTAATTTTATTTTAGAATTAAAATTATTAAATAATGCGCTCTAAGTTTTGTTTTTCATTTCCTTCCATTTTGCTCTTTTATCACATGTATAAGTTTAGTCAATTGTTCTTAATCATTATATTAATTAAAAATTGAGGAATCAAATAAACAAAAGCCATAAAAAGAGAAATGATGTAAAGGTCCAAACAATTCAAAATATGAGTTCAAATTTTATTGCTAATACTTTTATCATAAGAAATAAACACATATAGTTAAACCTGCCATCCCAGTAGCAGAAATTTCTGCATCTATCTGCAGCAAAATAAAATTTTTCTGTGATCCAAGAACACTGGACCAAGTTGGTAGCACAAGAAGTATTAACAATTGATAAAGTATGTAAAATGTACAAAGAAAATAAATTGAATTGCATGTACAAAGAAAATAAATTGAAAATATATTACAAATACAATAATCTGAAGACACAATGTAAATTATATTTATATTTTTAAGCCTGGCATTTCTTTTTTAGAATGCTTTTTATTCATGTCTGTCATCAAGCCACTTTTCTGCTATATTTTAACTCAAGGGTCATCCCTATGAATATGAGTGACCATGGATGACCAGTGAGTAACCAGTAGTGAGTGACCCATAAGTAACTCATAATATCAGAAAAATTTTACAGTATTTGAAGTATTTCAAAACCTTCGCGTCCTGCTGCATTTTGTTTTTTTATTTTTAATTTAAAAAATAATATATAAAAACGATTTTTAAAAAGAATGCTTTTTTATCAGTGTTCTAAAATGTAGTAAATAAGGCAAAATTTTCTGTACTCAAACCAATTAAAAGATCAAAATCATTCATTGATCACAAAGTATGTTGTTATATAGTAGAATGTAGTTATCAATAATTTTTTTTTTTTTTTTTTTTTTTTAATCTTTGTTATTTACTTGCCTTATTTACTACTTTTTAGGACACCAATAAAAAAGCATTCTTTTTAAAAATATTTTTTTTTATATTATTATTATTATTATTATTATTTTAATGTTAAATTAATGTGCAGAGCCCCCAAACCCTTCCTTGACTGTGATCTTTAACCTATTTGTTCGAAATTGAGAGATTAAAAGGTTAAAATCTCAAGCCTTATCCAGGAAATGTATCGTAGAGACTAGAGATGCTTTATTGTATATGATTTATTGGAATATTCTGAACAATCAAAATTTAACAATTTGCCAGACAATATGTGAAATTCTTTTCAAAAAATCATGCTCAAACTGTAAAATATATCGGTCTTTTAACTGGAATGTATAGTTAACAGTAGATTGCCCCCAAAAGACCTGCTTTTTAATTTTGTTCAAAATACATATTTATGATATGATTTCTTAGATTTTATGTGATTTTGTATACATGATATTAGTGTGTTTATTAATAGTTGTATTTATCACCCCTATATATATCCCCTCTTTGTTTCTTATATTTATACTGCCCAAAAACAGTCATTTTGATTGCTTGGGCAATCTAGTGTTAATGGTACAGTAATTAAAAAAATACCTGCAACAAAATTGTTGAATGTTCCTTTAGTCGAAAGTCCTGTACATTTATGAATTGACTTTAAATAATCCGATGAGAGAAAAAAAAAAAATGAAGCACAAAATTAACATTGCACTACTTTTTCTTCTTTCTTTATGTAATAAAATCCATTCCTTATAGTTCTTTTAAATGCACCTATTCACCTGATTTCTTGGTATTTGTAGTTATAAGCATATATGCATTCACTTTCAGAAAAGCATGATCTTTCTCTTTTTATATTATATGAAGATATATTATTTATAAAATAAACTTGGTTTGAATTAGATTTGAAAAATGATTGTTAAAGCAATACTGAACTGTATTATGGTTGACATAAGAATCTATGACAGTTTTTCTCAATCTAAAATTAAAAATCTCATATTAATGTTCTTATTAAGTGTAAACATTTAATTAACATAGATACCTTCACACATACATATAATAAAGAAATATATATAAATAAAAATTATAATAATAATTTTTTTTATCAAGTAATGTGCAAATAATGATAATAAATAAATAATATACATAGGTAATAAGTATTTAATTTTACTTTTTATAAGACTTTTACTTTTCTTTTTTTACTACTAGAGATATAAATAATGAACCAAAATTTAATTTTCTGATGATGCAAGAAAAATTGAGAAACACTGATCTATATTAATGAAATTATGAATAAAATTCCATATTTAATTAATGTTTATTCTAGAGCTGTACTGAGTACTCGGTATATACTCGGTACTCGGCTTACTCGGCCTGTTTGCCGAGTACTCGGCACTCGGCCAAATTTAGGCTATGTATTCGGTCAATACCGAGTAGTTGTGAGAATTTCAATATTTCATTATTGAAAGAAATGTGTTAATGAGAGATATTTTTATAACTAAACTAAAAAAATATGAAAATATAAATACAGAGTCATTATAATTAAAATTTTTGCTATATAACAGCTTTCTGCAGTTAAAATGGGCTGTTACCAAACTTAGTATAGATATGATTCATGATATGAGCTTTTAATTACAACTATCTTGTATGTATGTAATATGCATTATTTTATAAAAACTTTGTACATAAAATTGTATCTATAAATCAGACAAAAAAAAATATTTTAGAAAAAAAAAGAACCTCTATGTAATATTAGCACAAAATTTTAGTTAAACATTTGTGCAAATAAAAGTAACACACTTTCAAATCGGTAAGAAAAGAATGATTTTGAATTTTATACTATAAAATAACGTAAAAAACTATCACCTATTCGAATACAGTCTACCATTGAGCAAAAGGTATTTATTTAGTATTTTAAGAACAAAAATAATTAATGTGAAAAGAGGAGGGGGCATTTAACCGAGTAAAGGTTTTAAGGCATTTTACGGTATATATAAAAAAAGATAAATACATTGAAACGTTATTTAAAACGTGTTTTCATAATCAAATCTGTTGTTTTGCCAATTATGGCTCAAAAACCCTTGTCATTTTACATTTCTACGATCTGAAGATTAATGAAGCCTATCATGTTTGAAATTATAAAATATTTTAATATATCCCCTTTCATATGTAAATTTCATGTATCTTAAGTCTTACAAGGAAACATTCAAAAGGTGTCATCTTCAAAATATATTGAAAAAAATATATGTGATTCTACTCTTCCTAAAGCACCAGAAAGTGAAAAAATTATTGGCTGAAATTAATTACAGCGACCATAAAAAATGATCAAAATTAAGCATATTTGGCGATTTCACATTGTTAGGCGATTGATTTTGAGTACTTGGCGGAGAAACAAAATACGGTTCTGTTCGTACACGGCAATTTGGGTGCTAGCGAACTGAACGCCTAACAGCGCTAAATCGCCAAATATGCTTAATTTTGATAATTTTTTGTGGTCGCTGTAATTAATTTCAGTCGATAATTTTTTCACTTCCTGCTGTTTTAGGAAGAGTAGAATCACATACATTTTTTTCAATATTTTTTAAAGACGTCACCTTTTGAATGTTTCCTTGTTAGTGCATAGTAACTTTTATATTCTCTAAGAATTATCTGAGGATGATAATTCCACATCTAAAAAAGACGTTAAGAATAAAGTTATCAGTTATGGTTTTAGTAATCCATTATTCTGAAAGTATTGAAATATAGCAATGAACCTAATTATGTATATACACTACAAAAGTTCTGCATGAAAACATGCTGTTTAAAATTTAACTAAATTTGATATTCAAAAGCCTTTTTTTTTATTTCAAGATGTGCAAATTTCTTCATATATGCATCAATTATTCTTTCTTACAACTACTCGGTACTCGGCCGAGTACTCGGTATTCGGCTACTCGGCCTAAGTGCTACTCGGTGCAGCACTAGTTTATTCATATTAAAAAATAATTTTCTTTATACTGATTTGTTTATTTATTGATTTATTTTTAAAAAATTCTTTTTATTTTTTATAGAAGTTAATCTGAGTGAGCTCCGCATTTCTGGTGTTCTTCAAAGATTTGGTATTACATATTTTATCGTTGCAACAGTTCATCTCTTTTATGCATCTGCACAAGAAGATCAGGTACTTTACTAGGAATTTAAATAAAATATACTATGTTGTCTAATAAACATGCTCTGCTATTGGAAAAACAGAAGGTGGATTCTCTTCCCTGTTTTTGCAGTGGTAGAACATGTTTTCTATTCTTCTGATGAAGAAAGATACAGTCTTTCAAAACAAAATTTTGTATGGCTTTTTCCTTTTATTGTATCTCTGTGAAAAATAAATATCCATATTAATTTTAATAAAATACAATAATTTATTAATTTTTAATTAATTCCATGGTAATTTTAATAATAAAATTGTTATTATCACTTTTTTTTAAATTATATTTTACTAATTTTACTATACTATATTTTAATTAAAATCAAACACATTGCAAAAATATAGAAAAATAATCTATTTGACATTTTTTAAATGTGTAATAGTGTGTTTATGTATTATTTTAATTAATTCCATGGTAATTTTAATAATAAAATTGTTATTATCATTATTTTTTACTATATTTTACTAACACCATACTTTAATCAAAAATCAATTAAACACATTGCAAAAATATGGTAAAATATTTTTTTTTTTTTTTTTTTTTTTTACTTTCTTCTATATATATATTAAAAAAATTGGATTTATGAAACTTTTCAATTTCAATTTTTTGATGCATTTACATTGTAAAATGCCCTGAGCATGGTTTGACCAGTCAGAAATGTCAGATGCGAAGAAACTGACCAATAATGAAGAAATAAGTATTTGTGTAGATGCTCAATAGACAATGGTTTGAACACTAGAAGAACCTAAGAAAGAATATATACAAGCCTTACATCAGGAACATTCTAAAAAGTAAACTGCTAGAAAATGAGAAGAAACGGACGAAAAGTGATATACTGAGTAATGTGCAGTTGATCAATGCACAATAGCTAGAAGACAAAAAAAAAAAAAAAAATAACATGTGCAAGTCTTGCATCAAAATCATACCAAAAGGCAAGCTGCTAGAAGATAAGAAGAAACTGATGAAAAGATGATGCAGATGATCACCAGAGTGGCCTATGGCTAAATGAAACTAGTTGGCATAGGTGAACTCTGCTCAGTTCCCCATCATATTTATATTCTCATAAATTTCTAGTGCAAGACATATTATAATCATGTTAAAAGAAATGAATTTGACCAAAGCTTGATACAGTGACAGAATGAAATTCCTGCATAATAGGCTATCCACCGTTCACTTCGATACATTTATCTTATTCTAATCTATTAATTTATTTTATCAGCAGAGACTCCAAGTACTACGGATTCTCTGTAGTTTCTACAGATTTTGATGTTGAACTGCGGATTACGGAAACTATTCCGAAAATTACGGAAAACTTTTCGAAAAATCTTTTTAATTTTTTTTACCGATTCTCAGCATTTTTTACTGCAGATTTCGCCTCCCGGAATGCCGCCAGCGCGAACGGTGTTCGCAAAAAATTTGCCTACTATTCAGTTTTGGTTTCTATTTGTGCAATACATTATTAGCGAACGCCGTTTGTCTGCGCTTCTAAGCCGGAAACGAACACAACTGATAAGAGCAGTGGTTCTGTTTTCGCTCATTCGAAAGTCTGGGCTTTCGCGGCCGCGGTTGTCGCTTGACAGGAGGGGGAGGAAAAAGAAGCGGTCAGCTTTCTCTTTCTTTAATCACGGGAGGTTTTTATTCGGCGCTCGCTATTCGTTGCGCATCACGCCCTGCTTGGATGCGAAGGGAACCTTTTGAATGGAAAAGCTAGAATGAGGAGAGGGTGAATCATTAGCGGAGATCATCATACATACTGCATTCTAACCGGCAGGCGGCATGGGACCCGTGAGAGCCTTGCGTGAGAGGAGGAAATGCTTTGCTGTTTGTTTAGTTTACACTTGCGCTTCCAAATTCTCGTCGATTTTTTTTTCTTTTTTTTAATGTAGCTTATTTATTTATTATCTCATTTATTTTAAACTTAATTTTGTTAGAAAGCGAACATAATTTCCGATAATGCTAGATTCCTTTATATTGATAAAAGACTAAAAAATAAATAAATTTCTGTGATTGGCTTTCAAGAAATGTCAAATTAATTATTAGTTAACTGATTAAGTTTTAATTCTTTTTTTTATAAAACATTTATTTTCTTTTTCTCTGAGTAAAAATTCTTTTTATCATTATTATTCAATATTGTTCTGATTTTTCCGATGTTTTTCCAATTTACCCACAGTGAACTCAAGGCTGCTAAACAAGCAACCCTGAAAGTGAATTCAAAGTAAATGAATAAACCTGAACCTAAATAAGAAATCCTTTTTTTTTTTTTTTTAATACCATAGTTATTGAATTGAATCACTTTTTCATTACACCTTTTCAAACTGATAAATACATATATTTTGATTTTAAAATATATGTTGCTCACTAATTTTATAAATATATTTTAGTAACCAGCATCATAGTTAACTAATTTTTTAAACTAAACCATGTTTAAAAATATATTTTATATGTAAAAAAGCAGTTTTGGGCATTTTAGCTTATTCTCTCAAAGTTATTTTGTATAGTCTTTGTCTTAAGCAACAAAATAAATTTTTGTTAGTCATTGAGTAATTATTCGGTAGTATATTTCTTTTAGTTAAGAATAATTAAGTAACACATTTTTGCATAACTAATTTTTGTTTTTAGTTCAATCACTTAAATTATTGTGTTTATTTAGAACTGCTTGAGACCTGTCTAAATAGTTTATTATTTTTTTACTTTATTCAAAAGACCATTTTTTAATAACAAAAGTAAGTATTTTTGCTCAATTTTAAGTTGGTGTAATTTTATTACAGTGCTTTTGCTACTACATTTTTTTATGCGAAGATTTGGTGCGCATATTACTGAACGACGTAAAATGTCGTGTATACTGTACATAGGGACTACTGACAAACTTCCTGGAAGGTTGGAGTCTCTGTATCAGGGTCGATTCCGTTGTGTAGTTTTTATGCTACGATTTCCAATGCAATAATCCTCAAAATTCATATTTATATGAAAAATCTACAATTTCGCTATGTTGATGAAATTGTAAATTACGAATAATTTACGAAATTTTCCTATTAGAATATTTGTATTCAATCATGTTCAAACAAATATCATAAATGTAATTTTGAAGTTCTCTAATATATTTATGATCCTTAAAATGGAAGTTTATGCTCAATTTTGCCTTATTCTGCCATTTTAAGTAACTCATAAATTCTAAATAACTTACGAATTTTTTAAATTGGAAAAATCATAGTCTATCATATTCATGCCAGTATCTTAAATAATATTTCGAAAGTGGTTTGACATCTTTACGATGAAAATATCCCTCAAGATTGACGTTTATGTGAAATTTTGCTCTATTCTGCCATATTAAGAAATTCGTAAATTTCCAATAACTTACGAAATTTGTTTTATTAGAAAATTCATAGTAATTAATGTTCATGCCAGTGTCCTAAATAATATTTCAAAAGTAGTCTGACATCTTTACGATGAAAATATCTCTCAAAATTGACGTTTATGTGAAATTTTGCCCTATACTGCCATGTTAAGAAATTCGTAAATTTCCAATAACTTGTGAAATTTTCAAAGTAGCATATTTATAGTTACTGATGTTCATTCTGGCATCAAAACCGATATTTTAAAACTGGTCTGGCATTTTTACAGTAAAAGGTTTCTATTTAATGCACGTTTAAGTGAATTTTTGTCCTATTCTCCCATGTTAAGAAAATCGTAAACTTCTAATAACTTACGAAGTTTTTTAATTCGAATGTTGCAAATGAATAGGGTTCTTGCCAGTATCGAAAGTAATATTTTAAAACTGATCTGACCTCTCTGCGATCATTTGTTCGTGAGATATCGTGTAAACAGACTAACAAACTAACGGACCAACACACTAGCAGACACCCTACAGACGGACACCATACAAATTTTGTAATTTTCGCATTCCTCACACCTGAAAACGTATAAAAAAGTAAAAAAACCGAGATAAAAAATTTTCACGATTACCTAAGTTTCCCATACCTATAGTATGATGGGGAACTAAAAAGAAAAATGAAGAATATGTACAATCCAGGAGTCTGGAACATGCTGGGAAAAAAAAGAAGCTGTTTGAAGATGAGAAGAAGTTGATGAATGGAGATGTGCTAAATATTATACCATGCAGATGCTTAACTGACAGAGCTTAGACAAAGAAAAGAAGGTATGGAACAGAAGCATAATTTTCAAATTCAAGCTAATGCTAGGTGCCATGATGATATAGTTCTGTCACAATTAGTTATATGATAGATGCTGCCATATAGGAACTTTTAAAAATCCTCATGATTATGCTCCTTCAGGAAAAACTAAAATTGTTTAAACAGAACTTCAATAGATCTATCAACTTTCTGTGTTGAATTTCTAATCTATCTATTTATTTAAGACTTTCAGTCGCAATATCATAAAGCTGGAATATTTTTAATTTTTATTTCATTTTTGCACTTTCTTTGCTTTATTCTTTCTTAGTTCAAAAATTTTATAAGCACTACTTCAACCCAAGCAGCACCAAGTAGACCTCCTAGTATAAGTATAAAAATATATAATGCTTTCTATTGACCAATCGTTGATGATATGATCAGTGATCATTATTAGCTGGCTTGGTGAACAGTGTAGAAATAAACAACATAGGTCTATATACACAGACATTTTAACGTATATTTACATACATTTTAATGTTATTATCCACACACATATATTTTAATTTATATAAAAATAAAAATATGCATATACAATAGGAGCTCCAGTGATTGACATGCTCCAGTAAGTGACACCTTCCCCGAAATAATTAATAAATAAGAAAAAAGTAAAAGCAAATGATTTACACATCAGAATTTTAACGTTGTATGTCAAACACTAGAGCATAGGGTGCCTATTACTGGTAAAACGAAAAACTATCAGTGTCAAACACTGGAGCATAGGGGCCAATTACTGATAAAATGAAAAACTGGCAGTGTCAATTACTGGAACATTGAATGAGTGTAAGATAAAAAATCTTAAAAAAAAAAAATAAATAAAAAATAAAATATATATATATATATATATATATATATTTATTTATTAAATGCATATTTTTTAACATATATGTGGTTTTGAAAGTCTTTCATCCCATATATATTAACTTAAGATTTCCAAAAATAGTTTCTGATGACTAAAACATTAAAAACATCAGAAATTACTCTAAATGTGTCAATCACTGGAGCTTTTACCCTATATACATTTTATACGTATGTATCACACACACTTTTGATCCTAAAAATATCCAGAAGTGTTCTTTTTGCATGCTGTATAGAAATTATTTTATTTATTTATTTCTAGTTTGCTTTTAATTAAAAAAAATATTTTCAGATTTCTTCATCATCTTCTTTTCGAGATATTACTGCATATAGAGTGGAATGGCTAATAATGTCTACTTTATTAGTTTCTCATATTTTACTAACATTTCTTATACATCCATCTGATTGTCCTAGGTAAGTATTAAACAATTGAACCTATTGTATTATTAAAAAAGTAATTTATACACACCTTAGGTTCTTCTAGCTCTATGATATAAACTCAAAAAGTTTAATAAATTTAAAAATATTTCATAGCTAGAAAAAAAATAGGTTCTCTTAGCTGTATGATATAAACTTAAAAGATTGTTTTGAAATGTGTGAAACTTTCAGTTTCAGTGCATAAATGGGGAAAGAGTAATAGCAAGTATGGTAAAAATAATTAGGATAACTTTAATTATCTTAAAGTTATTTTTATTATTTATTTTTAAATTTAATTTATAATTTAACATTGAAATACAATGCAAACAATGTTCTTCAATGAAGATTATTTTTTCTTGAATTGTCAAAATTTATAATCAAAATTAATATGAATTAATTTTTTACATTATAATCAGTGTGTGGGGGAAAAAAAAAAACACTTAGTTTTATTGATTTGAATTTAAAAGTAAGAAAAGTTTTGAACATAAAAATGACAACAACAATTTTTGCTATGATTGTCATAAAATTTAACTTGCCTCTAATGACCTGCGGGTCATATTTGTTAAAATCTGAAATTAAATTGAAATCTGCAAAATGATATTGATATATTTAGAAATATTTATTCATGAATTCATCAACCGTGAATATTCATTTTAAGTAGATTGGAGTGTAAAGGTTGATATATTTTTTTATTTACCAACTATGTGAAAAATACCAGAGCCGGGAATCGAACCCGGGCACCTCCGCTTAACGCACGGATGCTCTACCACTGAGCTACCCTGGCTGACAACCAGCTAGGCATTTCTCACCTGATATATCTGCGCTTGCAGACTCGGTGACTTGGCCAACGAATTTTATGTGAGAAATGCCTAGCTGGTTGTCATCCAGGGTAGCTCAGTGGTAGAGCATCTGTGCGTTAAGCGGAGGTGCCCGGGTTCGATTCCCGGCTCTGGTATTTTTCACATAGTTGGTAAATAAAAAAATATATCAACCTTTACACTCCAATCTACTTAAAATGATATTGATATATTTAATTATGCACAAATCTACAAGTGTTTGTACTACATGACCAGTACTATGTTTAAATGGATTTGTTTAAATAATTCATGGAAATTCTTAAGGAATTTTACACATTTATAAACATTTGCTCTTCAGTTAGTCTGTTTTTTTTTTTTTTTTTTTAGATTAAAGTTATAAAGACTATTAATTTGAGTGTATTTGATTTATTTATTTTTAAGTATTCATTAATAAAAGTTTTACTGCTCTAGATTTCCTTTGTTTCCTTTGTAGTATTTGTTTCTGTCAGTACATTTAAAAAAAAAAAAAAAAAAAAAAAAACTGTGTACACTTTAGTGTATATTAACAAAAAAATTATAAAATAATAAAACACAATAAAAAAGGTTGTGGTTGTGTGGGCAGATGTTTGATTATGGAGGTGGGGTTGTAAGGCTGGATGGTTGGGTGGGATTGTGAAATAAAGATTAAAAATAAATAAATAAATAAAAAAGCAGAGGGCTTGTTACATTTACTTTGTATTGCTATGCAGACTTTCTTTTTCCATTAGAATTTCAGTTTCTTCTTTTTTGAGTTGTCAACTATTCTTAAGATTCTGGTCATGCTATTAAACACATTGTAATCAATCAATAAATTTCATTGTTACTTTGTGGTTTCATTGTTATTCATCTGCTTTGAAATTTTGCTTTTTGGATCCATGTGACTCCTGTTCTGGTCTTGACAGGCTGGGGGAGTGTTGCCGGCATGAAACTGGTTTAACACCACAGGCAAATCACAAGTCTTGCCGCCTGCCTTCTTCCTTCCTTTCTTGGGTTTCTTAAATTGCTTTTTCATATTTCAATATAGTTTGTGTTTTTAAGTTGAGATTTGTTGTGTTGGTTTGTTATTTCGTTTGTTTTGCAGGCTGTTGGTTAATAAATCTGGTTTCTTTAAATATATGTATTTCATCCCCTGATGAAATTTTTTTTCATTTTTCTGAACTTCTCCTACATAAAGAAATTTTTAATCTTGTTGGTCATTAGTGTTTCAGTGGTCTTGTGACTGTTGCTTGGTTTCTACTATGCTTAATAGATCATCATTATATATATATATATATATATATAATGATGATCTATTAAGCATAGTAGAAGCCAAGCAACAGATACAAGATCACTGAATCACCAATGGCCAATAAGATTAAAAAAAATATATATATATATCAGTAGATGAAATACACTAATGTAAAGAAACCAGATTTATTAATTAACAGCCTGCAAAACAAACAAATCAATAAAGTAACACAACAAATCTTAACTTAAAACCATAAACTTTATCAAAATTTATGAAAAATTAATTTAAGAAACTTAAGATAGGAAGGAAGGAGGCAGGTGGCAAGACTTGTGACTTGTCTGTGAGGTTAAACTAGTTTCACGCCGGCAACACTCACCCAGCCTGCCACGACCAGAATAGGAGTCACATAGATTTAAAAAAGCAAAATTTCAAAGCAGATGAATAACAATGAAACCATGAAGCAACAATGAAATTCAATGATTGATTGCATTATGTTTAATAGTATGATTAGAATTTTAAGAATAGTTGACAACTCAAAAATGAAGAAACTGAATTTTTATTAGAAAAAGAAAGTTTGCATAGTAATTCAAAGTAAATGCAACAAGCCTTCTGCTTTTTTTTTTTAATTTAATTTCACCATCCAGCCTTACAACACCACACCACCTCCGTAATCAAACATATGCCCACCTAACCGCCACCTTTTTTATTGTCTTTTATTATTTTATAATTTTTTTGTTAATATACACAAAAGTGTACACAGCTTTTTTTTTTTTTTTTTTTTTAATGTACTGACAGAGACATTGTTAAGGATATAAAATAGAAAATACAAAGTTTTTAGGAAACCCATTTTATCAGTGGCTGTGATCAGTTTATTAATATTCTTGTTTTTAAACTTCGCAGAGCATAAATTATTAATTCGAAATAAATGGTTAATGATGATGTTTCTAAATACCGAAAGATGCAGACAGAAATTAAAATGTGTAAATAAGTTTACTTTAAAACTAAAATCTTGCCGTTTGTCATAGATATCTGTGTAAATTTTATTACCAGCAATGATTATTTTGAGATCTAAAAAGTTAATTCATTGATTAGTTACAGTATTTTGAGTTAGCTTTAAATTAGGTGGATAATTTAAGGAAAAGTCATTTTGTGAGTGCTTATTGAGATAAAATACAATAATATCATCGATGTAACGATAAAATCGAACATCATCATTGCAAATTTACTTTTCATAATAATAAAGATAGAGAACTGCCATTATTTTTTGCAATTATTTTTGATGATTTTTAGATAAATTAAGTTCTCCATGTTTTATTCCATTTTATATTAAAATAAATTGTTATACATGTTATGTGGTGCATTACTCTGAGGTATTTGTAATATGTAATACTTCTTAATTTCTAGGGGATATTTAGGACCTGGTGGTCTTCATGATCATGGTAGCTATGCTAATTGTACTGGTGGTGCTGCTGGATTTATTGATCGAATGATTTTGGGTACTCAACATCTTTACCAACGTCCATCATTTAAAGTAAGTTGTACTGTCTTTGAAGAAGTCGGTTTATAATAATTAATGCTTTTTTTCTTTTTAAAAATATACATTTAATTTTTGTCTTAAAATGTTGCCACAAAGTTTCTTAATTTCATTTGAACATGATAAAATTGTTTATTATGTTAACTCTCTTACATTTTCATTATTACTGAAATAAAAATTATTTGTTTTATTGATATATATATATAAATAAATCATTTTGAATATTTTAGCATACTGAAAATATTGGTCAATCAAATTTTATGGTGTAAAGCAAAAATTTACTAAATATTGATTTGTCAAGAACTGGAATATTAATATTTTACATTATTATGTAGTATTTGTATTATTTTGATAAAATATTCCTATTCTAGATTTATTAATTTTAATTTTTGTATCCCTTATCATTGTAAAGAAAAAAAAAACTGATATAACAAACTTATACTTTTCTTCTATAACACTGACTATTAAAACAAACTTTTTCAAAGCTCCGAGTATTGCGTAATACTCTTTGTGAATTCCCCCCTTCCCATCAAACGATGTCATGTGACTCACTCAAAAAAAAAAAAAAAAAAAAAAAAAAGAACAATGATTAACTTTTGTTTTTTGTTGGTATAGCTGAATGCAGAGTTGTAGGACTCTAAGAAACCGGTAGAAATATGCAATATTAATCCAAATAAGTTCTTTCTTGTAAATATTTATTTCTTTGTGTAAAATGTGTTTAGTATATCATCATGTGTGTCCATCTTGAAATTAAAAATTGTGTTTTATCTGTAATGATGAGTCAAAACAAGACATCTTTTATATATTTTGGAACATTTTGCATTCATTTTTGAAACCATGACTTTTTGCGACTCAGTTTCTTCTCTCCGTCAAGATATCCTCAATCCCAGCTGAATTTTCTCTGGTGAAAACTTTCCTCTTCTCTCTCTGCACATTCTGCTTATCCACCGTGGATCTAGGCGGCAATGCTCCATATGATTGTATGAGTTTTCATGTGTCAATATTTCCAAAGATTCCTGACAGGGGATGTAACTATTGTTGATATAGTTAGCTGGTTTCTTAGGTTTCTCAAAATCTATTTTTATATTTTCTGATATATTTATCTGGACTATGACTATGCATTCTTTGTTTAGATTTTTATCTACAATTTTTTTTCTTTATTTTCTTTTTTGTCATGCCCATTAAGTAGCCAGTTTTATAAATTTCATATGTATGTTATTCCATGTATTCCAACTGTTTCCTCATGTGAAATGCTATCATTATCTGATCTTATTCTTTGGTATATATTTAGTTTTGTGGGAATACATATACTGGATTTTGCTTTTCTTTCTGTGGTTTAAATGATGCCCTACTGTCATATGGAATAGCTGTTGTGTACAGTCTCCTAACTGCTCTTTTGCTGTGTCCTGCCTTTTTTCTTATTCTGTAATTAATTTTATTTATTTCTTTAGTAAATCTTCATTAGGACGTATCAGAGTTCTGTTAACATATATACTAATGACTGCTATTTTATACATATATAGGGTGTTTCACGTCTGTTTTCTTTACATTGAAGTCTGTATTTAATTCACTTTTCTTATTATTTTGATATATAAAAGGTTTAAAATATTATCTTTTTTAATCTGAACTGTAAATTTTATATTCGTATCTTCTACGTTTATCTCTTCCAAGAATTTTTCTAGATCACCCTTTCACTGCTATTATATCATCTACATACCCAAATCAATATTTTATTTTTGTATTTTTATCTCATATGCATTTTTAAAATTCTTATTTTTATCTTTGCTAATAGGCCTGATATGGGTGACTCATAGGTATGACTTTCTTCTGTTTGTAAATGTTTCCGTCAAAAGAAAATGGCCTTCATTAATTATAAGATTGCTTATATAGATCAGTGTTTCTGATATTTTATTTTTTCCTTATTCTTCCTCAAACAAAGAAAGCACAGCCATAGACCAGCTAAATAAGATAAAAAAAATACAAAAATAAGAAACCGAAGAAATTAGGAAAGCACAGCCATAGCCTAAATAAATAAAAACAGAAAATATAAAACTCGATTTGAGAAACCTAAGAAATTAGCTAATTATATCAACAATAGTTACCCTCTGTTGTGAATTTTTGGAGTTAACAGAAGTCTTATGACATGTTCAAAGGAAAATTTACTAAAGGAAGGAATAAAATTAACTACAGAAATAAGTAAAAAAATTGGATACAGCAAAAGAACAGTTAGGAGACTATATAACAACAGGAAGAAAGAACTAAAAAAATTGGAACCAAACCAGCTCAGAAAGAGAAAAAAAAAATGTGTACAACAGCTATTTTATATGACAGTAGGGCATCATTTAAATTAAAGAAAGAGGCATCAAAATTCAGATATATATTCCCATAAAACCAAATATATACCAAAGATCAGATAGGGATAAGATTCTAAATGAGGAAACAGAATTACATATGCACATGAAATATACAGAATTACGCATGCACATGAAAACTATAAAACTGGTTACTATTTGGGCATGACAAAAAGGAAAATAAAGAAAAGAATTGAACAGCTTAAAAGAGATATAAAGTTAAACAAAGAAAGCACTCCCATATCCCAGCTAAATAAAACAGAAAAAATAAAAATTGATTTTGAGAAAGCTAAGAAACTGACTAACTAGCAAATAGTATTTACAACCTCGGCCAGGAATCCCTGTAAATACTGGAACATGAAAATTTATGCAATCATATTGAGCACAGCAGAGTATACTTGGGGTACAAGCAGGATGCATAGTACAAGCAGGATGTGCAGAGAGAGTAGAGAGGAGTCATCAACAGAGAAAATTCAGTTGGGATTGTGAATGTCTCAGTGGAGAGATGAAACTAGTTTAAATGGTTCAAAAAATAATTTTAATATGTTCTTATTCTATTTAAAGGAAATTTATCATACAACTTTACCTTATGATCCAGAAGGTATTCTTGGCTATTTGACTTCTGTGTTTCTTGTGTTCCTTGGTTTACAGGTATTTATTAAGTGATGATTTGATCTATCAATGTTAATAAAGTATAACTTAGTTATAATGAGGTAGAAAGGACTGACAAAATTTACTCATTAAATCATCAAATCCATGTAAAAAAAAAAAAAAAAAAAAAAAAAAATAGAAATTTAATGTCTTAATAAATTAGTTTATTTTTTTTTTTTTTTACTTAAAAAAAAAAAAAAAAAGAAAAGAAAAAAAGAAAAAAGATCTAGTGAGTTTTATTGGACTTTAATTTCAATGTGTATTTAGCTAGAGAATGATTAGGGAAAGAAATGTGTTTTAAAAATGATGCAATAAATTGATGAAAGTACAGATCGGGAATATTCATTAAAATTTAGTCTTTATGCTTTTTCAGGTATAATATTTTAGAACAAAGCACAGTAGTAAAGCTTTTAAAAACTTCAGAAAGTAGAAATTGTTGCAAAATTCCATTTTTGCAGAGTAGAAAAAATGAAAAAGAAAAAGGTCTTAAAAGAAAAAAATATTTAAGGCATCTCAGAAAAAACTCAATAAATCCTAGATATCCTTTATTAATTTATTTATTTACTAAGTTGAACCCTTAAAATTTCATTTTTTTATGCACTTTACCTTTTTTTTTTTTTTTTTTTTTTTTTTTTTGGTGTGTGTGTGTGTATTTTGGTGTGTATGTGATAGGTTTAATTTGCATGGGAATGCATGGAGACTTATTAATATTACATGATGGAGCTTAGTCACTAATGTATCATTTCTGAAAAAACATAGTCCCTAATTTGTTATTTTTCTTCCCTACAACCTTCACTATTATTTTCTTATGAAAAATACCTATATCTGTTATGTAGCTTACTGATAGTCACATAATTTTTTTTATTCTACCTACCTTTCCCAGCTGTAGACTAGCAGTTTTTCTCTTTTTTTTTGTAGAAATATTAAGCCCTGTTTATTTGTATTTCATTACCAGAATGATGGAATTTATTTTCAAAGTATTTCTCTCATTTATACATTTCTATTATTTATAAAAATTTCCAATTAACTTTAAATGTTTTTTTTTTAATTATTATTATTATTTATTATTGTTTTCATTTCTGAAACTGCTTTCTTCAAAAATAACATTGGTTATAATTTTAAAATGTACTTTTAATGAGTATTAGCTGAATTGAAGAATACTTTGTTTATTTTATATGCTTATTAGATTAAAAATAGAAAAAAACTAGTATGTTGTGACCACCACAAGACTTTCTTCTATATTTTCCTATACAAATTCCCTCAGTAACAATATTTAGAAAAAAAAAAGAAAACGATTTTTTTTCCAAGTTTTTTTTTTTTGTTGTTGTTGTTAAAAGTAAAAAAAAAATTGATAACTTTGTTTTAAATTATCACATATTTATAGTTCAATCATTCGTTTTAAAGGTATTTACGAGACCTTTTGAAAGATACCCATCTTGAAAATTAACCCCCCCCCGGGGGAGGGGAAGCGATGCCCCCACTTGCACAAAATTTTTTTCCTAATTAACTACTACTATTATCAATAATTCATATTAATTTTACAATCGCAGGTTAAGAAAAACTCTCATTATGTATATTTATACGAAATTTCGTCCTATACTGCCACATTAAAAATTTAGAAAAAATACGATCACAGCGCCACCTGTTGAGCGATTGATTCCCAAATCTAATCAGCACCAGTTTGTGTCAGGGGCCAACTAAATACCAAGTTTGGTTAAATTTCAAAAAAAAAAAAAAAAAAAAAAAAAAATTACTTTTTTTTTTTTTTCTACATTTTTTTTTGTTAAAAGTAAAGAAAAATCGTTAACTTTGTTTTAAATTATCACATATTCATAGTTCAACCATTCGTTTTAAATGTATTGACGAGATCTTTCGAAAGATACCCATCTTGAAAATTTACTCCCCTCAAGGGGGGAGGGGGTGGCGAGGCTCCTACTCATACAAAATTTTTTTCCCAGTTGACTATCTCTATTATACATAATTCTTGTAAATTTCATAATGATTACTAAAGTATAATTCTCTTTTTGCCCATTTATGCAAAATTTTGTCCTATATCACCATGTTAAAAATTTAGAAAATGCGGGATGGCAACGGAACCTGTAAAACAATTTTCACAAAAAGTTGATAGGCTCTAATTTATGTCAAGGTGCAATTACATACCCATTTGTATGAAATTCTGTGTAGTAGTTCCTGAGATATAGTTGCCACAAAATTTTGTCTCACACACACACACACAGATGGACAGACAGACATTTACTAAAAATGGCCAAATTGTGTTTTACAGCTCTCGAAACGTGTGAATCCATCAAAAACCGGAGGTCGAAAATTTTTACCAATCCAATACTTTCTTCTATTGAATATAGAAGAAAGTAAAAAAAGGAGGAGGGTTAGAATACATTTTTTCCTACATTATATAAAATGTATTTACAATTGGATATTATTCTAATTGCTGTAATTTGTTTGGGAAATTAAGCACACTTTATCATAAAATGTAAAATTATATGAAATTAATTTTGTGATGTATGAAATTGATATGTAATTATATGAAATTGATAAAGTGGAGTGTAAGGTTGATTTCTCTACCAACCATGTGAAAAATGCCAAAGGCGGGAATCGAACCTGAGCCCCCTGCCCAGTGAGCGGCTGCTCCACCACCGAGTGGTTGGTATAGAAATCAACTTCACACTCCACTTTATCTAAAATGAAATTTCACGGTTGATGAATTAATAAATAAAATTTCTAAATAAATGAAATTGTTTATGCTATAAAAACAAGATCAATAATTCTCAACCACTGTACTATGATATTCTTGCATACCTATATATAAATCCCTTTGTAATAAATAACACATTGGAGTAACAATTAACTTTGAAAGGTAAGGAAGAATTGATTTTGGGGTATAATAACTAAGATTTATTTTCAAAAGATTAAGAAGAACTACTTAATTTGTTTTAGATTAATTTTAAGTATAATCATCGTACAATATCTCAAAAAGCTATAAGCGTGTTATCTGAATCATGAAATTAGAGTAGCATTATCATTTTTATGCCCAAATATAAATAAAATTATTTTAAAAAAAACTCAAACTTCACTTTAAATGTAATTTGGGATTTATTTTTAAATATTTTGTTAACTTTATCGTGGAATTTCATTTTGTATTTCATTGAAAATTATTATTATTATAGGCTAATTTTACAAAATATATTTTAGGAAAATTAAACAATTAACTAAGAGGAATTCTTTTAAATTTATCTTATTGTTAGTGTGACACCAAATTTTGAAAATTATTATCATATGCTACTTTTGTAAAATATATTTTAGGAAAATTAATCAATTAACTAAGTGAAATTCTTTTAAATTTATCTTATTGTTAGTGTGGCACCAAATTTTGAAAATTATTATCATATACTATTTAAAAAAATATATATTTTAGAAAAATTAATGGTGGCACACTAACAATAAGAGTTAAATTAAGAATTACACTTAATGTAACATAACAATAAGAGATAAATTAAATGTAATTCTTAATTTGTCTCTTATTGTTAGTGTGCCACCAAATTTTGAAAATCATATGCTATTTTTTGAAAAATAATCAATTAACTAAGTGGAATTCTTTTAAATTAATCTTATTGTTAGTGGGTCGCCAAAAGTTAAAATTTATAAAATATATACCATGATTCCATCCCCCTATCTATAAAATACACTCATGTTTGTGAAAATTACAAAACCAAGAAGGAATGTGAATATAAGAATGATATTTATTGGGCACATACATTATAGTAGGAAGAACAATTGATTAAATTTTCAGGAAGTTTGGAGTAATATGTACTGAGAAAACTGTACATAAAGCAGCGACCTCTAGGAGCAATAACTACAGTTATCTGCCTAGGCATTGAATCGAACAGCAAATGGATAGCATATTCGGGTGCAGCACTTTATGAAGTTTCAACAGGATGCCACAGTTCATAGACCGTAATTGTTTGTGAGTAGTGGCAGACCACTCGCTTTTCAACGATTAAACAGTCATTTTCATTGGTGCAAGATCAGGAGAACATGCTGGTTAGAGCTACGGTTGAACACATTCTGTAACAAGGAAGGTCCAGACAATACAGACAACTTGCGGTCGTGCATTATCCTGCTTAAATCTTGCGCTATGGAGGCCTTGAATATAAAACAGATGGGTGGGCCTTAATTCACCAGAGATTTAATGGCCGCTATTCAGAGTGCTGGGAATGCGAAAAAGAAGTAATCGAGACATGTATCCCATGGGACCCCATAACATCATTGCAGGTGATGGACAGTGTGACGATGTCGAATCTCATCTGGCAGTTTGCATTATTCATAATGCCGTTAAATATGGATAAAGCAATCCTGATGCTGTAAACAGGATTGTGATTTGTTTGAAAGGCGACTTTACACCATTCCTGCATTCAGGTTTGTCGTTGATCACACATTCAAGGCGCCAATATCAGTGATGCAGTTTTGAGGGTAATCAAAATTTTGGTAGCCGCATACTGGGTCACCACTTGGAGACATGGTATGGAATACCATTGGGTACACGTTGTTAAAATTGAAAAATTTTAACACTATTTAATTTAATTAAATTTCCTCCTCAAATCCTCCAAAAAATAGTTTGGCTCTTATTTATTTATTTCCCCCCATTTAATCATTTGAAGAATTCAAAAGAAATAGAAAAGGCTAAAAATCACAAAAATGTTTGTTTGTAAACAAACCGCCAATGTTTAGAAAGGTAAACAAACAAATTCACCAATCAGAAAAATCAAAAAATAAATAATAGTTAAATGGATTCAAAATCATTTTAGATCGTGCTCAAATAATTTAAAAATAATATTAGTAATTTTTCTGACGTTCATATTTCATTAATTAAAGTTGATGATGTCACTTTTAATTACATTTTCAAAATTCCTTGTAGAGAATTCCATCAGGTCTGCAGAAATGCGGCATCACTACACTGTTTCAAAAGTTTCAAGTTTTCTTTAAAAAGAAAAAAGAGTTAGTTTTAATAATAATAATCTATCTCCAAAAATAGTCTGAAGTAAATTTTCCTCCATCAAAATTAATTTAAGCTTAATTCTTTAACTTTTATTTGAGCAAGTGATCTAATTAAAATATATTTTCTGAGAACTATTTACCCCGCACATGAATTCACTGGTAGTTTGTTCCAGTTAGTGGGAAAATTGGATGAGCGTCCCCCGATAACCTCACTCTCTCTCTCTTGGATGGTAGCTGACTGAGAAGGTTGACGTATTTTCGCCCGACTGCGGCACCGTTCATAGCCAATGTGAGCGGGTGGTGTCTCGGCTAGGTATGGCTTGCCTCTATTATTTACAATGTAAATGGTGAAGACTGTTTTTAAGCATTCCTTTTCAAAATTATCATAAACTTTATATTATACCATCATTTTGAATGATGACTAAAAGGAACATCCCTATAGCAGTGCCTAGCGGTGATTATCGGCGAAGCAGAAAGATCTCTTGAGAATGCATCCTTCCAGCCTATAGGCCTAAGGAAAGGCTTAGTGACACTACTAAACGGAGATAATAACGATTTCTTTCTAATGGAAAATACAGTGTGCAAAAAAAAAAAAAAAGTGTTCACGTTTTGCTTCAATGCTTCTTTTAAACCAGTAATTCAGTGGATATCATCGAGATTGTATATGCTACAAACTCATAGGAAGAGTCTTCTTCTAATAGTGCCTACATGCGAAATGAGCATCAACACTTCGTTACATAAATAAGTGGTATGTAATTCAAGCCAGTCTCATAGTGTGTAATACTAGAAATCTTATTTCATATATACCAAGAATAAAAAGAACTTCTGACGTTCGTCATCCTATATAATGATCTAATATACTATGATCAGCGTACGATGTATGATACCCTGAAATTGCTGTGAAATAAATGATAACTATTAAACGATTCTCGAATAAAAGACGATCCTATTTATAAAAGAATTATTCAATGTGAAATGTCTCAATATGCAATTTGATTTGTTCTGATAAGTGCTAAAATCAACTAAAATACCTCTTATTATTGTATTGAAGCAATGTCATAATAAGGTATATAATTTCTGTCATGGTACTGGTACTTATCAATTATTTTACTTACTGCAGTAATTTTTCCTTTTAATAAAAGTTCATTGGTGCTTATAAAAAGGTGTGATTTATTAAATAATTTCGTGTGCCTTCTTGGATTAATGCTTTACTTTTCAGCATATTTATTTTTCACGATGGGGAAGCCATTTTAACTTAATTTTTTCTGATTTATTTAATCTTTGCTTTTTATTTAATTTAAAATTTCAGAAATTTAATTTATTTCATGAGCAGCGGTAATTTACACTATACGATTTCGGCGTTATTTTAGATTTACAATCCACAATTTAATAACAAAAAATTCCATACTTCCATTTTAATAAGTATTAAGAATTTTTCTGTCCTTACACCCATCTCGATCACCTCTTATTTTATTTTTTGCCACTCTGAATACCAGACATTACATTTCTGACAATTTAAGGCCCGTTGCTCTGCCTCCGAAGCGCAATACTTAAGCAGGACAATGCCCGACTGCAAGTTATCCATATTCTCCGAACCTTCCTTGATGCAGAATGTGTTCGACTACTGCTCTGGCCAGCGTGTTCTCCTGATCTCGCACCAATGAAAATGACTTTTTAATCGTTGAAAAGCGACTGGGCCCCCCACCTTTCACCAGTGACTACGATCAATGAATTGTGGCATAGTGTTGAAGCTTCATGAAGTGCTTTACCCGTACATGTCATCCAATCGCTGTTTGATTCAATGCCTAGGCAGTTAAGTGCTGTCATTGCTCACAAAGGTCGCTGCTTTATGTACTGTTTTCTCAGTACATATTACTCCAAATCGCCTGAAATTTTAATCAATTGTTCTTCCTACTATAATGTACGTGCCCAATAAATATCATTCTGATATTCCCATTCCTTCTTGGTGTTGCAATTTTCACAAACATGAATGTAAAATAAAACACATAAATAATAATAATAATAAGGTTGAGAATTACTGGACTGATTATATTGTTATAGTCATATTTAAAAAATGTCAAGGATGGAACAAAGGATAGGATCATATGGTTTGAAAACCTTTCTAAAAAATATTTTCCTAGCCAATTATAATTTTACCTTATTTATTTATTTATTTTAATTTTATAGTACACTAAACAAAACGATAAGGATTCAATATCAGTAATTTTTTTTAGGCTGGAAAAATATTACTTAGTTACAAAGATTCAAAAGATCGTTTAATCCGTTGGATGGCTTGGTCATTTCTTACCGTAAGTCATTATTGATTTTTTTCCCCCTTTAATATATTATATGATTATCTAATAGTAAAAAAAAATAGGTTAATTATTATGATTATGTGAAGTTATATATATTATTTCTTCAATTTTTTACTGGTTGCCTTTTTGTATCCAAGGCAAAAACTATGCTTAAGTATGTGAAGTATAACATGCTGTTTTCTACTCTCCTGAAGTTTCAAGAGAATCTATCAAGTATTCTTTAGATATTTAACAAAATGTTGAAATTCAAAAGTGTATACCGTAAAATCCCGATTATAACCCCCCTTTCCTTTATAAATAAAAATCATTAAAATCAGAAGGTGTGATATTATTGGAAACTTTTAAAAAGCTGAAATTTTAGGAAAAACTTCGGATTATAATAGCTGAGAGAACAGAAGGTTTTGGGGAAAGGGAAACATTTAAAAATTACAGAGGAAGGTATATTTGTGTGGAGGGTTACTATTGGAATTTTACGGTCATATTTTTGCCCTTACAGTGCATGTGGTAGAGAAAGCATTGTTTTGGGGTCAAATTTTTGAAACTGAGTTTTTTCTATAATTACACATTTTGAGGTCCTCAGAATTCAAAAATCAGTTTTTTAACTGTTGGTCTATCCGCTTGTATGTAAAATAATTTATTATTGTCATATTATTGCTGTGGAGCTCTGCGGGTGTTCTAGGAGTATTACACCCGATTCTAGAGTCATTAAATTGCACACTTGCAGTCTAGACACAATAATCACTCAGTAGTTAGCTTTAATTGACTTTATTAATTCCAAGGCATGACGTGGTTGAAGGCAATGGAGTACGGGGTTTTGCTGGACGTTATTATCGAAAATCGCCGTGTTATTTCCGGACCTCGGGGGCCGGGCCCCGAGGCTGGCGTACTAGTTAGTTCTTAGCAGCTGATAGTTCAAAGATCTCTAAAAAGATCTCTCTAATTTTTCGAGTTTCATGTTTTGTACCTGTAATTTTTGGCGTAACTTGGTGTCTTTCTCAACCCAACCCATTTTCTTTAATTGGTTATTTTATTCAACACCAACGCCTTTTCCTGCCTTTTCATTGTGTCCTATAGGTTAAAATTTTATATTCCGCAGACATCGGGAATCTGGTCGGCGCTCTACTTTGCCAACTCGCCAATTAATTAAAATCCTTATTTATTGCTTTGCATCTGACAGAAACTAATCAAACCGCAATTTAAACTCATTTAAAACCATTATTTATTGCTTTGTATCTGTTTGGCGCTTATTGCTTATTAACTTAATTTCCAGGCCAATTATAAAGCTATTTCCAGGCATCAAAATACTTAAAATGATTAACTTGTTTATTTCACATGATCGCGTTGCAATTTCCGTTCATTATTTTTTATGCTTTTAATCTTACAGCCTAATATGAAATCTCCTTTACTTTATTTTGCAATATTACTTTGAAATACAGAATACCTTGAAACTATGAAAATGTTAATTTAATTCTTACTTCTTTTTATCTCTTATATTTCATATCCCTTATATTTCATGTATATTTGTGTCTGTTATCAGTTTAACTCAAAAGCCAATATCAAAAAGTTGAAAGTCAATATTTTAAATCTTCATTATATGATGATATATATATATATATTTTTTTTTTTTTTTTTTTTTTCTGTAATCAGACAAATGATGTACAGGAACATCTGTAAAAATTTCAAATATATTATGTTTATTGGCAGAATTTCTCTTTGATACATTTTTAACGCTAAACAAAATGCAATAATATCGATCCTTTATAAGCACAAAAGCAAATTTTCTATAAAATATGAAAAGCTTTTATTTTTTATTTACAGGGCTACACAAAAGATTAGTACATATTATAGTTTGTAAATGGAAATAACCTAAAGTGCATTTTAAGTTGTGTTATGAAGTTTTTCTGTACTAAATTTAAATATACTATTTTGTGTATCTACTATTTATAGACAATCTAAAAACTAGCACTTTTATACAGTTTTTCAATTAAATAATAGTAAAATAACAACAGTAAATTTTTTATTTATTTTTAGCCAGTAAAAACGAAATTAATAAATATGTATTTTTTAAATCCAATATTGATAAATGATAATTTATAATATTCTTAGGTTATTTGATCTTATTATTGTCTTAAAACAATCATTAAGTATTTAATAATATTGCATAATCACATAAATAAAATAGCATTTAACTAAATTTTTATGATTTTTAATGATTGACAGATATTTATGAAGTTTTCTATTTTTAGGGTATTGTTGCAGCTGTGTTATGTTTGGGCTCAAAAAATGATGGTTACATACCTGTGAATAAAAATTTATGGTACAGTTATGCATAATTATTATTATTATTATTTTAATTTACAACATCTAAAAATTTATCATAATAATAAAATGATAAAAAATACGTATATATTAATAAATATTATTGTCAAAATACTACATTAAATTTCAATTCCATTTTAAATCTTAATTCAGGTCAGTCTCTTTTATTATGGCTACTGGTAGCTTGGCTTTTGCGTTGATGTCTATTTGCTATTTTGTGATTGATGTCAAAAAGCTGTGGAATGGAGCACCATTTTATTATGCAGGTACATGATTTGTTCAATATGTATTTCACAATATTTTTCGTTTTAAAAATGTCAGTTTAAAAATTATTGCTTTGTACAAATTAAATAGCCATTCTCACATATAAATCTATTGTTTTCTGCGACTGTTTTTTCTAATTATGCTGAGAATGCTTCAGTTAAAATGATAAATCTATATACAGTAAAGCACCGTTTATATGCCTCTCATTTATACGTCTTTTACTTTTATACGTCCTTTTAGTGAATGGCGCAGCATGTCCCATTGTGGACCTTGTGCCAATAAGAGGCAACCAACCAACCTTTTAGTGAAGTCCTGATTCATTCCTATTCATTTTAATGCAAAAATTCTTCGTTTATACACCACTAATATCGGTTATACGTCTTTTTCAACTACTAAAATTTAAATAATTTCTCGACCTGTCATTATTTTCCATTCCAAATAAGACGGATTTTTTCTAGAAAGCATTTTAAATAGGGGAACACAGGAAAGATTGAAGAATACTGATTAAAGAATCAATTGAATGGACAATATTCCTGTGACGTCACCGTAGGTAAAATCACCGAACACATGGCCGATATTTTGTAAACAAATTAGATTCAAGATGCCATTTTATTGTTATGCATAACATTTTCCTAAATATTTCTGCAGTGAAACTTAATAATAATGTTCAAACAAGAACAAAAGAGAAATGTAAACAACTGAATCGAATGATAAAGTTAAGACTATTCCATATCGTAAAATTGCAGAACATTTTATGTATACACACACACACACACATATATATATAATGAATAAAAGATTAATAAGAACATTTTATACACACACACATATAAATAGACATCAAAGCTTAAATAATTAGAATTTCAATCACTTTAATAAAGGAATTTATTAAATGGAACATCCATTTAAATTTGTTAACATCGCCACAGTTCACATGGCAACTTTTAATATTACATATGTTGATTAATATTAAAGTATATTACTAAAACTGGATTAAAAACAAAACATAGTTATCACTATATCACCATACTTGCCAACCAATTTTAATAAAAAAAGGGAAGATTTTTGTTGAAAAACCAGAAGATTTCATAAAAAAAGGAAAGATTTTTTTTTCTTTTACTTTTTTTTTTTTTTTTTCTCTTTGACGTAATAAACAATACAGTTTTACAATTTTAATATTTGGAAGCAATCTATAGGAACGTTTTACTATAGATTGATTATACTAAATATATAAAAGTTTTAAATGAAGTTATTCCTCTTCAACATATAAATAGCTACAAAACAGAATCTGTAAGAAATGTATTTAACAACAGACAAAAAACTCAGTTAAGTTAAAATATATCTAATTTTTTAAATAAATAGAATATGATTTTTGTGTATGTACATTAATCATATATATATATATATATATAAAGAAGCATAGCTAATTATCAGTTTCAAACATGCATATTTCAAACATGCTGAGTATTAATTTTCTTAAACTGATTTAGAAAAAAATTTCCTACCTGAAAAAATTATTCTTCATTTTTTTCACATGTTTACACATTTAGTATAAATATGACATATAAATATTTAATTTAATTGAGGAAAAATAAACAGATTCATTAAATTCAGCAATAAAGATCTAAAAATAATTACACACGTGAGAAATATTGAGCATTTCCATTGCTTTATTGTTTCTAGAATTGATCATTGATCACAATCCGGGGAAGGGGGGGATACAAAAATATTTACAGAGTAAGAAATATTAAACTCTTTCAACTCTACTTCTAGAATCTAACGAAAGAAGTTTAAAATTAATATCATCATTTATGTTGCAGATGGATGAAGATTTGGAAACAAAAGACTTCTGTAGAACATTTGATTGCTGATCACTAGTTGGAGATAAATGAAGGGGGGCAGGGGGGGGGCAAAAAATAATTACATCAGCAAGTAATATTTAACAAATCTATTTCTTTACATGTTCTAGAATATCATAAAGCAAGTTGTGGATGTGGCTTATTTATGTGTATCCAACACTCATTGTAACGAGATTTTGCAAAATTCCTCCCTTTCCCCCCTTGGGAGAGAAGGGAGGGGTACAATAAACACGTTTCCAAGCACAATTTTGCTTCAAATTATCTCAGTAAGATTATTTTTTATGTGTGCAAAAACCTGCTTTTAAGAGTAACTGTGCTTCAAATTATCTTAAGATAGCAATTTTTTGATATGTCGATTGGTTATGTGTACTCAAGACACACACTACAAAAGGATTTTGTAAAATTCCACCCTTATCCCCCTTGGGGGTGGGGAGCAAAAAACATGTTTCTATGCATAATTCTGCTCCGAACTGTCTTAAAAAGGCGTTTTTTTTATGTGGGGGTTGGTTATGCATTCCTAACACACACTATAAAGAAATTTTGCAAAATTTTTCCTTTCCCCCCTTTTAGCGCAGGGTGGGGAGAGGAGTCAAAAACACTTTTTTAAGAGTAACTCTGCTCTAAATTATCTCAGGGAAGTGATTCTTTGATGTGTTGATTGGTTATGCGTACTCAACAAACACACTACAAAGGGATTTTTTGAAATTCCATTTTATATCCCCTTGGGGTTGGGGGGCATGTGTAATTCTGTTCCAAATTATCTTAGAATGGTAATTTTTTATGTGTGGGCTGTTTATGTGTACTTAACACACACTACAAAAGTATTTTGTGAAATTCCACTGTACCACCTCTTGGGGGTGCAGGGAAAAGCATATATTCATATGTAACTCTGCACTAAATTACCTTAGGAAGGAAATTTTTGATGTGTGGGTTCGTTATATCTAAGTGATAGTATAAATAGGTTTTGCGAAATTCACTCTCCCTTCCCTCCTTTAAGAGCAAGGGAGGGGTGATGTAAAAAACATGTTTTAAGCATAACTTTGCTTCAAATAATCTCAGGATCTCGATTTTTTTATGTGTTGGTTAGGTATGTGTATGCAACATGCAGTTTAAAGGAATTTTGCAAAATTACTCACCCCTTTGGGGCAGGCGGGGCAAAAAACATATTTTCAAGCTGAAATCGGCTCCAAATTACCTTAGAATGGCGAATTTTGGTGTATGGGTGTTAATGAAGTGTACGCAATATGCACTTTAATGAGATTTTTGCAAAACTTTCAACTTTAACTATGGGGGAGAGTGAGTAAGAAGCAGGCAAGGCACTGCCAAAGGCATTGGGGCTCCAGACTCGACATGCTGTGAGCGGAAAAACTGCTACTGAAGGTAGCAGGAACTTTAACTTAGATTTTTGACCGATTTCAATTTTTTTTTTTTTTTTTTTTTTTAATTAATGATTGTTATTTTGATAATTGGCCAGCGAAGCAGGCGATGCCTGCTAGTAAATAAATAAATAAAACCATTGTAAAATTTTATGTTTTACTTTTAAACCAACTTTTAGGGCATGCCAGTGTAAAAGGGAAATCATTACTTAATATTCTGCATTCATAGAAAGTTTATCACGATAAAAGAAAATTAAAAAGATTATAGACTGAAAGAGAGAAGACATTTAATTGTCTATAAAACAGAAAAAATGTTCATAATCATCACCAAAAAGTAGAATAAAAATCAATTTTTAAATATGGGAGAACATATGCAGTGAATTTGTTAAGGTGAATATCTGAATTGCAGTAAATATATTTATCAGGAAATCAGGGAAAAATCATGGAACTTTTTTTCTGAATTTTTGTAGCCACCCTGTAATTCTTTAATTCTTTTAGATTACTTCATCGGATATGATATTTATTAATTTTATTTTATGTTAAGCATTTTACAATTCATCCTGAATATTTTATGCAAAAAATTTAAACATTATTTAAGATTAGATTTTAGCATTTTTTTTATTTATTCAAAATTTAAAACATTTGGAATAACATTTTTTAATGAATGAATGAATTAGGAGGTTAAAATTTCATTTTGAATAAACAAATTAATTTAGTGTTAACTTTTTTTTTTTTTTTTTTTCTTTTAAGCAATATATAGTAAAAATAGGTACAAAAAATCTATATATGCTAATCTACCATTTTGCATTTTTTATATTTCTAAATTAAAAATCCATGTGATGTTTTTAATTCAATAAATTTTCATTGCTGGTGTGAATGCTACTGATATATTACTTTTGTATTAAAACAACCAAAATTAACACAACACAGTAAGTTTAGAGAAAAATGCGAATAACTTTTTTTAATTATTCACAAAGAAGAAAAAAAAAATATTTTTAGTTCTACTTATAAAATGTATTAATATTTTACTTTTAGGAATGAATCCTATTATGCTATACGTTGGCCATGAAATAACTAGCAAGATGTTTCCATTTAAATGGCAGATTGAATCTACTCATATGAATGAATTATTTCAAGATTTATGGGGCACATCGTTATGGGTTCTCATATCTGTATACATGTATTATAAAAACTTTTTCCTGACCATTTAATGTTTCTTGTACAGATAAATGTATGATCAATCATATACATGTATGATTGTGTATGATTATTTATTGTAATATATATGTCAACAAAGTGGATTATTTCTGCAGCATCAACTCTAAAACTGTTGATTTATCAACTTATTTAGTGTAGAGAAATACACTTTTAATTATATTGTTTGTTTTTATATTTTGGCAATGGGAAGTTATGAAAATTTCGAATTTTATTTTTGTAATGACTAGAGTATTGATATTGATTATACATTTTAAAAATGTATTATAGTATGAGCTTTAGAAAAGCAGCAGTGCAATCCAGCAAGCAATGTGAAATTAAATAGAAAATGCCAGTTAATCTCTGAATAATATACATATATAGATTAATAGAGTATTGTCAAGTTTGAATATTTTCATTTTTTCAAATCCTAAAATATGTGCCAAAATTAGAAAGTGCATTTGTAATGTATATGTTAAATTTTCAGATTTTTTTTTTTTTTTTAATGAGTCTCAAGTATAGGCAAAAGTCTCTTTGAAAATAATTTTATCTAGCTAAAAGAATATTATATACTGTGCAGAATACATATTGATAAAAAATGACTTAACTAATGCTGCTGTAAAAGCACTTAAAAATTCTGTTAGTATTTGCAAAATATTGCAGTTAAAAAAAAAAAAAAAAAAAAAAAAAAAAAAAACTGATAACTGTATAACTTGTTCCACCATTAATACAGGATAAATTATTCATTAATTGTAATAAAAATTTTCTTAATATTTGCAACATTAAGACATCAAAAAGAATTTTTGATTAGTAAGTAACTTTCTTCTCTACTATTAATGTAGTATAACAAGACATAAAAGTATTCTTATTATAATATATATGGTCACTTTTATATGTTTGTTTTATAATAAGCTCTTCGCTCCCCCCCCTCCCCCCATGTAATTTAATTATTTTATAGGGTTTGCCATATTTCATTATTGTCATGTGTGATAATTTTTATACAAGTTCTTTCAATGCGTTATTGGGAGATTTTACTTATTTGAATCAGTCATTTGAGAAACACCTCATGTCCATTTTTGGTCAAAATTGAGTTAGACATATTAAATTGTTGGTGAAGGCTAGACAAATCCAATACGCATAAAACAATTCATCTCCACTTAATAGCCATGGTGATGCCGCATTTGAAAATATCCATTCCTTTGAGAAACACCTCATCTCCTGGAAATGTGTTGTTTCTCAAATGACTTACAAAAGAATGTGGCTGGTGGTAGCACTGTTTCTTGTTATTCTACTTTAATGTGGCTCCGGTATAATCCCTTTGAGACCTCTTAAACCAGATTTGGGGATTTACCTGTACTTCTTAACTCAGGCACATTGGGACGTGCCTAGATGCCTAGGCCGTGGCCTGTGGTTCGTAGCCGAGATGTTTATTTATTTATTTATTTATTTATTTGCGAGTTTACTTCTTTTTCAGATACCTTGTCTTTTTATTTGTCTAATCTTTTTTCACACGTAGTTTTCATTCCCCCCCCCCCTCTTCTAAGCTGTATGAAAGATATATTCTTATTATGTCAGAAGAAAAAGAGACTTGGTTTTGTTTCAGTATGGAGATTTACTGATTTTCGATTCTTTTTAGCTTAGAGAAATTTGTGGCTTACTGGAAAGTTGGAAAAATATCTATAATTTTACCACTATTTATTAAACTCTCTTTTACTTAATCTCTTTTACAATGTATATCATAAAGGGCTTAGCTAAGAAGGGACCAAATGAAATTTGTTCATTTTTAGTTGATTATATCAATGAAGGTTTTGATGCTGGTATTAGGCATCTTCATTTTTTTTCCGATGGTGCACCTGGACAAAACAAAAACACCGTGGTTGTGCGGTTTTTTCTAGCCCTAATAGAAACTGACCGATTCGACAGTATTCATCACTATTTTCCTATTCGAGGTATTCGTACCTTCCGTGTGACCGCGACTTTAGTGTAATCAAACGAAAAATTAAAACAACTGACAGGATTTACACAGTAAAACAGTATGCTGAACTTATGTTGCACTCTGCCGCCAGGACAAGTTCCTGGTGGAAATAGTAGAAAGAGAAAAATTAAAGGATTTTATATCATGGTGTGGTCAATTTTATAAAGAAAAATATATCTACGGAGACTCAAGCAAGGAATATCCCAAAGGAAAACAAAATAAAATTCAACATTTCAACTTTTATGGAGTTTCATTACTCTAATAAACATGTAGGCCAAGTTAAAGTAAAAAACTTTATTGGTGGACTCAATAAACAAACTTTTGACTTGAAAAAACTGGGAACTGGTTTACCAGAGCTTCCAAAAATCAGTGCCTACCCGCAAAAATGTGTACCTATCAATATCAACAAAATCAATGACCTCAAGAAAGTCGAAGCCTATATACCTGCAGACATTGTTGGTGAATTTTATTCAAAAATTTATGACTGGCCAACTATCGATATGGATGACATTGAAATGTTTTAAGAAACAATGTTTGGAAAATGTGTATATATTATTTGAAAAATAAAATACTGGTTTTTATTAATAATTTGAATTGTTTTACCTTTTATTTCATACCTGATAACATATCGTTTAGTCAGTCATTTGAGAAACAACACATCTCCAACAACGTTTATAATTTTTTTAAATATCAAAATAAAAATAATAAAATTTTATTTTGGTAGAATTAGCTTACCAAACCCCTGTAGAAACATATAAAAAAATTCAAAAAATATATGATGTTAAATTATGGACCACCTGGGTTTTTTTGATTTCCCGAAAGTTTACTTTTTTGGATATGAGGTGTTTCTCAAATGACCGATTCATTTAAATTGTGTTTTTTTACATGTTGAGCCGGTCCCTTGTAACAAACATACAAACAAATCATCTGTGCTATTACTTTATTTTGAATATGATCATTGTTGGTATTTTTATTTATTTATTTATTTTTTTAAATAAGAATTGATCATATTTGAGATTTTTTTTTTTTTTTTTTTTTTTTTTTAACTTTGTTGAATTCTTTAAGAATTCTATTTAAGTAATGTTGATATATGTATTGTAATTTAGAATTAATGAAAAAAGTAATAATATAGAAGTATATTATTTTCTCTTTATTTATAATTAATTGAAACAACTTTTATGAGTTATTTGTGTTAAGCATATTCAAAATATGTTTGTTTGATTTTTATCAAAAAGAGCAATATATATGCATACTAAATTAATATTATCCATCACCACTCTAGCTTATGTTTTTCCATTCTTGCTTCCACAAAAAGATAATTTAAAATAAAGTTGACTTTTATCAGAAATAAATTCAGATAATTTCAGCATGTAATGAAATACATATTATTGCTGAATGTGATTTGAATTTTCAATAAATAATAATTATATGGTTTTTTCTTCACAGGCTGAAAGTATTTGAAAATTTTATAGTTAAAAAAATATTTAATGGTTTTTGTTCAGAGTAATATGTTTATCTATTCTTAACCAAAGATTTAACTATTATGTTAAATTCAATTTGACTTGTTGAATAAGAAAAGCATTAAAATAATCTAAGCATTAAAATCAGTATTAAAATAGTAATAATAATAAGAAAATAAGAAATTTAATGTTGTGTGTGTGTTTCTGTTTTCATATATCTGTACTGATAAGTATAAAGGATTTAAGTCCATATTCTTGATTTTTCAGGAGACGAAAAATAAAGTTAAACTAACTAAAAACTAATCAGAAGAATCGATTAGAAAAAAGGGATATGTTGATTTATACCCTTTATACCGTTCAGTGATTGTCAATCTTCATTTAATAAAGGGAAAAAATTGAATTAAATATTTTAGACAAAGATTAATGCTAAATTTCTGACTTGAATCTTTTTTTACCAATGAATTTCCTCAAAGACTAAATGACATGGATTTAAATCCTTTATACCAATCGATAGAGAATTTTTTTCTGAGTCTGACTATGTACTTAACTCAAAATCGACAGTTTTGGACTTAAATCCTTTATACTTATCAGTACATATATATATTAAACAATTAGTTGACATTTTTGTATACAGTGTTATATTTTGATTCCTTCTGTCTAGTTTAAAGCAGTTCTTTTATCATGTGCTGAATAATAATGTTTAAATTCAACTTATCTAAATTTAGCTTGTATTAAAATTACATATATGGAAATTTTTGAAAAAAAATTAGCATAAAAAATTTAATTAACGTATTAATTGTTTTCTCTCTTAATTTTTTTATTGTTTGGTTTTAATTTTAAATGTATTTTCTAAATGCTTATGTAATTTAGTTTTTATTTATTTTCTTTTTATCTAAGTATGTGTCAACAAATATACAGTGTATAGAATAAACTGATTCGTTTAGTTGGTGTATTATTTATCAGTGTAGATATTTTGTCTCCATTTCAATACTTTATATGCTTGTATTTTTATTATACAGTTTTATATATTTTGTTTGATTTAAAAATATATTTATTTTGCTATTCATATTATTTTATCTGTACTTTGGTGTTTATTTTTATACTACTGTAACCTCACATTTTAGACTTTACAATTATTTTATAATTTATAATCTGTAATTCATTTATTTTTAATTATATTTATACATGTCTACTTGTTACTTTTTATTCTTTGCATTATTGAGAATATAATTTAAAATTTGAAAAGATAATATGAATTATATTTTACGTTCACTGTGATGTATAGATTGTAATTACAATACAGTCTATGGCACTCAAGAACAAATCTTTATTTTCCAATCAAAGTATCTTTATTCATTTATCCATGAAGCAAGATTTTCCAACAAATCACTGGCTTTGAATCATGTCTGGCTGTGAATTTTGATAGCTACTGAATTCCATGCAAAATCTGCTTTCTTTCTTTGTGTTCTGAAAATTATTGATTCTGATTGGTTGCTTGTCTTTCCAAGACTCATATAAAAATATCCTGCCCTTAATTTTATGCAAATCTGACCACAGAGAAAGGATGATTGCATTGGTGTTTGCAAAATTATTAGATATTTAAAAATTCTCCATTTTTTCATTTCTTGCATACATATAATATATATATATGTTTCTTTTGCCTTCCAGATAATCAATAAAAGAGAAAGTTCAAAATCTATATTTTACTTCTACAATTAATTCACTAATACTTATCTCTTCAGTCTTTGATATATATATATATATATTAATATAATTTTTGGATTATTTGTTTAATTGTTGCTTTAACTATCTTATGTGATATTAAGTTTTATTATTATTCAGTTTTAACGTAATTTTTTAGATTGATTTCTTTAGAAATCAGCTTATTATAATTACTTAGTTTATCTATGTGGAATTTTCTCTTGACATGAACATTTATTATTTACCAACTAAAGACCTTATTTTTAATTAAAATTACTTAAGTATTTACCTTGAAAAAGGTCTACTAACAGTTTCACCATGGGGTTGCAGGCTTTTTATCAGTGCTGTCTTGTTGACTTGTGATCTTATTGTTTTGCCGCCTTTTTTTTTTTTTTTTTTTTTTCCTTATTATTTATCTGTAGAAATAAGTGCCACCTTGCATCTATGTTTTTCTGGAGCTCCATTTCATTATAAGCTTCCTCATCTGATAATATTTCTAACATCTCCTTATTTAGCACATAGTTGTGGTTTTTGTAATTTGCAAGTGTTTTGGTATTTTTAAATCAGTGTTAATTTTATGGTTTCTATTCATTTTAGTTAAGGCTGTAATTTGCAAATTATGAAAACCACAACTACATACTGAATCAGGAGACTAGAAATTTTTGCAGATGAGGAAGCTTGTAACGATGTGGAACCTCATAAAAATATGTGCAAAAGATGGTACTCCCTTTTATAGATAAATACCAAGAAAAGCCGAACAATGAGGTTGAGGTCACAAATTAAAGATGAAGCAAGGATAGGGTTTAAAAAAAAAAAAAAAAAAAAACGTTTTTTTTTTTTTTTTTTTTTTTTTTTTTTTAAGCCCAGTCCGGGCAGGTTTAATTGGGTTTTAATGGAGGTTTTTGGAAAAGAGAACAGTTTTAGACTAAAAGAAAACTTATTATATTCTTAATACAGTCGAACCTCGTTAATGTGAATTACTTTTAACATGAACTGTTTCCACAATCCCCGTCAAAATGAAGTTTTACTTTAGTTATATGAAGATTAGTTACTGATAACATGAACAAATTTTTCATCCCCCTTCAGATCCACGTTAACGAGATTCGACTGTATTTGGTTTGGTCTAAACTGTAAAATGAATTCTTATTTCATTCAATTCAGTATTTTGTCATAGTTTTGAATTTAATTTTTTATTAAGTTATTTTGTGTAAAGCTAAAACTAGTAACAAAATAAAAATATTTTAACCCTTCCATGTACGATTTTCAAATTACAAATAATTGTGCATTTTCATATGGTTAAAGTAAAAACTGTATGCAAAAATTTTTGTTAATATATACTTACATATTTTATTCATATTTGTAAACGTATTTAATAAAGGAATACAAAACAAAGTTATCACTGCCTGCATTTTACATTTACTACATGTCAGGAGTCAATCGAGGTTTAAATTTTTGAGGCTCATTTTTGTGAAATTTTTATTTATTTTTGTGAATATATATATATATATCATGCAATACTTTCCATTTTATCAGTTGTTCTATATAAATGTTTATTCTCAAATTAGTAGTGTTTCAGTGAACCAAGTTATAGGTAATCATTAAAAATAACTCTAGAAACACAGGAAAATTTTATAAAAAGATCATTTTTATAAAACTAAATCTTTTTTAAAAGGATGTTTTAATGAATTTGAAGTTTGTTAGGGGCAACAAACGAATCCCATTTTTTGCCTGTCTTGAACCTTACAAGGTCAATATAGTATAGTTGTTAGTAAGTTTAACATTTGTTGTTAAATCCTTAGAATTTTAGACAAAGTATTGCTTTTGTTTTTTTTTTACATCATGACTTACAAGTACGAAAATAGCTTGTAATTTTGTCCATTTACTTTCATCTTTCTTTTTTCAAAACTGTTCTGTTAAAAAGAGATATTGCAGACAGACGGTTGAAATGAAAGGAATTTTTCTAACGTAGTTGAAAAATAATTACATAATTTCAAACTGGCATATATATCCCTAATACAATACATTAAATATGTTATGTAGATATATACATAATAATTAGTGTATTGCACATAATATATTTATTACATTTATAATAATGCCAAGTAAAAAAATAGTGTCATTTTTAAAAAAGTGAAAAATTTTATTAATTTAAAAAAACCCATTTGAAAGTGGGTAAATCCAAAAAAACCTGCCCAGGTATTTTCTGGTTTGTGGGTGGGTCCGAAACCCTGAGCAAGGGGGCCCCATAGTGAAATTTGAGACTTTTTTTAAGGTAAATATCTAAATATTTTTAATTATTTCTGTATCTATAAATAAAATGGAAAAATTTTCCTCACAATAACTTCCAAAACACTGAATCATACAAATCAAGGTTAGATAGTTGACTTACCTTTGAAATAGCTTGGATGAGTTCATTAGCAAACTTGATCTACCATCTTGTTTCAAAATAGTGATCACTTGAAAATTTCAAACTTATATTAAAAAAAAAAAAAAAAAAAAAAAAACACACTTTTTAACGTATTTGCTTGAAATTCAGTATGTATATATAATATATCTTATTTCAAGGTCTCAACCAAGTTTATTAACTAACTCAATCCACTATCTTCTTTCAAAATGGTGTCCATTTAAAAAATTCAAATTCACATAAAAACATATTTATGAACTGGATTGCATGAGACTCAGTATGTACGTAACCCATATAAAGGTCTTAACTCAACTTGATCTGCTATCTGATTCCTTGTATATATATAGTTGACGATTGTTGTAATGGCCATACATTATAACGACCAGTGATAAAATCCCCAGCTGTTTCCCTATTCACTCTATGGTATTTTATTTCCAGTCTAATGACCATTTAGTATCATCTAGTTCCAAGATAACATCCAAATTCAGTGATCTTTCTTCCCAATATTTTTTCCAAACAGAACATGTTTCTAAAGATGTAATGACTTCAATAATTGTATTGCCAAGCTCTGTAGCTATAGAGTCTATAGTCTATAGTGTAATGGGAATTTATATTTTGTAAAAATCATATATGTAGACACAGGGGTGAAACTTTTCAGGGGCTACCCCTGAATTCAGGGTTTGTGAAATTTTTACTGCCTTTGAATTTCATGTTAAAATACTTTGTTTTTACAGAAATTTCTCATTTTGAATGTTTAATTTGCCTTTTAATGCATTATGAAGCCTGCAGATATCACTTAATATAAGTAGCCAAATGATATATCATTAATAAATCTTCCCTATTAGTATGCAAGGATTAGTTTTCAGGGTTTTTTCAAGCTAGGTAGTTTCACCCCTGCAACAGACAACTATTTTTGATATTTTTTTTAAGAAAATAAATGTTTTGTAAGTATATAATACATTTTTCCTTTATTTTCTAATTTAAATTCTGTTTTAGAAATTATATTTTTAATTGATAAAATTTTAATATTAATACCAGTGATAAATATAATTCGAGTATTTAGTTGGAATTTATTTAAAAATTGCCTATTTTTATGAAACTGCTGAGTGTGCATTTGTAATTGTTTTAATTATATCCACTATAGCGACTACCTGTTATAAATATATTTTGCTGTGGGCTGTTATAACAAACGTTAACTGTATATATAAAGTTAAAGAAATCAACCTACTTATGCGACTAAACCATATGGATTTGTTCTTAGTTATTTTTACTTAATTTAGTGTGATTATTGTATTCTTTTTACTAATTGTTTTTAAACAGGTATGTGCATAAATACATTTAATTTATTTTTAATGACCATAATGTTTGAAATTTTAATCTAGTGGTAATTATTGTGTTATATCATATCATATAAATTATACTCAGAATAAGATTTAAAAATATATGCATACGTGATAAGTTAATTATAAGTAATGATAAATGTCTTTGCAGAATTTTTCATACGGCAGATTGTAAGATTTCTAGTATGTTTGTAAAATGTTCATTTTGAAATTGTAATCAGAAATGTCAGATTTTTTATTCATTTGAATTATATTCTGATAATGATATTTTTCTTAATGAATAACAAATAAAACTGAAATTTAAAATATCAAATGATATGGTATATATAATATGAATATTTAAATATATGTTTAATTTTTTCAAAAATTAAAAGTAACCAAAAATAAAGTTTTGAAACGACTATATCAATGATTATTAATACATTAGAACATACAAACTTTCAGTTAAAATAATTTTGAACTTAATTAATTTTTTAAAATGTAACTTCAAAATTAATCAATATTTATGTGTATTATAAATTATGTATTATACTGTTGTATTGTTTATGTATACTTTTCATATTTTTTATATACAATTATTAAATGTTCCTATAATGTTATAAATAAACTTCTATATAAATGATTTGACTTTTATAATTATTAAGCAATATTATAACTTTATGATACCTAAAAAAAAAAAAAAATAATAATAACAACACTAGTCGACAAAAAAAAAAAAAAAAAAAAGGGGGGGGGGGAAACAGAAATGAAATTAACTATTTTCAACTAATTTTGTAGTGCAGAATGAAAAAATAATAGTGAAAAATCTGTAACACTTACAGTTTTTTTGTTATGATTATTTAATCTGTGCTGGAAGCAATGTACAAATGTCTTAAGAAGACATGCATTACTATCAATATTATTAATTTAGCATGGAATACTGTTAATATGGAGATAATATACATATTGTAGACTAAGTAGAACATAAAAACATGGGAAATACACTAAATGATTGAATAGTTATTATTTGTTATTTTAAAATCAAAATACAAAACGTAGGCTTTTATACATCTTGTGTTAAATGTCTACCTTGTGATTTTAATATGAATAGTTCACAAATACAACAAAACTTATCGGGTACGGTTTTGCAAGTTCTACACTGAAAACTTGCTATTTTGAACATGAAACTTTAACTATAAAACAGCACAATCATATTTAACAAAGAATATCTGTTAACTAGAATACCAGGTAGAGTACTGCATCAGGTCGGGTCGACAGAATTTTTTCCTCTTGCGGGTCGGGTTGACTGAATTTTTTTTCTTGCGAGTCGGGTTTGGTTTTCAACAAGTCGGGTCAACTTGAGAACACCTTTCAAAATATTTTTTACAATTATAAACATAAATTTATAGGCATGTTTATAACTGTGTAACTAATTTAAACATTCTGCACATACTAGACATGTATCAGTTGGTTGTTTGGTTAGAGGATTTAAGGCCGATTGACTCCAGATGTGTCCTAGGCCTATAGGGGGAATGCCCTCCGTTTGAGTCTTTCTAAGGGGTTCTAGCCCATATTTACGCGTGTTTCGGAGGAAACCATGGAAAATTCCGAACGGCTAGGTCGATGAGTGTGACCTGGGATTGAACCTGACACCTCCCGTCTACCAGCTTCGAGCACAGAACTGCTCAGCCGCTGGTGGGCAGACATGTACCGGATCTCCCTATTCGTATCCGCGGATATCCGCCAAAAAAATAAATCCGTTTTTGTATCTGTTTTCTTTTCTTCAATGAAACTAATATGTATCTTTTGTAGAAATTGTATGAAAATTAGAAATGTATTATAAATCTTTCTCGACTGTTGTTAATATATAAATTAAAGAAATACAAATACAGTGTAACCTCGTATTTACATTCTGGAAATTGAAAAGATTTCGCAGTTTACAAGTTTTTTTTTACTTTCTTCTGTATTTAGTAAAAGAAAGTATTAGATTCTATCAACATTTGGTGTCAACCGCTCAACGGGTGGCACTGCTATACAGCGATTTCTGCAATTTCAGGGGATGCTATATCTCAGGTTCTGTTGCGTATTATACAACAAAACTTGATATGTGGGAAGACCAATATGAGATATTATGCTGATTCAATTTGAGTGCGTATCAGCCAACAGGTGGCGTTGCTACACAGCGATTTCTGCAATTTAGGGAAAGGCTATATCTCAAGTACTACTGCACAGAATTTCATATAAATTTGTATGTAGGTGCCATTTAATATATATTAGCGCCTGTCAATTTTTTGTGTAAACCACTCAACAGGTGGCGCTGCTACACAGTGATTTCCACAATTACAAGGAAAGTTATACCTCATGTTCTATTGTGTATCACCAAACAAAACTTAATATGTGAGAAGGCGAGATTATGAGACATTATGCTGACTCAGTTTGAATGCTTCTCGGCCAATAGGTGGCATTGTTATACTGCAAATTTCATCGATAACAGGATGGCTATACCTCAACTTCTATGCCATATAACTGTACGAACCATGATATGTGAGATAACCATTATAAAAACGCATTGTTTAAGAAGTTATTTATAGACGATAAAACTGTCTCTCTTTGGATATTTAGTGTTAGATTTCCCTAAGATGAAAATTATTTGCATTCATCACGTTAAACTTTTTAATAATAGTTTTAATAAATTATTCGCACTTAGTGAATTTGACAGAAAAATGTAGAAGAATGTCTTGTGGTGGCCACAACATACTAGTTTTTTTTATAATTTACCAACTGTGTGACAATGAAAATTTACTTTATTTTATGTCATGTTATATCATTTTACCTTGTTATGCATGATTTTTAGATGAATAAGTAATGTTGATTTATTTTTCGGGTTTCGGGTTGATGAAAATTTTTTTGTCGGGTTTCGGGTTGATTTAAAATTCATCTGTTGGGACCCGACCGGCGCAGGACTCTAATACCAAGGAAAAAAAACAAAAACAGATAAGGTATGAATACAGGGTTGCCAGCAGAGAGGATGGCCAGGAGGCAGGGTTGACAGCACGAAAGGTTTCCATCAAAAGTATCTGAGATTCTCTTTCCTTCTGAAGCTTCTGTCTCTTTCTAGAATAGGGTGCCCTAAATCTGCTATATGCAAAAGCTTGGTTGCTTTTCTCATTACTCAAACTCAATTAGTCTTTGGTTCTTCTTTATTGAACTGATATTCTACAATTTGTATACAACTGTTTGCATTTGCTCACTTAATCTTAGGTAATTGCCGAAATGCCAGTAGATGCTTCCATGTTGAGACTTGAACGTTTTTTTTCAGTTCTGTCTGTGAGTACTGCAGTAACTGTAAAAATCATCCCAATTCACTTGCAGATTGGTGCACATGTTCATGAGCCACACAGAATTAGCTGTATATATTTTTTATGAGTATTCTGTCTATAGTTCATGAACAGACACACCAAATGTTTTCTTATCATTACAACCTATGGACAGAATTTGTATGTACTACAATAGCGGCCACAAAAATGACTTGCAAATTGGTACATTATTAGGATGATTAAAATCATGTTTTCTGTAGAGAAAAAAAAAAGTGCAGATTTAATAATTACCTTACAGGACCACACAAAAGAATTCTGATAATGTTATACATTGTCCAAATGAAGTTAAATTTTATACAAATATTTCTGGGTTTCATGGAATTAAGTGTATAGCTTTTATTTGTGTGTATATAATGTTTGTGGCTTGTGTATAGGGAAGAATCTTGTATCTTTAAAGTAATAAAAATAAAAGAATCTTGTATCTTTACAGTGTAGACCAAAGCTTTACAAATTAAGCTCATTCACATAATGTTAAAAAATGTCACAAAGTAAACTTGACATTAGCGCTTCTCCTCGTGCAGTGGCTGCGGTACCCAAATAAAAGCTCTGAAAAACCCGCCCCTATTGTGCTTTCTTTTAAAATGTTATCTCTTATGGTTTTAATATAAACAAGAATTAATTCTAGCCCTAAATGAACATTATAGATGTAATTATTAGTGTACATTTGACTTTAAATACAAAATATGTTAGATGTTAGCTAATAAAACATCACATTATTATTAGTTAACATCTAACATATTTTGTATTTAAAGTCAAATGTACGCTAATAACTTCCAAGTAAATAATCACATGTATAGTGTTTTCTTAGAGCTAGAATTAATTAGTGTAAAATATAATTTTTTAAATTGATCTTCTGATGTTGTAAATTGTATTGTAAATACGAAAAAATTCATGTATTAGTAATTTAAGAAGAAAATGTTAACGTGTGCAGTTTTCAAAATTAAAATTTTGGTAAAAAAAATTTAAATTTTGGAAAAGAAATCGCTTATAAAAGATGACTTTATCTCTTTATTAAAAAAAGCATTATGTCATGTTCCATAAAATCAATCGGATGCAGACGAAACCATTCGCAAAAATTTTATCTTCTAAACAAAATATATTTGTAATCTCTTTATAACCAAATCTTTAACTAAAATAAGATTTAGGAATGAACAAATACAATAAAAACTAACTTTTTCTAACCTCATAACAAATTAAACAACCAAATTCAAAATTCCATAGACTATATCTTGATCCGTAATGAATGAAAATTCAAGAGATTAGGATTTCAATAATTTTATAAATTGTAAGAAGTATTAAAAAAATAATTTTTAAGAATTGATTAAAAATATATTACTTATCTTAAAATACGGGAAAACATGCGAAATATGAATACTCTAAAAATACATGAATTTTTTCGTTTAGGTGTGTATTCGTTCAAACACAGCTCTATTTTAATTTTAAATATGGAGCATCGCACGAGTAAACAAATTCTATTCAAGCATGCACAGTTTCAGCCTGAGTAGTTCAGCTACGTCCAACACGAGATGGCTTTGTCATCGATCAGTGACGTAACTATGACATAACCATGACATAGTATGCTACCCATTGCTCCATTGTAGTGAATACGCTTACTTTGTAAAGCTTTGCTCAGACTCCTCTCAGTTCACTTCATATTTATTCTCAGTTTACATCTATTTATTTTTATCCCTTTCATATATACACGGAGTCATTATAATTAAAATTTTCGCTATAACAGTTTCTGCAATTAAAATGGGCTGCCACCAAACTTGGTGTAGAGACGATTCATGATATGAGCTTATCCATTTTATCTATAATAATTTAATTATATCTATTTAGTATGTATGTAATATGCAATATTTTATAAAAACTTGGTACATAAAATTGTATCATCTACAAATGAGACAAAAATTAACCTTTATGTAATAAATATTGACACAAATTTTTAGTTATGCATTTGTGCAAATAGAAGAAAGATATTTCAAATCGGTAAGATAAGATTGATTTTTAGTTTAAAGAAAAATACATACTGTAAAATAAAGTAAAAAATAATCACCTATTTGGATACAGTCTACCACTGTATGCAAGGGGCATTTATTTAGTATTTTAAAAACAAACAAAATTAATGTGAAAAGAAGGTTGAGGGGGAGGGATTTAACCAAGTAAAGGTACTTTTACGGTATATATAAAAAAGGTATACACACTAAAACGTTATTTAAAATATATTTTAATAATAAAACCTGTTGTTTTGCCAATTATGGCCAAAACCACCTATCATTTTACATTTCTACAATCTGAAGATTAATGAAGCCTATCATGTTTGAAATTATAAAATATTTATTCTAATGTTCTCAATTCATAAGTAAATTTCATGTATCTTAAATTAAATCTTACTGCATAGGGACTTCTATATTCTCTAAGAATTAACTGAGGATGATAATTTCGCATCTAAGAAAGATTTTAAGAATAAAGTTATCAGTTATGGTTTTAGTTATCCACTACGCTAAAAATATAGCAATGAACCTAATTATGTATTTACACTACAAAAGTTCTGCATGAAAGCATGCTGTTTGCCATTTAATTAAATTTTGTGTTCAAAAGGCTTTTTTCTAGTTTTAAGATGGGCAAATTTCTTCATCTATGCATCAATTATTCTTTCTTACAACTACTCAGTATTCGGTACTCGGCCGAGTAGTAAAAGGCCAAGTACTCGGTACTTGGCCAAAATGCTACTCAGTGTAGCTCTAATTAGTATTAGTATAAAAAAAGTGGTTCATGTTCATAATAATTACTGTTTGCATATTTTAGTGCATTATTAATTGTATCTGTAATCTAAGATAATATTTTGGAGATAATTTCTTTCTTTTTTTAAATTTGAAACATTTTAAAAAGCTATGTATTGCACAATTTTACTCATACTAAAAATTTATTGTCACTATGTTCTATTTAGCTGTAAAATTTTGTAACAGTTATCAATACAACAGAACTCTGATGTGTCACCATTAAAAGTACAGTTTTGTGTATTATTGTGCTAATTACAGAAAATTTCCTTATAAGAGGTTAAATTTATTCAAAATTCTAAACAAATTTTAACATCATCTTTAAAAAATATTTATTTTATACCAATTAATACATATTTTACAATTTTACATTTCAAATATTGTCATTGTCTTCTACAATTAAAACTAAAATATAAACTCAGAATATAACTTATTTATTTAGTTTGATTTAATTAAAATTGCAAAAAGCATTTTTTCAATATTTTCAATAACCTTTTAAAAGTACCAAAAAGGAATTTAAAAAAAAAAAAAAAAAAAAAAAAAAAACTAAGCAAAAAAAAAAAATAACATTAACTATGTGCACTTTTCAGATCTAATTATTTAGATATTAACAAACATATGGAAAAAATACACATATCAAGAATACTATCATACTATTAAAATAGTAAAAAAATAAATAATGCAAAAGATTCACTTTTCCTTCATATTTTCTATTATTTCATATTTTTCTTTTATTCATAAAATCATATTATAAATTAACATGTCCATTTTATGATAATATATTATAATATTTATAAAACTAGGAAAGAAAGAAAATAGAAAGTTAATCTGATTATCCAATATATGTAACACGGCAAGAAGATGTCATGTGGTTTAAAAACCCATTCTCATTATCAAAAATGATACCACATTTTTCACAAAATTTAGTGTCATCTTTAGACATGTTATCCTCAATTTCATCTTCCTGAATGTCTGTATAATTTTCCTCTTCTATGATTTTGTCATCATGGTTTTCTATGTGATTTTCATCTTCATGACATTCTATATGGTTTTCCTCATCTACAATTTCATTTTCATGATTTTCAATTTCAGTCTTATCATCAAGTGATTCACCACATTTTCCACAAAGAAATTGAAAATCAGAATCATGTGTGAAAAAATTTTTCATTAATCCTTGCATACATGGAAGTTCTCGGTTACACAAATTACATTTAAAAGTCTTTTTAAGGGGAGGATTATCAGAACGGTCCTTTTTAACAATCTGCTCATCAGAAGACATCTTATCTTTAAATATTCGTGATTTATTATGTGCCAAACAATGTCGTTTAAACCTTTTAGGACCTCTAATTCCTACATGGCATGTTTCACAGAAATGGAGTGTTTTAGGATCATGTGTCCGGAGATGTCTTTTAAAATTTCCTCTATCATTAAAACCTTTATTACACACCTCACAATGTATTTTTTCAGCTGTATGAATACGTTCATGCCTATTTAGTGTACTTTTGTCAGGAAAAGATTTCTTGCAAAACTTACATGTGTACGGTTTATGTTTGGAGTGAAGTAAATAATGTTTCTGAAGGCAAAATCTTTGAGAAAATCTTTTTAAGCAGATGGAACATTCAAAAGCTTTATCACGTGTATGTGTTACATAATGTTTCTTAAGCGTACCTTTTTCAACAAAAGTTCTTTGGCAAACTTCACAAGTATGCGGTCTACTACCAGAATGAATTAAAGAATGTTTCCTTAGAGTACTTTTATCAGTAAACCTTTTACCACATACATCACACACATGAGGCTTCAGACCTTTATGAATAAGTGAATGGGTTGCTAAACTACCACTCTGGGTGAATCTTTTATCACAAACTGTACAGACATAAGGCTTTTCTCCACTGTGTGTTAACATGTGAATTTGAAGAGTTCTGTTAGATTGAAAAAATTTAGGGCAATGTTTGCAAGCATAAGTCCTTTTCCTTGCATCTGGTTTTAGAATTTTGGTTCTAGTCTCATGAGATACTGTTAATAATTTCTTTTTTCCAGCACTTATTTTTAAATTACTAGTTTCATTTTCACGGGATTCATTCAATAAATCATAAAATACAGTTTTTGAGAACTCACTAGCCATATTTTAATGTGCAGTGGGATCTATAGCAGATATCAAACTGCAAATAAACTGTAAAGAAAATAAAATAAAATAAATAAAACATTTTTTTAGAAATATAAATAACAAAGAGATTTATAAATACTACTATATTAATTATAAATAATAATAATTATATATTTCTTTAAGAACTTTTCTTTCAGCAGCAAGTATTAATCTGTAATTTGCCAAAACTTTTAAATATTTTTTTTTTTTTTTTAATTAAAAATTTTAAATTTTGGTAAAGACTATTACAGGATCCAAAAACTTCAAACAAATAAGTGTATCACTTAAAGAATTACAATTTTTGGAACAATGGTGGAACACATTGTTTAAAATATTATAAAAAACAATTAAAAATGTAATCCCCCCCCCCCCACCTAAAAAAAAAAAAAAAAGGACAATGGCAGGTAATGGGTTAAAGCTATTTCAATACAGCACTCTTTTTTTTTTTAATTTACACTACTCAGCATTTTATAGCTATTATTAATGTTATTAAAGTAAGAGTACAAATGTGTAATAAAAGATACAAACTGACTTAAAAGTTCTAGTATAGCTAATGCAGGGCGCAAAATTTCCGCTCACCAGCTCGCCATTGGCGAGTGGAATTTTTACTGTGGAGAGTAAAAATTTGGTCAAGTTATAAATAGAATTCTTACACGATACGGTGACAGAAAACATTCTTTTTATAGATTTAAATATGGCAAAATCTTGCTGATTACCAGCTAGGCATTTCTCACATAACATTCGTTCGCAAAGTCACCGAACGAATGTTATGTGAGATTTGCCTACCTGGTAATCAGCCAGGGTAGCCCAATGGTTTGAGTATTCGCACGTAAAGCGGAAGGCCCAGGTTCGATTCCTATGCAACCTATGTTTATTCTGTCCCAACCTTTGTTAATCTTATGGCAACCTTTATTAAACTCATGGCATATGGATAATAAATATGTTTATATCATTTAATTAACCCAAATAATTCATGGATAAGCAGATATCTTTAGCTAACAACTTTATACTATTTTATAGATGAAAAATTAAAAAGAATTTCAGTAGCACTCTTTAAGACAGGAATGAGACCTGCTGCTTATACAAAACAGTTAAGAATAGCAAAAACAATTAAAATACAGTGCTGGCAAAAAAAACTTTACATGTCAATTACCGTTCCCACCATAAAAATGTGTCGAACCCCAGTGATGACAAATAGCATTAGTCGGTCACAGATGACCTTTCCCTATCCTATCAACACTCAGTTTGTCTCATGGACTTTTACAACCAGATTATTTGAGAACCTACATTGGTATTCCCATTCCAAACAATGGGTCAGAAAAAGCTTAAAATAAAAGAGAAATCTTATGCTTTGACTCTGTGATTGATGTAGTTAGATATCTGGCATATCATTCTAGATGTAGCTAGATGTAGAAAATCTTTAAAAGGTCATTAAAATGTAAACATTTACGACAAAATCTTAACATTCTAGTCGTTTATTGTAAATATCACATTGCAGTCAATATTTTGTCATCTCATCTTTACATTTTATTACCAACTGCAGCCATTTAGGCATGGATCTTTGGGTACATTTGCCAGATGGCTACACTGGCTACATCTAGAATGATCTGCCAGATCTCTGGCTACATCAATCCAAGAGATTTCCTTCTCTAGCAGAGTCAAGGCATAAGACTTCTCTTCCATTTTACGCTTAATCCGACCCATTGTGTGGAGTGGGAATACCAATGTAGGTTCTCAAACTTTCAACAAATGAACGAAATACTGGCTGGCTGAAGCAAAGAGCATACAGCCTTACTCTAAAAGTCCATGAGGTGTACTGAGTGTTAATAGAATAGGGAAAGGTCGTCTGTGATCGACTAACACCATGTGTCATCATTGGGGTTCGACCCATTTTTATGGTGGGAACAGCAATTGATATGTAAAAAAATTTTTTTTTTCACTCAAGTGTAATTTTTTTTTTTTTTTTTTTTTTTTTTTTGCTGGCACTGTATTGCACTGAAAAATAATTTCATCAACTTAGAGCAGATATTAGATACATAGGGTTCATACTCATCAGGGAAAACCTGGAATACTCAGGGAATTTGGATTTTGTAAAAAAAAAAGTCTGAGAAAATAAAAAATTTTCATTAAAAGTCAGGGAAAAATTGATTATAAAACCTGGAAAAACAAATACAGTAGAACCTTGATCCACTGTTTTTCACGGGGTACATGAAAAAAAAATGATGAAAGCAGGAAAATAACGAATGCGGGTTGAAGTCAAAACACGAAGAAAACAATGTTTATGAATTAATACACACAATGTATATACAGTATACTAGAGATGGGATAAATAGCTACTTTTCAGTAATAGGTTACTTCGTTCCATACTTCCTTTGGTAATAGGTTTTTGCAATGTATTTTTATAACCTATTACTTTTTAGTTTATATATGGCTAATGTCTTTCTAATCCTTTTGGAATGATATACAATATATACATGTGTCCTGCATAGTGGATGCAGTTCATGTTTTTAAGCCCCAATGCTTTCGAATAGTAATTTTCACTTTATTTAACACTAGAATTTCTTCAATAAAAAAAAAAAAAAAAAAAAAAAAATGCTGATATGAAATAGAGAGGTAGAGTCAAAATTTTACACAAACGTTTGTCCCAATCCATGTGTAAGCTTAAGGTTCATTAAACCAATTCCTTTAAACACGAAAACAAAATATTTCAAATAATATCAAGAAACACATACACGAGAACTGTTTTCTGAAGAAAAAAAAGAATGCCAATATTATAAGCCATATATGTAATTAAGAAACAAATAATAATAACAAATTTTTTAAGAAACATCTTTAAGGCATCCCAAATTTTAAACTACCGAGTGACTGTTTCTTTTGATTTTTCCGAAGAACTTGAACTTTCCAGATTGACAAGAAAATTAGTGTTTTTCATTCATACTTAGCAAACAGTCACTTTGAATATGTTTTCTAAAATTAGAAACACTTGTTTAAAAATATAGCTTTTGCTTACAAAAATTGCATAAAATGATGTATTTTCTCAGACACTTGATTTTAACATAAGAGCATAATTAACTATTCTTAACACCTTTACTCGTTTTAAATCCTAAAAATAGTCTCAAGAAAAAAAAATCAGATTTAAAAAAAAAAAAAAAAAAAAGTGAAGAAAAGCTAAACAGTAAAAATAAATAAATAAATATTCAATTTTCTTCTCAAATTATTCTTAATTAAACTTAAACAATATTCTTGATAAAACCACAATAAATAAATGCTCGATAACACTATACCTATGCTGTATGCGATTACGCATTTTCAATTTCATCTGCTATAAGTAATTAAAATAAAAACAAACACTCCTTCCTTTCAATTATCACACTCTTGAAAAATCTGTTTCCAATACCCAAGCAAATCCAAACCCAGCAAGTGTAATCCCATTCCTTACCTTCACGTTGAAATAGTAATCCACATCTAATAATCACCCCTTACCTATCTCATGCTAGCTGCTCAAATTAACACTATTTCGTTAAACCATAGTATCAAAGTATCTCTATACACAAGCGATTTTATTATCCCATGAAAAATAATTAACACCAAATAAAATCATTTCTAAGTTAATATCAGCACGATGTTATTTGTCCAAGATGTTAAAATTATCTTGCTTATTAAAATTATTTTGATTAATATGTTTCACAAGAAATATTCCGTAATACATTCTAGAAAATATTCGAGAGCTCAGCTGTGTTATTTTTTTAATGATAATTTTATGAACATGAAAAGAGATTACTGACTGAGAATATGATTGAGTAACAGAGCTGTATCAAACTCGTTACTGAGATGCATGTATTCTTTCAGACTTGAAGTAACGACACAGTATTCTGGAATTTGTCTCGTTTCTCATTACTTACATATCCTATTATTGTATCTTGCATTGCATGAGTCTTATCATCCAGATGCCACAGAGCAAAGTTAGAATATTCGTGCGGTAAGTCTGATGCGAGTCTTCATTACCCGTTTATGTATGATACTGTATGTAACATGTGGGGTGCAGGGATTGTTAGATGCGAAAAGATGGGTGTATTATTCGTTACTCGGTGATTTTTTCCTACAGTATGACGAGATTTGGACTATCAGTTTTCGTATGATTTTGATTTCGGTAGTAGTCAACGTTAGGGCTGGATGATATATCGATATATCGTCAAATATCGATATCTACCACATATCATGATAATCGATATTGATCAATCGCATGTCACGATATATCGGCTATGTATAGACAATATAATTTCTTATTTTCATCTTTTACCTAACAATAGGAATGAACAAAAATAGAAATTGCATGCATGAAAGATCAAAAGAAGTTTTACATACATAGAATTCATGGTGAGGAGAACAGTTTTTATTTTTTTCAAGGGAAGCGGAGGGGTTGTTGTTGCTGTTTTTATCCAATTTTTGTAAATTTGGATGTTTTATGAAAAAATTAAAAATGACAGAAAATTATTAATGTTCTAAAAAAGTAGAATTAACTTCTCATTAATTTTTGGTCCACATTTTCAATTTATGGAATGCTAAAAAGGGGGAAAAACAATAATATTCTTGATGTCCATTTATCAGAACTTACTACATGTATTTTAATTCATTGTTGAAAAATTTAGGTTTGTTGTGCAATGATAATGATTTTATATTATATATCACTGTTTTAGAAGCAATAATTTTTTTTATTACCCTGCTGCTAAAATTGCCCTTAATAAAGATATATTACTTTGGGGGGAATTTTCAATTCTAACTTAAACGGACTATTTTAGAAACAAGATTTTAAAAAAAAAACTATGTTGTGCCTATTAAAATGACAACCTTCCCGTTTTCGCAGAATATTGCTGTACAGCAGCACCACGTATCGGCAGATATGCACCCAAATTCTATCATCATAATGGCCTTTTCATATATCTAGTTCAATTACACACAATAAAACCTGAGATACAGCCTTCACTTATACTGTGGAAATCGATGTATAGCAGCGCCATCTTTAGAGCGATTGGCATTAAAGTTGACAGAAACTAATAAAATGTCAAGGTGCATCAGCATATAAATTTATATGCAATTCTGTGCAGTAATTACTGAGATATAGCCTCCCCTGAAATTATGAAAATCACTGTATAGCAGCGCCACCTGTTGGGCGGTTGACACCAAAAGTTGATAGGCACTAACATATGTTAAGGGGCATCTACATATAAATTTATATGCAATTCCATGCTATAATTCCTGAAACAGCGGAAATCGCTGTACAGCACCGCGACCTGTTGACCAATCGGCACCAAAAGTGGATAAACACTAATTTACGTTAAGGTGCATTTACATCATAAATTTATATTCAATTCGGTGCAGTAGTACCGTATATATATTCACCACAAAATTTTTGTCACACCCATTTTCTAAAAATAGTCAAATTGTGTTCTGGATCTCTCAAAACGTGTAAATCCATAGAAAACCGTAAGTGAAAAATTTTTAAGAATCCCATACTTTCTTGGTATTGAGTATAGAAGAAAGTAAAAAATGGCTTAAGCAAGCTCTGAGCAGTAGTAAAGAGAATATTTGTGGGATTTTATATTATCCAAATTTTCTTTGTTGATATTTTGAAGAAAAAAGTTGATTGAGGGTTAAAATATTTTTATTTGTTCTAATAAAGCAAGCCTATAGCAAATCTCTAACCTGAAACACAAAAAAAAAAAAAAAAACTTGCTTTGTAGATCAATTTTTTCCAACGATAGTCACACTTTAATATCGTTTCAATCAAAGAATCTACTCTTTCGTTTCAATCATTCAAGATTTATTTCCCGATATTTCACTAAAAACTCACAACATCAAGTCCATATCGCATTCATAAAAAGAAATCGAAATATCAAAGTGCTTAATCATCCCCACTACTCATGAGTGAAACGAGTCAGCAATGGCGATACGCCTTATCGTCGTAATCATCACGGAGTAATATTACTCCGTGGTAATCATATAGCTGATTTCCGATTCCTTAATCGAATAAACTCATACTCACATTCACTCACTCACAGCGGCGTGGACAATATTCATGAATATAATCAGAAACATCACGCTTGCGCAGAATAGCTGATAAACACTCAAGAAGGGGAAAATACTCTTTGTTTACTCATATTACTGACGATGACCGGAGATCGTGATTGAATATTACGGGACGGCGGCAGGGAACAAGCACTTTAAATTTTTATTGTTTGTTTGGACTCATAATTTGATTATTAGAATTGGTGGGAAGATTGTCGATTTTTCGATATTAATGAATAAATGAATGGTAAGTATTGAGCTACAATGAATCTTACATAAAGATTAAAGAGAGTAAATTAATAAAAATCTATCATTTTGTATCTGCAATAGTATTTTTATTCTTTTTTCTTCTAAAAATATTTTAAAAAAGAAAAGGTTTACATGTATATAATTTAATTAATGGTATATTTCCGATGCTAATTAATTAATCTTGTCTAAATTTATTTTATAAATGAAATTTATAAACAGAATTCTTTGTCCTATATAATTATTTTAAAAAATTTTTTTTAGTGATATACATAATTCATGATGCTAATTAATGATTGAATCATAAATGAATATATTAAAACTAGATGAATGATCGAAATTTTCTACAAACCAATCAGTATTTATGGTCTGTTTTTATTGAAATTCTTTTAAAATAAGCAATATTTAAATATATATATATATATATATATATTTGGTAATTATTAATTTAAAATTTTCAATTTTTAAAATGTCAATAGGCATACTATTGATTCTTTAGAATATTATCATTTGGTATCTAAATCCATACTTGCGAACTTTTCCGGTTTTCCCGGAAGACTTCCGGTTTTTTAACGTATCTTCCGGGCTTCCGGACAGATGATGAAATCTTCCGTTTTTAAAAAAATCGCGGATATCGTTCGTTTTAAAAAGAAACCTAAATGTTCTACGAAAACTCCTGATTCCCAATCTTTTTCCATCCATAACATAAATGTCAATATTCATTTCAAACTTGCTTTATGAGATTCTAGAACATTTAAAGAAATAGAATTGTTAAATATTTCTTGCTGATGTAATTATTTTTTGCCCCCCCCCCCTTTATTTATCTACAATTAGTGATCAGCAATCAAATGTTCTGCAGAAGTCTTTTCTTTCCTAATCTTTATCCATCTGCAACATAAATAATAATATTAATTTTAAAGTTATTACATTAGATTCTAGAAGTAGAGTTGACAGATTTCTTACTCTGTAATTATTTTTGCATCCCCCCCCCCCATCCTTTCCCTGGATTGTGATCAATTCTAGAAACAATAAAGCAATGGAAGTGCTCAATATTTCTCACGTATGTAATTATTTTTAGATCTTTCTTGCTGAATTTAATGAATCTGTTTATTTTTCATCAATTAAATTAAATATTTGTATGTCATATTTATACCAAATGTGTAAACATGGGGAAAAAATGAAGAATAATGTTTTCAGGTAGGAACATTTTTCCCAAATCAATTTAAGAATATTAATACTCAGTTGGTTTTATGCACGTTTGAAACTGATAATTAGCTACTGCTACTATTTCTTATATGTATGATTAATGTACATACACAAAAATCATATTCTATATTTATTTAAAAAATTAGTTATACTTTAACTTAACTAAGTTTTTTTGTCTATTGTTAAATAAATTTCTTACAGATTCTGTTTTGTAGATATTTATATGTTGAAAAGGAATAACTTCTTTTAAAACTTTTATATATTTAGAATAATCAATCTATAGTAAAACGTTTTTATAGATTGCTTCTAAATATTAAAATTGTAAAACTGTATTGTTTAATACGTCAAAGAAAGAAAAAAAAAAAAAAAAAAAATCTTCCCTTTTTTTTATGAAATCTTCTGGTTTTTCAACAAAAATCTTCCCTTTTTTTATTAAAATTGGTTGGCAAGTATGTAAATCAAAGACTAAAAGTCAGGTTTGGTCTACTTTTGAGATACCTGCCAATGAGCATGGTACTGTTATTAACACTGATGTGGCAATTTGTAAACTCTGCAAAAAATATGTATGTGCAAAAGGAGGGAGTACAACAAATTTGCCTTCTCATTTAAAAGTGCACCATCCATTAAAATTTAGTGAGTACACTTCAAAGAAGCTATTGACTCCTGTTATACGTACATACAGTGAAATGAATGATTCTGATAGTTCACCTGTAGAAAGTAGTGTTTATATTTGGTTTTCTAAATGATCTTTGCATTAAACAATTTTTCATTAGAAAATTTATTACATTGTTTACCAAGCTATGAGTTTAGTCGTAGTTTAACTATGAGTTATTTCGTAGCTTGACAGGTCAACGTGTTAAAATATTTTCTGTATTTCTCTACCTATATTTTAATAAATATGTCAATTTACATAATTTTGCTTATTTAATAATTATAATTATTTAATAGCTAATTTAATAATTACTATAATGATTTAATAACCATAATATTTTATTTGAATTTGTCGTGATATCGATATATCAGAATATCGTGATATGAGGATGACGATATATCATGATATTAAATTCCTGACATCGTCCAGCCCTAGTCAACGTTCATAATATTGTTTTTGTATTTTGTAAATAAAATGAAAAAGTAATTATATAAAAGAAATAATTCAAGCTTTTTACTTGTATGATGGTGTATTATATCAGGTTGTAACATATGAAATGTCCGATTCTCACAAGTAAAATTTTTGAGATTTGGTTCCTTATAAACTTTTTTGATACAATCGTTAATTATGTATCATTTTAAAGCTAAAACCTTGTCTTTTTCATCTGATGTGTTTCAAATAAAAATATTGTGATTTGGTGGTAAGTTTATAGCTTTAATCGTAGGATGAATTCTAGAGATTTTAGAGTGCTATTTTTGTATGAGTGGAAAAGTAAGCATAATGCTGCAGCAGCTGCCTGAAATATTAATGCTGCATTTGGAAACGGTTCTGTAAATGAACGTACCATTCGACGTTGGTATGCAAAGTTCAAAACTGGGGATGAGAGTCTCACAAACTAAGACCAGGACAGACCAGAGATTGTTGAGTTTTATGAGCAATAGTTGAAAAAAATCCAGGCAATACTGTTAGAGATTATGCAGAACTAGGTGTATCTCCTACAACCATTTCACGTCATCTAAAATTGATTGGCAAAGTTAAAAAATTGGATAAATGGGTACCGCATGAATTGAATGAGAATCTGAAGCGCAAACGTTTTGAAATCTCGTCTGCCCTTCTTCTTCGCAACCAAAATGATCCTTTTCTCAATCGAATTGTAACTTGTGACACAAAGTGGATTCTGTACGACAATTGTAAACGTTCAGCGCAGTGGTTGGATGCTGACAAGACTCCACAACCCTTCCCAAAGCCGAAACTCCATCAAAAGAAGGTTATGGTGACTGTTTGGTGGTCCTCAGCTGGTTTAATTCACCATAGTTTTCTAAAACCAGACGAAACCATCACAGCGGAGAAATATTGTAGAGAAATTGATGAAATGTACCAGGAACTTACACCTAAACAGCCGGCATTGGTCAATAGGAAGGGCCCTATTCTTCTCCATGATAACGCTAGACCGCATGTTTCAATGATCACTCGTCAGAAGCTGCACATGTTAAACTATGAAGTTTTAGGCCATCCACCATATTCACCTGACCTCTCACCTACAGATTTTCACTTTTTCAAACATCTCGATAACTTCTTGCAGGAGAAATGCTTCAGAAATCCAAAAGGATGCTGAAGCAGCATTCAATGAATTTCTTGCCTCCAGAACGACTACATTTTATGATACCGGCATAAAAAAACTTGTTTCTTGTTGGAAAAAGTGTATTGAAGCTAATGGTTCCTATTTTGATTGATAAAGTTTGTTCTGTAAAAATATATTCTTTCTTTAAGTAGACCATGAAAATCGGACATTTCATATGTTACAACCTAATATCAGTTTTATCGCTAGAAATTTCTTGTCTATTTCGCGTGCTGAAATAAAGTTGAAAATATTATTTTTTTTTAAAAGAATATTTTTAGTAATATATTACAGTGCTAATAGGCTACAATGCAATAATAATATTACTTATGTTACGTGAAATAACGCCCATCTCTACAGTATACTACTAATACAAATTAATTCGTTACTTTCCAAACTGTCAAAAAAATAAATAAATGTTGTAGAACATTATGTAAAATTTATGTTTAAAAATCGGTAATTTTATGTTGGATTGTTTGTTCCTTTTACAAATTAAACAGGAATTTTTCCAGATTTACAACATTTTTCTGATCCTTTTCTGTAATTTCATGTACGTATATAAAAGTTTGTGCATTTACAAATGCCATAATTGCATCATCGGCATGAAAATTACCCTTTGTTTCTTCGACATTATTTTCATTTTTTGAAATAACATATTTCTTGTATACTTTAGGATACTGCATGCCCACACATCTTGATTAACGCAAATAGCACTAAATTTTGTACCAGATGCATCCTCTGTTACAAGCAAACAATTTTTAATCTGTATTATCATTTTTTTTTTTTTTTTTGCACATAACCACATTTCAAGAAACAATTTTCTGGATTACTGAAGAGGTCAGGGGTGCAGAAAATGTTCAAACCTCGGAAATTTCCCCCAAACACAGTATAAATTTCCCTCAATAATGCAAAAATCTTCTTTACTATACAAAGTCATTTGTTCTATGTAATGGCCCATTCCATAGTGACGTGTGTGACATTTGGAGTCACTTTACAATGTTTTACAATAAAAATACACTCTCCTAAAATTGATGGGAAAAGCTTGTTAATATGGTTTTGTTATGCATGAGTGACAGGACATTTTAGTTTAAAAAGCATTTAGTTTTAGTTTTTGCTTTAAATAGAAAATGACTTTAAAGTCATGTGACTCGTGTGACTATTTTGTAAGGAAAATTTTCAGGTTGATCTGCAAATTAAATTTTTTCTGTGATTTATATTGATATATAATATTTATTTTAATTTAAATGGGTAATAGATACTTCAGATATTTTTTATCAATCACTGTTTTATTATTTCAAGTCATGCATATTTAATTAAAAAATATAAATGCTTGTGACGTGTGTGACACGTGCAAATAGTTATAAAATTATTTATTATGAAACTTGGGCAATAGGAAAAACTTACAAATTAATTGAGTAAAATAGGTAAAATAAGGTTTAACAGCATATTTTTAAATAAGAATATTGTAATTTATAGTTTCTCAAAGTAAAATTGTCCACGTGAAGTAGCTGGAATCGGAGGATCAAGTTTTCCAATTACATTACCAAATGTATAGTGGGCAATGTCAGGGTTTCTTGGCCATTTCCAGTACTTTCCAGATCTAATCATACAAGAGACTTCAATTTCTTCTGTTTTTACAGTTATCACTTCACCAGGATACTTTTCTGCGTCATAAGTCACAAGCACCCAATCTCCTTGACTGTAGGTTTCACATTCACTAATTAAAATATCACAGTTATTACTTCGTGCTGACTTGAGAAGTTTAATATTTCCTTCAGAGGAACATTCAATTACGTGGACCTGTTTGATGCCTGTTACCTGAGGTACTTCTTCATTCCATAGTGACATTGAAATTGACTTTTCAGTAATTTCTGCTTGCGATATATAAAATACCTGAGTCTTTGGCATTAGTTCCGCAGCTACGTTAGCAAAATCTTGTGAACTCTGAACTACAATTGCTTTATCACAGCAACTCATAACCCGCTGCCGAACTAGAGATTTAGCAGATCCACCAATTCCATCCACTATTCCTTTTCCATGTGAAGTGGCAAAATACTTCCAATGGAAAGGTCTAGAGTATTTAGCAGAAAGCACTCTTAGTAATTTTACCATAAAGCGATTCTTGAATTCGCTTGATGGCCCATCACTCCATATATAACATCCACTTCCACTTGAATTGAATCTTTTCTTTTCTCTAGCTTTTCATACAAGTGGAGCAAGAAGCATGATATGGTATCTTTGTCCTTATTAGGTGCATCTGAACATATTAAGTATGTTTGACATTTACTATCACAGATGACTGCTGCTGTGAACAGTGTAACACTTGCTCTGCTCCACAATGCGGATTGTACTTCATGCTGATATTCTGCTGAATATGACATGGCAAAATCTATCTGCAAGACTCGCTTCCTTTTATCTTTTTGGTCAGCTTGAAATTCACTTGCTTGAATTCTCTTAATATTTGTATGGTCTCGCATTTTGCCAAAATCTTCCAATACTAAATCAATTAGCTGTTCTACACAGCCCTCTTCCAGTACTTTCTTTAGAACTCTCCTCTCTTCACATAATTGTGTTTTCCAATTATACCACTGTACAGGTTTTTCCCTGTCGAATAGAACTTGTTCTGGAAACTTTCTGCCATCTTTGCACTCATTGCACTGGCCTTGCCAACAAAGTGAATTTTGTTCTGTATCACACAAGATACTTTGCCACCATTCATTGCTGTAATTGATTTTCAAAGCCTTTAACTTAAGAATAAAGTTTTCATGAATCTTGCACTTACATTGATCTGCAGGTGTTTCATGCAAAAGCAAAACGTTTGGCGGTCTTAGGAAGCAGAACTTCGAAAATCCGACTTCCAGGTTATCATTCTCCATTTTAAATAAACTATAGGCTTCTCTCAGATACATCGTTAAGTAATACTTCCTCAGCTTAACTTTCCTACCACTATCATATACAGTAATCTCATCATTCATTCCAGGCATAGTATACACAACATCACTACAAAAGTAAAAATTTTTAATTTGATTTACAGTTTCTTCTGCTAAGCTGTTGCCATGAAGTTGTGTTTCTAATTTATTGATTAATTTTAGTCCAACATATTTAGCAAGTCCATGTACAACTGCTTTACGCTTTCTGGGAGAAGAAGGAAGTGCTCTCACAGTTTTTTTAATAGCTTTGCCAAGTGCTTTAGGTTTTCTATAAGGAGATTTAGAAATGCTAATTTCTGTAGAATCATCATTTTTTACAACATCATCTTCATTCTTTTTAGCTCTACTTTTCCTTTTACGCATTGCTGCATTAAGCTTATATGCATTTTTTTGTTGTGCATTCATACCCTGTATCCTATTTTTTCTGATTGCTTCAATTCTTTTATTTTCTTTTGTCTGGTATTCAGGATCACTTGCTTTCTTTTTAGCTCTGGATTTTCTTTTTCTTTCTGCTGCTGACATTGGTTTCTTTTCATCCATGATTTTAAAACTCTCAAATTTAATCCAATTTCTTTTAAAAGAATAAAACTTTTAAAATATTTAATCAAAATCTTTAATTTCTATGTGGCTGGCGAATAATTTAAACATGTGCTCAGGTTTGGTTTGGTTTGGTTTGGTTTGATGAGTACTGAGATTTTTGCTTGCCTCGAAGGCCGCTTATATCTCGAAATATCCACACCACAAGGGTTTACAAGTTTTTATTTAATACACAGCACGGATTAAGAGATTCTTCCTAATCCGTGATACACAGTAACAAGTACACAATATTTTGAAGACATAAGACAACACAAACATCCATGCCCGCACCAGGATTCGAACCTGGGACCAATAGATTCGGAAGGCAGCGTCCTACCGACCGTACCACCTGGCCGGCACATGTGCTCAGGTAAAATTAGAATTTCTAGTGTCAACAAGTTAGTGTTGCCAGTTTTAAATTCATAATTTATATCCATTATGTATAAACATAATTTTGTGCAGCAGTTTTTCACAAATACTTTATAAAAAAAAAAAAAAAAAAAAATTTTTTTTAAATGTGAATGCAATAACTTTAAAGGAATTGCGAAATAGCTAACTAGAAGTTGAGTGAGGGTGTTGCCATTTTTAAAAATAGTTGCCAAATGATGTAGGTTTATTAAATTTTAAAACTATTTTTCAGTATTCTCTGTTTTATATAAAATAATGTATTCTTGTAAGCTTTTTAAGTTGAAAGTCACACACATCACAATTGTCACAATGTGACGTGTGTGACATTTTAAAATTTAATTTTAAAGTGTAAAATATGTAACAAAATTAAAAGTCCTGATAGATTTAGCCATCCACTAATTTATAAACTAAGTTTTTTAGTTAATACTCACACACATTAATGTTTTATATTAACTTTTTAAAGTGAATGTGATGTGTGTGACTATCAAAAAGTGTTTTTTCTTTTCCCACTTAGTAAACATATTTAAAAAACTTTTTTTAATTATAGACCATGTGTTTTACCTTTGAAACATTCCATAATATTATTTTTTAACTCCAGTTTTAAATGTTCCCATTTTTCTGGGGACAGCCTTTATTTTGAAGGTGTTTTTTTTATGTTTTGAAAAATTATAGAAAATAAATTACTTATCATTGATATTTTATTTTTAGTTCTTATGTATTAAGAATGAAAAAATATATCCGTAATTAGATAACTGTAGCAATTTTTAACGCTTCTCCCCAGTAGCAGAATTTTTTCTGCTAATCTGCAACAGCTATTTAGGCAAGTTATGCAAAAAAAAAGTTGCCGGATTCAGTAAGCATATTTTTATCCTAAGTTTGCATTTATGTAATGTTATTAATCTGTTAGATATGTCAAAGCATTGCAGTTATAAATTTGAATTACATATAGCAGATAAAGAGTTGGCATTAACTATTATCCTTCTCATCACATAAGAATTATCTTTGCCCATAATTTTGTTCATATTGACACTAGTAAAATATTTGTAGTAAGAGATTCTAAACATTGAAATCAATGCAGCTTTATAAAATTTTTTGGTTCCTGTGTAATGAGTATAAACCTTCTTTTATCAACAATTTCAGTTTGTTCGTTATTGCCATCTGTACATCTTAAATGCATTTGCCCATAACTGCTACTTCTTGTATAATATCGTATTAGCGATCTATTTACAAATATACTGGTACTCAAACAAAAGTGTGTCAAGAACATCAAACTTTGAAACAGATGCAAACTCATGTATATACTCCAAGAAGCAATAACAAAAATTACATAAATAGTGAGTGATATTGAACAATTCTATCTCTAAATAGGCCTACAATTTAATAAAGCAAGTTTAAAAAGAACACTGACATTTATGCTGCATATAGAGAAAGATTGGAAATCACAAGACTTCTACAGGGAGTTTCATTACTGATTGTCAGTAAATGGTAAAGGAGGGGAGAGGGGTCCCCAAAAAATTATATGAATGAGAGATATTGAACAATTCTACTTCTTTATAGGCTCCAGAATCTAATAAAGTAAGTTTATTAGAAATCACATCTTATTTGTGGAGTGTTCCATCGCCAATCATTAGCGGGGGGAGGGCAATTACAAAAAAAAAAAAAAAAAGAGTGAGAGATATTGAACAATTCTATTTCTTTACAGGTTCTGGAAACTAATTAAATAAGTTTGAAAATTAACAATTATGTTGTGGATGGAGAAAGATTGAAAGTCACAAACATTCTGCAAGCCATTTGATTGCCAATCGTTAGTGTGTGTGTGTGGGGGGGGGGAGTAAAAAAAAAAAAAAAGAGTGAGAGATGCTGAACAATTCTATTTCTTTAAGGAGGGGCTTATAATCAGGAATATTAGAAATTTCTTTTTAAAAAAGTTGTGGTGGTGCCATCTACCACCAGAGAATAAAACTAATATTTATTATCTAATCCAGAATTGAATGTAACTTACAGAAATAAATCTTAAATTATTAATTTAAAATTATTTTATTATTAATTTTTTCATATGTTAATATGAAAGATTATTAAAAAGGTAAAGTAAAGGCAAGGTAAATCTTGAAAGATTATCAAACATTAATTAATTTAGTGTTTATAAATTAATAAGAGTATATATTTAGGTGAATATTAAATGCATAAAACTCATTTTATATATTATTGTTAAACATAATATTCTACAAAAATATGACATCAATCTTTTTAATTGAAATAATTAAATTAAAAGAAAAGCTAATAATTTTTTTTTAATGTAACCTTTATTAAATAAGTAAATAAAAGAACTCTATTTATTCTTTAGTATATGAAAGGTAAATAAAGAAAGTTTACTTATAGATTCAATTATGATTTTTTTTTTTTTTTTTTTTTATGAATATTGAGGAAGCCTATAAGAACATTTTCTGGGATTAAGACTGGTGCTCCCATCTATCAGAAAATAGGTTTACAATTTCAATATAGATCTATACTTATGTCATAGTTCTTATTCCCATCCCATAGTTATTTTGTTAAAACAGAAGGAGAAGAAGGGAGTTAGTAAATTTTGCGGTAAAAAAATATTTTAAAAGAATACATTTATTTAAAATCATTAAACATATATAAGATTTCAGAAAATAATTTTTTACTCAAAATGAAAAAAATGGTGAGGGGGGCTTATTTTTAGGATTATGCAAAAAATCCAAAATTGCCTAAAAGTGGGGAGGGGGCTTATTTTCGAGATTTTACGGTATGTTGCGGATGGAGAAAGGTTGAAAATCCCAAGGATTCTGCACGCCGTTTGATCGCCGATTGTTATAGTCCGTGTAAACTGAATTGGCCTGTGAAGGTCACTACTCCCCGGTCAATTTTCCTAGAAATGACCCATGTGATCCCGTTATCGCTCTTTCTTTTCCCACCCCATTTGAGCAATTGTTTGACTAGGAGAATATTTCGTTCAGATTCAATAATAGTTCACTTTTGGCTTGTTCTTTGGCTCCGTTAGCTTTTACTTTTTCTCGTCGTTTCATTTTTGTATCATTTACTATGGCTGGTAATCCTGATATAAGGAAACAATCTAAAATGATTATTTATCATGTTTAGTTATCAAAACTTTTTTTACTTAAAATTAAATCCCACAAAGGACATAGCAGAATTTCTTCTTTATTAGACCTGTAAATTGTCCTAATCTCAATCCGCTCAAAAATGTTTAGTCTAGAAAGGAGGGTGGGGATTTGAAATTTGTAGCCTACAACTTTGAAAGAACTAGAAAAAAATATTTATGATATTTTGCACAGTGAAATTTCTGAGCTTCATGTTAAAAAACTGTAAAATACTACGCCATTGTGCATTAAAGCAGTAATCCCATATATAGGCGGAATTATCCAATCCAGAATACATATTTTTATTAAATAATTGTTTAGATTAGATCTAACAAATAAATAGTTTTATTTCATAAAATAGCACTTGTTTATTTCATATAATAAATCATGATAGAATACAAAGTATATGTTTATTATATTACTTTTAAAAAGAAAATTTCATGTAGATTTTTATTAAATACTACATAAAGTGTAACAAAACGAATTATTAAATCGAAAATGTACATAGGTATCATGTTATGACTTCCGTATTATACAAACATAACAATTTTATATGTTGCAATCGTTGCAATCATTAGTTTTTAAATTAATACAAACCCAAAAGGTATAAATCAATTTTTCTGTAGTGCGGCTTTTTTTTTTTTTTTTTTTTTGTCACTTAGTGTATATATATATATTAGAATTCAGAATTCAGATTCTTATAGTCCAAAATGTACCGGAAGAATAAATCTGATAAATTAATTTGTCTATATTATTCGCTATTAACAGTTAATATCGTTTTAAGACTAGAAAAAGAGAAACGACCACTTTAACTGCAAAGCTATTTTATAATAAGAATAAGTAATTAATAGCTAAAGAGCATTAAAAAATGATTATTAAGAAAACAAAAACTACTTTATTCTGCTCTGTAAACTAATTGTTGGTGTTAATCATATAGTTTTAGGTATTAAATAAGTCATAGATCATAAAATTATATTAAAATTCCTTAGCTACAGGCTTTTCTCAAATCTTTAAAAGTGCAGTGGATTGGCGGTGCATCGGTTGAGACTAAATTGTTCCTTATTTCCTCCGATACTTAGCCAGTATCACAGAAAATTCCGAACGAATAAGACGACGAGAGCGACTTGTGTTCGAACCCGGCACCTCCTGTCTACCAGCTTCGAGTGCAGAATCTATTGGCCATTGGTACCTCTTGGCATTAATAATCTATGTGAATTGCAGGATTTTTCATTCTTGATTTCTTCTCTTTTTAACTGCTCTCGAAAACAATAACAGTCTGAAATGTGTAACTGATACTGTAATTTTTTTCTATATGTGACAATGGTAAATGAAATTTAGAAATTCGTCTTAATTAATAAATATGTTAACTCTAAGGATAAGTACAGGAGGAACTAGTCATGAAAATTGAGAATGTGTTTAACTTCTATAACCTTTTTACGTATCTCAGCTAAAATTAAGACACTTTCCTGTTTTTAATCTTGAAACATTTTTCTTATTTTATACTTTTTATTGTTCTTGTACATGAAGTAAAAAATGAAAGTATATTTAATATTTTTATATGTAATATATAAGAATAGGTGGTCTGAAAATTGGAATATTATATAGCTAGATATGAGTGTGTATAAGTATGTATTTTGTATTACTGTGCTCAATGTGCAGCTATCAGAATGCAAATTTGCTTATTAAATAACCATATTTCTAACATTTTCTAGATCTCTAAGTAAGAAAATAAAGAACTTTTTACGATTTCTTTCTCCCTAGATCAGAAAGTTTGAAAATTTTACTCAGAAACAAATTAAAATAATTTTCCAAGTATATTAGAAAATTAACTTTGTTAAGCTAATAAACGAAAAATTGATAATTATATATTACCTTCATTTTTAAATAATACACATAAAAGATAACCTTACGTATAGAGAAATATGGAATAAATATAGTGGATTTATACTACAGGTATTCAACACGTTATTACATACATGTATACTAACAATAAAAAAAAGTAATCTGCTCTGCAATTGCTTTTACTAAGATAACGAAGTTGCGTGGGAAAAAAGACGCGGAGAAGTTAGCGTCCCTTAAAACCATGGTAACGGGGGAATGAAGAACCCTGAGAGGTGTCCTTGACAGGTCTATTTTTTTTACACAGAGTATAGTGGGGGGAAAGGGGAGGGGGAATCACAAAAAATTACATGAGTGACAGGTATTGAATAATTTTACCTCTTTATATGTTTTAGAATCTAATAAAATATTTGAAATGAGTATTGAATCTGCTTAAAATGAGTATTGACATTTATGCTGTGGATGGAAAAAGAATGAAAATTACAATGCTTCTGTGGAGCATTTGATCACTAATCATTAATAGGAGTGGGGGTCGGGGGGGGTGAACAAACATATGAGTGAGAGATTTTAGACTATTCTACATTTTTATACGTTCTGGACTCTAATTAAATAAGTTTAAAAAGAATATTGACATTTATGTTGTGGATGGAGAAAGACTAGAAATCACAAGGATTCCGCAGTTCGTTTGATCGCCGATCCTTAGAGGGGAGTTAAAAAATTTACATGAGAGAGAGATATTGAACAATTTTACCTCTTTATAGGTTCAAGAATCTAATAACGTTTGGTTTATAGATGGTTTGATTACATGTAAAGTAAGATTCGTTAAGAAGTAGGTTATTTGTACGGATGAGTGTTTCGCTAATTTTGTTGTCGCCATAGGTTTTAGTAAGTTTGGAGTTAATGATTTGGGTTATTTCAGGAATATTTATTGAGGGGCAGGGTTCGGTTTCTTCCGGAAGAAACTAGTTTCTTCCAGGACAGTGGAAGAAACTGGAAAAAACCGGAAGAAACTGGAAGAAATGGAAGAAACCGGAAGAAATGGAAGAAACCAACCAAAAGACAAAACAGATGTTCAAAATTAAAATTAATGAACTATATAAACTCAAAGTATAAATATAATGCCAAATCTAAACTATAATTCAATTAATATTAAAAATATCTTTAGAAAAATAAGTTATTTGATAACAAACATTAAGTATATACAAGTGATGGGTTTTTACTTTACAATGCTAATATTTTTAGAATTTTTTGCATAGATACTATCTCATAATATTATTATATGTTCAAACAGTACAAGCGATAATAATTATGGAATTTTTAGCCATAATATTTGCAGTTTTTTTTTTTTTTTTTTAAGGATACAACTTTTTGTATAAACTCGAAGCTGGTACCCAATGAACTGTATCAATAAGTAAGATACCTATTTTTAAACTGTCCTTCAAGCTCTCTAGGGGGAAAAAAAGAAAAAAAAAATCCATAGTTTGTATTTATCTATTTTAAGTTGAAAAATGGAGTGCAGTATTGAACTACGAAAACTCTCAAAAGTTTTATCCAGAGGTTGTGCATATAATAGGAATTTGCAAATTAGAGATCATTGCCTTTGTTTACAGTTTTCTTTTGCAGATACAAAGTCAGTTATTAGTTATTATTAATTAAATAGACATCAAAACGGAAAGAGGATTTTTAATAAATTTTAGAATAAATATTTCTTCAATATTAATAAAACTAACCTATCACATTCATATATGATGGTAAATAATTTAAGCATATTCAAATAATAGGTACCTATAAAATGTAAACAAACATATTTAAGAAATACGAAACAAAATATTTTTGAAAGTCTGGAAATAATATTCATCGCTGATTAATTTTGTTAAACATTCATGTAATAGTGGTTTATTTTCAGCACTACTCTGTATGAATTGCAGGATAATAAATATAAGAATGTTACTTCCCCCCCACCCCCCTCTTCTCCGTCTCCATTTATGTTTCAAAGTAAGGATTATGCTGCTAAAAGTTTGATAAAAAATAATTGTAAGATAAAAAAAAAAAAACTTTTTATATACCATGTCTTTAAATTTTCTGATGAGTCATTAATACGTGAGGATAAAAAAATAACATTTAAGCAATATTTAAGCACGCAGAATCAGTTCAGTGAAATAATAATAATAGTGAAAAAAATTGGTTTTAAAAATAAAATATTACTCCTCTTAGAACAACGTATATTAGAATTGTACATTAGCACTTATCAATGTGTATAAAATTTAAAAATTGATAATGATGTGAAATGCATAATTTAACTTTTTATAATTTTTTCACATTCACATTGAATTAAATGTATTTATTTTTATGTTGAAAGAAAATGAACTCGTAATTTCTTTTTGGCACCAATTAAATTATAGCTAATTTTTTAATGGCTATTTTATTGCTATTAAGAGCTTATTATTTTCATATTTTAATTAATTAAAAGAAAACTATTCGAAAATCTGACTTGAAGTATTGTCACCGGGTTCTGAGTTACTGTGAATGTTTCAAATGTCTAGCTAGTAGGGAAATTAGTTAAAATAGATTGCAAGATTTATACTGGACAAACAAACAAACAAGAATCGAAGTTAATAAAAGCATGGCAATAAAAAATAAAAATTAAAGAAATGTGAATTTTTTTTTGAAATATGAGATGTAAATTTCTTTTAGATTAAAAAAATCAATTACGGATTAGAAGGACTTGCAGATTAGAGGGAGTTGACTGTACTGTATGTGACTATAAAAAAAATAAAGTTTTTATGACATTTTATAATACAGTAAATAGTAATTATTGCATTCTGGTTCTTTTTAATTAACTGGATTATCCTAAGAGCTGTTTTATCAAAAAGTATAAGCAAGTGATCCAAATTATTATTTATTACCAGTTAAAGAAATAAAATTGTCTAAATTATAAAACTTTATACTGTTTAAATTTAAATTGATCTTTTTACTGAATTTTGAGTATTTTGGAACGTGATACCGAGACTCATTAGCTCATTGATAAAAAAAACTCATAATTATTAACTAAATATGTTATTAAATTTGTATAGGTATAATTAAAGTTACTTAAATTTGTTTATAAGATCAATGCATCCATTGTATCTTACAAATCTGCAATTTATAGGATAAATTTTTAAGAAAAACAGTTTCTTCCATTTCTTCCACTTGGAAGAAACCTATTTCTTCCGGCCGGTTTTTTCCGCCTTGGAAGAAACTTGCCAACCCTGTTGAGGGGTAAAGGTCTTTTATATCGTAGCTATTGAGTTTGTCTGTAAAATTATGGTTAGTATTGCGCAAAGACTGAATGAACATTGCGGTGGAATTTATAGAGTAATTTGATGGAGGAAGATTTGAACGGTAAATATCTTGCATATATAATTCTAAGCAATAGGTTGGGCCTTTGGATTTATTTACAATAGGTCTGAGAGTTGGGGGATTTTTATGGTCTTTGTATTTACCAAACATACGAGGGATAATAGGGGCATGATTAAGATAAAGGGGAGGTTTGTTATTTGGCCAACTACCGGTTTTTATGAGGGTTTTGGTTTTTTCTATAAGTTTTTTGAGAGGGGAGTGAGTAATTTTTTCGGCTTTTAATTTCTCAATGGCTTCAAACATCATGCTATTATACTGAGTACGATCCATAATAGTAATTGAGTTAGTTTTATCAGTCATTAGGTATGTTAAGTTTCGATTTTTCTTTAAGGTTTTAAGGCAGTTAATATCGGCGATATCAGGGCTATTATTAGAAAGGGATTTGATAGATTTAACTGCAGTGTTTCGGATAGTGTTACGTTTTTGAGGAGGGAGGCCATCAATGGCAGTTTCTATGTGGGCGATGCTATCTTTGATGTTGAGTTTATCGTTAAGTATGAATTTTGGGCCTAATTTTAATACAGCGTCCTGGTGAGATGTGAGACCGGTATTGGATAAGTTTAGGTAGGGATAAGTGACAGGTTGTTTTTTCATGAGGTCCGGTTTCTCTTTTGAGAGCCAAAATTTGAGTTTTTTGTTATGGTGATTTTTTAGGTGTCTGTGATCAATACTAATAAAACGATTAATTTTCTTCAAGATACATGAATAGTCATTGGGAAGAGTTAAATTGGCAAGATCTCTGGAAAACTCATTATATTTCTCTTTAAGCTTAAAGATTTCTGTTTGATCACCTTTTCCAGAAGAGATAATTCCAAAGTTTTGGCAGAATGATTAAGGTGTTTCTTAATGAAGGGGGTAGTGATTCTAAGAAATTTAGGAACAATGTTAAAATAAATACAGTCCTCGAGAAAACATTTGTGGGTGATTTCGCGGTTAAGTTTTTTAGCGGTTTGTTTTAGAGCTTTATAAATGGTGTCCCGGTTAATATCACAAAAATATAAGTTCAGAGTGACTGTAAAACAACAAATAACTATAATAAATCAAGCAGATAGTTTCCATAGGGACAAAAACATTTAAAAAACAGCTATAAGATGATGAAAAATACAGTACTGAATAAAGATATAACCAAATAAAAATGTTTTCCAACATCTCAGAAATGAAAAAGACACTATTCCTTATAAAGACACCTCAGGCATCTACAAAATAGACTTTAATTTTGAAGACCAAACACAAGCTTGCTATATAGGTATGACCAAGAGACCCATAAAAGAATGCGAAAAGGAACACATTTCCGACCTTAAACTTAATAAATTTTCTACCGCACTATCTACCACCCATAACAATAACCCCATTAATCTTAACACCATTAACACTAAAAAAATAGCCCACTATAACAGTCATAAGTATGCCTTAAAACGCGAAGCCATAGAGATACTAACCATTCCATCCTCTATTAACGACCGCGAACACAGTTTAATCCCTGAAGAATGGCAACAGATCCTGAAAATCAAGAAATGAAGTGAAAGTGGAACGTCAGCAGGGGAGTTTTTGTTTACTTTGAAGTACCGGCAATACAAGTTTCATCATTTACAACGCTGAAGAGGGCTGCGATGACAGCTGAAATATATATACGTTGTTTTAAAGGATAAATTTAAGGCATTGAATTTTTTAAAAATATAATTGTAATCCTTTTTTATATTATACCAATATGAAAACTAAGTCGTCAAACATGAATTTTATTTTAAGTACCATTAGCATTTCATCCCATAAAAACTAATAATAATTTGGTTCTGGTGAATTAAAATTTTAATTGGATGGTGATACTGGTTTTTCTATGTGTTTTAAGCTTCCCCCCCTTTTTTTCTACATTCTAAAGTGCGGTGGTTCCTGCCCACCCACCTCCACCACCGCCGAGACACATACTTAGCGAGGCGTATTAATCCTGGACGTTATATTTAACGCCCCAGCCCGCCCGTTCCTGCTCTTCGATGTCTTTTTCTAGTCAATTTTGTCCCTTTATTACTTCCGGTGTGAGCCTTTTTTTTTTTTTTTAACACACTTGACATTGTGAATTTTTTTGGTTTTCTTCCCACGCTATTTCTATCTGTTTTAAGCTTTTTTCCCCTCTTTTTCTACATTCTAAAGTGCGGTGGACTTATAAGTTTCAAATTTTAAAGGTAAATAAAAAAAAAAAATAATAATAAACTGCAAAAAATTCGCATGGGTTATTATTTTAATTTTAAAGTCATAATAACATCATTTTTTTATGTGCATAAGCAAATCTAACTTTTGATAATCTCTTATTAATCACAAAAAATTATGCCGAAAAGAAGATGAACCGGAAAACTTTTTAGGCAAAAATTAAATTTAAAACAAATATTTAAATGTCTAACATTTAATAGGCTGATATTTTAATTAATATCTCCGTAACTAATTAAAAATTTTAAATTCTGTTTTCAGGAGCTCCTCAGGAAGGTTCCTGAGCATCTGTATGTCAATTTTTGTACTTCTGTGTTCAATAGGGACTGGGCTGAACGTACCTATATTAAAACAGACAGACATACATACAGACAAACCTTTCCTTTTATTATTATAGATTCATTCATACTCTCAAAAATATGCAATAGACAGCCATATGGACTATTTAAACTAATATGCATACAGAAAATTCAAAAAACGGAATTCAAGAAACTTCACTTTTGAATGAGATACTCTTATTACAGCTAAAGAGGGTCATTCTTGTTGCTTAGAATGACTACTACATTGCAGAAGGGCAGGCAGGCTGCGATACACTCTTGTGAATTAAATAAATATATATATAATATACTCTTATTGCTAACGATATGTTTATGTCTTTATATTCATACTATTTTTAAATGTTTGTTTGTGCTAAACTGGATTATAACTAGCATAAATTTATGCAATATTTTACAATTCTATGTTCCACTTTTCAACAAGTTTTTCATATGCAATACAGAAAATTTCAGTTTTTCACTCTCAGTTGAATGTTAAAATTTATCATAAAATCATGATTAAAACAAAACCCCACCGTATTTTTCAAAAGTGAAAAGTTTCCGTTATTAGTCCTTATAATTAGAACTTACTCGTTTAATTGAAGAGCACATATATATCTTCTAAAAATATAGAAAAAATTAGTGCACAAAATATTTTCTTTGCCCAGGGTCCAAAATTTTGATAATCGGGCACTGTATGTATGATAGATAATTTTCTAACTAGCATAGCATTCTCACATCTATTGAAACATAATAACTATCTTTCACTTTTGTCTATTGAAATTTATTCATAGTTACTTTTTAATATCTGCGGGACTTTTCCCAGAACCTTTAAAAATTTCAATAGCTTTTACCTACTGTAAAACACATTAATTTCACGTTCACGAGGTGAGTTTGTTGTTTACATTTTGCTTTGCATTGGCATTGCCATTACGAATTTACGAAGTCAGTTGCTTCATGCTCATTTTGCGTTACATGCAAACGTAACATTTCTAGGCTTAGGCAGGGTTACATACAAACGGAATGCTTGCAATTTCGATGACGTAAATTTTTTGCAAATACAGTCGGCAGCAAAAGTATCCCGAGCACTAGCAAAAATTCCTAGGTAAAAAAAGTACACTTAATACAGTTTTGTTAAAAATATCCTTATCGAATCCTGTTCTTAGTCAGTCTAAGAACAGTATTCGACAAGGATTTATTTAACAAAACAGTGTTAAGTGTTCTTTTTTCAAATAGGAATTTTTGCTAGTGCTCGGATACTTTTGCTGCCGACTGCAGTCATACATTTGGAAAGGAGCCAAGGTCAATCCTTGCACGGCACGCAGTATTTGTCGAGTCGTCCATTTCTATTGTACTCTTTAATGAATTAAAATTAAAAATGGTTATATTATGAAACATTAGGCTGGGATTGCGGTGCCTCACTTAAAACTATCTTAAGCGCAAATACTGTCAGTCTTAACCTCCATTCCATTTCATAGATAAATAGTAATAACACATAAATTGATCATTGGGGGAAAAAATGATTCCTTTTTACTCGAAGAAAAGTCTACAATATGGCCGTCTTTCTCCGAGTGAATACACTGTAAAAAAATAACTATTACCAGCTGCAAGAAACTCTCTGTGATTGGAGAAATTAATTATTTTCTCCAATCCGCGATTGTAATGAAATGCTCGCCCTCTGGTGGGCTACGGTGAAATTACAATAAACATGGTTTAATTCGAATTCCATATAGCCGCCATTGCTAGCCGATGTTTAGTTTCACATATATTTATTGAATAAAAATGAATAAATACGGTAAAAAAGATAACACATACTTTTGTGTGCCACAGTGTAAATCCAAAGCATCAAGAAATCCAGAATTGAGCTTCCATTTATTTCCAAATGACGAATTTAAAATTTCAGTTGCTTCGGCTAATGGAAGTAAAGAATTAATCAGATGATTTGAAACTAATATTTGTTCAACTTCATTTAAAATCTACTTCCGAATCGAACTTTGAATAAACTGAAGTATTTTTTCCAAAAGCAATCAATTTTCCATAATGTAATGGCGGAGAAATTATAGTACGAATATTAAGTAGAATAACAAGAACACTATTGGAACACACGTGGCTAATGTTTACTAACAACTGCAGTGTTCACAAAGCGCCGTCTATCGATCATTACAAACGCGGATCACAGAGAGTTTCTTGCAGCTGGTAACAGTTATTTTTTTACAGTGTACACACAAATAATTTAGAAAATAAAATTTATGAATAATAATGTATTGAAGGTGAATGAAAAACTGCAGGTACAATTTTAAATTCATTTTTGTTTTCTTTCTTTTATATATTTATTAATTTAGTTAATATTTAAAGTTAAACTCTTTTATTTAGTAAAACTAACGTTCTTTACCTACGCAGAATTTTGAAATTCTATATTACTCACTAATATAAAATCTTAAAAAATATCAAACTTTAAAAAGCGTATTCCATTAAAAATCAAACCAGTTTTTATTTCATAATCATAACAAAGCACTCAAGGAGGTAAATCCATAGAATGGGTAAATCAAGAACAGAGTCTATGGTCACGAATCATTTCAAAACAAATTAACCAATACAACCAACCTTCCAATTATTTTGGGTTTATGTACCTTTTGGATGTTTGTAAACACACCGGTTTTAATAGAAAGGTTGTTCTAACGAATTTTAATACTGCTGAGTAAAATAAATTTCAATTTACATATTTAGTAATTCTGAAAGATTTAAATATCTTTTAAAAAGATATTGTATCAGTTTAAATAACATTAAAAATAGTTTACACGAAGTATTTATTTCTAGTGTCTGAATTTAACTTTATTATTTAGAAATTTGAATTTATAGGTAAAAATCATTAGGTGTTTAATAGAGTCTATTTAATTCTAATGTTTTATATTGCATACTACTTTATAATTTTACCCGTTTTTTTTTTTTTTTTATAATAGAGCATTTCACAAAACGTAATTTGTTTCAAAAGTTTAATATTAAGTATTTTTAATAAATCCCTTATTTTTTTAAATTAAATTATTTCCATTATATTTATTTGCATTTTTTTTTTATATAGATGCAATTAGATTTTTTTTTAAATTTTTTTATATAATACAGATACACTTTTATCGTTCTCAATAAACTTTTATTAGTTAAATATACATGTTTTTATATGTTTTAGAGTTTGTGCAATGGATTGGCCTGAACGTTGGAGCCACTTGAAGAAAATTTTAGATCGAAATGGACCATTTTCTCCCGAAGGTTTCGAACCTGGTTCTGAGGTATTTTATTTATTAAATAGTAAATAACAAAATTTAATAAAGTTAATTACAGAAAGAGTAGGTGATTTTTCATATATAATGTTTTTTGGCTTTATTTTTGTTATCATGTACAGTTTTAAATTATTATCTATAAATTATTTTATTTTTAGCATTGTTATCTAAGTGTATATCAATGTTATTATTTATTGACTTGCAGACATTGTCCTCGCCTCTTTGCTATTCACTATATTTAAATGAATTTGAATAATATTAATTAAAAAAAAATCACTAATTATTTATAGTACAAATAAATAATCATTGTAACTGGATGAGAATCAGTCTGGCGTGCCTCATTCTTTTTGGCATATTTCATGTTAATATCAGCACAGTGGATCGTCAGAGATTAGCATCCTCAGGGTTTCCACAGGCTATTAAAAGGCAACTTTTTGCAACTATTTTCAGCCTGAGGAGACTATGGCAACTTGTTTTGCCTAAAAAGCTTGAAAAAGCAACTATTGGGAGACTGTTTTTTACCTTTTGCAAAATTCATCTTCCAGGAATATCAAGAAATTCAATAAAATACATTTTACTGATTATTTGACAATTTTCTTACTAATTTAAATCTCAAAGTTTTTGACAGGTTTTTGAGTAATTAATGTTTTCAATTGAAGATGTACTTATTTATGGTTAGTTATTATTCATTTTTTATACGTAAAAAAAAAGGCAACTTTTTTTTTGGTGTGTGTGTGGGGGGGGGGGGATCATTTTGATAGTGTTTTTTAGTGAATGGTTCTTTTAACATCATTGCTTTCTAAGTATTACAGTAAACTCACAAAGATAAACATTTAAAAGCCAATGAATTTTGTTCATATTAATGAGATAAGAGTTTTACATGACAAATATGATATACATACTTGTATTATGTACACCACACATGCCTATTAATATGAATTTTTAATTATTGCACTTCTTCATGTAATAATAATAATAATAATTTTGAGAGTTTATATTTCTGAGGAAAGTAGGCTTAAAATTCCTTCCTCCCTCTTTCAATAAAAAAGTCCATCTTAACAAACTACTATGTAATTTCTATTTGTCTTAATTTAAGAATCTGATTTTGTACATAATAATGAGAAATCCATCTTAAATGAGGCCATTATAATGAGAATTCATTATATAGTATTTTTCTATTTGTATGAATTACTTAGAAAATCTGATATTTGAATACATTTCTATTATTTAAAACTATTTTATTTTGAAGATTTTTTTTTAAATGGTATACTTAAATTGAATAGTAAGAAAATGCATATGTTTTTTATCCTTTAATGTTAGTTAACCAGTGATATCTAAGCTAGTATTTTGGTTGTTAGGCTACTGTTTAGGCAACTATTTTAATGCTTCTAGGCTACTAAATCAACTATTTTTATTCTCTTTCTTTTGTGGCAACCCTGTAACCTGAATAAACTGGTTTCTCTGGCTATCCCTCCCTGATACAGGTCCTACTTTACACTTTTGGCAGCTCTTTCTAATATATACACTGATGGAAAAAAAAAATCCCAACACCAGGAAGGAGCTGTGCTAGATAAACGAAATTTGGTAGGCGTGTTTATACATCTGAAAGATGACGTCAATTCAAATTTCGAGCTACGCGCATAAGTGTGGCGCTAGTAGCGACACTATGAACATGCAAATGAGGTTTGCTTTAAATAAGCGCTGTAAGGTTCATGATCGTTATTTACAGTTGAGATTTGACGTAGTGGGTTAATGTTAGTCAAGGATGCCTCTAAGAAGACGAAGAAGCCATTATCAACAGCTCACTGAGTTTGAACGAGGACGTGTAGTAGGGCTACGAGAAGGTGGGTTTTCTTTCCGCGATATTGCAGAAAGACTTGGCAGGAATGTATCCACTGTGCATGAGTATTGGCAGCAGTGGTCAACGGAAGGTACTGCCTCAAGAAGACCGGGTTCCGGGCGGCCACGTGGCACTACTGAGAGGGAAGATCGCCGTGTTCGGAGTATGGCTGTGGCTAATCGTACTACGTCTGCAGCTGAAATTCGAGCTGCAGTTGGCACCACAGTAACACAACGACCTGTTACAAATCGGTTACTTCAACGACAGCTCCGAGCCAGACGCCCTGTAGCGTGCATTCTACTGACTCCAAACCACTGCCGTTTGCGACGTGAGTGGTGTCAAGCTAGAGCTCATTGGAGGACGGAGTGGAGATCTGTTGTGTTTTCTGATGAAAGCCGGTTTTGCTTTGGTCGCAGTGATAGCCGTGTGTTGGTTAGAAGGAGGCCAGGTGAACGCCTGCTAGCGACCTGTCTGCGGCCTAGACACACAGGGCCTACTCCTGGAGTTATGGTTTGGGGAGCAATTTCGTATGACAGCAGGAGCACTCTCGTGGTTATCCCATGCACCCTGACTGCAAATTTGTACATCAGTCTAGTGATACAACCTGTTGTGCTGCCATTCATGAACAGCATTCAAGGGGGTGTTTTCCAACAGGATAACGCTCGCCCTCATACCGCTGTTGTAACCCAACATGCTCTACAGAGTGTCGACATGTTGCCTTGGCCTGCTAGATCACCAGATCTTTCTTCAATCGAGCACGTATGGGACATCATTGGACGACAACTCCAGCGTCATCCACAACCAGCATTAACCGTCCCTGCATTAACTTCCCAAGTGCAACAGGCATGGAACTCCATCCCACAAACTGATATCCGACACCTGTACGACACAATGCATGCACGTTTGCATGCTTGCATTCAAAATTCTGGCGGTTACACCGGTTACTAATGTACCAACATTTCACATTTGAAATGGCTCTTCTCGCCAATGGCTCTACCTGTGATCTTGAAACTTTAATCAATTAAATATGTTACCTAGACAAATGTATTGCTGAAATTTCATTACTGTACAATAATTTTTTCTTGGTGTTGGAATTTTTTTTTCCATCAGTGTATTATACCAGGATGAATTATAGATTTCGTGTCTGGGGTGTAGCAATTCAAAAATTATGGGAGGGGCTCAAAAAATTTCATTGTTCTCAAGAAAATCAATAAGTAAATTTTAATTAATATTCACTAGTTATTAGTAATTATTACAAAATATCACTCACTATGAAGATTTATAAGACTTTAATTTTGATTTTAAGTAGGTGATTCTTTCTTTTGCCATTAAAAAATATTTCATAACTGATTATTATTATTATTATTTTTTTTTTTTTTGGGGGGGGGGGGGTTTAGCCACCTGAGCCTCTCCCTTTCCTACACCCCTGTTTCATGTGATTCCTCTCACTCCTTCTCCATAAAAGAAATTACACTAGAAAAACTTTGATTATAAGTTACAATATTAATATTTAACTTATACTAATAATATAAGTGAATATAAATAACTTTCTAAAAAATGCATTTTTCATTAAATTTGAATTAGCATATTTATAAATAACAAAAAGTAAATGGGCGGAATCAAACTTTTAGCTTTTCTGCCTATGGAAACCTCCATTCTATATATAACATCTCAGTCTTTGACTCATCACAGGCAATTTGGTAGAAATTTTATGTAAAAACAATTACAATAGAATGGGAAAAAGAAAGAAAAAAAACAAATTGCATGGCGAGAAGAAAAGGAAACGGAAAATGTGTCATTTCAATTATCCTCTCCATCGCCACACTGACATTGCTTACGCTATCATACAAAATAATCACAAAATGGAGACATAATGAATCCATCATATTGCTACATTTATAACATTGAACAAGAAATGTCACAGTGAATAATAATAATAATAATATATTACTGCTATTTTTTTTTTTAATTAGTACTTATTTTTATTTAATTTTAATCTTCTCATAGTAAATGTTAATTTTCAATTGTACATGAAATGTTTGTAGATGAAGTTTTGTGTAGTCTATTATTAATTCCAAACTTGTCACTTTAGTACACGATTACAGCTTAAGCGTAGTATCGTCTGCCTCTGATGATTGGTGTATTTTGCGAGTGTGCTAGATTGCCAGAAATTATGGGCTTTGTGTTTATTTCTGATTCTTTGTGTCCTGTGCTACGTCACAATGTATGATACTGAAGGGGTATCCATATTAATAAAATCAGACTTTGGTCTGTAGATTTGTCAGAATAAAAAAAAATTGTGATAGGGTCAGGTGGGGTAAAATAGGTCAAAAACAGCATATTTTACGTTTGCACTTAAACAGCAGAAAATGTATTGGTTCCATTTGTTAAAAAATTGCACAAAATATGCAAATGAGTATTCCTCATGACATTTTAAGAGAAATATCTCTGAAAAAACAAAAAATTTTTACTGAAAAATAAATTTTAAAATATGCTGTTTATGATTTATTTTACCCCATGGGTTGGGGTAAAATAAATCATCCTTTAAAATTTGTTTTAAATTTTAATACAATTTACCTCATGCAAATAAAATTACAAATACATATTCCTTTTTTTGATAAAAGCTTGATTTTGTGTTCTCTCGAGAAAAAAAAAAAATGTCTCTATGGTCCATCATTAGTTCGGGAAGAACATTTGAAATGTACGATGCATCTACATCAGAAATATCTTTCTCTGGAAAATCCAATAGAAGCTTCCATTTAAACTTTTTTTTATCCTTTCAAAATATTCATGATTGTGTGAAAGAATGATGCCATGAAATATTTTCTTTGACCTTTTCCCAGAAAATTCTACTTTAATACATTTTCCAACTTCGAATTGATTAGTATTAATGCTGTCCAAATTTTCTTCTTGAGAAAGATTTTTTTTTTTTTTGTTACTTTTACAGTTGATGTTTCTGTGATTTTAGCATCTTTGTTGATTTTTTTGTCATACAATCAATTGAAAAATAAAATGATTGTTAAAATTACTCCTGTTTTCTGTTGCATATGGATTCTTTTTCTGTGTGCATTTTTCAAAGCTTCTTTAGAAGACAATGTTTGATTGGGTGATAAAGTGTTTATAATAGCAGATTTTATGTACTTAAAAGGAGAATATATAAATGTTATCCTGTTCCATGACTGTTGAAGACACACTAGAATTAATTTGTCAAATTGGTGATTGATGATCTAAACTGCAGAGTTTCACTCAGACAGTTTCAGGAGAATGTTGTGTCCTGCCTGCTTTTTGTATGAAAAATTGGCACCCTACTTAAATAAGCTTGAATTAAACAACTTTTTGAATTTCACCTACAAACTGAATGTTTTGATTGTTTTAATATGTATTGCTTTTTTTTTTTTTTTCTCTTAACATTAAATTATTTTATATCTATGTCTATGTGTATGAAATAGCTCCAGAACAATATATAGCTTAGTTTTAAAATAATACATATGGAGTTATTTAAAACACACACAAAAAAAAAGTAATTAGTTACTTAATGTTTGCTAAGCCTAACATGATTCAACACCTGACCTATTTTGCCCCACATGTGTTTTTTTACTCCAAAATATTATTATTATTATTATTTTTTTTTTTTTTTTTCACAAAAGTTTTGGAAATTCATCTTAAGAATGTGCTTTTTGGAATATGATAAGAAAATACTGTAAAATTTGCTTCTGAATTGGTTAATAACAAAAGTTTTTCTTAGCAACACATTCGAGTTACTAATACGAAACACACAAATAATTACTGGCTGTAACTAAAATGTATCAGTTACAGTTAATTTTGCATACAAAATGAAGACTTATATAAATAATATATAAAACCAGTAAAATTGGAATTAAAAAAATGTTTGGATGTTTTTTTTAAAGAGTTTTTTTTAAACTGACCTATCTTACCCCCTGACTTATTTTACCCCACCTGACCCTATCTTGACATTTCACACGCCATGAAAGCAAAAAATGACTTAAGAAAATTTTGTCTGTGAGTGTGTGTCATTGTGTCTGTATGTCTGTAACACTATTTTTGTCCGGGTATCACGTGAGAATAGCTGGATGGATTTCAACGGTGCTTGGCAGGAATTTAGGTCTTTACTTAAAATTACCATCACCAGTGGCGGATCCAGAACTTCACTTTTGGGGGGGGGGGGCTGAAATTTTTCAAAATGTTATTCTAGACAGATAAAAAATTTACAATTGCAATATTCAATGATGAATGTCAGTGTTTTGGTGGGGGGGCTTCAGCCCCCTAGCCCCCCCCCCTTAAATCCGCCACTGACCATCACAACTTAAAATTATATCTATCAACTTTTTTGAAATCCCCCTTCGTTCCCCCCTGGGGCAAAAGTCAAAAACACGTTTGTCTGCATAACTCGGCTCCAAATTATTTTACAGTTAAGAAATTACACATGGGGAGACTAAACATAAGTTCAAATGAACTGTTATCTACGATTTAATTTTCAATTTTTAAAGAGAGGGAGGGGGAAAAACGATTTTTGACAGGAATTTTTGCTAATTCTGGATTTTTGACTAAAACTCTTCCAAATATCGGACAAAGATGTTGAAAAAAGCTATGTGACTTCCTTAGGATATTTCCAAAAACACATTTTTGTTTTTTTTCTGATTTGCAATTTTTTATTTTTGGAGGGGGGGAGGTTACTAGGGGTCAAAATCTGGAAATCCCTTTTAGCACTAATTTTGTTCTGAGAAATCTATGGGAGCTGCGGTTATGAATTTTGGTGCTTAGGTTGTTTATATGTATCCGACATCTAAAGTATGGAATTTATCAAAATTACTCCTGTTCCCTCTTTGGTTGGGACAGAAGGTAAAAACACCTTTTTAAGCATAACTCGGCTCCAAATTACTTCACAGTGAAGAAATTGCACAAGAGAAGACTACATATGAGTACAAATAAAAAATTATCTGCGGTTTAGAAAATTTTGATTTTTTGGGGAAAGAGGGGAAAAATCGATTTTTGGCGGGAAATTTTGCAAATTTCAGATTTTTCAGTAAAATGCTACCAAAAATGAACAAAGATGTTGAAAAGAGGCATACATCTTCTTTAGGATATTTTCAAAAGACATTTTTGATTTTTTGCAATCTGCCATTTTTTTTGGGGGGGGGGGGAGAGGGGTATATGTTACGAAGGGCAAATTTGAGACACCCCTTTTAGCGCTAAATTTGTCCTGGGAAATTTATGAGAGCTGCGGTCAGAAAGTTTGGTGCTTGGATTGTTTATATGTATCCATCCCCTAAAATAATGGTATCTATTGAAATTCTCCCTCTCCCGTTTCTCCCTGGAGGACAGGAAGCAAAAAAACGTTTGTGATATAACTTAGCCCCAAATTTCTTCATGGTGAAGAAATTGCACATGAGGAGACTAGACTTGAGTATAAATAAAACATTATGAACGATTTTGGAATTCTTGATTCTTACAGGAGGGAGGGGGGAAAATTGTTTTTTGAGGGGAAATTTCAGAAATTTGGGATTTTTAAGTAGAGCTTTACTAAAAATGATACAAAAGTATTGAAAACAGCCATGTGTCTCCTTTAGGATATTTCCAAAAACGCGTTTTTTTTTTTTTTTTTTTTTTTGGGGGGGGGGGGGGGGGAGCATCAGAATAGTGCTTCAGAATCCACTTTAAGCAGTAAATCTGCTATAAGACCAGCCATAACCTTGAATTTGCAAAGCAGTAAATTTATATAGCAACTTTTGTTGTAAAGCAAACCTTAACTTAAATGTTTAAATAAAATTTCCTGTTTATACATAATATAAATTCAAGAAAACGGCCTACTTGGAAATTCTTGCTAAATTTTTCGGTGTGGATCCACACCATCATCAGGCTTGAACTCCGAAAATCCTAGGTGTTGCGTCGGCACTTGTGTTACTTTCCTTCTGCCTTTTGCTTGATGATTGTGTGGATCCACACCAAAAAATTTAGCAAGAATTTCCAAGTAGGCCATATTATTGAATTTATATTATGTAAACCTTTACATTTAAGAAGAAATTTATTTATAGATAATAGTAGTGGAATAGTCCTTGAAAAGGCAAAGATGTTGCGTAATCAACCCCAGTAAGCAAAAAAGGATGGTAGAATGACAAACTTAAACTGAAAGAACTAGTCAGAAGTAAATTGTTCATTTTGGTTTTTGGCAGTCTGTATACGATTCCTTATTTAATTTATTTCACAAATATAAGCTTTCAAATTGATCTTGCAATACTTACATTATATATGATGCATAATATTTTTACTTAATGTACAAACTTTTTAAAAGTGTTATTATTTGAGATTGACTGATTTAGGATTTAATTATATGTTTTGTATTACTTTTAAGCAGTCAATTTTAAAAATCTCTTTAAAATGCTTAAATATGGATAAGGAAATTTTTATGAAAAATAATATTTCAGGATAATAACTGTTACAGTTTTTGCTCACTATTAAGTGAAAGTAATAATTGTTTTGAAGCTTCTAAAAAAATTAAATATTTATATTCTGAACAAAAATTAAGTTCACTTTTAAATAAAATCTTTTGTTCAGTTTCATAGGGAACGAGAAATTGAAATGAATTAGGGGCTAAGCTTTACTATACGGCACCCATTGCTTATTGCCATAAGCAATGGGTGCCGTATAGTAAAGCTGTTCCGAATTAGGGATAAGTAAAACTGGTGTTATTTAGAAATAAATATATTCTTTTTTATATATAACACTCATTTCTTGAAAAAATTGACTTCCAGCTGAAAAGGATAGTGTTTGTTTGCTAAAGGCTATATAGGGGGAATTTACGAACTAATAAGTAATTTTTAGCAAAAACCTACTTTCTTGCTAAAACCTGGTGTGTTTACCCAGAAAAAACCGGGTGGTTTTTTCTGGGCTGAGCCCAGAGTTCCAATTCTGCCTGAACATAAATCTGTTCAAAGAGTACAATTAGACTTTTCAAGACTTTGCTTCTGCTCATAAGACGAAAATAACCCAGCGGTAGTTGAAAGATAATGCTAATGCATCGAGATTTACAGAAAACAAAGATTTGTTTTCCAGCAGTGTAGATTTAAATCTTCTTGACTATAAAATCTGGTCAGTAATGGATGTAAAGATGTGCCAAAAATGATATCTCAATTTGAACTCTTAAACATTCTTTAAGGAAAGACACAGTGGAAATTCCATGGAAGTAGTGTATGCCTCGATTGGCCAAAGATACATAAAGCTTATATGAAGTTGAAAGGTGATCATTTTGAATAAAAGGTGCAATATGTTAAATTTAAAGGTAAAATAAAACTTTAAAGTAGGGTTATACCAATTAATCAGTTTGATTAATCGATCAATGCTTAGTTCCGATAAATTTTTTTAATCGAGTTAATCGGCTCAATTACTTCGATTAAAATTTTTCAAAATCTGAATTAAAGTAAAAATACTATTTTGCCTACAAAATATTATTTTGCATATTTTGCTAACAAACATTCTAAGAAACTTCCATCAAATAATGAAAAAGCAAAAAATAAATAAATAAATAAAAATAAAACCTTAAAAAAAAGTTGTTGCACTTTTGTTGATAGAGAAAAGGGGGAGGACAGTTATTAAACAAAATGCTGTTTTATGTCAATACTGGGGCAACACCACCTCTAGTCTTCTACAGGGAGTGTTGGCTAGGGCAATAGTTTACCCAGAAGCAAGAAGCCTTCAAAAAATAAAAATGCTGAAGATAAAAAAAAAAAACAGCTTTTGTGATTATTTTCACTGTCTTTTTGTTGGGGGAAATGTCAACAGAGTTTCACGATATCTTCAAGCGTTTATTGTCTGTTCAGAATTGCTGATAATTACTATAAGCAGAAACAGAAAATAACATTCGGTTTTTTAGCCCTAAGTGACTAAGAAGAACAGAAATATGAAAACAATGAAGAATTTGAGATTTTTATAATAATGGTATGGTATTTTGAGAATTCATTTAAAAACAGTGACAAGCATGGTGGACAAGGCCTGCAAATATAAAACTAAAATATTTGTAACTTCATTTAATTTTTCTTTCAAAATGAATTGAAAATTAATTTATTAGAATAAAAATTAAATAAGCGAAAATATTTATGTAAAGTTAACACTTAAAGTCACCAATTATTACTCTGAAAATTGATTTAAATTTCAATTATGAAACGGGTATAATCGTTGAGACAAAAAAAAAAAAAAAAAAAAAACAGTCAAACTTATGAATAAAATAATATTATAGAGAATTTAGTTTTTAGAATGTAAAAGTAATAATAAATATAAGTTATTTCTCTGCTGTATTTCCGAATAAAAATTTTATTTAAGAATATATTAGGAAAATATCTCTTCATTATTTATTTGCATGTTTATTATTATTATTTATTGTTTAAGGAATCTGTTAAATTAACGTCTATATTATTTTTATGGTTTGTTGTGATCTATCTATCTATCTAACTGTATATATATATGAGAGTTTTATTCATCATTCAAATAAAATTGTGTAAAGAATAAAGAAAAATGAAAACCAATTAAAAATCTGATTAATCGATTAATGATCTACGATTAATCCAGTTAAAACTGTTAATCGATTCCCACCCCTACTTTAAAAAGATTGTTTTAAATTTGATTACAAATATTTTTATTTTAACTCCTTTATAATTGTATCTGAATTTATTTATGGTGTGACTAAGTACAAGAATATCATCCGAATTAATGTTTTTACTACAGACATATGCTCCTTGAAGCAAAATTTAGTGAAAAGGACTTTACTGAAATGATTTTTGATAAATAAAATGCTCTTCCAGCTAGAAAATTTCGAATTTGTTTTCAATGAATGTTTTAAATTTATTTAGTTTTGATTTATATTTATCTGAATTTTAGAATTAGTTATTTGATACTAGCTCATGATAAAGCTTTTGAAATAATATTACAAATAGTTCGAATTAAGTGAACAGAAAGTGAGTATTTTGATCATTTATTTTTTTATTACAGACTATGAATTTTCTCCGCAATATTTGCAGAGTTCTTGTGATTGGAGCTGGTGGTTTAGGATGTGAATTATTGAAAAATTTGGTGAGTAATTAAATGATGTATTCTGCATTGTAATGTATGATTTTTTTTTATGTAACTTGAATAAAATTCTACTAATTTACACATGTTTGATAAGTTATATTTATACTGTGAATTTATTTTAGGCATTAATGGGTTTTAGAAATATGGAAGTGATTGACATGGATACTATTGAAATCTCAAATTTAAATCGGCAATTTCTCTTCAGGTTTGTTTATGAATTAAAAAATCGATGCTTTTTGTTTATATATTGTACTAATATTGTACTATTTATATTTGTTTTAAAAATTTCTATTTTTATAAATTTTGATGATGCTGAAACTTAGTTGAAGCTACAAGTACTTCACTTATGACATGACAGATGACAAATATAATGAAACTAGTTGGTATGCACCTGCCTAGCACTCAATATTTGCACATACATTACCAAATTTATTTCACTTTGCCTATTTAATTTACTATATATTAGTTTACATGGTATATATTTTTAATGACAACTTTTGGATTATAATATTTATATATTTTAGAGTCCAAGCAGCTCCAAAACATTAAAAATGACATCATAATCCTTTAATTCAAGTTTTATAATGCACATCTATTTATTAATTTATATTATTAATTTCTAGTGATGTAGCTGATTTTTACATATTTAGTTCGTTACTATTATTTCCCTCTCACAGATAGAAATTCTTAGTAGCAAACAAAGGTAGTCTTCATAAACAAAGAAAAAGTTTATTTTAAAAATAGAAATTGTTTTGTTTTATTCAAGCTTTGTTTTCTGTAATGGTAAGAACTATATTTATGCACAATACTGAAATAAGTTTTTAGAATAAGATATCTCTGTAAATAAACTTAATCAACTTTGTATGTTTAATTTATTATTTGAATCAATGAACGAATTTTTCAAAAACATGTAGACCATGGATAGCCCCCCTCCTCACTATTTTGTTGCAATTACAATGTAAGATTTTCCATTAAATTATCTATTTTTTATTTTATTTATTATTATTATTATTTTATTCATTTGATATGTACACATGGAATGTATTGCTAAAGTTTTAGTTTCTTTATTCTAATACATTGTTGAAGCTGTAAGATGAGTTTTCAGCATTATTTCCAGAAAACTGTGGCTTTTATTATTAGAAAAATTATACTATTTATGTTTTTTTATTTTTTTGTGTGTGGGGGGGGGGGGGACTTATTTTATTGTTATAGTTTAGGTAGGTTTCCGTTCGCTGGGTGCAAACAAAAAATCATCAAATATCGTGCTAATAATGCCAACACAATAGGATATAGCAAATTCAAAAGTCGCACCAAAACTTTTTTTTAAATCTACAAATTTGTGCACTTTATTACCCAAAATACAATCATGTAACAGAAGACGAAGCTGTATATTTTTTTTCAAGAAAAATGTATTTTGTCTGTTAATAAGATGTGTGCTAGGAATCATGAATTTAAGTTATATTTGGAAAAGACATTCAGTGGCAGTGTAATGCCAGCAAATTGCCACAGCAAAAGGAGCATTCAAATCAAATTCATATAGAAACATGGTTCCACTCATCACACTTGAGTTTTTTGACAGATTTGAGATTTATTTATAATTGGAGTGAAGAATTAACTTCAGTAAAATGGTGCAAGAAACAATTGGTAATGAATCATAAAACATGAAGTAAATCATGAAATAGTTAACTAAAATTATTAGAAAAATGTATTGTCACCGTATTATGAGCTGTCCTAAAAGTTAGTTAAAAATCGATTGTAAGATTTGTACCTGACAAACACACAAACAAACAAACAAACAAGAATCGAAGTTAATAAAAACATGGTAAAATGAAGGAGCTAATTTGAATGTAAATATATCCATTAAACCAAATAACAATATTTTTCAACATATACATAGTGATAAAGACCCCATCGAACCGTTACAAACTGCAGGTATCTATGAAATACAATATAAAAATGGAAATAATGATCTCGAATATTACATCAGTATGATTAAAAGAAAAATAATCAATAGAACAAAAGAACATAAGAATGACATCAAATATGATAAAATAACCACAGCACTAACAAAAACTAACCACGAACAAAACATAAATATTGATTTTGATAATGTTAAGAAACTAGCTAATTATAACAATTATAAATATGCCGCAATTCATGAAATAGTAGAAATCACGGCCAACAAACAATCTTGCAATGATTGCCAAATGAACAAACAAATCGTCGAAAGGTGGCACAGCATGCTAAAAGAAGAAAAAAGCAGAACACGAGCAGTCTCTTCTGATGATGGTCGGGTACTCGACTAAATGAACCACAAGTGAAAATAAAATAGGCTTACTTAAAAATATAAGTTAAATATTTCCTATACTAATTAAATTATAAATAAATAAATGGCCATACTTTGAAATATGCTTGCATAATATTTTTGACACGGGCCTGTGCCATCCTGAGTGCAAACTCTGCTGTCGGTGTGTGCTTGCTTGACTTACCAACACTAAAGATTCTCTCTCTTCTCTTTCTTGAATAGGTGTCTCTACTTGTCTATGTCCGGTATTTCGTTTTTGTTGCAACTGCGCTCATATTTCCACGGCTTCGCGATTCATGGCATACTGATGATTTTTGTAATTCGCTAATTTTTTAATATCATTAAAATCAATTTTAACATTATCGTTTTGAAAATTTTTTGTTAATGCAGTTGTGGTTCTATTGAATTTAATATCGGTTTTATGTTCTTTAATGCGAGTTTTTATTTTTCTTTTAGTCATGCCTATGAAATACCCTTTATTATTGTCATCGGTTTTATATGCTATTTGATAAATTCCTGTAGTTTCCATTTGGTCAGTATGATCTTTGTCATTTCTAACTCTTTGAAATATATTTGGATTCGGCTTAATAGGGATATTAATATTTATTTTGGATGCTTCATTTTAAATTTTATTGGCTACACCTTTGTCATATGGGATTGCGATGGTGAACTTCGGTTTTATTTTTTGAACATTTTCGATACAGCTTAATTTTTTAATGTGTTTTTTGTATAAATGATAAATTATTTTCTGTTGATAACCTGCCTTTTTTGCTATTGTCGTGATTTTTTCAAGCTCTTTGTTAATTAGTTTTTTCATTTGAATTCCATGCAATCCTAATTTGTTCGAGAACTTCCCTGTTCCCGAGCTTCATAAGTGGGGTATCTATAATGTCCCTTGTAATAATTGTGATTTATCTTATATTGGTCAAACAAAAAGAAATCTTGAATGCCGTTTACGTGAACGTTCTCGGTATGTTGTTAATCAAGAAATTTCTAAATCTTCTATTGTGAAGCACAGTTGGGAATTTGATCATAGTTTTATTTTAAGAGTGCCAAAATTATCTTTAATGCCAAACGTGCTTCCGAACTGGATTTTTTGGAAAATTTAGCTATTTACCTTAATCGTGATAAAATTGTCAATGTAAAATCTGATTCCACTTTGCTGTCTACAGCCTGGAAAAATTTATTTAATTCAATTAAATAATTTCTTTCATTATGTTTATAACATAATAATAGTTATAAAAAAATAAATAAATTTTATTAAATTTACTTATTAGTATAATATTAATTAAACAAAAAATTTAATTGATTATTCCTTCCCTCCCTCTTTTTTTTTTTTTCTTGTGTGTGTGTGTTCCTCTCTGATTAATCCTGCATGATGCTTCCTATTGGTTGTTTGTGTTGCTCCTCCCCCTCTGGATTTTGCCCTGCTTTCAGTCTTGCTTTTGCCTCCAAGGCAGTAGCACATGTTTTTTTGCAACTGATGAAGGAAGGCTATGTCCTTTTGAAACCGGTTGTGCAGGCTTAAAATTTATGGTGTGTTAAGAAGTTTTGACATCTTTTCATGTGATATATCATTAATTTGTCTTCCCTATCTGCATGCAAGAAACAGTTTTCAGGGTTTTTGCATGTTAGGTAGTTTCACCCTTGATTTATTTTAATGGTAATATTTTAGAAACTGAATTTAATGAGATACAATAAGTTGATTTTAAGCAAGATCCAGGTCTTGGAGATGTACTACGTAAATTCCTTTAACCCAATAGTATTTGTGCTTGAGTAAAAAATGATTTCATAGAATAAAAATAAATAAAAATAAATATTTATTTATATTTCTATTCTAATATAACTAAATTATATTTTGTCTATATTTCTAAGCTAATAAAAATTGTTAATTTACAGGGTTCCCATGGTCCTTGAAAGTCCTTAAGAAGTACTTGAATTTCATTTTCTTTTTCAAGGGCCCTTGAAAGTACTTGAATTTTGTGCAAAGTCCTTGAAAATCCTTGAATTTTCCACTCCAATAGACGGACTTAGCGCAAATTCTGTCAAGGCTGAACTATCACCATCTCTACACGTGCAAGCCATTGTCTAATATAATGATTTTGCCATAAAATTCGTATATCATTGTCTTGCTTTTGCGTATAGTTTCAACTTTTTTTTTTTTTTTTTTTGCCAGTCTCATACCTGTTTGATGGACTGGTCATTAATTTTAAGCAGAAAATGAACAGACCAGGACTCAAACCTAAAAACTTTGTAATAACTATAATGATTCTAAATCTCAAACTAATTGTTTTTTGACTCTTGTAAAAGTTAATTTGGTCAATCCATCAAAAGTGTATTGTGAAAACAGGCAAAGTTATTCCAATTATAAAAAAAAAAAAAAAATACTAAAGAAAGTAGTTGCTAAAGTTTTGTGTATATGCTTAGCGTTCTGCGATTTCCCCCCTAGTCCTTGAAAATTTTCAAATAGGCCTTGAAAAGTACTTGAAAGTCCTTGAATTTTTTTCTTTTTTAAGAGTGGGAACCCTGATTTATAAAACAAGTTATTACTGTGTCAGATGCTATAAACATCTGATACAATTTTGTATTTTGCTTTATACAACAAATTTTTAATTTTTTTAACTGAAAAGAAAATACTTATATAAAACTTTATATGCATATTTTTTTTAGTACATTTATGATCTTTAATTGCCTTTATTTATTTATTTTTTAAATATTTTATATATCTGACATGCTTATTTATATGTATTGACTATTATTTTTAATGCATTATGGCATTAAAATTCTAATTTAAAAATGTAGACAAAAAAAAACTTTAAATTATACAAAATTCTGTAATCTGCACATTCTCTGGTCCCAAGCTGTGCAGATTTCTGGGTGTGTGCATATACAGGGGTAAATAATTACAAGTTAAAAAGATCTTTTTATATACCATGTTTTTAAAATTTCTGTTCAATCATATAAACGCTACCGAAGGCAGCGGGAACCCGGAGCAATTGGATAAATTTTTAAAAAAATTCATTGCTCTCGTGTTTTGAGCTATTATAAAAGTTTCAAATGTCTAGCTAGTTGGGAAGTTAGTGAAAAATCGATTGCAAGCTTTGTACTGGTAACGCTGCCGAAGGCAGCAGGAACCCGAAACATTTGGCTAAAGGTATTAAAAAAATGCATTTTAACCGTATTCTGAACTATTCTGAAAGTTTCAAATGTCTAGCTAGTCAGGAAGTTAGTTAAATAAATTTTCTGTTGAATCATATAAACGCTGCTGAAGGCAGTAGGGACCTGAAACAGTTGACTAAAACTATAAAAAAAAATATGTATTGTCACTGTATTCTGAGCTATCCTGAAAGTTTCAAATGTCTAGCTAGTCGAGAAGTTACGGAAAAATCGATTGCAATCTTTGTACTGATAACGCTGCCGAAGGCAGCAGGAACCCGAAACATTTGACTAAAGGTATTAAAAAAATGCATTTTAACCGTATTATGAACTATTCTGAAAGTTTTAAATGTCTAGCTAGTCGGGAAGTTTGTTAAATAAATTTTCGTTCGAATCATATAAACGCTGCCGAAGGCAGTAGGGACCTGAATCAGTTGACTAAAAGTATAAAAAAAATGTATTGTCACTGTATTCTGAGCTATCCTGAAGTTTTCAAATGTCTAGCTAGTCGAGAAGTTAGTGAAAAATCGATTACAAGCTTTGTACTGGTAACGCTGCCGAAGGCAGCAGGAACCCGGAGTAGTTGGTTAAAAATATTTTAAAAATGCATTTTCACCGTGTTCTGAACTATTCTGAAAGTTTCCCATGTCTAGCTAGTCGGGAAGTTAGTTAAATAAATTTTCTGTTGAATCATATAAACGCTGCCGAAGGCAGTGGGGACCTGAAACAGTTGACTAAAAGTAATAAAAAAATGTATTGTCACCGGTTTTTGAGCTATCCTGAAAGTTTCAAATGTCTAGCTAGTCGGAAAGTTAGGAAAAAATCGATTGCAATCCCTGTACTAATAACGCTGCCGAAGGCAGCGGGAACCCAAAACAGTTGGCTAAAGGTATTAAAAATATGCATTTTAACCTTATTCTGAACTATTCTGGAAGTTTCAAATGTCTAGCTAGTCGGGAAGTTAGTTAAATAAATTTTCTGCCGAATCATATAAACGCTGCCGAAGGCAGCGGAACTTGAAGCAGTTGACTAAAATTATTAGAAAAATGTATTGTCACCGTGTTGTGAGCTGTCCTGAAAATTTCAAATATCTAGCTAGTCGGGAAGTTAGTTAAAAATCGATTGCAAGATTTGTCCCTGACAAACACACAAACACACAAGAATCAAAGTTAATAAAAACATGGTAAAATTAAGACACTGGTCCGCAGCCCAGAGATTTTAAGATATTTTCTGATCTGTATACATTTTCACTGGTCTGTTCAAACATACTATTAAATTTTAAAAATAAATAAATAAAATAAAATGAAAAGACTCACTGCTTCGATGGACCACCACTATAATAGATATTTTGCTGGTCCGCTGAATGTTTTTGTGGCCCTGTATCAATAGACCTCTGTTAATTTCGAGCCCGGCATATATATGTATATAATATTGAGTATGTTAATTTATAAAAGCAAATTTATCAATTTAATTTAATAATAATAATTTAAATAAAAGATCATTTTCTCTGTTGATTTTTTTTTTTGTGTTCTTACTTACTTACTTTTTTTTTTTATCCTACCAAGTTTTGAATACAGCACTTTCCAGACATGAATCATATGTTTTGCTACAGTGCAACACATTCTTATCAGTCAATTTATTTTTTATTTTGATAAAAACAGTTAAATTTTCTAGGATTATATCTTGACAAAATTTTTACCAAAATAAATAAATAAAATAGAGGTGTTTTTATTTAAAATAAGAGACCTGATTGTACTTTACTTTTATTCTTTTCATCTGTTTCCTTCTCCCCTCCCCCCCCCCCTTTTTTTTTAAAATCAAGATATTGATTTATTTTACTTGTTTTATGAATAAATTAAGATTTTTTAAGACTTTGCCTGAAACATTTGTAAACTTGTTTGACCATCTCATTTCTAATGTTGGCATGTATTTATTGTGCAGTGTCACTGTTTTTAAAATGTTATTTATTACTTGATTGAGTTTGTTGATCAAGGATGACAACAAAATTTTAAGCAATATTATCTTTAAACTTAACTCTTGATTTAAAATAGCATTTTTTTTTTTTTTTTTCACTGAAACTCATATAACTATATGGGCTAGAACTCTTAGAAAGACTCCCCATCGAATGCATTTTACCTAGGCATAGGCTCTTAATGCAGATAAATGGCATTGATCCATATACCACTCGATACAAAATATCCATAAACAATTGTCTTTTTAAAATTGTCATATAACAATGAGCAATACTGATTGTTTAACATTGATTGTTTTTAGAAGGATATTTTAGCTGTTACCAGAAAATAATTAAACTCACTAATAAATAAATAAATAAATTCTTTATGAATTTATTTTTCCTAAACAAGTTTTACCAGACTACCACAAGATTCTTAAAAATAAATTTCATTTCCAAATTGACACTATAAAACTTGAATTTATATTTTTCATGTAGAAGATGCTGTTGCCTGCTTTTTAATTTGAACAATTTTTAACTTCAATTCCACTTCAATAATAATAAAAGAAAAAATATTTTATTTTGTTTTATTTTTTAACAGGAAATACAACCCTAAGATAACCAAACAATATCCTTTTTTATATATTCTTTTAAAATGATTAATACTTTTCTCATTTTAGAGCTAGTGATGTTGGCAAACCTAAAGCAGAAGTAGCTGCTGCACATATTAATAAACGTATTGATGGCTGTAATGTTGTGCCGTATCCTTTTTAAAAATTAATTTTTAGATGGCCAAAACATTTATTGTAGAGTAAATGTTATTTCTGTTTAATATTATTGATTGTATCAAAGAGTAAAATATTAAAATTAATTTATTCTAAAAATTATTTTGTAGATGTTGTAAAAGTAAAATAATAGTAATAATAAACATAAATGAATTTTCTTTTATTTATCAAATTAGTTCATCAATTCTTTGTATGATGAAATTATGAATAAATATTTAATCTTTTCGACCAAGTATATTGTTTTACTTGTTACAGACCAGTATAAATACTATTTCAAAGAGTATATTGAAAAGAGTAACCACCAAGTGCTCTAATTTATTCAAAGTTTGAGTAATTTGAAATTTCTTAATTTTACGTTTTTCCTCTTTTTGTTACTTTTAAAACTGTGTTCCAAAAAATGAATGCCTCTTGGAAGTTACTAAAGCAGGGGATCTCTATCCATTCCATGGAGGGTTAATATTATGCTGGCATGTCTCCTAACCACCCGTAGGGATAAATCTCAAACCGCTGACTATAGCCCACTATGCAGCTCTAGTAAGACTAATCAATCCAACCCAAGCTTTTTTTTAAAACAACTTTAAAATAATTTTCTTGATGTAATAAAAAATATTTTTTATAAATTCTTCTTAATGTATAACAATTTTTTGTCATAAAATACATATTTTTTTGTATGTTAAATATTAAAACCTACTTCAGCTTCACTTTGTGACTTGTAGTGGTGAAGTACTTTCTGTAGGGGGATCCCCCTTATTATTGACATCCGCCACATCGGTAGCGGTGTTATCTCGTGAAATTTCTTCTGTAGTGTGGTTCTTTTTTTTTTCGTATTAAGTAGGTTGCACCAGTTGGCATATATTCCTTTCGCTAATTCTTCATAGTTGCATGCACCCGGCTGATTAAAAATTTCTATTGTTTCCCTAAATAAGGCATATTGATTATTATTATAATTTGCGATTTTCTTAACTTGATTGAAATCTATTTCTATATTTTCATTTTTGCTGGTTTGGGATAGCATTGTAGTATATTTTCCAAATCTTATATCATTACGGTGCTTATTTATACAGGTTTCAATTTTTCTTTTCGTCATCCCTATATAGTAACCTTTGCTATTGTTTTCATAATGGAAGGGAATTTCGTAAATACCTGCAGTTTTAAGTGAGGAAATTTTATCTTTATCATTGCGGATGATTTGATATATGTTTGGATTGGGTTTTATTGGGATGTTAACATTTAATTTTTTAGCAATATTACTTATTTTAACGGCGGCTCCTTTATTGTAGGGAATGGCATTACATGTGGTTTTTGATGGCTGGAAATATGGTTTAACTGTTTTATACGTTTTTTTATAAAGTTTATCTACTAAATTCTTAGAATAATTGGTTTGCATAGTTAAATTTTTTATGTCATAACATAAAGAATTTAACTGTGCAAGCTTCATTGATCTGATGGACCTCTTGAATTTATATTTTGGTAGTCCATTGAATATTTTTTTGATCCCGGACTAATGGACCACTGTTAATTTTGAGCCTTGTATTGTGCACAAATCAGTGTAGTTTTATCCAATATGCAATGATTTATGTTTTATAGTATTTTTATGCATTTTATAATAACATAAATGACTAACTAATTCCTCAATACTTCCTTGGAATTCCTTTACTTTGATCTAGTCACTTCAAAAAAATCCAAGATTTTGATGAATCTTTTTATAGACGTAAGTATTAATTTCAAGTTTAACAAAGTATTTGTATTTCAAAAAACACATCATGAAGTATTATATTAACTTAACACTTAAAATACCACCTTTTATGACTCCATGTTCACTTTGGCCAGAGCGTTTGAGACTTAAAGCACCAGTTTATCATTGAGAAAGCTGGGGTGCCCCAGTGAAAGTGTTCCGACCAAAGTGAACATGGAGCATAAAAGGTTGTATTTTAAGTGTTAAGTTAAAGTATTTGTATTTATTGACTTTAGTAAGTTCATTGTAATTCATTTCTGGAATAAAAATTATTATATTTGAAATAGGTGTAATAAGAATACTTATTATTATTATTTTTTTAATTTATAGAAATAGAGATAAATATACTATATATTTTTCTACAAGACTCATTTTAACAAAAAAAAAAAAAATAAAAAAAAAAATTGAAAAATATATAAAATATAAAATCGAGAGAAGATGCACAAAAGAAATTTTAAGAAATGAGTATAGTAACTACTGCTAAGGAAGGAACGCAATTCATATTTTAAGGTAAAGAATTTATACATATTGTATACATATATACAACTCATATTCAAAATATTAGAATAATTGAGAAAAGTAATAAAAAAGACATTATTTTCCATTTATTTATTTTTGATACTAAGTAAATGCAATTAAATTTCTTATAAATTAAATTTGGAATGTTTAGATAAGATTTTAATATTTACAAAATATAAACAGGGTTGTCAACTTTTCAAAAACAGTTTGAGGAGTTTTCAGAGAAATTTTGAGGAGCATTTTGGCTACTTTGAGGAGCAATTTTAAAAATACATTTAAAAAAAAAAGAAAAAAAAAAAAAAGAAATAAACTACTAACAAAAATAAATTCACAATAATCATATGAAATTAAGAAATATTTATTGATAATCAAATATATTTAGCAAAATAGTGAAGAGAGATAAGAATGGGAAATGATTAAGTCTGAATATAAGCTTAAAACCCAAAAGTAACTTGTTTTTTGCATAATAGCATATTTTCCATACATAAATAAAGACAATATATGAAAGTAGAATATTCATATACATTAAAAAAGAAAGAAAGAAAGAAAAGAAAGCACAAAGGAGAAAAAAAAATTAAATTTCCAACAATTTTCATGAATGTCAAAATAATTATTATACTATCACATAAAAATCTAAAAATGACATCTTCGATATTAATATAAATGTGTAAATGATCTCATCTCTGAGTCAACTCCCTCTAATCTGCAAAGCTTGGGACCATATGTTTTGTAAACTTTAGAATTTTGCAGATTATTGGACATAATTTTTTTACTTTTTTTTTTTTTCACAGATACAAATGAAGATATAATAATAAATCATTAATGCTTTAAGTGAATGATAAAATAAATGCATAATTATTTCAAATAAATCTTAAATAAAGCGTTGTCAATTGGCCTTAAAGTTCAGTAGCTTTGAAAAATCAAAACATCGCATAATCATAGCATTCGGTTTCTTTCTTCCCCCCCTTTCAGCTTGTGGTTTTAATTAAACACACTCTTAGCTAATGTAAACAAATACTTGTTCCTGTTCTGAGTCAGCAATATTTCGATTATGCAATGCCTAGCACTATAATGTTTTCTTTCTTTCTTTTTATTATTTATTTATGAGTATTGTACGATGAAGCGTGTGGTTCTTCAGCTAAATTGTAAAAGTTAGTTTTGTCATTTTTTTTTATTTTCAAGATACGTTGAAGCGCATTCATAGATAAAAAATAAAATTCAAAGAATAACATCTTATGCGGCAACTGTTGGAAATGCAAAATCAAAAGTTGATAAGGATTGGATCGCGATTTCTGCCTCGATGTGTGCAAGAAAAAAAAAAAAGAAAGAAATATGAAAAATAGTTTTTTTTTTTCAGTGTCTGCCACTATTCAGTTTTATGTATTTAATAAAAAATATTTAGTTAGGTGGTCAAGACTGAATTTGCGGAGCATAAACATTATTTTGTGGAATTGCAGAGTTTTTAAAATTTTTCGGAGAAACTCCGCCGAAATCGGAGCAGTTGGCAACCCTGTATAAAATACAATAAATTAGGTATACAATAGCTTTCTGAAACACATCAAAGTATTAGAATATTTTATTTTATGCAAAAATATTACCTTATGAAGTAAATGGTAGTTAATATTTTGTAGCATCCTCTTTAGCTTTAATAACAGCATACAATCGATCTTGCATACTATATTCAAGGTGTTTACAAACATTTCTATCAATATTAGCCCAAATAGACTTTATATGTGCCACTAACTCAGTTTTACTTGAAGGAGGATTTTCTTGGAGTTTTTTCTTCATTATACCCCATAAGTTTTGGATGGGATTAATGTCTGGGGAGTTTGGTGACCAAGGAAGTACCTTAACATTGCGTTGGTGGAACCAATTCTTAGTTGACACTGAGGTATGCAGTGATGTTAAATCTTGTTGAAAGATGAAATCATCTTCAAATGAATCTTCTGATGATGGAATCATGTAATATTCCAAAATTTCTTGATATATCTAAGAATTAACCTTTTCATAGATGATGCATAACTTTCCAGGTCCTTTTGCGTTCATGCAACCCGAAACCATGACATAGCAGCAAATTTTACTGAATGTTTAAGGCATTCTTTATCAAATGCTTCTTGCTTCATTCTCCAAACTCGAATACCTTGATTACTATATGAAACACAAAACATACTTTCATCACTAAATAATATTTTTTTTTTCAATCTTCTTCACTCTATAAACGTCTTGATTTGCACCAATTCAATCTTATACGCTTTTATTTTGCAGTCATGAGAGGTTTTGTTTTCGGTACACAAGATTCAAACTTAAATTTATGGAGACGTCTTAATGTTGTCGATGTAGAAACTTCAACTATTTCTTTCCATTTTTGGTGCAAGATCTGCACACTTTTAAAATGGTTTTTTTTAACTATACACTTCAGTTTCCTGTCATCTCTAGCAGATGTTTTTGGTCTTTGGCTGCCATTTCGGTGATTTTGAAATTTTCCATTCTTTGAATATTGTGTTAGTATTTTACTAACGCTTGATTGCGATCAATGTAAATAATTTGCTATATATGATATTGATTTTTACCGTGCCGATACAAATCAACCATACAAAGTTTAACAGATTCAGGAATATCACTCACACGACCCACTTTAAGACGAAAAAGCAAACAAACTGCAAAAAGAATACTGATTTTAAATAAAATTGTCTGAATTTAATCAATGATGCCACCAGTTATGAATTGGTGATAATTAAAGGAGAATTAATGTGAAATATTCTAATATTTTGAACCACTTGAATAAATATTCTAATATTTTGACTTTTCAAAATAATTTTTTTTTCAATTAATCTTTTCAAAAATGATATTAATTTTAAGATAATAAATAAGTTTACCTAATCAACAATAAGTTCTTAATAAAAATATAGTTTGCATTAAAAGACATTAAATTACCAAACGATATTTTCAATTTGTAAAAAAATTTAATTATTCTAATAGTTTGAATATGAGCTGTATTTATATATGTATACATATGTACTTTTTGTATATTTAGAACAACTTCCCTTGCCATGTCAAGTTAAAAAAAAAAATATATATATATATATTTAAAGAAAACATGCAAAATAACTTTAAAAGCTATAATAATAAAGCCACGAATATAATTACGATAAAAACAAAACCTTACTTTAGCTTTACAGACTTAATTTTGAACGGTGAAGTACTTTCATTCAGGGGGCCTCCCCTTATCTTCAGCACCAGTTACTCTTCGCTGTGTTGATTCTGTGAAGATTTCTTTTGGACTGTTCGATTGTCTTCTCTCCTTCAGGAGGTGGCGCCAGGTGGAATCAATAGCTGCCGTCGATTGGTCCAGGTTGCATGCACTAGGATGATCAATGATTTCGATTGTTTCGCAGAAAAGAGCATAGTTATGGTTATTGTAATTAGCAATTTTTTCTATGTTTTTAAAATCTATTTTAATGTTTTCGTTTTTATGGGTTTGGGCTAAAGCTGTATTGTATCTTCCAAATTTAATGTAGTTAATATGTTCTTTAATGCGTGTGTTGATTTTCCTTTTTGTCATTCCTATGTAACATCCGTCGCTATTGCTTTGATATTTGAAGGGAATTTTGTATATACCAGCAGACTCGAGAGGGGAATTCTGATTCTTTATCGTTTCTAATAATTTGATATATGTTCGGATTAGGTTTGATTGGAATGTTTATGTTTAATTTACTAGCAGTATTTTTAATTTTTACGGCGGCTCCACGATCATATGGTATTGCATTAGTGTATTTTATGTTTGGTTTTTGGTGGCTAGGAATATTGTTAATTTTATTTAAACATTTTTTATATAGTTTGTCAACGAGATTTTTAGGATAATTGGCTTGTATGGCTAGATTTCTAATATATTTGATTTCGTTTTTAAGATCTTCCAGTTCAGTACATATAAGGATTGCACAATTAATGTAAGATTGAATTGCATTTAATTTATATTTATACTGTGTTTTACTATTATAATTAATGATTTCTTTACTGGAAGTAGGTTTCCTATAGTCAGTGGTATTTATTGTGTTTTTCATTCTTTTTATTTTAACGTCTAGAAAATTAATATCATTGTTTGTTTCTGTTTCACTGGTGAATTGTATAATTTTATCAAGGTAGTTTAAATCATTTAAAAGTTCTTTTATATCTTGTTTTTCGTGGATTATTGCGAAAATGTCGTCAACGTATCTATTCCAGTAAATTATTTTCTGTTTAAATTTTTCAAAAATTATGCTTTCTAGTTTTCTTAATTTAAATTCCGCGACTATCCCTGATATGGGAGATCCCATTTGGACCCCTTTGATTTGTTGGTAGGTTTTTTGATCAAATCTAAAATAACTTTCTTTTAAAATTAAGTTGATGGTGGATTTTAACGTTTGGGCTATTAAAGGGCTATAACTTTTATCAATTTCGTCATTTATGGTTTCAATTACTTCATCGGTATCTATGGAAGGATAAAGGTTTATTATGTCAAAACTAACGAATTTATAATTTTCCTGAATTTCTATATTTTTTATTCTTTTAATAAAATCTTCTGTTCAGACATTTAATTAACTTTAAAAACTATAATAATAAAGCCACAAATATAATTACGATAAAAATAAAACCTTACTTTAGCTTTACAGACTTACTAACTTTGAACAGTGAAGTACTTTCATTCAGCCCCCCCCCCCTCCCCCTTATCTTCAGCACCAGTTACTCTATGCTGTGTTGATTCTGTGAAGATTCCTTTTGGACTGTTCAATTGCAAGAAAAACAAAACCTTACTTTAGCTTCACAGACGTAACTTTGAACGGTGAAGTACTTTCATTCAGGGCCCCCCCCCCCTTATCTTCAGCAACAGTTACTCTATGCTGTGTTGATTCAGAAGATTTTATGACATTGAAGAAGATTCTGTGAAATATCAAAACAATAGTGATGGATGTTACATAGGAAGGACAAAAAGGAAAATCAACACACACATTAAAGAACATTTTAACGACATTAAATTTGGAAGATACAATACTAAAAACATAGAAAAAATTGCTAATTACAATGACCATAACTATGCTCTTTTCCGCAAAACAATCAAAATCATTGATCATCCTAGTGCATGCAACCTGGACCAATCAACGGCAGCTATTGATTCCACCTGGCGCCACCTCCTGGAGGAGAAAAGACAATCGAACAGTCCAAAAGAAATCTTCAAAGAATCAACACAGCATAGAGTAACTGGTGCTGAAGATAAGGGGGGGGGGCTGAATGAAAGTACTTCACCATTCAAAGTTACGTCTGTAAAGCTAAAGTAAGGTTTTGTTTTTATCGTAACTGCATGCAAAATAAATTTTAAGGAATGAATATAGAGTAACTGTTGCTAAGGAATGCAATACGCGTAACACATGTCTGTTACATACAATAACAATATCTTTATTTTAAAATACTTCTTGTTAACTTAAATCTCTAAATATAAACTTTATTTCTTATATAATTCTCCTTTTAAAACTTACCTTTATCAATTTAATCAGTTAAATAAGTCTTTAATAGAAGTTCAATATCTTAAAGTAATTTTCCTCATTTGTTTACTTTTTAAAGTTGATCACGCTTATTAGAGCTATACTTTAGCCTGGAATGCTTAGTTGATCACGTTTCTTAGAGCTATACTTTAGCCTGGAATGCTTAGTTGATCCCGTTTCTCAGAGCTATACTTTAGCCTGGAATGCTTAGTTGATCACTCTTCTTAGAGCTATACTTTAGTATGGAATATTTAATTACTGGAATTTTCAGCAGATGGTGAACTCGTTCCGGCGTTCCTTGTTTCATCCTCGCATAAGATTATTGATTCCCAGATGTAGGCGTTGTCTTTGCCGGTTGTTGTTTTACTATAAATATCGTTGATTATGCATGTGGTATTGCTCACATTTAGTTTTTGTGTCACGTCAGCTTTTGGACGATGTAAATTGTCTTTTAATATGATTTTACTCTGCCGGTGTTTATTTTTCGTTTATGTTAAATGTTACTAATGCCTTCCTCAGTGTTACATTGTTATTTTTGGTTTTTCTGGGCCATGGTAAAATGTTTTAACATTTTATAAAAAACACTTGAGCTGGGTTGAATAAGTTGTAATTTAATATACTGTTAACTTTTGTTAACTTTATTACTGTTGTTGTTAAATTTATATTTTGTTCAAAGTTTTTAATAAAACTGAAATTATAACGTAAATTTATCTTGTCTTCAATCGTGTCATACACTTTAAATTTTCATCCAAGTCAAATACAAATCACACTTTCCACTGTAAGTTTTTAGATGGAAAATTGTTTTTTTAAATCTCTGCTAACTTTAGATATCCAGTAAGTTTGGATAACAATGTCTTTATATGGAAGAATATACTAAAAATAAAATTAAGTACCATTGTCCTAAATTAATTTCTGTTTTGTGCAGAATTTAATATTCATTACTTAGAAAACAGAAATAGTCTTTTTTTTTTTTTTCTAAATTGTTGTTTTCTTCTGCTTTTAATGCTTGCAAGAATTTGGAATACATGTTATTTGGTATTTTTAAAGATAAATACTTTAAGTAATCTATCTCCATACTATCCTCTCTCTCTATATATAATTTTTTCTTCTAATATTTATTTCAGGAGGTTTTAAGCAAGACATCAACATAAAGACATAAACATTGTTGATTAAGAGAATAAACAGTAGTATCATCCATATTATTAAATGAATTAATCTTGAGTACTTGAAGGATTTAGATAAAAATTTAAGGTTAGGATGTTTTTGAGATGACAATTTAACATCAATTATGTTCATCTTGAGAAAAATTGGCATTCACTGGTAACTCAAGCTTTGTCTGAGGCAAATAACAAAAGCTACTCAAATGATTTTGATAAAAATTTAAAGGTAGAGATTTTTTTCAGTTGGCAATTCGATCTGAATTACCCTCATTTTCAGAAAAAATGTCACTAATAACCCACATTTTGTCCTGGGCAAAATATGGCAGAAATTTGGTTTTCTTGGAAACTGCTGAAATGATTTTGATAAAAATTAGTTTTTTGAGATCACAATTCATGTTAATTTATCCTTATCTTCAGGAAAATTATCACTCATTGTCATTCTTCTTTGACAGTCCATGCTGCACCTGGCACAAAATAGTAGAAACTTGGTATTATCATAAACTGCTTGAATGATCTAAAAGTAATATATAATAAAAATAAAAATTAAAATATAAAAAATATGGTTTTTTGAGCTGACTATTTGATTTGAATATATTAATCTTCAGAGAAGTCAGTGTTCACTAATAATGTGCCACTCTGTTTACTCTGCAAATGATTTAAAAAATGATTCCAAGTGAATCTTGGTCATCCAGGTACGCTCTTAGAGCATATATTTTACTAGAGTGTCATTCAGTATTGAATTTCCCATCCAAACGAGTAACCAACATTGAGGGTGTTTTTCATCTCTCACGTGACGAGTGAAATGGTCAAATCTCTTCAGTTTCCCACACTTGGCTTATTATCATTACTGCAAAACATTCTTCCTCTCTTTCTTTCTCTTATTAAGATTAAATTGAAATATTTTTGAAAAACACAAAAGTATTTTAAAAAGTAGATTGAGTAGTCCGACAAATTACATGTAATTTATTAATAATTGCAATTTATAATACATTTTAACTAAAATAAATTGTTACTATTATGTGTCGACAATTAAATTAGCATTCACACATGCAATGAAAAGAATTTTCATTTTGTGCCTTAAATATTTCATTTAATATTATATTAATATTTCAGTTAAATTTAAAATATATACTTACTTATGAAATGATGAGTCCTCCCTTGACAAATTTTTCTTTGTATCCAATGCATAGCAATACTTTGGCAATTTTCTGTGTGCAACTGGATGACATAGTGAAACAATCTGTGTCACCCCTTTTTTGAGGAGAAGAGTCACCCTGTGATCTTGAGAGTGAAAACGTCAAAGCACTCTGCTCATGATTTCATTGTTGGTTACTTTCTTCGATGAGGAATGAGCTCTGTAGTAAGATGTATACTCTACTATAATTTTCAGAACTCTTGTTTCTGTTTGTTATTTCCACTGTGGAATTTATGTGATAGAATTGTGTCTTCTAGTACTGTTTCCTAAGAAGCTGCCTTTTTATAAGAAATATCTCTGTTTATAATTCATTAAAACTTATATTAAATAAAGAAATTCAATTTATAAATCCTGCCATTTGCTGACTATAATTACATTTACATTTAAAAGTATTTACTCAATTTTCTTATTACATACCCAATGCACTTCTTTCAAACATTCAAACTGCCCACAAATTCATCTTTCTTTCTTTCTTTCTTTTTCATTATTTTAAATGGAATATCTTTACTAATTATTTTTAAAATGAGTTTAAACATTTATTTGTCTGTGTCACTACATACAAATTGTTAGATAAGAAGTTTAGTATTAGAATATTTCTTTGATTAGCCCTTTGTAATTAGCTGAATGCCAAATTATGTTTCTTCGTTACCTTTCAGAGTTTCATATAATTGTTTGTGGCTTGGATTCTATTGTTGCTCGTCGATGGATGAATGGGATGCTTGTAAGTCTTTTTTATTTATTCATTTATTTAAATATGTAATATTACTATTTTATTAATGACTAGCAAAGCCCCGGTTTGGGAATGAACCGAATTCCGAATGCAGGAAAAATTTCAAAATCAAACTCGAAATGTACAAAACTCGGCCTGATGCTGCCTGGGTGCCAATAAATCAAAGTTTGTTAACGAAACAGGGTGCCTACTAGGTCATGAAATTCAGCAATAGGTCATGAAAGTCAAGAACAGGTCATGAAATTCGACTGTCGGTTTGAGTCACATATTCAGGTAACCCACTTTCACCGGTTGGGTCGAAAACAATTTTTTTCTCTTGCAGTTCAGGTTGAGTTGATTGAACTTTTTTTCTGAGTCGGGTCGACTTGAGAATATCTTTCAAAATAATTTCTTTAACAGGCAAAAACATAATTTGGCAACACATCCTTTGGTGCATTGTCGCTTTGCTTGTAGCACTCATGCGCACTTTGTTCGCCTGATGAATGGTTTTTTTTTTTTTTTTTCAACCCAAAACAATTGTTGAGAGTTTATTGCATTTTATGGTTTTTATTCAAAGTTTTGTACTTATTACTAAACTTGAAGCACATTTTGTACACTTGAAGTACATAACACACGTAAATGGTAAAAAATTATTATTTATCCATTTTTCAGATTTTAAATCTTTTAAATTGGTGCATTAGTAATTACATTTTAAATTATTTTAAAATTATTTACCAGTTGTATAGCAATAAAAATTTACTTTATAACTTAAATTGCAAGATTTTTAGATGAATTATTACTTTTCATTTTAGGTTTTGAGTCCAATGTGGGTCATTAAAATTCTCTATTGTGAGTTGAGGTCGATTTTCAGGTTACTGTTATTTACGAAGCATTCATAAACCAGAAGCTTGAAACTATAATTTTAGTTAGACACCTTACTTTAGCTTCTGTTGCGTTATCCAGAGACCTTTCGAGGGAGCTCCCCCTCATCTTCGGTGGATTTCTCAAGTGAACCGCTTCTTTCAGCAAGCCTTTTCCTTTCTCTTTGTTGTTATACTAAATGTTGCCACGATTGGCACAATCCTACTGTTGGCTCGTTGCCATTAATTGAATTATAATTAATTAGGATTTGGGTTTTGAGGGATTTCGTGAGGATTTGTTTCAGTTAAACTGTAGAAATCCTCACGAATTCAATTAATGGCAATGAGCCAACAGTAGGATTGTACTGATCGTGGCAACATTTAGTACAACAACAAAGAGAAAGGTAGAGGCTTGCTTGAAAGAAGCGGTCCACTTGAGAAATCCACCGAAGATGTGGGGGAGCTCCCTCGAAAGGTCTCTGGATAATGCAGCAGAAGCTAAAGTAAGGTGTCTAAATAAAATTATACTATTATTTAGTAGTGTAAATATATAAGCATAATTATAAACCTAGTATAGTCATTTATACCTTTAAAAAAGGAAATTGTCTTCTATGAAAATCTACAGGCATTCTAACTTTTTTAACTAAAAAAAAAAAAAACTTTGAAATTTTTTTTTTACATTTAAATTTTACATTTAACTACTTTTTCCTAATTCAGAATGTATTCTATTTTGAAGTATAAGAAAGGCATTGGAATGCAAAGTTTGAGATGTATAGTTATATACTTTTTAGTTTAACAGTTCTATTCTTAGTCTTTTCGTGAAAAAAAAAAAAAAAAAAAAAAAAAAAGTTTGTAAATTTGAAAAAAAATCAATACATATATTCCTTTTCTTAATGCAAGGAAAATAAATGACAGTTTTCAAATCCCCCCAAAAACTAATAATTACAATATTATAACCTTTCACAAATAGTGTACATATGTATGTAGTTATATGTGCCTGTTTTAGATTGATTTCTATTACTATTTACTTAAATTATTATTTAAAAAAAAAAATTTCAGTACAATAGTTTTAAAAATATAAAGCAAGGTGATACATCAGTTTAAAAAAAAAAAAAAAAAAAAAAGGAATATGTTGATTTACACCGTAACAGGGAAGGTGAAAAGGTTGTGCATAGCAGGGGACGTGAGGTCTACAAAACCGTGTTACATTAAAATTTCTAAAAAATTTACGAATAGAAATATTAATTTAAGATTTCACCCATATATTTTTTTAATATTTACTTTATGGTAAAAATCATTATTTTTGCATTTTAACCATATATAAATCCTCATACAGGCAATTTTGCCATTAATGTAAATTTTTTCACAAAAAATACGTTTCAAATATAAAACAAAGCAAAATAAGGAGTATTTTTATATTTAAATGGTATTTTTCATTAATTTAATTTAACAAACAAGAATTGAAGTTAATAAAAACATGATAAAATAGCTTACTGCTTCTAGCAACAGTAAGTTTTTTTTTTTTTTAAGTATACAAGTGTTTCAAGTTTATATTTTTATTATTACAGTGGAATTTTATTTAAGATCAGATGAATATTTTTGAATGATCTATTGATACATAATATTGTTTTGCAGTTCTTAATTTTGTATTTTACTCTCATTCACTCTTTTATTTATTTATTTATTTTCCTCTTGCTTTAGATTGGCATAAATATGGAAGAAGCAGAAAATGATGGCAATCTTATCCCTATGATTGATGGTGGAACTGAAGGTTTTAAAGGCAATGTCCGAGTTATGGTACCTGGTTTGACTGCTTGTATTGATTGTACTTTAGACTTGTATCCTCCTCAGGTAAATGCAATATTATATATGTAAAAAACACTTAAGATAAACTTCTAAGTGTATTTTTATATATAAGATGATATTTATGGCGAAATCGTTATGCCCTGCCTATTAGCATCTAAAAATTATATATGCTTTTTTTAGCTTATTATCAAATTCATAGCTATTTATTCTTGCATGCTATTAGGATAATAGGTATTACTAAAGTATTTTAATGAAGAAACAGTGTATTGCATTGATGACTGATAAGGCATATTATTAGAAATAGATATGTTTGTATGTCTGCTAATAATTTCTAAAATTACAATAGATTATTCAACAGAAAATTTACAGTCTGTGTTTCCCTTCGGATACTGCTAGGTTTTTATAAGATGGCTTTTTTATTTATTTCAAAAACTTTCTCACTCTATTTTCTTTTTTTTTTTTTAAACTAATTAAGTATCATAAAATTCATTATTTATTATAGTTTAATATCAGTAGATATATAAATTATTTTTAACATTAAAGATTTTTTTTTTTTTTAACTTTAATTTATTGCAGAAAAAAACTATTTCAATTTATTTTTGAAATTATTACAAATAGGGATGAAACGGATATCCATTAATTATACGGTATCTGGCCTATCCGGCTGAATTTCAAATATCTGACAGGGTACCAGATCAGCACTGTGGATATGGATATCCATCAATTTTAAGCCGGATGGAAAATTTAGGTTTACAATGGATTATCGAATTATTAGATTTTTTTTTTTTACATTTTTTTCGATTTTCTAAAAAAAATGGCTTTGAACTTCAGACATGCAAAAAACATTTAAAAACTCACATTTTCCACTATCGATTTAATCCAGATTAGAATAAGGGGCCAACCACAAATTGAAGAAGAGCACAAATACTTTTGATCACTCTGTTTCATAAAAAGCTACAAATGACTTGTAACTTTAACACATTTGTTGCACTTACTATGTACAATATTTGTATGTTCTTTTGTTGGAATTACACAATTATTTAGGCAGACATTTTTTTTTTTTTTCACTTGTTAAATTTTTTTGCAAGTTTTTTAAGACATATTTCCATAAAATTTTACAAAACTTTCAGAAAACATTCCAAAACATTATTCTGAAACATAACATTCACACAAGTAATATTTTCTGAAGTACGAGAATTTATAGTAAATATTTTTTTTATTGTGCATGTGTATTGTATTGTGCATGTTGAAAGCTAGATATATTGGACAATTTATGTCAAATGTTCATATGTATATTCAAATGTTCAAATATTGTATATTCAAATTATGTATATTCAAATATTCAAATGTTCAAATGTTGTGTATTGTGCATGTTGAAAGCTAGATATATTGGACAATTTATGTCAAATGTTCATATGAATAGAATAAAAATTAAGCAAATTGTTGGCAAAAGAATGTGCTATATTTTACATATTTTCCAGAGTTAAAATTTCATAAGGTGTTTTTCACATGCCATATATTGAAGATCCAATTATTTCAACCACGTTGCAAGTGTTTGAAATAATTGCCACTTGCGGCGTCAACCTGCTGATCATGACCTCTGAAATTTTTGACCACAGAAAATTTACACCCAACATTTTTAATTAATGACTTCATTAATTAAGATAATAGAAAATTGAAACCTAGATAAATGTGTTCCTTGGATTAATCAGTAAATATCGGTACCTCTTTAGACCCTGAGACCCTCCCATTCACTAAAAGATGCACTCGCAGACAAAAAAAAAAAAAAAATTTATTACAATATTCATGGCATCTCTCTCTTCATTTATGTGTATGTTAAGCAATAAGTGGATTTACGTAATTCTCTCTAATTCTCTATTGACTTATAAAAGTAACATCAATTTACGAATGGCCCTTGAAGAGAAAATATGTTTACTTATTTTGCATGCATCCTTCTAAATTTCAGTGATATTTGACAATACTTTTCTTATGGTACAAGGTAATCTAAACATTTGACTTTCAAATTATGAAAAAAAACAAAAGAATAAATAATTTTTTTTTAATCTTTTGCTCATTTACAGTTAAAAATTTTTTCATTAAAATGCTTATATTTTGTGATACATATAATATATTTGTACCCTCATTGCAGTTGCGGATTTAGGGGGGGGGGGGCTAGGGGACTGAAGCTCCCCCCCTCCCCGAAAAAAACCAAAAAAAACACTGACATTCACAACTGAATACTGCAATTGTAAATTTTTTATTGGTCTAGAATAACACTTTGAAAAATCTTAGCCCCCACCAAAACTCAAGTTCTGGATCCGCCACTGCCTCATTGCATTATATAATTTCAAAATTTCCAAGGATAATTCTCAAGGATAATCTTTAAAGACAAAATTATGGATTCTAGATCCTAAAATTATGTACATTAAAATATATATATATATATATATATACACACTGATGGAAAAAAAAATCCCAACACCAGGAAGGAGCTGTGCTAGATAAATGAAATTTGGTAGGCTTGTTTATACATCCAGGGCCGTCGCAAGGTGCTCTGCCGCCCTCAGGCAAGCTTCAATTTGCCGCCCCTTCATACACTGAAATTTTGCTTAGACGAATTTTTATAAGTTGAGATTTTCCGTCAGTCAAAGTTTTCATAATGGTAATTCCATTTTCCCTTCTTAGTCACTAAGACTTTGGTTTAACGAAATTAAGTGTACGTAAGACTGTAACAAAACAAAATGTTGAAAAAAATTTACGGTCTTCTTTTAGTTTTATTCTAAAAATTTCAGCATTTCCTTCTCACTTTCGCGTTTTGTCACTTTTTTAAAATCCACAATTTTAAGTTGACTAATCAAACATTGCATAAAAAATGGATTTAAGTTAAATTAATTTAGTCAGACGAAACTTTACACAGGTTCGTAAAACAAATAGAAAATACATAGTCGAATCTAATGCAGGGCGACCAGGCGTCCTCATTTTTGAGGACTGTCCTCATTTTTAGACATCCTTCTCAGTTTTGAAAATTTCTAATGAGGACCACATTTGTCCTCATTTTAAACTTTTTTGTCCTCGTTTTCTGAGAATTGCTAACAATTTGTGTATTTTCATAAATCAGATTTTCCTTTCACCAATTCTAAAGTATTAATGCTTTGTATATTTTAGTGTTGTATCTAGATTGTTTAAAACGTTCTTTAGACCTAGGAATAGAATGAAATTTTGTGAATAAAATAATATTATGCAGATAAAACCATTATCTGATTTCATTTGTATATATAAACATGTATTGCTAAAATAGTATACATTCTTCAATTTTAAAGTTAATTTTTTATTATAACTGAAAATTTAATGAATTTGAAAATTTCAAATTCATTTTATCTCTAAAACTATATCTAATTTGGGTTAAGTTGTGGGGATTAAGGCCGATTGATTGCACTAGAGTCATAGGCCAGAAGGGGAGTGTCCTCCGTGTGGGTCTTTCTAAGGGGCCCTAGCCCGTAGTCGTATTTATGCAAGTTTCGGAGAAAACCGTGGAAAACCCCGAATGGCTAGGTCGACGAGCGAAAACCTGGGATTGATCTCGGCACCTCACGTCCACCAACTTTGAGCGTAGATTCGCTCTGCTGCTGGTTGCAGGGATGAGATTTTTCAGCTTTTCAGCTTATTTCAGCTTTTTTGTACTTTTAGCTTTTCAGATTTTTTTCAATTTTTTTTTATGTTTCTGATGTGCATTTGTACTTTTTCTATACATTGAAGATTATAATAAATATTTATTACTCTAATATAATAGATTTTGTCATCAAAATTGTAGTATTTCATTTCAACGCCTTGCTTTTGCGTACAGTTTCAGCTTTTTTGTATTTTTGCTAATCTCATCCCTGTGGTTGGCTAATATCCAATTTGTATACATTTTAAGTATATTTTTATTTAAATTAATGTGAAATTCCCTTCTATTCATTTTTTTAGATTAAAATTTTAGATAATTCATAAAAAAAATTTGGAGTGACTCCACTCGACTTTCTGAACATTAAATAATTAACAGTTGTATGAATGAATTAAAGTAAGGCAAATACTTAAATAAACAAAAGTGAAAATTATAATAGGGTGTATGAATATATTTTTTCATAGTTTAATTTTATGCTATTGTGCTTACAATCATTTCAGCCCATAGATCATAATGATAAAGAATCTTTCTTTGTGTTCCTTCCCTGTAAAAATCTATAAGTGTTAAACTCACCAAAATCAATGCAGTTCGTGTAACTGTGACATATAGTATGAGTATAAATTTTCAGCTCAATCGGGTAAGACGTTTAGGCAGTATTGCATTAAAAAAAAATTGGACGCATAGACCATAATGATAAGGAATTTTTCCTTGTGTCCCTATAAAAAGTCTTTAAGTACTAGATTCACGAAAATTTATACAGTTTGTGCGTAATGACTTATAACATGTGTATAAATTTCCAGGTTAGACGAATAAGGCATTTGAGCGCTATCGCACTTTAAAAAAAATGTGGTCCATATGCCATAGTGATAAAGAATTCTTTTATTTGTGTCTCTGTAAAAAAACTATTGACTAAAATTAATAGGGTTCATGCTATGGGAATATACAAAGCGTTTAGGCGCTATCGTGTTCACTCACACACACACACACATCATCATAAAAGTAGTAAAAATGAACTCAGGGGACCGTAAAACGTGTATAACAACCAAAATCTCATAGTTAGATTTTTGACATGATTACAATACTTTCCTTACATAATATGTTAGGAAAGTAAAAAGGGCTTAGTTTAAACTTAATAATTCCCTTAAAATGTTGTATCTCAAATTCAGTGTTTTATTTTTCTTTCACACTCATGGATTCTAAATAATTTTGTCTTTTTCTTAAGACCACCATGTAGAACTGCATATACTACATATGTCCCTTATTTCTGTTCAAATTAACAATATCCGGTCAGTAATAGCTTTTTTGTTGCATATCGACAGGACTGGGTGGGTCCTAACGTACTCATCTGTAGTCTCCCAATTAAAGTTTTCTCAGCATGTATCTGTCTGTAAAAACTAGGCTAGCTGGAATCGGACATCAGACCCATGCAAATATAGTTCTTATTCTAAGCGGAAAGCTTTGTGCTTTCACAGTTCTCATACTGTCCTTTTCACGCATCTTGTTCAATTTATTGACGAATTTTACTAGCAGCAGTTTTCTCATTCTCAACCAATTTAGATTCTTTCATGAGGATGGGGGGGAGGGGGAGGAGGGTTCTTTTTACAAAAATTTTTGTAAAAATATTTTTTTTTACAATCTTGCTTTTTTTTTTTTTTCTTCCGTACTTCGTTTTAATGATTCGAGTGCTGCCCTTAGATAACTGCCGCCCTCAGGCATTGCCTGAGTTGTTTAATGCCTAGCGGCGGCCCTGTATACATCTGAAAGATGACGTCGATTCAAATTTCGAGCTACGCGCATAAGTGTGGCGCTAGTAGCGACACTATGAAAATGCAAATGAGGTTTGCTTTAAATAAGCGCTGTAAGGTTCATGATTGTTATTTACAGTTGAGATTTGACGTAGTGGGTTAATGTTAGTCAAGGATGCCTCTAAGAAGACGAAGAAGCCATTATCAACAGCTCACTGAGTTTGAACGAGGTCGTGTAGTAGGGCTACAAGAAGGTGGGTTTTCTTTCCTCAATATTGCAGAAAGACTTGGCAGGAATGTATCCACTGTGCATGAGTGTTGGCAGCAGTGGTCAACGGAAGGTACTGCCTCAAGAAGACCGGGTTCCGGGCGGCCACGTGGCACTACTGAGAGGGAAGACCGCCGTGTTCGGCGTATGGCTGTGGCTAATCGTACTGCGTCTGCAGCTGAAATTCGAGCTGCAGTTGGCACCACAGTGACACAATGAACTGTTACAAATCGGTTACTTCAAGGACAGCTCCGAGCCAGATGCCCTATAGTGTGCATTCCACTGACTCCAAACCACTGCCGTTTGCGACGTGAGTGGTGTCAAGCTAGAGCTCATTGGAGGACGGAGTGGAGATCTGTTGTGTTTTCTGATGAAAGCCGGTTCTGCCTTGGTCGCAGTGATAGCCGTGTGTTGGTTAGAAGGAGGCCAGGTTAACGCCTGCTAGCGACCTGTCTGCGTCCTAGACACACAGGGCCTACTCCTGGAGTTATGGTTTGGGGAGCAATTTCGTATGACAGCAGGAGCACTCTAGTGGTTATCCCACGCACCCTGACTGCAAATTTGTACGTCAGTCTAGTGATACAACCTGTTGCGCTGCTATTCCTGCACAGCATTCAAGGGAGTGTTTTCCAACAGGATAACGCTCGCCCTCATACCGCTGTTGTAACCCAACATGCTCTACAGAGTGTCGACATGTTGCCTTAGCCTGCTAGATCACCAGATCTTTCTCCAATCGAGCATGTATGGGACATCATTGGACGACAACTCCAGCGTCATCCACAATCAGCATTAACCGTCCCTGCATTGACCGCCCAAGTGCAACAGGCATGAAACTCCATCTCACAAACTGATATCCGACACCTGTACGACACAATGCATGCACGTTTGCATGCTTGCATTCAAAATTCTGGCAGTTACACCGGTTACTAATGTACCAATATTTCACATTTGAAATGGCTCTTCTCGCCAATGGCTCTACCTGTGATCTTGAAACTTTAATCAATTAAATATGTTACCTAGACAAATGTATTGCTGAAATTTCATTACTGTACAATAATTTTTTCTTGGTGTTGGGATTTTTTTTTCCATCAGTGTATATATATATATTTATTAATGATGAGCTATTAATCATAGTAGAAGCCAAGCAACAGATACAAGACCACTGAAACACCAATGACCAATAAGATTAAAAATTTCTTTATGCAGGAGAAGTTCAGAAAAAAAAAATATATATTATTAAATTATTTTATTTGTCTTTTATTTATTTATTTTTGAATAAGAAATTTTTTTTAATTCAGATAGGTAAAAATCTCCGAGAACAGGTTAAACCTTTTCCTCGGATCAGTGGCTGAAAATCAATGATCTAAATCATCCCTTTTTATACAAAACATGTGCACAGACTGACTTTTTTCTTAAATACATGCTATTTTAGTTGTTTTCATCCAGTATAATAACTATAAGGAATTTATTTTATTTTATTTTTTTTAACTAAGTTTACTTACTCATTTTCAGGTCACTTTTCCATTGTGTACCATAGCTCAAACACCTCGTCTTCCAGAACACTGCATTGAATATATCAGAGTAATTTTGTGGAGCAAAGAAAGAAGCATGTGTTTTCATTATTTTCAAAATTTATTTTGCTTTATTAATAAAATAAACTTCTTATTTTCTTTTCTTTTTTTTTTTTTTTTTTTTTTTTTTAAAGATAACACTTTTTTTTTTTTTTTAAATCTTAAATTATCATCTTTCACAAAATGACATTTATTATTCATAAAGATTTTTAAAAAGTATTTTATTAAATAAATGTTATGTTTAATATTTTAAAATAAAAAGTTCTTATACTAAATTAAATTCTATTATTAATCTTTGATTTTTTTTTTTTTTTTTTTTTTTAATTAACAGAGAGATAATTGCAGTTTTTAATTTTTCTAATACAGAGGATCTTTGTTATTCTCTTTAAGAAAAAAGAACATAATGAAACCTCTATTTGGATTTAGATAAGAGATTTATTTCAGCAAAAAGTTTAACTGCATTGGGAAAAGGCAGTAGATTGATTTAAAAATTTCTTGATATTGTACTTTGTAAATAAGTGTCAAAGTATGATAGTTACATGGAAAGCATAGTAATAATAAATTTAGTAAGTTGAATTGTAAATTTTTTATTATTGAATACATGCAGTATATGTCATATAACTCAAATCCTCATGTTATTAGAATAGCGCATAACCAGCAATATTATCTAAGTGAACGAGTAAGTATTTAAATAAAACAAATAAGTAAAGAAAACTAACTGCTACATGTAAAATCTTTTAAAACAAAATAAAAGACACTGTAAAATAATTTATGAAGAAAATCTTTAATTAGGGATAAATTTACTATATATTTCTCTATATTTTTCACCAGTATTACACATTACTTATTGTACCTATACTTTACTTGCTTGTATCACTATTGTATGTAAAAAAAAATATGTATTTCTTTTGTAATTTTTTTCACCCCCCCCCCCCCCCCCCCGAAAAAAAGGCCTTTTTTTCTCCTACTGTGATCATTATTTTCAATTCACTGTCAGTGATTTTTTGTACAGTGATTATACAGTGATTGCGGAAGAAAATGCCTTGTAACCAATTTAATGCTTTCAGATAATGCAATATTTTTAGTATTATCACTTGGTAAATTTGTTATTGAATTTTTCGTTCTGAAACATAAAATATAGAACTGGCTTTGGTAGATACATGTCATATCTAAGTTGATTTTTTAAAGCATTGTCCTTAAATTTTATTAGTTGTTATTTCAAAGAAAAGCAAATAGGAATTTGTAAATTAACTAATTAACTTTAAATATGAAATCTCTTTTTAAAAACTCAGATTAATGAAAATTATAGATAAAAGATTAATTTAAGTCAGGTTAAAAAATTTATGTATGCCAAATTAAATGTAAATTGATATAAAAGGAAATTTTGCAAGATTCAGGAAACAGGCATTCCATTTTATATTTAGTTACAAAATAAAAAAAAAATTGATCACATGACTTCCTTAATACAACCATAGGAATATACAAATTCTTATGAAAACATTGACAGTTTTGTGTGAGGTAACTGATTTGTAAATAAACAGACAAGTTCAAGTCCATGAACATTCCTTTAAAAAAAAAAAAAAAAAAAAAAAAAACTACTACTCGAACTAAAAAAAGTCACGATAATACGATTATATGATGCCGAGACAAATATATTAGTTATTCAAAAATACTACTCAATGGATAGTTACAGAATATCTCATTGGCAAATGCACAGCTTAGAGTACAGGGAAAATCATTCAACTATAGATGGCCCAGTTTTGTTCTCTTTGGCAAAAATTAGTTTTAGGAAAAGATAAATTTTACTAAAATAATTAACTCAATTAAAATTGAGAAAGGATTTCTGGCTATCCCGAAACAACATTTGCCGCAAAATTTTATTGCTAATCTCACTATACCGCTAATTCGTAGACAGCGTAGATTTTTGGTCTCAGCATCGAATTTGGCGCTTTGGTGAACAAATTTGGAGAAAATTTGTAGTTTAAGGTTGCCAAAGTTTGGACGTTCTAGCTTCAATAATAACAGAGTTCTGAAATATTCTGGAAAAATTCATTGGTTTATTGCGCAGAACAAAATTCTTTGAAAGTTCTATAAATGACTCATAAGACTATAAGAAAATAAAAAGCATTCGTTGACTTGAACCTGCTTATGTCTTTACAAATTACTTTCTACATTCAAAAGTGTCAACAACTTTCATAATAATATCATTATGGGCTCTAGCATTAGCTTATTTTGAAATCTCTGTGTTGATAGGTCATATATGATGACCAAAACCTTTGTATATTTGCCATTATGAATATAATTTTCGTAAATATCTCCAAAACGGATAGTCACAGAAAGACCAAAAAGGGAGGTGCACAACTAGATGTTATAACAAACCTATATACCAATTTGCAACATTCTACATCCAACCGTTTTTGAGTTATGTGAGATACCTACACACTCGCACACACACATACAGATGTCACGAAAAATCATGTAAAGTTGCTGATATCTCTAAAACGAGAGCTTGTGTTAAGACGAAACTTGCAGGTGTACAACTAGGCATCATGGCAGTCACATGTATAAATTTGCAACATTCTGCGATCATTCGTTTTCGAGCAATGTGAAATATGAAATCCATTTCACAAATCGGGATTACTATACTTCCTTATACTTTGTATAAGGAAGTAAAAATAGTAAAAAAGTGCATTGTCACCATGTTCTGAGCTTTTTTGAAAGTTTCAAATGTCTATCTAGCTAGTCGGAAGTTCGTTAAAATCGATTGCAAGATTTGTACTGGTAACGCTATCGAAGGCAGCAGGGACCCGAAACACTTGGCTAAAAGTATTTAAAAAATGCATTATCACCTTGTTCTGAACTATTTCGAAAGTTTCAAATGTCTAGCTAGTCGGGAAGTTAGTTAAAAATTGATTGCAAGATTTGTACTGGTAGTGCTGCCAAAGGCAGCAGGGACCCAAAACAGTTGCTAAAAGTATTAAAAAAATGCATTTTCACCGTGTTCTGAACTATTCTGAAAGTTTCAAATGTCTAGCTAGTCGGGAAGTTAGTTAAATTTTCTATTGAATCATATAAACAATGCTGAAGGCAGCAGGTATCCGAAACAGTTAGCTAAAAATATTTAAAAAAATAGAGTTCCTTGGCGAAAAATGTCCTATCTACTTCAGCATCAAAAGTAAAAAAAAAAAATACCCAGGATTATCACTAAATAAAGTTCTTTAATATAGATCTGAATTAGCTTTGATTTTATTATTATTTAATTTTGATAATGACGTCATTCTGTCATGTGCCTAAGCAAATTTAATATTCAATTTAATTTTTTTTATTATTATTAGCGTGAAAATATACTTTATTATATGTCGAAAAATAAATTAACTCGTAAACTTCTTTGGCAACAATTAAAAATTAAAATAAATGATTTTAAATCTTTATTATAGAAGAAATATCTATGCTACATCGAAGTTATAATATAGATAATGTTTTGCTTCCTCCCTTCCCCTTGGGAACTAAATTTCTAAAATTCCAAAAATTGGTTTTTAGGTATTTGTGTTAGCTACATTTTGAAGCAAAAATTTTACGGATATCTGTTTTTTTCTTTGAGATATAAAGGTTTTTCTGAAATCCCGTTTTACCCCCTGTCCCCGATTAGGCGCCAAATTTCTAAAATTCCAGTAACTCGTTTTTAGGTTTTTATGTTAGCTATATTTCAAAGCAAAAATTTTACTGGTATTTGTTTTTTCTCATTGATATATGAAGGTTTTTTTGTGAAATCACATTTTGCACATGGGAAATCACATTTTGCCACACACCCCCTCTTGTGGACCAAATTTCCAAAATTCTTGAAATTGTTTTTTAGGTATTTGTGTCAGCTATATATTAAAGCAAAGATATATATATATATCTGGATTTTTTGTTTGTTTGTTTGTTTGAGACATAAAGGATTTTGTGACATCACGCTTTGCCCCCCCCCCCCCCTTTGGGGGACGAATTTTGTAAAATCGCTTCTTAGTGGATGTCTACGTAACAGAAAGAACATTGTTACAAAATTTCATGTTTCTAGGTCCAGGGGTTTGGGGTTATTGGGGTTATTGATGAATTACTCACTCACTCAGAACAAACGATTTTATATATATAGATATTATTTTAAGGTATTTGAAGTTGTTTTTCATTTTATAGATTTTATACTATGTATTCTTTCTATTCTTTCATATATTTTTTCAATTGTTAAACCTCAATTGGTGTTAAGGCTTAGGTACTTGTAAATTCTTAGCATTTGCGTACAGAACATAGAAATATACACCTTTTGCATGCAACATACAATCTAGGCCTCTGATGAAGTATTGTACGATTATAATTTTTTCATTAATTTTCTTTTTTCAAATTGTTGTCGCTCTCCAAGTGATGTCATTTCATTTTTTTACAATGTTACACCCGGCGACAAAAAGATAGGTACAAAGGGTTTTTTCTTTCATTTTTCATAAAATAACATTATCTAAATTGTGCTTATCATTTATTATTATCATAAAATAACACTATTCCCGGACTAATTTTTATTTTAAGACTGATTTCGAAAAGTTTTAAGACTAAAATTTTTCTAATTTAAGACTACACTCCGCGATAAAAAGATAGGAACAAAGGTTTTTTTTAAATTTTTCATAAATTACATTATCTAAATTGTTCTGATCATTTATTATCATAACAAAATATTATCATATCAAAAATATATTAAATATTTGAATCATATTCAAAATATTTATATTCAAAAAAAAAAAAAAAAAAAAAAAACTTTTGTTCCTATCTTTTTTTTCGCGGTGTGTAGTCTTAAATTAGAAAAATTTTAGTCTTAAAATTTTTCTAAATTAGTCTTAAAACAGAAATTAGTCCAGGAATAGTGTTATTTTATAATAGTAATAAATAGGGCTGTGTCGATTAATCGGTTCGGTTAATCGATCAATGCTTAGTACCGATCAATTTTTTTAATCGAGTTAATCGGATCGATTAATTCGATTAAAAATTTTCAAACTCCGATTAAAATTTTCAAACTACGAATTAAATTAAAAATGCTGTTCTGCAAATATTTTTTCGCATATTTTGCTAACAAACATTCTAAGAAACATCCATCAAATAATGAAAAAGCAAAAAATAAAAAATGAAATAAATAAATAAATAAAAATAAATAAAACCTCTCAAAAGAAGTTGTTGCACTTTTGTTGATAAAGAAAAGGGAGAGGGTAGTTATTAAACAAAATGCCGCTCCATGTGCATGCTGGAGCAACACCACCTGTCTGTAGCCTTCTACAGAAAGTATTGGCTAGGGTAATAGTATTCTCAGAAACAAGAAGCTCTCAAAAAATAGAAATGCTTAAAAAAAAAAAAAAAAAACGAAAAGAAGGAATTGAGATTTCCCCTATCCTTGTGATGGGGGACATATCAACAGAGTTTCAGAATATCTTCAAGCGTTTAATGTCTGTTCAGAATTGCTGATAGTAACTATTGAAGTAGAAACAGAAAATAACATTCTGTTTCCTAGTTCAAAGTGACAAAGAAGAACCAAAATATAAGAATTTGAGATTTTTAAGATAATGATATGGAATTTTGAGAATTCATTTAAAAATAGTGACTAGCGAGATGGACAAGGTCTACAAGTATAAAACTAAAATATGTGTAATTTCATTTATTGTTTCTTTCAAAATTAATTGAAAAATTAATTTATATAAAAAAAACGAATAAGTGAAAATATTTATATAAAATTAACACTTAAAATCACCAATTATTGCTCTGAAAATTGATTTAAATTTCAGCTATAAAACAGATATAATTAATTTGAAAAAAAAAAAAAAATTCTCAATCAAACTTATGAACAATACACAATATGAGAGTTTTATTCATCATTGAAATAAAATTATAAAGAGAAAAATGAAAACCAATTAAAAATCCGATTAATCGACCGATTAATCGATTAATGAACTACGATTAACCCAGTTAAAACTCTTAATCGATTCCCACCCCTAGTAATAAATGATAAACGCAATTTAGATAATGTTATTTTATGAAAAATCAAAGAAAAAACCCTTTGTACCTATCTGTTTGTCGTGGGGTGTATATATATACATTTAAATAACATTATACATCTATATAAATTTACATTTTATCATTAAAAAAGTAAGTTTGATAAATCTACTGGTTTCTGGTAAAATCAAATAATTTTTAAAGTTGAAAGGTTAGCAGAATGGTTCTATATGTACATAAGTATTTACATTTATTCATTCTTTGAATTTTGTTTTGTCAGCATTAATTTTGGAAATAATATCTACCCTGATTTTGCTATTAAAAAATATTTTAATTTTTTTTTCTTTCTTCATTGATATTATTATATTAAAAATAAAGTATATTAAACAAATTAACAAATAAATACAAAGTAAATTTGTTTGTAATTGAGATATATTTTACCTAGAGGATGAAAGCATTGATGGAGATAATCCAGAGCATATAAAGTGGATTTATGATCGTGCACTGGAAAGAGCTCAAGAATATAACATATCTGGTGTGACATATCAATTAACTCAAGGTAGTCCTTTTCACTTCTTATATATTGTAGAACATTGCTGCAGATACTTATCATATACCTCAAAAATATAAATTTAATAAATAAATAAAATAAAGAAGTAAATAAATATCTTAAATAAGAATTTTAAAAGATAAATAAAACAAAACAAAATAAATGACTATTTAAAAATATTTGCAAAAAATGATGAAGCTGACATGTTATATTACGTAAGAAAATAAATAAGTTTTTAGGGATTCACAGCTTCATGGCCATTTTTCACTCCTAAAAATTTCAATTTTATAAGTATGAGCCAAAATTGCAGATCATAGAGTAGCATAGATGTTATTAGCTGATGTCAAAAACTCGTCTCTTCTGTCATGTTTTTAGATTTTGTGTAGTTTTAAGCTATACACATTAGGGCAAAAATATCACCTTTTTGCTAATTACTATTACTTACAACTTATTAACTTATGACTAGGGTTCATGCCAGCATAGTAACAACATGACATGCATCACCAAATCCTCAATAAATGTCACCAAAACCAAAGACATCGATAGAAAATGTTATAAGTCTATTTTTTCTCTCTATATATAAAATGGAATAAAATTTATTTTGGTGTTTTGTCTAGAGGGATTGTATAACAATTTAAAAAGGGTAACTTTTTGAAGAAGAGTGGAAAGAAATTTTTATTAACACGATCATATTTCTTACCTTATTTTGAACACTTTTGTTACTTACATTACTCTAACTGGTAAGGAATTAAATCATGTTTCAATCTTTTTGGGACACTCTTTATGTATATACCAAATCTTATACTACTATTTTTATAGTTTTGTCAATTACTTAAACCATCTGTAATTACTTATTTGTAGTTTTATTAAAATTTCACAAAAATTTATCTGATATATCATCTAATGTCAAGTTTCTTTCCTTTTTCGTTTTAATAATTATCTGTCAATTATTATTAAATATAAATAACTCTACAATGAAAATTTAATAGATATAGTAATTGAATAACTTTTTAATTAAGGCTAAGTGTGTCTGTTAATAATGCCATCATATATAAATACCAAAATAGTTATATATTTTACAATAAGTTTAATAATAATGAATATTAAAATATTTTTACTAACAAACAATAAAAAGTATTCACAGTAAAAAATACATATGATGTTATAATATAGTTAGAAATCTAATGCTATTGCACATATGAAGCAGGGTTGGAGTTTAGGATGTCCAAAACTAATTTTGGACAGGACAGGTGGTTTTTTACCGTCCAAAAGTGTCTGGAACTGTCTAAAACCTAAAATTATGAGAAATTCCATTTTATAACCTCTACATTCTTAGTAGCAATTAAAATTAGTAATTAAAAAAGTATTTTACACTGAGAAATTATATGTATATTTTTATTGTGTGAAAAGAAATATACAATTCAACAATAGCTATATAAAGGGGAAATTTTAATTAAAATTTTTCTTACAACCAAAATTGTATGATAGTATATTAAAATTGTATAGTCCAGTTCCCCATCATACTATAGGTATGGGGATCTTAAGTAATCGTGAATATTTCCGACCTCGTTTTTTTTACTTTTTTACACGTTTTCAGGTGTGAGGATTCCGAAAATGACAAAATTTGTATGGTGTCCGTCTGTAGGGGTGTCTGTTAGTTTGTTAGTCTGTATGTCTGTTAGTTAGTTTGTTAGTCTGTATACACAATATCTCAAGAACAAATTGTCGCAGAGAAGTCAGATTTAAAATATTACTTTAGACACTGGCAAGAACCCTATTAATCTGCAACATCCAAATTAAAAAACTTCGTAAGTTATTAAGAAATTTACGAATTTCTTAACATGGGAGAATAAGATAAAATTTCACTTACACATGCATTAAATGGAATATTTTTATTGTAAAAATGTCAGACCAGTTTTAAAATATCAGTTTTGATGCTGGAATAAACACCAGTAACTATAAACATGCCACTTTGAAAATTTCGCAAGTTATTGGAAATTTATGAATTTCTTAACATGGCAAAATTTCCCATAAACGTCAATCTTGAGGAATATTTTCTTTGTAAGGATGTCAGATCACTTTTGAAATATTATTCAGGATACTGACATGAATGCCACAGTGTATGAATTTTCCAATTAAAAAATTTTGTAAGTTATTTAGAATTTACAATTTTTTCTTAAAATTGCAGAATAGGGCAAAATTGAGCATAAACTTCCATTTTGAGGATCATAAATATATCAGACAACTTCAAAATAACCTTTATAATACTTGTATGAACGTGATTGACTACAAATATTCTAATAGGAAAATTTCGTAAGTTATTCGTAATTTAAGATTTTATCAACATAACAAAACTGAAAATTTTCCCTATAAATATGCATTTTGAGAATTGTTGCATTGGAAATAGTCGCATGGAAAGTAAACTATGAAATTGACCCTAATAAAATAAATTAATAGATTAGAATAAAATAAATATATCGAAGTGAACAGTGGATAGCCTATTAGGCAGGGATTTTATTTTGTCACTGTGTCAAGTGTTTGGTCAAATTCATTTCTCTTAACATGATAAACATGCTCAAAAAATGTCCTGCACTAGAAATTTATGAGAATATAAATATGATGGGGAATTGCGCAGAGTCCACCTATGCCAACTAGTTTTTATTTTTGTTTTTCTCCAACTTATTTATACATTATTTTACAGAAATTCTATTTTAAAATTACTTTATTATTATCCCCCCCCCCCTTAAAATAAATAAATTAAAATATCAGAAATAAGTAAAATATAAAGTTACAATTAGGCAAACAATTCTATGCATTTTAAAAATGGCAGATATGTAAGGGGGGAGGGGAGAGTCTGTAATATATGTGCTTAAGAATTAACATTTGAAAATTCTGCATATATATTCCATTATTTTTGAGGGGGGGGGGATAGAATTTTTATTAATATTATTTTTTTAAATATATTTTTAGAAAAGGCATTATAATTAAAAATATTTCTCTTTTTAATTAAATGCAATATATATTCATATTGTTTACATAATATATATATACAGTTGGTTCTCCGTTTAACGACTTTCAAGGGACCGTAAAAAATCGTCGTTAAATAGAGAACGTCCTTAAACAGAATATGTGAAAAAAATATGTGCATAACATTTTCATTCACACTTTACTGGCTTAGGACTGTTAATATATTTCTCTATATACTGGCGTGTTTAAAATTGTTAGGTTTTTTTTTAAACAATTACTGTACTTTTTTTTCAAAAATTACATTTTAAATTACATTAAAAATGGGTACAAAAAATACAATAAATTAACTTTTTAAAAAAATCAAAAAATGTTCATTGCTTCAACTCTGGCCTGGTTTTCATTATTATTTTTTCAAGATTGTCTAAAATTTTAAATGTGTCGTCTTCCACATTCGATGAGACAATATAACGTTGGAGAACATCTACAGCCGAAGTTGCCTCTTTGTAAGATGGTGGCGGTATCTCATTTTCCGTTTCTTCAACTTCACTTTCTTCGCCTGACACTATAGTTTCGTTTACTAAATCCTCATAAATTTGTTCTACATTTCTATAGTCTGTTGTTAAAACTGATTCATCACACTGGAAGAAATCTTCAATTGAAATATCCTCACCTTGAACAACACTTCTCCATTCTTCATGATCATGGGTAATGTCATCTTCATTGATTTCTACATTTATACATTGCAGCTCTACATCAAGTTCTTTGTGAATACCGGCATTGCGAAAGCAGTTTTTTATTGTGGATGAAGAAACTTCTTTCCAAGCTGATATTATCATGTGCATTGCTTCCAAGATTGTAAATTTTCTAATTTTCATGCTGTGAATGATACCCAAGTCTAATGGCTGGGTTCTTTCTTACGTTTGGATGTGGATCCGAAACAGAATTTTTGTGTTGATTCAACAATTTTTTCTCTGCTTGCTAAAGTGCCTTTGAGAGTAGACTCAGGTAATTCAAATTTTTTTTGAAATTCCACTTTCGTCATTCTAATGCTTTTTTTCCCATTCTTCAATAATTTTCACCTTTTCGTGTAGACTGAGGTGCTTTCGTTTTGATGCCATAATGTTCGGCTCACTTCGTACTTAACACAACACACTGGCTTTCAACACAACACACTCGCTAAGTCTCTAAACATAAACACACGCATAAGCAAAGACCACCTTATCGGAAGGAATGGGAGGCAACTGCTACAGAAAGTCACATGACAAGGGGTTAGGGACAATAGAGCGATTGCATTCCCGCACAGCTCCATTATTCGATTTTCCAAGAAACAGTAACCCACACCCCTTTTTCTTTTAAACCCTGCAACACTTTTATGATTGCAACATTGCATTTATGAAATAAACTTTCTGTGTTTGTTAAAAGTTATTTTTTTTTCTCCTACAGGGAATTTCTCTATTACAAATAAGAGTTTCAAGGGGAAAAAGAAAAAAATAATCGTCGTTAAATAGAAACATCGTCGTCTTTAAATAGAAATTTTTTGCGGCAAAGGGGGTAGGGACTGTGAAATATCGTCTTTAAATAGAAATCGTCGTTAAGTAGAGCGTCGTTAAACAGAGAACCAACTGTATTTAGAACTATGACAAGTACTTCAAAAAAAGTTACAGAATAACAATGATTTTGTAGATGTTTCATATATTTGTATCTTTTTAATAAAATGTAATTCTGCTAAAAACTATAGTTTGGGACAGTTTAGAGTATTGGGTTTTTGGAAAGTACGGTAAAAAGATGGTTTGTACCGTAGTGTCTGAAACATTGCTGTTACACACTGGTTTACTAGTAACATTTTTTTAAATTAAAATCTCCCGATGTATACATAGTTAAAAATTAGTAACATCTGTTTCATTAAAATTTCCCTACGGATACATCGTTAAAATAATTAAAATAGTCAAGATACGTAATTATGGATAATAAGCTAGCATAAAATTTGATTACTCTTGAGATACTACATTACTATGAGAGACTATGATCGCTCAAAATTGTAATAAAGCAAATTTTACTTCAATAGCACGATTCAATCTTAACCATTTTTTTTAATATTTTCTTTCAGTTTAAAAAATTAAAATAAAATATTATCGGTAGGTATCTCGGCAATAACAACGATATAAGAGTAATCTACAGACCCTTAGCTTTAAAATGATATATTCCCCATCCATGTGTAGGAGATTGGTGTGTGTTAATTGATATATGATAACCTTCAGTTATTTTTCATATTCTTTAATCGACGCCACAGTACAAAACAACACACACTACACATATTTAACGTAAAAGATAGAAGGGGACAAAGCCCGCAGTTATAATGTGGGGATAAACCCGCTTATACATGATCCGGATATCACTCAGTTTGCCTTGCAGCTCAGATAACTTTCTAAGTTTTATTTCAAGCTCAGTTGTGGAACAAGAAATATTTTCAGAGTTCAAATCAACGAAGGATTCAATTTTTGTTATTGCACCTTTTACGGCGCTTTTCATTCGTTTTAGCTTTTCCATATTAATTTATTTGCTGGATAGCTGCGACAATGACGGACCACTAATGTAGGAGATTGGTGTGTGTTAATTGATATATGATAACCTTCAGTTATTTTTCATATTCTTTAATCGACGGCACAGTACAAAACAACACACACTACACATATTTAACGTAAAAGATAGAAGGGGACAAAGCCCGCAGTTATAATGTGGGGATAAACCCGCTTATACATACTTTTGGGGATAAAACCCGCGGTTACAAAATGGGGATATACCTGCTAGGCAATCCGACTTCTATATCAGTCGAAAGCAAAACAACAACTGAATTCTTGATATGGTCACATGACCACGAAAGCCTGCGGTGCTCTTTCGACATGCGCAGATGTCCGAACACTGTTAGGGATAAGCACCTGTCTACTTGATATGTTTCAGAATGTAAACAAATTGAAGTGATGTTTAAAACAAATTATCAGGCTGGACTTTTAACATAAATATTAATTTATTACAATAATGAACAATGAACAAGTTAATATAAAAATAGATAACAAAATTAAAAAACAAGCTCATCTTTATAATTATCATAGGCTGACCAGCAGCCATCTTCATGAAACAAATATGGTAGCTGAAGCTTGCATTCTGACTGAAAACAACATGGCAGCCAATTTACTTCATAATAAAACCAACATGGCTGACAGCTTGTTCCACTTTGCCCAACTTGAGCAAAAAAACTAATTCAATTTTAATACATGTTGGCACAATCTAAAACCACTAGCTCCAACTCTTCAACATGCACATATATACAATATCAAAACAGATGTAGGTCACAGTCAAAAACTTATTCAGGAACTAAAACAGAAAAACAGTTAAGTTTGCAGTTAACAAATAAAGAGCTCATACAGTTATGGCATGCAGTTAACTCACAACCACTAGCTAACACATGATTCAGTACATCAGGTCAGCTCTGCATGGAAACACCCACTATGGCATGGCAGCCATCTTGTTTGTTTACAAACAAACTGCAGAACAGCAGTACTGACAACCACTGCAGGTAACACAGGCAATATTATAAAAACAATATTGTAGAGTGAAATTAAATTTTATAAGAGATTTGGGAAAACATTTATATTTATAGAAACTATTTTATTATACTTCAATTTACACCCTATAATTAATTTTAATTTCATAATTAGAAACTTTAAACTATATCAACAAATGCCCCCTTTTTCCCAGAATCTCTAATTATCCAAACAACCAATTTCTATAATACAAAAATTTATCACCCTGTAAAGCCTTCGTGAACATGTCTGCGACATTTGTGTTACCAGGTACATATATTAAACTAAATTTATCTAAATTTTCTTTTACAAAGTAAAGTCTGGTATTGATATATTTTGTCCTACAATTTTCTATATGATTCTTAGAAAAGCTAATAGTACTTTGATTGTCACAATGAATAACAGGCTTATTTGAGATTAAATTCAAGAAAGAAAAATTTTCAATTATCCCAAGTAACCAACACAATTCTTTTACACAATCAGACAACGCTATATACTCAGCCTCCATACTCGAGAGAGCTGTACATTTTTGTTTTGCAGCACTCCAGATAATGGGTACTTCATCTACAAATACACAATAACCACTTACAGATTTTCTATCAATAATACAGGAGGCCCAACTAGCATCTGAGTAAATATTTAAAACACAAGTTGAGGTTCTAGATAAATTCATTGCTAAGTCTTTTGTGTCAACTACATACTGTAAAACCTGATTTAAATATTTCCAATGACTATAAGATGGGTTTCCGGAAAACTGGGCTAAAGCTATCACAGCAACTTGAATATCAGGACGAGATCTTGAGGCAAGAAACAGCAGACATCCTATCAATCTCCGATAAGGAACATTTTCAGCTTGTTCATCAACACCAGCTGCATTTAACATGACACCAGGAGTTAGGGGCAATTTACATTTAATTTTTGGTATGTCAAAAATCTGAGCAAGTTTCTCAATATAATCTTTTTGATGTAGGTAATATACACCATCTCTTTCTTCAAAGTTTACACCTAAAAACTGTCTAATTGTTCCTAACAATTTAAGTTCATACTTTGATTGTATAAGTTCTATTACCTCATGCAAAACACTTTTATTTTCTGCAAACACAGCCAAATCATCAACATACACTAAAACTACTACTTTTGATTTAAAAATGTAAATACAATTACAATTTTCAACTTTGTAAAAACCAAGATCTATAAAAGTATTATTAAGTTCATAAAACCATTCACGCCCTGCCTGGTGCAGTCCGTATAATGCCTTATTTAGTTTCCAAACATAATTTTTCTTATCATTTTTAATAAAACCCTCAGGTTGTTCAACATATATGAGCTCTGACAATTTTGCATATAGATATGCCCCCTTTATATCTAAATGTTCACAAAACCAACGTTTAAAAACAACTAGTGTCACAAAAAAGAACCTTACTAATGAAAAAGATATAACTGGTGAAAATGTGTCAAAATAGTCCACTCCCTCTACTTGTCTAAATCCTTGAGCTACGTATCTTGCTTTAAACTTTTTAATTTTTCCTAAAGCATCCTTTTTAACCGTATAAACCCATTTAGCTCCCAAGACTTTACTCTTTTCAGGTCGTGGTACTAAGTCATACACATTTCTATCATTAAGGGTTTCCAGCTCAGTCTTCATAGCCTCTGTCCATTTATCTCTTTCAGGTAATTTCTGGGATTCACTATAATTTGTGGGGGTTTTTACTTCTACACAGTATGCCTCAATACTAGACTCCAGTTCTTCACTTTCAGTGGGGGTTTGTGCATTTTCTACAGGTAAATCTGAGGAAATATCTAACTGGCCTACAGGTTTAAAATCAAAATTATCAGGGTTATAAACCAGCCCCTTTCGTTTACAATAATTTTCAATATCATTTTTACTCCTTAAACGCACTTTTTCTTCTGGATAATAATAAACATCTATTTTACCTGCTGTTTTCCCAGATTTCCTAACAACTTCCACACGTTTCCAGTCTTCAAATGATGGACTACTAGCACATACCTCCCCCTCTCTACTATTCACAGACTCACTAGTTTGATCTAATGTAAAAGACACATATTCCTGCTCCTGGGTCATTGCTTTCTTGTAAAGATCCCCCTCAATAATTTTAACATGCTTTGTTTCCTGAACCTCAGTAGTCCCTGGGTACCAAATCCTGTAACCCACTGTTCGTGACCCGTAACCTATAAGAATACCTTTCTTAGATCTTTTTTCTAATTTATTCCTGTACCTTTTAGGAACATGAACAAAAGCGACACTTCCAATGACCCGTAAATGGCGTATTGAAAATTTTCTACCGAGCCACACATTTAATGGAGCTTTGCCTCCCAATTTGTTATGTGGAAATCTGTTTCTCAGGTAATTGTGAGTTTCAACGAGTTCTGCCCATAAACTAGGTGGTAAATTAGCCTGTACTAACATTGATCTAACTCCCTCCATTAAGGTACGGTTGTATCGTTCTGCGACTCCATTCATTTCTGGCGAGTACACATTAGTCCTTTCATGCTTAATTCCCACTTCAGTCAAATGTGACTCAAAATAGTCTGCACAGAACTCTAACCCACAATCAGTCCTTACTCGCTTAATTTTCCTGCTTGTCTGCCTTTCTACATAAGCCTTGAATCTTTGAAAATACTCAAAAGCTTGATTTTTGTTTTTAAGGATATAGACAAAAGCATATCGCGAAAAATCATCAATCACACTCAAGAAATATCTCGCTCCACCCATAGAAGCTTCTGGAAAAGGACCCCAAAGATCAAGGTGTATAAGGTCTAGAATTTGTTTTGTTTTTATTTCATCTAAAGGAGGAAAACTAGCTCTTGCACTTTTAGCAAAGTTACATGTTTCACAATTAAGTACTTCTCCTTTTAGTGTATCTAACCCCAATACATTTTCAGTTTTAGAAAATTCAACTAAATTCTTACAATTTAAATGGCCATAACGTTCATGCCATAATCTTAACTTATTGTTACTACTTGCAATATGAGCTTCAGGTGAAATTAAGCATTTTGCTTTTAAAACATAAAATTTATCTATCATAGGTACTTTTAAAAACAATTGGTTATTCAAAGTCAAAGTGGCAGAAACACTATCAAAACAAATATTAAAATTCATTTCAGCTAAACACCTTACTGATATAAGATTCCTAACCATAGCAGGAGAATAATAAACATTTGAAAGTGTTACCTGCCTAGTTGTCGTACCCTGTTCTACCTCAATTTCAATATCTCCAATGCCACAAATCTCCACAGTGCCTCTTGCTATACTGGCTTTGCTCTGGATAGGCCTGAAATTAGAAAACAGAAGCTTGTTGTTACAGAAACTGTCAGTGGCAGCTGAATCCAGTAGAAATTCTGCAGATCCACTTTCAGCTACTAAAGCCGCCACAAAATGAGATTCATGCTGGGCGGGAGGGCGACCTTTCTTCTGGAATTTTCGTCGGCTTCGCCTTTGGGAAAAATTAGGGATATTTTCTTTGCAATCTCTGATCAGATGGCCTTGCATTCCGCACCGGTAGCACTTCCTTAAGTCAGGCTTAGCATTTCTTGAAGACATCAGAGCTCTATTTTCAAAAACATCAGGCGTTTTAGCTGATTTATTCATTTGTCTGTCATATTCAGATAAAAGGAAAGGTCGAATTCCATTAATTGAAAACTCCTTGTCTGACAACTGATACAACTGCATTATCAAAGTCTCATAAGTTGTTGGCAAGTTTTCAATAACTTGATATGCCACCTCATCATCTGGCACTACCTTTCCAACCTCTTCTAAATCTCTAACAGCTTCTAACACTCTATTGATGTAAGAGTTCATGGTTTCAGCTGGCCTAAATTTTATTTGCATAAATTTTCTTCTTAAAGCAGCAACACGAGCTCTGGATGATGGCTCATACACAGCCTTCAACAATTTCCATGCCTCATATGGATCAGTTGCTTCATACACTATGTTCTTTATATCTTCATTTATACTTAAACAAATTAAAGCTAGAGCTTTCTGTGACCTTAACTTTTTCTTTTCTTCATCCACTGCTTCAGTACCAACTAATTCTTGATTCTCACTTCTGGATGTAAATTCATTTAGTCCATTACTGCATAATAACATGTTAACATTAAATGTCCAAGACTTAAAATTTTCTTGGCCCAACTTTGGGAAAGACATGGATAAATTTTCACCAGCCATTATTTTTCAAAAACCAAATACATTTAAAACAACAACATCACTTTCTATTAATCAATCTTCATGTAGACAGAGTGAACCACGCTCTGCTACCACTGTTAGGGATAAGCACCTGTCTACTTGATATGTTTCAGAATGTAAACAAATTGAAGTGATGTTTAAAACAAATTATCAGGCTGGACTTTTAACATAAATATTAATTTATTACAATAATGAACAATGAACAAGTTAATATAAAAATAGATAACAAAATTAAAAAACAAGCTCATCTTTATAATTATCATAGGCTGACCAGCAGCCATCTTCATGAAACAAATATGGTAGCTGAAGCTTGCATTCTGACTGAAAACAACATGGCAGCCAATTTACTTCATAATAAAACCAACATGGCTGACAGCTTGTTCCACTTTTCCCAACTTGAGCAAAAAAACTAATTCAATTTTAATACATGTTGGCACAATCTAAAACCACTAGCTCCAACTCTTCAACATGCACATATATACAATATCAAAACAGATGTAGGTCACAGTCAAAAACTTATTCAGGAACTAAAACAGAAAAACAGTTAAGTTTGTAGTTAACAAATAAAGAGCTCATACAGTTATGGCATGCAGTTAACTCACAACCACTAGCTAACACATGATTCAGTACATCAGGTCAGCTCTGCATGGAAACACCCACTATGGCATGGCAGCCATCTTGTTTGTTTACAAACAAACTGCAGAACAGCAGTACTGACAACCACTGCAGGTAACACAGGCAATATTATAAAAACAATATTGTACAGTGAAATTAAATTTTATAAGAGATTTGGGAAAACATTTATATTTATAGAAACTATTTTATTATACTTCAATTTACACCCTATAATTAATTTTAATTTCATAATTAGAAACTTTAAACTATATCAACAAACACCATGTACGTTAAAGATATCGCGATCTAACTTCAAAATTTTAATACAACAATTTTGCCTATTTTAAATACACGCGCCACTTTTTTTTTTTCACTTTCACCGGTCAGCCATTTTCTCTCATCGTTTCTTCACGTTTTCCCGCCCGTTAAGAGGGGAAGCAGGCAGGGAATTCCTTCTAGAATCTTTGAGAAAACTCTGGAACTTTGTTCAGGAAGTGGCGATGCGCTTGACTTCTGGTGATTTCGCGAAGCTGATTGATGGAAGATGGCGCGTGCTTTCGAATTTCGCCGGCGAAAAAGTTCAGTTGAGCAGATTCAGAGTAAAGAGCGAAGGTGGTGGTCGTGAGGCAAAGAGCCCGGCAGTATGCCGTGGACTCGGAGCCGAGGCCAGAGCCAAAAAATTTCCGTTGGAAAAATATCTTCTTAGCAGCTTTTTTTTTAAAGGGCATGATTGTTTATCGTAATAGTGTTAATGAAGCAATCCTTCTGAACATTTATGTTTCGTGATGAAAAGAAGAAATACTGCTTGTGAAATGCACGTAGTTAGCTCTAAAAACCTGCAAATCAACATCCTGAATTGATCTTACGGCATTTTTTTTTTTTTTACAATTCCACTCCTGTCCAGGATTAGGGAGTGGAATACAAAAAGTTTCAACTAGTTTTGAGTTTAGCCTCACCATTGATATCAACAAATAACTAAAATGAAACGCTGGTGAATTCAAATCATTGAAGTGTCTTCCCTTTTTGCTGTGATAACTCAAGCGTTACCGGGCGCCATTTTGAGATGCTAAGGTGCCATTTTAAGATGCTAAGTGTGATGAGCCATTTTATTTGACTATACCTCAATCACGATTTTATATCAACTAGAAATGTATTCAGCTATTGAGGACACTCTTAATTAATCTTGCTTTTACATACAAAACGTACTTATGAAATATCTAGAGATAATTTTCCGGCTGGAGATTATATGATACGAGTTCCAAGTGAACTAATGAAATGATAATCCAATGACTGTGTTTAACGAATAGTGCTAACATGATTTCTTTTCATCGTACGTAAGAACTACATGTACCATCACGTAACAACCATCTAAATATCTGTTGTGTATGCATTATATGTATCACCTACATTTCATTATTTATCCTAGTATCCAATGCTGGCCAGCAAGTTTTGAATATATCTGTGTACTTTTGTGGTAAAAATAAAAAAAAATTGCATTAAGTGAATTTTCGTCGTCTTTAATCAGTTCTGGTGGCTTGGTGAGTTATTTTATCTTAATTATTTTAATTTCAGCTCAAGTTCTAGCAGTAAATTGTCATCCGATCTAGTGTACTGCCACTGAGATCGTTGCTACAGCCTATCAAATAAAATCTTATTAATCAGTTAATTGATTCACAAAGCATTCTCAGGTTTTGATATTTAACTGCTTGGTAACTGGGATTCTCATATTGAAAATCTAGTATCAAAATTTCTTGTTTACATTTTATTTTATTATTTACATTTTGAATTTATTTACAGATTCTTTTAGAATTTATTAATTATTTGTTTTCGAGTTAAAGTTATCATATTCCGATTCTGATTTATCAAAATTTCTGTTCAAAGATTGAGAATTCCATTTATCAAGATTTAAGTTTCACATTTTCAAAAAATTAGGTATTAAAGATATTGTGGTTTTACATTTTTTAGATATTCAAAATTTTAGTTTTACAATTGCCAATCCTGATATGAAGTAAAATGAATGAATAAAATAATATGTTCATAATGAGGTGAATACAGAATTTTTCTATAGATTACCTTATATTATATAAGAATTAATATTCTAAATACCATCTCTAGAAAATATAGATTATCCTATTATTTATAATTACTGAATTTTTGTATCAAAAATGTTTCATGTTTCATTTTAATTTAACATAAGGTACTTGATACTATACTTAGTTTTTATAATTGTAATTAAAAAAAATAAAAATAAATAAATAACCTAGACAACTAGTCATTGTGATATTTTCTCTTATTTTAATTTTAATTTTTTTGTTAGTAAAGTTTCTGGAAGTGTTTGAAACACTATTCCATGAAGTTAAAATAACAAATAAATGACTTAATAAATAAATAAAACCTAGCATGTGGATTTTTTATTCTAATGTAAGTAAGTTTGACAGTTCATAATTTTTGTTTGATTTTGAAATGCGTTTTCTGTTATTTTCAAATCTATTGTAATTAACAAAAATACATTTTAAATACTTAGTAACATAATTTAATCTTTGAAACTTGCAGAATGTTTTAATAATATTAGCGTTTCTTGGCCCAACATTTTATTATTATTATTAATTTAAAATAAAATAGGAGAGAGTAGGGAGGGATGGGACAGTTTTCACAAAAATATTTTTTACAAATTCACTTTTACTGGTACAACACTGTAAGTTTCAGAGAAACAAATTGAAACATTTTAACATCTTTTAAAAATATAAATTTGATGGTAATTATTAAAATATTAATTTTATAAACCAATTAACATGGTCATAAAAATGTCCCATCCCTCCTTATATGAGGAAGGGATGGGACATGCTTATAAAGTTACTAATAACATCTATTTTATCCAACATTAGAATATAATGTACCACTAAAATAAAATCTTTCAAATGCTCGATTAATTCATCATTTTTTTTAAACATCTATCAGAGAAAGTATTGTTTTTTAGTTCAAATATTCCACTTTAAGTTTTTGTTATATTTACATGTTTTGTGGTTCCATGAATATTTATAAGGTTTTTAGTGGCTAGTCTGTGTGTGTTATCAGCATATCTCAAGAACAAATATTACCAAGAAATCCTAACTGTAATTAGTGAATGTAATTTCTTTTGTATATTTTACCATACCCAGGAAAACTGCTCAGGAATGAAAATTAATTCCGCATACATGTATGATAAATAAAGTATTTTTAAAAGTTAAAGGGTAAACAAAATTCGTGTGAGTGCCACACCAATTATTTTCCATGATTTTGAATTTGTTTCGTGCATTTTCTCTTCCATCTATTCATTCATTTGCCTTTTGATATTCTGTGTTTAAGGAGTATCAGAATCTTCATTCTTCTTCCTTTTCTTACATGTCCCATCCCTCACTGAACTGCTCTGTCCCATCCCTTCCTTTTCATTAATAATAATAATAAAAAAACTTATTATTAGACACATGCTACTTTTAGGCTTAATTTAACTACTAATTCATAAAACTTATATTATTAGGTATATAAAATATGAAAAATAATTATGCTAACATCAGTGAGTGACATTGAAAACTTGCCTTGAAAATTAGCAATTGTTTACTTTTTGGTGTTATAAAGTAGTTTTTTTGTTACATAAACTTACAGAATTCTCCAACTAAAATGATACATAGCAACAAATATGGGACTGTAGTTACTTCACCTGGCGAAAGTGTCATAAATTAAAAACAATGTTTATTTTAAGAATAATTTTAGGTGTCCCATCCCTATTCTTCCCTATAAATAAATAAATGCCCTTCAAGCAATTATTTATAGACTAATTTGTTTAATAAAAAATTAATTTTAAATGGTTTAATATGCTTGTTATCCAGTGCTGAAATTCATATAAAGATCAACTATAATATTTTATAGAGGTTTTATATTTCTATTTATTTACTCATTAAAAATACACATAGAGTTGTAGAAATTTATTAAACTGTTCTTTTTAATGCAATATTTTTACTCATTAAAGTGTGCATGATTTACACATGTTGTTTGAAACTATTTGTTGTAATTCATTGCTTAATTTTAATTAATTAGTTAATTATTATTTTCACTATGAATTGATTTCTGAATAGATATATAGTTATTACTTTTTCACTTAGAATTGTCAAATTGAGTATAAAAAGTTTAAAAGTCATGCTTTTGTTTATTTGCAGGTGTCATTAAACATATAATTCCTGCCGTAGCTTCTACTAATGCTGTTATTGCTGCTGCTTGTGCTACAGAAGTATTCAAATTAGCTACTACGTATGCTTCTTTCTTTCTTTTTCTATGTAATCCAATATTGCACTCTATATATTTTTTTTATATTAATTTGTTATAATATAAAACTATTTTAATATGAAATATACAATAAGCAAAATGTAAAGAAAAATTAGACCTGCAATTTAAATGCTTTTTTTTTTTTTTTTTCGTTAATTTAATTTCAGTAATTTGTTATTATTTGTATTAGCTAAAGTTGGTCGAACATTTATAACTATGTTTTCTGGCTGGGGGAAAAAAAATAGGTAAAGTGAAAACAGAGTTAATACTTTTTCTTTCATTCCCATTTCACACACAAAAAAAAGTTATTTATGTAATATTTACCATGTTTTTAAAGGAAAAAAAAATCAATAATGATAATTAACAAATATATATATGTTACTCCCACCACAAAACTTTCTTCTGTAACATTCTAATAATCCCAGCTGCTGGTAAACATGACCAAATACTTCAGCTTAGCTTCTTATCATAAAGAATTTACATATGCAGTTTGGTGCAGTTTTATACAATTCATGATGAGATGTAACCATAAAGAAAATCACAGAAGATAAGTAATAGCAGTTCTAGGCTGTTGGCTGATATACACCCAAGAAAAGCAAACATTCTTTTTCATAATGACCATTTTCAATATCAAGTTTAATGTGTTTTTTATGCGATAAATGCTGAAATGTAGCCTTCTCACATATGGGGAAAATTACCTGTTGCTGACATGCACACAGATTGAATCAGCATAATTTTAATAATGTCCCTCGTACAAATCAAGTTTAGTACAGTTATATTCAGTAAAAGCTGGGATATAACTTTCCATAAATTTAGGAAAATTGTAGCATAGCAGTGCTATTTGTTGGATGATTCACACCAAGAATTGATAGACATCAATTTATGTCAAGGGGGCAACTTGATATGAGCAGACAATTTTTTTTACCACTAATTGATAATTTTTTTGAAAAGTTTCATTATAGATTCAATTTTTTTCTGTATAGATTTGGGATCTCTATTATTTGTATTATGCCTTTGAGAAAATAAATTCTGTCTTTCTTTCAGCTCTAAGTCCCACCCACCCCTTATTTATTTTCTGTTTTTAAATATTGGTAATTGATTGTACTGCAATGTGTGTCACATTTTTCAATATATTCTGTTTCAGTAATTTGTAAGACAATGTTATCTAGACTAAACTGTGGTTATATTCTTTTGCATATTTTATTTATTGGTTAGTATACTATAGTAATTCTGAGTTCAGATTTTTCATGTTTTTACTACTAAAAAAATATATATATATTTGTGATTTAATTTACATATTTTGTTATTGCTTGGTTTTCAGTGCATATGCGGCATTGGCTAATTACATGGTATTTAATGACATTGATGGCATATATACTTATACTTTTGAAGCAGAAAGAAAAGTAAGTGTGTAAAGTTTGTTTCAATGTTTTATCCTTTCTTTTTAAAATCATTGTTATCAATGTATTATGGTCATGGATAGTTAAGAATGATATAAATATATGTATATATATATATAATATGTGTGTGTGTGTGATGTTACAATGATTGTTGAATGCAAGAAAACAGTTGATCAAATGCTATTTTTATCAACTGTCAAAAAAAAAAAAAAAAAAAAAACACTTTTTAAAAAAAAATCTTTTTAATAATATTTGTTTAATTAAACAAATTTTTAGTTCTTTATCATGTTATAGGTTAGGGAAATTTATGTAATCGAGAATTATGTTTTCGATCTCTCTCTCTCTTTTATACTCATTTTCAGGTGAGAAGAATCTGAAAATAACAAAATTGATATGATGTTCAGATATGGTCAGAATAGGGCTAATTTTCATTTAAACGTATATTAAAAAAAGTATTTTTAATGCAAAGATGTCAGACCAGCTTTAAAATGACAGTTATGATGCTGGCATGAATATAATTAACTATGAAAATTCAACTTTGAAAACGTTTGTTATTTAAAATTTACATATTTCCTAACGTGACAGAATGGGACAAAGTTTCTCATAAACATCCATTTTGAGGAATACTTTCATCATAGAGATGTGAGACTATTTTTAAAATATCCTTTACAATACTGGTTTGAATGCCATTGACTACAAATATTCTAATTTGAAAATTCTGTAAGTTACTTGAAATTCAAGATTTTTCTTACTATTACAGAATGGAGCAGTATCTCACATAAATTTGCATAATGGGGATTGTTGCATTGGAAATAGTATAGAATTGCATGAAAACTGAACTACAAAACTGACCCTAATAATTACCTTATCCCAAATTAGGACAAGGTAAATGTATTTAACTGAATGGTCTGTAGCAGTGTTTCTCCTACAGTCGCTTTTTCACAAAATGCTAAACAATTATTCTAGATGTAATAATTAAAAAAAAAAGTTTTAACTTTTTTACTAAAGAATTACATTAAGTACTACTATTTACAAAAGAAATTTTCGCAAAAAAGTCAATCAGGATGTACCTTTTTCAAAAGTATTGTGATTTTCGACCAATTGTGAAAGAGATTTTTTACTTGCCTAAATTTGGTAAAAGCTGTCACTAAACAGTGTAAGCAATCTATTAATGATAAATATTGAAGGCCCTGAATGTGGATTTTATTTTCAAGATGCATTTGTTAAATTAACTGCTAGGGAGAGAAAAAAAAAAATCTAAATACGGAAACTTTCAATAACAATAACTTTTATTTAGGTTATTTTCTTTATTCTGCTTCTATTTGCTTCTGCTACATTATTATATTTAAAGTAAAGTTATAGTACAAGCTCAATATAAAGCAGTTTTTATACTACAACATTAACTATATATCCACCAAAAAGATTATAAATCACACACAACTAAGATATTCGAATAGATTTAAAATTTAAGAATTTGCATGTACAGTAGAGAGCCAGAAATCCGCCGAAGTCCGAAATCCGCACAACTTGTCAGATACAAACAATGAAATTCACTATTAATAAATTACAAAACTGCAAATCAGAATTTTTGAAAAAGATCTTAAATAATAATTTTATGTCTGCATTTTATGATTACAAAAAAGAAAAACAAAATAATAATATGAAAGACTGCAAGATCCAAGTTGCTGCTAATGAAATTATTGACAGTATATTAAATTCATTAAAAGAAAATAATGATTATTGTGATATGATGATATCAATCAGGTATATAATAACAAACTAATTTTTTAAAATGATTTTTGATGAAGGCATAATTTGTAAGGAAGAACTCAATAAAATTCGTAGAAAAATAAATTTGTGTTACTACTATTTACAATAAATAAAAAAAAAAAAAAAAAAAAATCATGCAGGTCAAGTTCAGTTTAAAATTAGCTACGTGTGAACAGATTTTATCTAAGTTTGACAATTTTTTTTTTTTTTTCATTTTTATTTATTGTTTTTATTATATATTTTTGTTAATGTTCATTATTATTCTTATGTACCTAGTAATTTAATATTCAGTGTTATTATTCACTAGTATGTGTTTAGTTTGAATAATATTCTGTTTTTATTATTCAAAGTGAAAATCATTTTTTATGGGCCCCGAAATTCACAAAATCCTAAAATCCGCACAACTTCTGGTCCCGAGCTGTGCGGATTTTTGACTCTCTACTGTATAATGCAATATACATAATATTCCCCAATCATCCCATTATATTAGGATTTCAATGTATCTAATTAAACATGGTGACAGTGGTAAATACAATTATAAATTACCTTTCCATTTCAAATTTGTTTTAGTTGATGTATAATAATTCTTTTACATGTCATGTCTAAATTTTAAAAGTAAATTTACAAATGAAAGTTTAACATACAGAAAAATCTGGAATAGTTTGCTAACTCACATTCATAAACTTACTATTTTAGAAATTTGCTAAGACTTTTTATTTTTACGAAGCATTTTCATAAACCAGAAGCTTAAAACTATAATTTAAAGTCTTCTGTTGTTTCTTTATCCAGAGACCTTTCGAGGGAGCATCCTCTCTACTTCGGTGGATTGTAAAGTAGAGTGCAAGCCTCTTCCTTTCTCTTTGTTGTTGAACTAAATGTTGCCACGATCGGCACAAACCTACTGTCGGCTTGTTACCATTAATTGAATTATAATTCGTGAGGATTTCCACAGTTTCCCAATTCAACGTGCACGTATTGCTATGGTAATTTGCGATTTTGGTAACGTTGTTAAAGTCAACTGAAACGTCTTGTTCCAAGCATGTTTTAACTAGCCTCGAAATGGGTGAGCCCATCGGGACCCCTGCAAAGTCAAGGAGTCCCAATGGGCTCACCCATTTCGGGGTATATAGCAGAGTTTAAATTAAGAAAACTAGAAAATATAATTATGGATTTATTAAAAAATAAAATTATACACTGGTTCAGATACGTCAATGACGTTTTTGCTGTAATCCACCAAGATGAAAAGGTTAGTAATTTAATTGAAGTTTTGAATGCTTTGGATCGCAATATAAAGCTCACTTGCGAAACCAAAATTAATGATACTATCAATTATTTATAAGTAAAAATAACCTGTAAACATAATTATGTGAAAACTACCTGTTACACAAGAGAAAATTAACAGGAAACTGACTGCTAGCAATGGAATTATTAATAGTAAAAGTAAAATACTGTACCAGTACAAAATAAACGCCATCGAAGTATACATCAATAGAGCTATCCTAATTTGTAATGAACCAAATGACCTTAAAGATGAACCTAAAACTATAACGAATATCATCGTCAAGGCAGGTTACCCAAATAATTTAATCAATAAAATCTAAAAAACGAATAAAAACGCTTGATAAAATTAGCCATTACCAAAAAAACCCCTCAAAAATACACATCGTCCATCCCCTACGATCGCAGAGTGTCCGTTAAAATAAAAAATATTGGTAAAAAATGTAATATAAAAATTCCCATTAAACCCAATCCAAACATTTACGAAATAATCAGAAATGAAAAAGATCCAATTCCCTCAACTGAAAACTCAAGTATTTATAAAATCCCAATAGAAATCGACCAACATAATAAATTTTATATAGGAATGATAAAGAGAAAAATCAAAACACGTATAAAAGAGCATCAAACTGATATTAAATTTGGGAAGGCCACTACCAAGCTAGCTAAAACATACTTAGAACAAGATGTTTCGGTTGATTTTAACAAGGTTACCAAAATCACAAATTACCATAACAATACGTACACGTTGAATCGGGAAACTGGGGAAATCCTCATGAATTATAATTCAATTACTGGCGACGAGCCGACAGTAGGTTTGTGCCGATCGTGGCAACATTTAGTTCAACAACAAAGAGAAAGGAAGGGGCTTGCTGAAAGAAGCACTCTACTTCTGAAATCCATCGAAGATGAGGAGGAGCTCCCTCGAGAGGTCTCTGGATAAATAAACAACAGAAGCTAAAGTAAGGTGTCTAAATTAAATTATACTTTTTATTTATTTTTATTTTAGCTTTTTTGCTAAATAAATTTTGATCTCAGCTTTAACTCTGGTGGGTAGCCTATTAGGGGAGCATTTCAGTCTATTACCATATTGAGCAATCAGTCAAATTAATTTCTCTTAATAAACATAAATATAGTATGTCTTGTATAAGAAATTAATAAGAACATATATATTTATATGATGGGGAACTGGGCAGTGTCCATCTATGTCAACTAATTTTTCCTTATTATAGAGCTGAATTAATTTCTCATTCAGGAAAAAGTGATATATTATAGTGGTGTTTTCTTTTAAATATCTAATTTTTCCCTAATGGCGCTACCAATAATAATAATAATAATAATAACTTTTTTCAGTTTACAAAACTTTTTTTAAATTTGAGATTGATATTTTACTATATATCATCAATTTTCATTTCATCTGTTTTTAGGACATTTGTTTAGCTTGTAGCCAGAGAGTTCATGGATTAACATTTTCTGAACTGGACAAATTAGAAGATGTGATAAATTTTCTTATTGAAAATGCAGATTAGTAAGTTTATGTTCTTATTCTTAATATATTGTTATATTAAGAATGCTGTTTTTTTTTTCTTTATTTTAAATTTTACTTTATATATACATATTTCTTTTTCTTTGTGATAGTCAAATGAAGTCACCTGGTTTGACTACTACAATTGATGGAAAAAATAAAACTTTATACATGTCGTCAGTAGCTTCTATAGAAGAAGCAACACGTCCAAATTTGAAGAAAACTTTAAAAGGTATAAAATTTTTACTCTATGATTTGCCCATTTTCTTACTTCTGCTAAGAAGGTTTATATAATGAATACTTTTTCTTAGTTTTTTATTTTTTAACCTAATTTTTCATAAACATGATCTTAAATATAAATATTATAGAACTCAGTACTTGTTCACTTTTTTCCTCAGTACTTGCTAATAAGTCTGTCTGAAGCAAAATGGAATGAGTGTTTTGCTAGATAATTTAAAAGATAAAAATCAAAGGAAAAGGAAGAGGGGGATGGGTAAAAATAAATCTATAAAGAAATATGGTAATTCAAAGTGGATATGTGCAATACCCATGAATATCTTGCGAATTAGTTTGGGTAAACCCAGTTTTTTCACAGAAAATGCAAAATATCTTTTTGAAAGGAAAAATTATGTGCTTTGAATATCAACTTTAAAAGTAAGTAAAAAAATATTAGAAACTCAAAATTCTTTCATATTTTAATTTTTAAAAATATCTGTTAAAGCCATAATTTTGTTATGCGCTGTTAAGGTGTAACACCACTGTAAAATTTTCAAAAAATGTTTTTGAAAATTTTACAGTGTGTGTATCGATTGTAATACAATCGATACTACAATTTATAGAAAACCAACCGCTAACACTGAAATTATCAATAAACACTGCCATACCCCCCTCCCATATAAATACGCCGCTATACGATAATATATAAATTGTGCGATCCTCATTTGCTCCAATAAAACCCTCCTCAATGAAGAACTCAAATATATTAAAAACATCGCATATAAAGCAAACTACCCAAAAAATCTCATCAATAAACTATATAAAAAACGCATCAAAACCCTCAATAAAATCGCCCAAAATGTAAAACCAAAATTCACAACCCCTATCCCCTACTGCAACGGAGCAAGTATAAAAATAAAAAACGAAGCTAAAAAACACAATATAAACATCCCCATTAAACCTAACTGAAATATCTGTCAGCATATCAGAATTGAAAAAGACAAAATTGACAACAGATCCACATCCGGCATTTACAAAATCAATTTCAACTACACTAATGATTCTAGCGCTTGCTATATCGGTGTCACAAAACGGAAAATTCAAGACTGCGAAAAAGAACATAAATTGGATTTAAAGCACAACCGTCAATCCACCGCGCTCGCATCCGCCCACCTTAATAACCCCATTAATATTAACACTATCTATACTAAAAAAATAGCCCCCTACAATAATCACAATTACGCCCTCAAACGCGAAGCTCTAGAGATTCTTACTAATCCCGAGGCAGTCAACGAACGTGAACACGCAAGCATCCCAAAGGCCTGGAACCAATTAATCAATAAATCCAAAAATACGAAGCAAAGTGAAGAGGCGAATCCAAAGTTCCCAGATGACAACAAACAAAACAGAAGAGTGTCACATCTCACCTGAAGACGGGTGCACTAGACGTATTGTGAAAATGAATAAGGACATTATATATAAGGTAAAATAGTTTGTTTTAAATGTAACTATTGTCCTATAAAGAAAGTATGTAATAGTAAAATATTATATTCATGAGAGAGTTTAATATTTTGTGTATTTCATGGAAAAACTGAAAAAACAAGGAGTGTATTAAAATTAATGAGCAGTAGTGTACTTGCCTAAAAAACAGTGTTATTTTTACAATTTATTTAAAATTCCAGTTCCTAAAATTCATCTTAGAAAGATTTTCTTCCTCCTAATCTATCATTTTCTTTTTGTTAAATATTGATCAACATTGTATCAACATTGTCATTACTTTAGGCGAAAAAAATACTGAATTGATTTTAGAAGTGTTTCTTATCCTCCTAATTTATCCATTTTTCTTTAAATTTATGGTTTAGTGCAAACATTATTTTTGGATATACATACTATTTCTAAAGTAAAGTATATTTGCTTATTAAGTTTTAATTATTTTACTTTTTTTCTTCTATTTTTATAATTATGAAAAGAGAAATATAATCATAATGGCTAAATGAAATCTTGATTTGTTAAATAACCAGGCTTTACTAATTGAGGATAATAAAAATAATATATATATATATACATATATATATCTGTTGCTTGGCTTCTACTATGCTTAATAGATCATCATTATTATATATATATATTTATATATTTTTTTTCTTTTTTAGATTTAGGCATTGTTGATGGTCAGCAGATAGTTGTTGCTGATTCTACTACACCTTCATCCTTAATTTTCAAATTGAATCTAACTTCAAAAATGGAAAGCTAATAATAATGTATATATGTTGAGCATTTTTTTTTCTTTGTTTTCATTTTGTATTAAAATAAATAATTTATGTATTTTATCTCCTGTTATAAATTATTTTATACCATACTTGATTTTTTAATTAATATTGTAATTTTAAGGCTACAAACTGAAAAATCTTAATATTGATAAAAACTTAGAAATGATATTCATCAACCATGAATATTTATTTATTTAGAGGTGGAGTGCATAAGGTTAAATTTTACACACGGTGATTTGTGCCAAGTGAGTAATTAGCCAAAGTGATTCAGTGGTAGAGCATGTACATGGTAAGTGCAGTGCCCTGGTTCGATTCCTGGTTCTGACATTTTTCCGTCAGTTGACACAAAAGTTCAATTTTACACACTCCTCTTCTAAACTGATAACAATTGAAAAATCTTATACATTGAAACATAATACTGTTGTTTAAAGTCAAAATTTGAGCCTGCACAAAAGTTCCAGGGTTCGATTCCTAGCTCTGGAATTTTTCTCATTGTTGGTGTTAAAAAATTAGCCTTTCACTCCAATTTAGCTAAAATGAATATTCATGGTTAATGAATTAATTAATGAAATTTCTAAGTAAAAATTTCGTGTTCTATTGGAGTTGGGCCATAATTAATATACTCACCTGTTATATCTGTGTAGGCAGATATGGTGACTTTGCCAAAAGATATTATGTGAGAAATGTCGAGTTGATTATCAGCCAGGGTGGCTCAGTGGTAGAGTATCTGCACAATAAGCAGAGTGCCTGGGTTCGATTCCAGACTCTGGCATTTTCAGATTGTTGGTATTAAAAGATGAACCTTACACTCCAATTTAGCTAAAATGCACAAAAATGTTTGAACCAATCTAAAATGATCTCTTTATGGGATTTTCCTGTTTTTAGAAGAACGGACAATACAAACCAACTACTTTCTCTAAGAAAGTGAGAAAAAGAAGACAGGTGGGAGAATATATATAATTAAATGTCGCATTTGAGATGTTTAGCTACAGTTAGCTTGATAATTATATCATCGATTAGATCATTTTTTATATGTGGTGCCTTTCTTTATCTATTTAGTATATCATTTTTCAGTAATCAAAAAATATAAAATCACGAGATTCAGTTTTCCATTTTATTTTAAAGAAATTAAAAAATATGTAATTCTTTTTTCAATTGTTACATCAAACAAAATTTTATCAAAAAGGGATAGGGATTATTTTTTTTAAGGTATGGAATATAATCTCAGGTAGGTGTCCGTCAATATGGGCTTCACAGATGTATGCCATGTATAGCCCATGATTCAGGACAGGGGTCAACGCTTTGATCTGAGTGTTCATATTTTTGCACAAATTGCAAAAATATTGTTTTTGTGCTACTGTATTGTTTCTGGTTTGTTCACTTGCACTTTGTTCTTTAAAATGCCCTAAAGGAAATAATCAAGCTGAGTAAGTGAACCACACCAATATAGCAGCTCAAGGATGATATTCATGCAGAAATATGGGCACTTAGATCAGAAGTTTTGACCCCTGTCCTGAATCATGTCCTACGCATGGCTCATATCTGTGAGGACAGTAATGTTGGACTCCTACCTGAAATTATATTCCACACGCAAGTATTTATGATCTCCCATCCTTGGTCTTTAAGTATGTGAAATATTAATGGAAACTAATGATTAACAAAAATGTTATTTACAATTATAACATATTCATGACTTTTAACCCAGCCTGTATTAAAAATAATTAATGATGTAGTTGTAACCTTCTCAATAATAAATGCTTAAGTTTTCCAAACTTGACAGTAAAAATGATGTCATTGCTAAAACAATGCACTGGAATAAAGAAAGTAAAATTTTATTCATGTTTTCCATGCTTTACTAGAATTATATAAAATATAACAATTCAAATATTTTGGCACTAAATAATAATAATAGTATTAGCATTTCTTTATCTCTTTGATTCTTTGCAATAAACAACTCCTTTGATAGTTCTGTAATTTGTGGAATTCATTTGCCTAGAAAATAATGATAATGAGTAAAAGGCTACAATTATTAAAGATTGTTATTTATAATAGTAAAAAAATCTACTAAAACAAGATACTTCAAGCACATTAGATACTTATAATATAGATATATAAAAAAAATGAAGCCTATTTTTGTTTTCTAAGTAATAAATATAAAATTATGTATAAAACAGAATTCAATTTATTACTGAAGAACATTTTTTTAGGTTGTGCGTTGCCACTTTGACAGCAGCACTTGTGCCTACTTTGTTCACCTAACAAAGGGTCGTGTATTCTTTTGACATGAAACAATTGTCGCAACTTTATTGCATTTTATGGTGTTTATTCAAAGTTTTGTAACTATTACTTTAAAATGCTAGTTCTGTTGTGCTTTCTTATTATGCTGTGACTATGTTGTGTCCCTTAGCAACAGTTGTATGTATTCATTTCTTAAAATTTCTTTGGTATAGGACTTCCTTGGCGACTAATTAAAATGACTATCACAATTGTATAAATAAAGACCTTGGTGAGAAACATCCAAGATACTGCAGTGTCAAATTTCATTTAAAGTAGGGCTGTGCCGATTAATCGATTAATCGGTTCGGTTAATCGATCAATGCTTAGTCCCGATCAATTTTTTTAATCGAGTTAATCGGATCGATTAATTCGATTAAAAATTTTCAAAATTCGATTAAAATTTTCAAACTACGAATTAAAGTAAAAATGTTGTTCTGCCTACAAAATATTTTTTCACATATTTTGCTAACGAACATTCTAAGAAAAATCCATCAAATAATGAAAAAGCAAAAAATAAAAAAATAAAATAAAATAAAAATAATAAATAAATAAAAATAAAACCTCTCAAAAAAAGTTGTTGCACTTTTGTTGATAGAGAAAATGGGGAGGACAGTTATTAAACAAAATGCTGCTTCATGTGCATGCTGGAGCAACACCACCTGTCTGTAACCTTCTACAGAAAATGTTGGCTAGGGTAATAGTATTCTCAGAAACAAGAAGCTTTAAAAAAATAGAAATGTAAAGATAAAAAAAAAAAAAGAGAGAGAGAGAGAGAGAGATTGAGATTTCTATTATTCCTCTGATGGGGGAAATGTCAACAGAGTTTCACAGTATCTTCAAGCGTTTATTGTCTGTTTAGAATTGCTGATAGTAACTATTGAAGTAGAAACAGAAAATAACATTCTGTGTTCTAGTCCGAAGTGACAAAGAAGAACTAAAATGTACGAATTTGAGATTTTTATGATAATGATATGGAATTTTGAGAATTCATTTAAAAATAGTGACAAGCGAGATGGACAAGGCCTGCAAATATAAAACTAAAATATGTGTAAATTCATTAATGTTTCTTTCAAAATGAATCGAAAAATTAATTCATTAAAAAAAAAAAAATGAATAAGTTAAAATATTTATATAAAATGAACACTTAAAGTTACCAATTATTATTCTGAAAATGGATTTAAATTTCAGTTATGAAACAGAATTTCAGTTATGAATTGATTAGACAATTTTTTTTTCAGTCAAACTTAGGAATAATATATATATATATATATACAATATAAGAGTTTTATTCATCATTGAAATAAAATTATATAAAGAAAAATGAAAACCGATTAAAAATCCGATTAATCGACCGATTAATCGATTAATGAACTACGATTAACCCAGTTAAGACTCTTAATCGATTCCCACCCCTAATTTAAAGGGACCTATACTAAAGTTGTTCCATTCACTTAACCTGATTTTTCTCAAATTTTTTTTTAACTTAATGCAAGAGGAAAAAAAATAAAAACATTTTTCAACTGGTCCAAATATATAAAAACACATTATTAATTAAAATAAATAACTGATTTTTTTTACCTTAAAATGTGAAGCTGTGTTCCTTAGCAACAGCTACTATATTCATTTTTCAAAATTTCTTTTTATAGATTTTATCTCAATTTTAACAAACAATATTCATGCAAATTGACTAATGTTTTGATGGGGTTATGTTGACAAATGTCCAAACTTATTATATGATATTTACATCTGTTTATTTCCATCACCACTGACCACTATAGCCATCTTTTGGAAAACAGCAGAAGCAAAGTTGTACACATAATAGTGTTTAAAAATTAAAGAAAAAACTCTAAAAATTATTTTTTCTATAATTATTTAACTCATATGGTAATTTCTTTCTTCCTTTTCTGTATTTTTTTCCATCTGCAAATTGTTAAGTAATCATTGGATTTTTCTTTAGTTACAATAAAATAATAATAATAAATTAAATAAATTAATTAATTAATTAAAATTTGGAAGGTAAGAGAAGAAAGGAGAGAGAAAAACCTTTTCTGCTAGAAAACTTTTCATATAGGCTGTTATTTTATCACAGACTTCAATAATTCATTTTGTAAAAACAATTAATTATTCCATATTATGAAGTAATTTATCACATATTAGCTAATTACGTGGCATTTATTTATGTAAACATTCTGTAAAACAAGACATGAAATATATAGTCTGAAATTCTATGCGTAGTGTACAAATGAAAATAATTTTATTTATAGATTTTAAACAGTATAAATACAGTATATGTTGTGACATGGAAATGTGGGGTATAATGAATAAGTCAACATCAGTTAAAATGTTAATAAAATAGTTAATAATAATTTTGTTACTGGTCTTTTAAATTACTTACTTTTTTACATTTGCATTTATGATGGACTTAACAGGATAAGGTTTAATTCCTGGTACTGGTCGAAACATCTCGTTTTGGGCATTAACATGTCTTTTAACTCCTCTGGGTATCAGTTCTATTCTTGGATAGGGTTCACTTATATGCTGAGGAAAAGAATTTAAGCAACCTGCTTTCATTCCACCATCCTAAAATATCAAATGCAGTGAATAAGAAACAGGTTACTTTTCCACTTAATTTTATCTTAAACATTTACATTTATTTAAACATGCATTTATTTTATATTTATAACAATTAAAAAAAAAAGAACTTATAAAAGACAGTGATTTTTTTTTTTTTTTTTTTTTTTTTTTAATCACAACACTGCTGTGAAATATTGAATTTCTGTAATATATATATGTAATGTGGGTGATATTTTAGATATAAGAGGTAAAACCATTAAAAAAATTTTTTTTTTTTAATTAAACTATTCAAAACTACGTTTTGTAGCTAACACTGTTTTGATAAAACAGTCTGTATTAATATAGCTAGGTAGTACATAGAAATAAAAAAATATATATTTATTATTATTATTTTAAATTAACAAGTTTATTACTACAGTAACAATGAAAATGAATACCATCTCAGTAAACCCTGAAATTTCTGTTACCTTTTTTTACCTTCCCTTCATTAAGTTTAGCTACTTTTTATTACAAATATTTTATTATTATAATTTTAAACACAAAAAAATAAATTGTCCTGTTCTAAACCAGTTTTGGAGGTCAAAATTCAACTTTTCTGATCAAATTTTGGAATACAGTAGAGCACCGTTTGTATACATCTTTCAAGGACTGGCGTAAAAGGACGTATAAATGAAAAGACGTATAATCGAAATTTTAATAATAACACTTTGATTACTACAAATTTAATGACACTTAAGCGAAATTTATATGAAAATACTAATTAATAAAGTTTCTTAAGTTAGTAAATGCATATTATACACTTTTTAAGACAATCATTAATTAAAAAAAAATATATATATATATATAAAAAGTGAGAAAAATCATACTATTAATGCATGACTGGGTACTAATTACATTTTTCATATACTGAGTATTATATTACATTTCTTAAGAACTAATTATATGAACACATTTTTAATATTAATTATATATATTGCATAGCTTTAATAATAAGAATATGATTTATGTCCATACAGATAGTTATTTAATAATATTAAAAATCTTTAATATTCGTCTGATTTGCTGCTTGTCTATGAGTATTAAGAATTCTACTGTGAATTCAATTGATTCATTGATCAGTATTCTTCAACCATTCCTGTGTTCCTTCATTTAAGATGCTTTCTAGGAAAAATCCGTCTTATTTAGAATGGAAAATAATGACAGTTCGAGAAATTTTGTGAATTTTAGACAAGTGGAAAACATGTATAACCGATATTAGCTGTGTATAAACGAAGAATATTTGCATTAAAAGGAATCGGGGCTTCATTAAAAAGGCGTATAAACGAGAGACGTATAAATGGTGCTTTACTGTATGTATAATTTTTTCACTTAAAAGAGTTATTGCATAACTGACTATCACAAGAACCAACCAATTCATAATCATAGAGTCTAAAGCAAGTCTTGCTTTTACCTTCAAGGAAGTTGCAAATGTTTTTTGTACCTGAAGAAGAAAAGCCATGTCCTTTCAAAACTGATGATGCTTGTATTTACTTTATGGTATATGTGTGTTATGGTATACTACATGTATTGTAAAATGTAAAAAATATATATAAAAGTGTGAACTTGTATACATTTGTCAACCGTTACATATTTTATATTTTTGCTTCATTGCATTATAACCAAGATGGTCTTTTTGGGCCCCTAAATTTTCATTGCTAGTGTAAATTTTATGGAAAATAGTGAATTCCGTTTGAGTTACAAAAATAAATAGGATAAAAAAAATGCCGTTTGTATATTAAAATATGAAAAATAAATTTCAAGATATATTTGAGAAAATGTGTATTGAAATGTATAAAAGCACTAGGAATAAAAGGAAAAAAAAAAAAAAAAAAAAGAAGGAAAGTATATGAGAATTACCTTACTGCTGATCAAAATTAATTATTGTCTTTGAATATATTTTTTATACCTAAGTGAGAGTTTATAAAATGCATATTTTATATATATTTGATAATGATAAAAAAGCCCATTCATTATTAAAAATAAGCATTTATCAATCTTCATTTTATCAATCTTTTTATTTGATTATCTTCATAAAGAGGTATGGAAAAGGCTTTGAAACTAATTTCTCCTTTTTACCAGTTCCAATATCAAAGAATTCTTAATGTATTACAGAATTATAAATAAAAACATTTTGTTGTTGAAATCTATTCAAGGATGTAGAGAAGGTAGGAAAATTAAATCGTATTTGTAATAAAAAAAAATCCCCCCTCTCCCCCGCCATTTCCTTTTTAACCTTCAAAATTATTTCTTGTTTTAAGCTAGAATTTATAAACCTATGATGAATGCTTGACTTACCTTTTTAGCTGGGCTGATGGGCATAAAAGGCTTTAAGACTTCTTTTTTTCCCACTGTGTCCTCTGTAGCTCTCTCCTCTGGTAATTCAGTGTCTGTTTTAAATGGATTTGGATCAAAGAATCCTTCTTGATAAATGCCTGCTCGATATGGGGCAAAAGGTCTTGGCTGTGGTTTCTTTGGTGTTCTCTGAAACATTAGAGATTAAATACTTAATTTGGAAAAAATAAATAATTCAATAATAAATAATTCAATAATATATTGAGACAATATAGATATACAGTAAGACCCCGCTTAACGCGGGGGATACGTTCCATCAAAGTAGAGCGTAATGCGAAACAGTGCGCGCACAATTTCAGGGAATCCCCATACTGCTGCGAGCAATTTCGGGGAATCCACAGGGGAAATAAAAGAGCGCTAAACCGAAACAGCGTTAAGCGGGGTCTTACTGTATATATATATATATATATATATGTGTGTGTGTGTGTGTGTATTCCATATCTTAAAGGAAAAAAAAAAAAAGTTATAGCATTTGAAAATGGCATTCCCTCATTTTGAAACAAAACTGTAGATCAAATTAATAAAGAAATGTGTGAATCCTTCATGAACCAAGAACATTGTTTTCCTTAGACTAAAATGAGCCCATTTTCCTTTTTGATATATTCCAGAAGGACTTTTTTTCTCCAAATATCTGATTATTATTATTTATTTTTTTTTTTTTTTCAAGGAGACTAATTTATTACCATCTTTTTATTAACTTCTGTTCTTGTTTGTTTGTGTGTTTGTCCGGTACAAATCTTGCAATCTATTTTTAACTAACTTCCCTACTAGCTAGACATTTGAAACTTTCACAGTAGCTCAGAACCCAGTGACAACACAATACTTCGAAGTCAGATTTTTGAATAGTTTTCTTTTAATTAATTAAAATATGAAAACGATAAGCTCCTAATAGCAATAAAAATAGTCATTAAAGTATTAGCTATAATTTAATTGTTGCCAAAAAAAATTACGAGTTCATTTTCTTTCAACATAAAAATAAATACATTTAATTAAACGTGAGCGTTAAAAAATTGTAAAAAGTTAAATTATGCATCTGGCAAAAATTGACGTCATTATCATTCTAAAGATTTTCTACACATTGATAAAGTGCTAATGTAGTGATGTAAATATATGTTGTTCGCGTTCGGAAGGATTAATATTTTATTTTTAAAACCAACTTTTTTTTAAATTCAAATTTCCCATATCTCTTTAACCAATCACATTAGAACGCCATTTTTGGAATGTCGATAATAAGGATTTTCTCGCCAAAAGTTACCAATTTTTGGCGCCAAGTCCATCACCTGCCTATTGGAGCTTTTTAATGGATTTTAAAGGGAAGATTACGCTATTTTAACGCGGAAAAGAGCTGGAAATGCAGAAAATTGATATTTTATCAACTTACTAAGCCTCTTTGAAAGAATTTATACAAAAATAAATACAATTATTTACAATTTCGTAGCAATACGCATTGATAAAGTGCTAATGTAGTTAGTTCTATAACTATGATTCAACAGAAAATTTAAAAACATGGTTTATAAAAAGTTTTTTATCTTATAATTATTTTTGTTATTAATTAACCTATATAATAATTTTTTCAAAAGTCAAAATTAAAGATAAGCTTGTCCTAAGTATTGGAAATTAAAAAAAATTAATAATCACTTTGCAGTTGGACTATGAGGGAAGACGTTTTCTATTACAACAAAGGGTTGGGAAAATCTATCAGTTTTTGTAATATGGAATACTGTGTTTTAAGATATTTTCTTTTTTTTTTTTCTTTCTTTTAACATTTTCCAACAAGGTTGAAAAGTATTAATGACTTTGGTTTGTCTGTCTGTCTGCGCTCTACCCATAAATATTTATGGAATTTATTGAAACTGATTTATATTATTCAAGTTCACTATCGGATGTTCCCTATTGAAAATGGAGTGAATATCTCTAATGGTTTGTCTATAGAGACATCCGACATATTCCATAGCATTGTACTGTATGAGAGGTATTTCTATAAACCATATTTTAATACCTTTACTTTACTCAAATTTTAATGAAATTGAAATATGCTATTCAAGTTTCCATCAATGTTTAAGAAAGATTATGAATTCAGTTAGTCTGTTTGTATGCCTTTCAGTCATTCTGTCTGTCCGTTGTGTTATAATGTAGGCAAAGAAGATTGAAATATATACGATACAAGTACATACAGTTGGAAAGTGTTAATAGTCAATGTGTATCACACAATTTTACGTTTTTTTTTTTTTTTTTTTTAAATATTAATACTTCCTTGTATAAAGTAAAAGGAAATTATGAGATAGATTTTGTAGCGGACATAACTCAAAAAATCCCTTTTCGGCAAGCTTAAAGGCAAAGGTAGATTCCTTTACGTTAATGTTACAATTGTAAAGAAATTTTACATATGCATTAATACCTAGCCAATGGCTTTGTTCCCACACATTGCATTATTTACGTCACTATTCTGTTTTCAAGAAATTTAATTTTCAACTACAAAAGGGTTTTACTCATTCTACTTAAAATTTTAGGCTAAATTTATTGGTTTGTAAATGTTTCAATTTTTTTAATTTCAAGCTCATAATCATTCAATAAATAAAAGCCTTAAAGATATACAATCCAAGCAATGGTAAATCCCGGAGGGGGCTATTGGGCTACACCCCCCTCCCCAGCCAAGCTTAATCAAAATTATATTTTTTATATAAAATCCATATAACTGTTGTTCAATATCTTTCTTTTAAAAGAAAAAGTAATAGAAACGTGAAAATGAACTTGTGATCTTACTGGTTCTGGTAAGCCTGGCGTTGTTATGGTCAAATCAAATACAGATAAGTGGTAGCGGTTTTTGGATAGTCATTTCATTGTAATTTTTATTGAATTATTGAAAGTTTTGTATTGTGTTTTTGTGATTCTTATTGTCAGATGAGTAAAAATTGTAAAGTGAAACTGTTTTGGTTCACATAAGCTGGAACATTAACATTAGTTAACATTTGACCATTTGGCACCGCTGAATTTCAATGTTGATTGTTATGAATTTACTTAATTGTATGATTTGGCGAGATTTTGGTGAGAAAACTTGCGACTTAGCAATAAAATTTGTGATTTGGAGGCAAAAGTTGATAGTTGACGACGAAATTTTTGACTTGGCGACAAAATTTGGCGAGCTTGGAGATGGAGAAAGGCAGCTTTGGCGTCATTATATTTTCTTTTCACGCGAAAACCTCATATCTCTTCACAGACCAATATCTTGTTTCTACAAGATAAAATGTCAAAGGAAGCTGTAACGTATTACTCTCAGTCGTAAATTTTAAATTCTTGCCTAAACTGACATTCTAAACTATTCACCACAAACGACATTTGTATTAAGATTGACGTATTATTTTAATTTTATATTTTTAAATGATTAATTAAAGCATTTAACAAGGTTTTTAATTAACACACTTTTATTAACTTGATATGATGCAACTATTAATGTATGTAACGGAATTTTGCAATTCAATTTTCGGCAACTTCTTGTCCTCTAAAGGACCTGAAATTTCGCACACGACTTCATAATCAATGACAATACTAGATAAAAGTGTTTCCAGGCACTTTTCCCATCAGGGGCAGGTTCCAAGGGCAAACAAAAAATCTATACTTATACAAAACTATCGTATGTGACACAGGATTTGGATGTATTTATATAATGTCGAGTGGCAACAATTATTTATTTTATTTTTTAATAAAGATTTAAAAGTATGTAATAAATTTCTAAAACATTTATTCGTTCATTTTTCAATAAAAGAGTGTTCTTTATTTTTTTTTAATGGTACAATTTTATTTATCAAAATAAGGGAATTCGAGTAATGAAATACTTTAATTTAAATTTAAATTTTCATGAAAATAAACTTCAACGGAAAATTCATTAAAATCGTCCCTAGTTCATTTGTTAAAGGGATACCTAAATGTCCCCAAATTTATTACCTTTTCTACCATGCCAGTTTAATTCGTTTAGCATCGATTTACAAGATTTTTTTTTTTTAACGATGACATTTATCTTTTACATTATAGCATCAATGTCATAAAGCTAAGTCTAAATCATAGAATAATAATAAAGGCGACTTGTTGGCGAGATTTTTTAATCGTCTCGTCTCTCTGACAATCAGTCTGTGAGGCAACACGCACAACAAACAGCGATAAATGCGCTGAGGATGGGTGCCCTACTTCAAGGTTGAGAGGAGCAAAAGTAGCTTTCGCTGGCATTTCACTAGAAGGGGTTTGTAAGCATTAGAGTATTGGCATGCTCCTTGTTCCTTTATTATTATTCTATGGTATAAATTTGCTTAGCCCTAAGATATTGTTACAAAATTGTAAATAATTGTGTTTATTTTTTGTATAAATTCTTTCAAAGAGGCTTAGTAAGTTGATAAAGTGCTAAATTTGTGCATTTCTAGTCGTTTTAGCGTTGAAATAGCCTTAATTTACCTTAAAAGCGCATTAAAAAGCCCCAATAAGGCAGGTAATGGATTTGGCGCCAAATTTGGCGACTTTTTCCCACCTTAGCAATTTTTTTGGTGACCTTGGCGAGAAAATCCTTATAAGGGATATACCAAATATGGAATCTGTAAGTTGATTGGTTGACCACTTTCTAGAGTTTTCTCGAAAAATCTGGGTTCCATGGAACAGTATATAAGAAGCGCTTTCTCGCCAAGGCAGTCAGTTCAGTTCAGTCTGTGATCAGAGTCGGTCAGCTTGCATTGAGCCTCTTCGAAAGAGACTTGCTTTAAGTGTTATTGCTATACAGTTTGTACTGTGGATTTGCTATTGACAGCTGTTGTTTAAGCTGTGTTTACTGGTCGAATTGAAGCTGATACTTGGTTTATAGACCTGTATTTTTCTGGAACTTTCTGTGAATAAATTACTGAATTTTTGTACGTTTGGCCTTTCATTCTCGGATAACTCACGAACCCCCAAGTACGCAACAATATGTTGAGTTTATTTACTTATTTTTTTATTAACTTTTATTTTATTTGTTTAAAATCATGGATGAAATTTAATTTCATTTTTCTCATTACATTGTTGTAATTGTGACGTCATATTTTCTGTTAAATTGAACTTTTATTTTTTTTTTCCCAATCAGATTATTATATTGCTTAAAAACAGGATTAAAATTTTATTATATTTTCAGTGATCTTTTTTATTATCATTTGCACGTGACATAAGCATCAGATTATAAATTTTTGCAATGAAAGCTATAGAAAATGTAGGCTTCATCACAAGAAAAATCACTTTTTAACTTGTAACTTTTAAGCAATTGAAGTTATCGAAAAAGTTTAAATACAAAATTTGTTCTTTAGGGTAAGGTGATAATTCGCCTGATTTGAAGTATTTTCCTATTTTCAATATTAAAGAAATTATGGGCAAATGAAAATTTCCACCCCCCACCATTTCCACCCCCTTTGAGCAGGATACCCCATCTACGAACTCGACCGAGATTTTTACTGTCCTGACAACACATCCCGAGCTGGTTAAATTTAAATAAAAATTACTCCAGTTATCGTGTTCACAACTTAACATGGGAAAAAGCGTTATACATATATATATATATATATATACCTATATATATATATATATATATATATAAACTTTTGAACGGAGGGTGGTTTTGGGTTCTAGGGCTCATGATCGGTGAGGATATGAAGAAATTTTCTAGAAGTCGTGTCATGAGAACCATTGCAATAGGTAGATCTCCTATAAGGAATCTACCTAAAACAAATGGCCTTAGATTTAAAAAAAAATTATATCTGGTCTTGGCAATAAACTTAATGACATTCCTGGGGAGATTGGCAACCAAATTTATCAAGAAGATAGTAATGTTGGGTTGCCATAATCTGAAAGTTATTTCACAATTTAAAATGAAGTTCATTAATTTTTTTTGTTTTTTCTTCCCCCTTATCTTTGACATAAAGAGCCGACAATACCTAATTTCACCAACAGCCAACTTTCATGATATTTTCTGAGGAAATTTGTTTCCAGAATTACTCATTATATAATGTATTTTTTTTTTTTTTTTTTTTTTTTACATTATTTTTTACCTATTTATTTATTATTTTTTACAGTTGTAAATTTTCTGAATGTGAAAACGGAAGCTAAAACTAAGTAATGAGTAATTATGGAAACAAATTTTTCCATAGAATAACATGGCGAGATTAGGTATTGTCCACTCTTAAGTATCAAAAAGGTTCCCTGCACTCAAATGGATTCAAAGCCATAACTAAAAAAGTTTTTTTTGGAAGGGTTCAAACTTTAGTACACAATGTTCAGTGTTAAAAATGTAGTATAACTGAAAAAAATTTGACATCTGCAAATTTTGGGAAGGTTTGAACCCCCATCCCCCTTGACTATGGCCTTGAGTAAATTCCATTTAACTTTGAATTAAATTTTTGTCAGTGATTGTACAATAAGCTGTTGATTAATGTTCCTGAACAAGTGACATTCCTCTTCTGCAGTGCATATATAACACTATTTCTTCTGTCACTTTTGTGAGGCAAGTAATAGTCATGTAGGATTGTTTTAAGAATATTTGTCAAATAAAAAACTTTCATCAACTGCAGTCTGCTTCTTTATTTGTGAACCATTTGCCATACACAAAAATGTTAATGTCATTGTAAAAATATACATTATTAAATGGAAGTTAATATATAAGGAAGTCATATGATGTCCCCATCATTTTTTTAAAGAAAGGAAAAGGAATTTTGGTTTGGTGCATAAAGTTAACCAAAAAATTTGTTTTTTATTGAAGAATCAAACTGTTGCAATATCTTTTACACTATGTTTTATTAAAATTGTGAAAATTGTTTTTCTAATATAAATAAAATTTACCGGTGCATTTTTAAGCTCCTCATACTCACTCTCAAGAAAATATGGTGGCAGTTTTCCAATCGTAAGGTTTGGGTATCTGAAAAATAGTACCGTTTTAGCAATTTATATTTATGTCTTTCTTAAATATTACATTATCAGTGTGTATGCATTCCATATTTTGAGTTAATTACAAAATTACATCACTTGTTAGTTGTAAAAATTCTGGGTTCTTACGTATTATCGCAACCAGGTTGGCGCGATTTGTAAGTTTGAGTAAGAAAGTTAAGTTATTAGTATTAATTAAGTTATTATTATTATTAGTTATTATTATTATTAAGTTATTATCATTATTATAAGTATATTATTATTAGTTATTATTAAGTTATTATTATTAGTTAAGTTATTAGTATTAGTTAAAGTATTTCACGGCATTCAATCTAACCAGTAAGCAAAATAATTTCTTTACGAAAAACCACGTATAACACGTAGGGTTGCCGTAAGAAGTAGGTTCGCCAAATTTGGCGATTTATGCGAATTTTGGCCTGGTTGCGTTAATACGTAAGTACCAAATTCTGTAATATTAAACACAGTCTAAATTAGTTGGTATCGATATACTCTGCTCTGTTCCCCAACATATGTGTTCTCAATTTCTACTATAGGCTACTGAGTACAATCTATAGGGTGCGTCCATTAATTACGTGAGGTGTTCAGGGGGAGGGGTCGAGTGGAATCTCACCCAATCTCACGTGGAGGAGAGGGGGGGGTCTCAGCAAATGTCACGTAATTTTTCCACTGCGAAAAACAGTGTAAAATTGCAAGAAAATTGAGTTAAATTCAAGTAAAACATGTTTCTTGACTTAGATACGGCAAAATCTGATATGATAATATTTATCATGGCTATCCAAATGCCGTGAAGTAGCACAGTAGCCTTTCAATTGTTCTAGGGCGCCACTGGCCAGCCACACGCACGACTCGACGAATGTTGCAGCATACAAGCCGAGTAACAGTGATGCACGGACAGTTTTCAACTTGCTTTGTTTACACCCGTAAATATTTCAATACACGACGACTCAGATTAGTTTCTATTTAAGTATTTTATTGTTCAATTTTATTACTGTGATTCTAGACTATGATCTATGCAATCTTAAAAGCTAGTCTTCAATAAAAATAATAAAGCAAATTGTGTTTTTTGAAATAAATCCAATGCATTTACAGTAAAAGTACGAATTTTGAAAAATCTCACGTGAGATTAGGGAGGGGGGAGGGGGTGTCAAAAAATCATCAAAACTGCCTCACGTAATTAATGGACGCCCCCATACATGTTAAGAGCAGGTTGCAGACTGAAATGTTCAATCTACTGAACTATTCTCTTCCTGTGTCGATAAATTTACCTTATCATAATTTGCTGATTTATTTTATTAGAATTTCGTATTTTAGTTTTCAGGTAATTCCACACTATTTCCAATGCAATATTCATCAAGCTTGCATGTTTATGCAAAATTTTGATCTACTGTTTTATATTAAGAAAATTTTAAATTTTGAATAACTTATGAAGTTTTTAAGTTAGAATATTCATAGTCAATTATTTTCATGACAATATCGTAAATGATGTTCTAAAACTACTCTTACATCGTTACAATAAAAATATTCTTTATTAATGCATTTTTATGTGAAATTTTGCTGTATTCTTCTTGATATATATATTATAAATTTTGAGTAACATATGAAATTTTCTAAGTAAAACGTTCATAGTTAATGATGCTCATACCAGCTTCATAAATAATAATTTAAAACTGATCCGACATCTTGATAATAAAAATAATCCTCGTAATGCATTTCTTATGCGAAATTTCGCCCTCTTCTCCCATGTTAAGAAAACTAAATTTAAAATAATTTGCAATGTTTTAAAATAGAATATTGAAAATAAATAGGCTTATTTTACACTAATACTTACATGCAATTCCATTTTATCTCTGACATTTCCAGGTAGCTAGTAGGTTGTAGGTATCACAATTTTTTTTTATATTTTTGTATGCAACTTAATACAAATTGCTTATTAAAAATTAACTCCTATGTTGATTGCAATGATTTTTATCTCAGAGAAGTATAACACTAACGGCTGTAAGAAAGTCAATTTTGTACTTACAAATGAAAAAATACCCTTTTTTTTTTGTTTGTTTGTTTGTTTAAATTTTTAGGTTGACTTCTTTAGAAATCAGTCTATTGCAATCACTTTATTTATCTGTACAGTGATCTGTACCTTTAATCCAGAATTCTGAGGACCTTGTCAATTCCGAATTAATAGATATTTAAAAACTTGGGTGCATTTAAGTAATTAAAAATAAAATATAATATATGAATGTTGTTTTGTAAAAATAAAAAATGATTTATTCATTTTATTTTTTATTTTTATTTTTTAATTAAGGTAAACGCACCAGTAGCGGACACTTTAAGGACGTTTTCCGACTATTTTTTGTGTAATTTCCTAAATTTTAGAGTTTCAAAAAATAATTAATATTTCAGACCTTTACTAACTCTTTCTTAACATGACTGTATTATGAAAATTGCTAATTGTAGCATTTATATATGTAAAAAATCAAAAATCTGAAGAGCTTAAAATGAGCTGGTAGTGGACACACTAAAAACCCAGTAGTGGACCCTTTTTTGTTCCAGTAGTGGACCCCTTTGAATTTTTTCTCTAAAATTGCTAGATTACAGAATTGTGTCCACTACTGGATCTGGCATTAAAAGTCACATGAGCCAGTAGTGGACAGAGCTGTCCACTATTTGTCATGATGACATTTTTTGGCACCAGTAGTGGACACCCATAAAAATACTATACGTTAATGCAAGATTTAAAAAATAGTGCAATAAATGAATTCTGCATACTTATTTTAGTCATATGAAAGCAAAACGTAGATGAAATCAGTTAAAAATAAGCAGAGAGCGAGCAAATAAAATTTTATTTCCTTATTCAAAGTGATAAGAAGAAAACGGCAAAATCACAAAAAGTGCAAATTCTTTTAGTTAAACTAACTTTATTTTAAAACTAATGGCCGGAATTATTTTTTGTTAAAGGGTTTAACAGTAAAGGACTATAACTCCCTTCCTGAACATTGCTCGAATCTTCAGAATTTTTAGGTAGCTTATTTTCCAAGTTTAAAATTAAAAGTGTCCTATACTGGTACAGGGTCCACTACTGGTGCGTTTACCTTTACCTTAATTATTATTATTATTATTTTTTTTTATTGTACAATTTTATTTATTTGAAGTTATTAAAAGTAAAACATCATACAAAATATTTTTCTTTTCTGTGGTGGTGCCATCTTTCTTAATTTTAGAGAAATAACTTTTGGAATGAATTGATTGTTATTTCTAATTTTAAATCACAAGTATAGATAATATAATGATTATTTATATATAAGGTAAACACACCAGTAGTGGACCCTGTACCAGTAGTAGACACTTTTAAATTTAAACTCAGAAAATAAGCTTCCTAATCCTTCTAAAGGTTAGAGCAATGTTCAGAAAGAAAGTTATAGTCCTCCATTATTAAAGTCTATAACTACAAATAATTCTGGCCATCAGTTTTAAAACAACATTAGTTTAACTAAAAAAGTATGCTCTTTTTGTGATTTTGCCATTTTTACTTCCTTATACAAAGTATAAGGAAGTATAGTAGTGGTGAGCTAGGAACATCCTTACATTACTTACTAGCCTGTCGGCTAACGGAAAATCTCCATCTGGCCCAAATCACACAGGTCAATGAACAACTCTGGTACAAACAACTAGCCAACAACAAACACGTACAGAACAAGGCAAAACACATAGTCAGTTGGATCACAAACAACATAGACGACATTTCACAGTGATCAAAAGCCAACAACCCTCGAGCAGCAGGAACCAGCCAAGTACTGTTAAAACCCGAAGAGGACATGGCAGATTTTTATTTACTAGATCAAGGGACTTTTTGTTTATTTTTGGTCATGATCGTGGTCCATGAAGTGGCGGGTACCTATACAATCTGAGCCCCGGTAAAAATAAAAATGTAAAAACAGAAAATCTTGAAATAAAAAGTTTTTTTTTTTTTTTTTTTTTAAGTATAAAAATGTGTAAAAAAAAAAAAAAACTATTTAAAAAAAAAAAAATGTAAACGGTTCTTGGCTTATAAGCCCGGAAGTCCGTGCCACGCCCATGACTGTGCATGAAGTATTTTATTTTTATTATTTATTTATTTAATTTATTATTAATACTTCCATTAGTATATGAATGGCATGGTCAAAAAAAAACCATGTTGACTTTTACCTTTGCAGAATAGTTCTTTTATAAAATGTAGGATGGCTAACAAGTTCCTTGATGCAGTCAGTGATCATAAAGCAACCACAATCACAATTTCTTTAGCAGGTTTATTCTCAAAAACTATTGTTAGTCCATACTTAGTGATTCCATCACAAAGAATAATTATAACCTATTCTTTTTGGTTTGGTACTCATCTAGTTTTGACACGCACTTCTTTTCTCAATTGTAGGGGTAATACTTTCCTTGTTAAGCCTTGAACTATTTCCTGTCACTTTTGTTTTTGGTATTCATCAAGTTTTGACCCGCACCAATTTTAATTTAATTACTTACTTTAATTTATTTATTTATTTACTAGCAGGCATTGCCCGCTTCGCTGAGCACTATACTTAAATGAGTTGTCTAAATTCCATTACATTATTAATAATCTAAGTTAAAGTTTCCTCTGTATTCCGTAGAGGTTATTCCCGCTCGCAACGTGAGGATTCCGCGTCCACACTGCCTTTGGCAGCAACTTACCCGCTTCTTACTTCCCCTTCCCCAGCGGCTAAGTTAGAAGTTTTGCAAAATCTCACCAAAGTACTAATCAACATCCACACACCAAAACGCATCATTCTAAGACAATGTAAAGCAAATTCAAACAGAATAACGTGTTTATTGCCCCCCCCCGACCCCTAGGGGGTAAGCGGGTGAATTTCATAAAATCTCGTTACAATAAGTGTCAGATACAGATAAACAATTTGAGCACCAAATTTCGTGACCGCAGATCCCATAGCTTCCCCAAGACAAATTTAGCGCTTAAGGGGGGGGGGGGGGGTTCTTGAATTTACAACTCCCCCCCCCCCTCAAAAGAAAAAAAAAAATCGAAAATCACAAAAAAACGAAAATGTGTTTTTAAAGATATTCTAAAGAAGACACGTGACTATTTTCAATACCTTTGTATTATCTTTAGTAGAGCTCTACTAAAAAATCCGGAATTTCTTAAATTCCCCCCTCGAAAAACGATTTCCCCCCCTCCTTTAAGAATCAAGAATTCTAAAATCGTACATAATGTTTTATTTATACTCAAGTCTAGTCTCATCATGTGCAATTTCTTCATCGTGATGTAAATTGGGGCCGAGTTATGCTTACAAACGTTTTTTCGCTTCCTGTCCCGCTGGGGGAAGGGGGTATTTCGATAAATCCCGTTTCTTTAGGTGCCGGTTGCATATAAAAAATCCAAGCACCAAACTTCGTGACCGCAGCTCTCATAAATTTTCCAGGACAAATTTAGCTCTAAAAAGGGAGTCTCAAATTTGCCCTATGTAACACATACCTCCCCCCCCCCCTCCCCAAAGAAAAAAAATGGCAGATCACAAAAAATAAAAAATGTGTTTTAGGAAATATCCTAAGAAAGTCGCATAGCCTTTTTTCAACATCTTTATTCCATTTTTGGTAGAGTTCGACTCAAGTCAGGATTTTTCAAAATTTCCCGCCAAAAATCGATTTTCTCCCTTCCTTCCTTTAAAAATCGGAAACTCCTAAATCGCAGATAATTTTTTATTGGTACTCATGTCTAGTTTCCCCATGTGGAATTTCTTTATTGTGAAGTAATTAGGAGCCGAGTTATGCTTATAAACGTGTTTTTGTCTTTTTCACCCGGGGGGGGGGGGGGGGGGAGATTTCGGAAAAGTTGATAGATATAATTTTAAGGTGAGTAAAGACCTAAGTTTCTGCCAAGCGCTGTTGAATTCCGTCCAGCCGTTCTCAAGTGATGCTCGGACAAAAAAAGCGACAGACACGATGACACACATACACACACAAGCAAAATTTTCTGAAGTCATTTTCGGCTTTCATGGTGTGTGAAACGTGAAGATGTCGCAAAATTTTTCAATTCTGACAAATTTACAGACAAAACTCTGATTTTATTAATATAGATTTATTTATTATTATTTAATTTTACTTAATTTAATTTATTTTAATTATCTTTTTTTTTTCTATTCTATATTTTTTTTTTACGAGGGTGTGGTGCTGTCTGGTCCTCGTTAATCTGTGCTGCACCGTCAAGTGCTCGATGGGGTCGTTTAGCAGTCATCGGGCTACCAATGCGGGGTACCATCCCCCCGTGGTGGATCAAAATTGCGATGGTCCCTCTTTCTCTTCTCCATTCGGCCTCCCTGCGCATAGTAATTTTCCTCCCAATTAGGAGTATTTAGGCCTTGCCACTTCAAAAACTTCTAAATTTTCGCTATCTTCCAAAAACTATCTTCCATCCTCCAGTGGCTTCACGTAATCAATTTTTGTTTTTGTTTTTTTAAATAATGTCATTGTTCCTTACTCGTTTAGCTTGTCTTTCTCAATTCTTAAGTGTTGTCCCCTTCATCTTTTCAAATGGCCTCCTCTTTCGGTTTTAATTATTGTGTGCACTACTAACTCTAGCGGCTCCCCCTGCGTTTTTTTTTTTCTCTCTCCCTGCCTGAATTCAAAATTGTTTTTAATTTTGTAGAATTCCGGTTGTTTTGACTCACAGCTAGTAAGTGCACTTATTCCAAATTCCTTAACATCCTGGAGCGTGTCTGTGCGTTTCCATCGTGGCTATCTTGGAGGGTGTAGTGTACAAATCGAGCTATATGTCCAAAGCAGAAATAGATACCCTGCAATTCCTGAGCTTTGGCGTTCTAGTTACATTGTTGCCCAGCAGCTTCCATGCGGTGATCTGGCGTTTATTCGCTCCGGCAGACGGCATCCAACCCGTTAAGCTTGGCCGAGCCCAGGCAGGCAGGGGCCGTCACATTGCTCGAAAACGAATAATCGCTGAATGTTGCCAATTTATACGTGTGACTGTCATGATGTCTAGTTGCACACCTGCAAGTGTCGCCTTAACAGGAGCTCTTGTTTTAGAGATATAAGGGACTTTACACGATTTTTCGTGACGTCTGTATGTAATGTGTGTCTGTGTGTGTGTGAATGTATATGTCGCATAACTCAAAAACGGTTGGACGTAGAAAGTTGCGAATTGGTACATAGGTTTGTTATAACACCTAGTTATGCATCTCCCTTTTTGGACTTTGTATGATTTTCCGTTTTGGAGATATTTATCAAAATTAAGTTCATAATGACCAAAAATACAAAGGTTTTGGCCATAATGTATCAAAAAACGGTAATAACTCAAAAACTGTTTGGACAAATCTTGCAATCGATTTTTAACTGACTTCCCGACTAGCTAGACATTTGAAACTTTCAGAAAAGCTCAGAACACGTTGACAATGCATTTTTTTTTTTAAATATTTTTAGCCAACTGTTTAGGATACCTTCTGCCTCCAGCAGCGTTTATATGATTCAACAGAAAAATTATTTAATTAACTTTCCGACTAGCTAGACATTTGAAACTTTCAGTATAGTTCAGAACACGGTGAAAATACACTTTTTAAATACTTTTAGCCAACTGTTTCGGATCCCTGATGCCTTCGGCAGCGTTACCTGTACAAATCTTGCAATCGATTTTTAACTACTTTCAGAAAAGCTCAGAGCAGGGTTACAATGCATTTTTAAAATATTTTTAGCAAATTGTTTCGGGTCACTGCTGCCTTCAGCAGCGTTTATATGGTTCAACAGAAAATTTATTTAACTAACTTGCTAGACATTTGAAACTTTCAGAATAGTTCAGAACACGGTGAAAATGCATTTTTTAAATACTTTTAGTCAACAGTTTCGGGTCCCTGATGCCTTTGGCATCGTTACCAGTACAAATTCTGCAATCGATTTTTAACTGACTTCCCGACTAGCTAAACATTTGAAACTTTCAGAAAAGCTTAGAATACGTTGACAATGCATTTTTTTTTTTTTTTTTTTTTTACCCAACTGTTTCGGGTACCTGCTGCCTTCAGCAGCGTTTATATGATTCAACAGAAAATTTATATAACTAACTTTCCGACCAGCTTGACATTTGAAACTTTCAGAATAGTTCAGAACACGGTAAAAATGCCTTTTTTAAATACGTTTAGAGAACTGTTTCGGGACACTGCTGCCTTCGGCAGCGTTATCAATACAAATCTTGCAATCGATTTTTAACTGACTTCCCGACTAGCTAGACATTTGAAACTTTCAGAAAAGCTCAGAACACGGTGTTTAAATATTTTTAGCCAATTGTCTCGGGTCCAATGACAATGCTTTTTAACATTATGTATATATTTCTAAAGGTGTATAAGAAAGTCATGTGGTGCCCACATCAGTTTTTTTTTTTTTTTTTGTTTTTTTTCCTTATACAAACTATAATGAAGTATAGTAATTTCGATTTTCGAAATGGATATTGTGTTTCGTATAGCTCAAAAACGAATAATCGTAGAATGTTGCAAATTTATATGTGTGACTGTCATGATGTCTAGTTGTACACCTGCAACTTTTGTTTTAATACGAGCTTCCGTTTCAGAGATATCAACGACTTTACACGAGTTTTCGTGACGTCTGTAAGTATGTGTGTGTATCTCGCATAACTCAAAAACGGTTGGACGTAGAATGTTGCAAGTTGGTATATAGGTTCGTTATGACATTTAGTTGTGCACCTCCCTTTTTGTACTTTCTATGATTTTCCGTTTTGGAGATATTTAGGAAAATTATATTCATAATGACCAAAAATACAAAGGTTTTAGTTATAATATATGACCTACCATCATAGAGATTTCAAAAGAAGCTAATGATAGAGCCATTAATGATATTGTTATGAAAGTTGAAGACATTTTTCGTGTAGAAAGTTTTGCTTAAAGACATAAGCAGGTTCTAGTCGATGAATACATTTTATTTAATGAATATTCAGCCCCTAGATAGAGCCCGTAATGATAGTGTTATGAAAGTTGTCGACATTTTTATGTATAGAAAGTAATTTCTTAAAGACATACTCAGGTTCTTTTCGACGAATGCAATTTATTTAATGAATATTTAGCTCGTAGACATAGCCCGTAATGTTATTGTTGTAAAAGTTGCCAACATTTTAGCGTGTAGAAATTCATTCTTTAAGACAGAAGTAGGTTCTAGTCGACGAATGCTCTTCATTTAATGAATACTCAGCCCGTAGCTTGTAATGATATTGATAAAAAAAGAAATAAAGTTGTCGACATGTTAGCGTGTAGAAGTAATTCTTAATGACACAAACATGTTCTAGCCGTGGAATGCACTTTATTTAAAAAATATTCGGTGCTTAGATAGAGCCCGGAATGATATTGTTATGAAAGTTAGTGGCATTTTTGTGTGCAGAAAATAATTCTTAAAATAAGCAGGTTCTAGTCGACGAATATACTTCATTTAATTAATATTCAGCCCTTAGATAGAGCCTGTAATGATATTCAAAACTTTGTTGACATTTTACCGCGTAGAAGGTAATTCTTAAAGAAATAAGCAGGCTCTAGTCGACGAATGCACTTTATTTAATAATATTCAGTAAACTGTTAAATAAATCTTTTTTGTGTGCAACAAAAGTTAATATTTTTGAAACAATCTAATGAAATGGTCATTTTTACTACAGAAATCAAATAAACATTGTTAAACACTACAGAGCATAAATTTCATTAAATCAGGAACAACCGAATATTTCGAAGTTTGAATGAAATTTGAATTTATCGAGAGTAATTGTCAGTGGTTTATGGAATTTTTAAGGTAGTTCTGCGCGAGGAACCAGTGTATCATTACAAAATTTTCAGAACTAGACTCCTATTGAGGTTAGAATTACCAAATTTTGCGAATCCCTTACTACCATTTTTCGCCACATTTGAATGCCTAATTTGACGCTAAGTCAAAGCCCACATTCGTGGAAATAAAAAAAAAACTTTTATCTGTTTCCACTTTTACTGTAATACGAATAGAAAGTAACACGTAAAAACGATATAGGCAAATTCTAGTCTACAATCATCAACAATCACATTTTTTTTTTTTTTAATAGTTCTTGTGAGTCGTTTATAGAACTTCTGAAGAATTTAGTTCTGCGCTATAAACCAATGAATTTTTTCGGAAAACTCCAGAACTCTGTTCTTATTGGAGTTAGAGCTACCAATCTTTGGCAAACCAAAACTACAAATTTTTGCCAAATTCGATGTCAGGACCAAAAATCTACTTTGGCTGCTAACTTAGCGGCTTGGCGAGATTAGCGATAAAATTTTGCGGCAAATATTGTTTCAGGGATAGCCGGAAACGCTTTCTCAATTTTAACTGAATTGTTTAACTTAATTGTTTTGGTGCAATTCATCGTTTCTCACCACTAAATTTTTCCAAAGAGAACAAAACTGAGCCATCTATACTCGAATGATTTTCATTGAAATCTAAGCTGTGCATTTGCTTCACACAAAAATGTCAATGTTTTCATAACAATATGTATATTCCTATGGTTGTATAAAAAAGTCACGTGGTGTCCACATCATATTTTTTTTTTATGAGTATAGGTATCAGTTACAGTCGATAACAAAATTATTGAAGCACACATCCACATTTTTCATATTTCTTTTTTAGTTTGAACGCTAATTTTTATCATCAGCTTATTTTTTTATAAACAGTATAAAAACTAAGATCATGACTCGACAAATATTTACTTAACAAGACAGTATTAGGAGCGCATCTTTTAAATACGAATTATTGCTAGCGCTTCGATAATTTTGCTGTCGACTGTTGCTACGAGGGGTATCAATTGCTGATGTACTCACCCAGTGAACGTTGATTAAAATACAAAAGTGTGTACAACGCCATATCGATTTGCTATCGATTAGTACTTATCGATTTAATAGTTTTATATTTTTGATGCAGTATGTCGTCTCTACTGCAGTATGTCAAGTTTCCTAAAAATGGCATTGCATTGGTTTGAAAAACAGGTGTGTTATAAACTAAATACGTACGAAAAATTTTCGACTTTGTTGAAGAAACTTTTATATCTCCATGAATATATGTGCCCTCATACAAATGAATATAAATAATTAAAAGTAATATTATAATCATATGTTACAGTACAAAACATTTCAATCGTTATTTTTTACAGAAATTTATTTTTTCTTCAGCTTCTTACTCGTACCCCTTTTGCCCCGGGTAAAATCTTCGCTTAAATATATGAAGTATAACATATTCTTTACACCTCTAAAGCTCTAAGAGAATTCATCAATCATTCCTTTAAATATCCGACTTCGACACAGCCTCTAAAATTGAAAGTGACCAAATTCTTTTGTCCATATACAGTATATTCATAGCTGGCATGGCAACCGTTATGATTTTTTAACACCGGTATTTTTTTTGAACAGAATTTTTCTCCTTATATGTCATAAAAACTGCTACAAAATCTTACAAAAAAATTTCTATAAAAAGATGTCAAAAATTGTAACGGCTAGCAGCTATGGTATATTACATGTGAAATCCCCGTAACCTGTGAAAGTTATGAAATATTGTATTATTCTTTTCAAAAACAAATTTTGTGACCCATTCAAGGGATCCGGACATATATCGCGGGACAAAATCTCGCCGGACAAAATATCGCGTCAAAAAAAAAAAAAAAAAAAAAAAGTTGCACTTCGGGAGTAACGACAGAAGTGAAAACGTGAACAATTACGTGTGCATTTCTTGAATCGTCAGGAAATATTTTGTTGTGTAGGAAATACTTTTAAATGAAGTGTTTTTTTATTCATTAATATAAAATACTACTACAAAAATTATATTACAATTTTATTTAATGTGCTAACTGCAATAGAGACAGTGTCCGGAGATGAGAGAAGTCGTGTAGAGCCGCACGAGATTGTAAAAATATGAGAAAAATGGCGGCTTTGGCCTTTCTCAGGGTTTTGTGAGGTCTAACTGCAATAGAGACAGTGCCCATAGATGAGAGAAGTCGTGTAGAGCCGCACCAGATTGTAAAAACGCAAGGAAAATAGCGGCTTTGGCCTTTCTCACGGTTTTGTGAGGTCTAACTGCAACGTTTCCGGCTGCAATCTTTGAGAGACAGTGACCGGAGATGAGAGAAGTCGTGTAAAGCCGTACCAGATTGTAAAAACGCGAGAAAAATGACGGCTTTGGCCTTTCTCACGGTTTTGTGAGGTCTAACTTGAATAGAGACAGTGTCCTGAGATGAGAGAAGTCGTGTAGAGCCGCACCAGATTGTAAAAACTTGAGGAAAATGGAGGCTTTGGCCTTTATCACGGTTCTGTGAGGTCTAACTGCAACGTTTCCGGCTGCAATCTTTAAGAGACAGTGTCCGGAGATGAGAGAAGTCGTGTAGAGCCGCACCAGATTGTGAAAACGTAAGAAAAACGGCGGCTTTGGCCTTTCTCACTGTTTTGTGAGGTCTAACTGGAATAGAGACAGTGTCCGGAGATGAGAAAAGTCGTGTAGAGCCGCACCAGATTGTAAAAACTTGAGGAAAATGGAGGCTTTGGCCTTTATCACGGTTCTGTGAGGTCTAACTGCAACGTTTCCGGCTGCAATCTTTAAGAGACAGTGTCCGGAAATGAGAAAAGTCGTGTAGAGCCGCACCAGATTGTGAAAACGTGAGAAAAATGGCGGCTTTGACCTTTCTCACAGTTTTGTGAGGTCTAACTGGAATAGAGACAGTGTCCGGAGATGAGTGAAGTCGTGTAGAGCCGTACCAGATTGTAAAAACTTGAGAAAAATGGCGGCTTTGGTCTTTCTCACGGTTTTGTGAGGTCTAACTGCAATAGAGACAGTGTCCGGAGATGAGAGAAGTCGTGTAGAGCCGCACCAGATTGTAAAAACGTGAGAAAAATCGCGGCTTTGGCCTTTCTCACAGTTTTCTGAGGTCTAACTGCAACGTTTCTGACTGCAATCTTTAAGCGATAGTGTCCGGAGATGAGAGAAGTCGTGTAGAGCCGCACCAGATTGTAAAAAACGTGAGAAAAATGGCAGCTTTGGGCTTTCTCACGGTTTTATGAGGTCTAACTGCAATAGAGACAGTGTCCGGAGATGAGAGAAGTCGTGTAGAGCCGCACCAGATTGTAAAAACGTGAGAAAAATCGCGGCTTTGGCCTTTCTCACAGTTTTCTGAGGTCTAACTGCAACGTTTCTGACTGCAATCTTTAAGCGATAGTGTCCGGAGATGAGAGAAGTCGTGTAGAGCCGCACCAGATTGTAAAACACGTGCGAAAAATGACAGCTTTGGGCTTTCTCACGGTTTTATGAGGTCTAACTGCAATAGAGACAGTGCCCGAAATGAGAGAAGTCGTGTTGAGCCGCACCAGATTTTAAAACAATATACAGTATATAATTATTAACACTTCATATTAGCAAGTTAATTGTAATATGTATCATACAAGGATGGAAAACGTTTGCTGGCGATGACGCGAATTCAATGATTTTTGTTCACCTAAAAGTTTTTCACTTCAAATGAAAAGCGTCAGCTGACGATGACGGGAATTCAAAGATTTTTGTTCACCCAAAAGTGCTCAACGCGCCTAAAGAAGTTTTCACTTCAATAGTATGATCTATTTGAAAATTTGATTTTGTGCCACGTGTGATCTCTGGAGGGGGCCGCAGGGCCTTATAAATATTAATTAATTAATTAAAATAAATAATTAAATAAATCATAGAGTTGAATTTCATCATTTTATCTATGTTTATTTTTAAGTTATTTTATCTTTTGTTTTTCACTATTCAAAATACATTTTAAAAATCGTGTACATCACTGCTGACATTAAAGCTGAACACTGTTCACAAACTTGAATTAAAATTTTTAAAATTAATAAGAAGGGCTGAATTCATTATGACTAATTTTGACAAAAGTTAATAAATATAGTCTTTAAACTATTTGAAGTAAAATTTATAAAAATTTTTGTTGTAGGTTTGTCAGAATGTCTGTGCTTTGACTAAGGTATGTATTGTCATGAAATTTTATACAACGTTACTAATAATTACCAACTCATTTTTGCTTTGTATTCATTTACGTCGGCGATATTTTGTCTCGCGAGATTTTGTCCCCAACCCGTGATTCAAGCTTGTCTCTATTTTACTCGAAGCAATTATACAATATAATAATTATATGTTTTGTTTAAAGATTACTTTTTCTTATTTATATAAATCATAAATTAATTAATATTTGAAACTGAAACACTAATAAATCCATACCCATAGCCTGTTCCTTTCTGTGGTGGATTGACATAAAGATTTTTCTTTTCAGGTTCAGATTTCACATAACCACGCAAGCCTGAACTGAAATATTCCATTTTCTTTTCATCATAGTCTGCAAATGTACCATAGTTCGAACCTTTTCCAGATCTGCGTAAAAACAAATTTAAATACAATAAGTAGATGTAACTTTTCCACCTCCCACATAAAGAACAAATACAAAATTTGTACAATCAAGGCAAGTTACTCTTGAAATCTGTACTGTCAAAATAGATTACACTGCTCTGAAAAAAAAAAAAAAAAAAAAAAATTCGAGATCTGATACCATTCTTGCTGATTCTTATGTAAAATGACCTCCTGAATCAGAACATGACTCCCATTTTGCCCAGTCACCCACCGTTTTCTAGATACACCACCCCCTCCCTCAATTCCTTTCCCTGTTCGATGATTTTATGACCATGAATTTAATTTGAAGAATTAAAAATAATTAATTTAACACCTAAAAACAAAAAAATATAAAGTTTAAAAAATAACATTAATTACAGATTACAAAAATGTAAGATATGATAAAGCATAATTTCAGTGGCAAAACCCCCCCAATATTTTTCCCTTGTCGCAAATGTCCATGTTTCAGAATTTTACAACTCTGTAGCCCCTCAGAAGATATTTTACGGTTAAAATAATCCCCCCCCTCCTCCTAAAAATCAAATTTATAGCCATAAAATCATCGAAAAATTATAAAAATAGGGCATTCCTAAAAAACGGTGGGTGATAGGGCAAAATGGGCGTCATATTCGGATTCAGGAGGTCATTTTACATAAGAATATGCTGAAATGGTTGTCAGAGGCAATTTTCATGCCGAGCAGTGTTATTATCGGTGTAAGATATGTAGAACAGATATAACAAACATCGTTAATATCGTAACTTCAAATTCAGAAGTATAACTTATTGCTATTAAAAAAAATCTGGAGTGACTCCACTCGACTTTCCGAACATTGAGTAACTAACAGTTTTGTAGATAAAATAAAGAAAGAGGAATTGCTAAACAAACAAAAGAGAGAAAACCATAATAGAGTGTTTTTTTCTCCAATATATCACACGAGGTTTTATTTAACGCTACTGAACTTTGAGCCCTTAGATCATAATGATAAAGAATTTTTCGTTTTGTCCCTGTAAAAATCTATAGATGCTAGATTCACCAAAATGCTTATAGTTAGTGCAACAGTGATTTATAATATTCACACAAATTTTCAGCTCAATTGAATAAGGCGTTTAGATGCTATCGCACTTTTAAAAATTTGGTCTCATAGGCCATAATGATAAAGAATTTTTCTTTGTGTCCCTGTAAAAAAACTGTAGTGCTAGATTCACCAAAATCTATACAGTTGGTGCAAATGCGACCTATAACATGTGTACAAATTTTTTGCTCAGATTAATAAGGCGTTTAGACGCTATCACACTTTTAAAAATTTGGCCCCATTGGCCTTAATGATAAAGAATTTTTCTTTGTGTCCCTGTAAAAAAACTATAAGTGCTAGATTCTCCAAAATCTATACAGATTGAGTATCTGTGACCTATAATATGGGTATAAAATTTTTGCTCAATTGAATAAGGCGTTTAGATGCTATCGCACTTTTAAGATTTTGGTCCCATAGGCCATAATGATAAAGAATTTTTCTTTGTGTCCCTGTAAAAAAACTATAAGTGCTAGATTCACCAAAATCTATAGGGTTCGTACTATGGTGACTTACAATATACGTACCAACTTTCAGGTTAATCGAACAAAGCCTTTAGACGCTAGCGTGTTCACAGACATACACACATACACACACACATACATACATCATCGTAAAAATAGTGAAAACGGACTCAGGGGACCTCAAAACGTATAGAAACATCAAAATCTCGAATTCGGATTTTTGACATGATTACAATACTTTCCTCACTATAGTGTTCGGAAAGTAATGAATCTTTATGCATTTTGTAAGTAATTAAATAATAACACAAAAGAAAATTTTTGTAAACCTAAATTACTTCTCTTTTTATTTTCCGAACACTATAGTGAGGAAAGTATTGTAATCATGTCAAAAATCCGAATTTGAGATTTTGTTGTTTTTATACGTTTCAAGGTCCCCTGAGTCCGTTTTCACTATTTTTACGATGATGTATGTATGTGTGTGTATGTCTGTGAGTGAACACGCTAGCGTTTAAACGCTTTGTTCGAATAAGCTGAAAGTTGGTACGCATATTGTAAGTCACCATAGTACGAACCTTATAGATTTTGGTGAATCTAGCTCTTATAGTTTTTTTTACAGGGACACAAAGAAATATTCTTTATCATTATGACCTATGGGACCAAAATCTTAAAAGTGCGATAGCATCTAAACGCCTTATTCAATTGAGCAAAAAATTTATACGCATATTATAGGTCACAGATACTCAATCTCTATAGATTTTGGAGAATCTAGCACTTATAGTTTTTTTAACAGGGACACAAAGAAGAATTCTTTATCATTATGGCCTACGGGGCCAAATTTTTAAAAGTGTGATAGCGTCTAAACGCCTTATTAATATGAGAAAAAATTTGTGCACCTGTTATAGGTCGCAGTTGCACCAACTGTATAGATTTTGGTGAATCTAGCACTTGCAGTTTTTTTACAGGGACACAAAGAAAAATTCTTTATCATTATGGCCTATGGGGCCAAATTTTTAAAAGTGTGATAGCGTCTAAACGCCTTATTAATATGAGAAAAAAATTTGTACACCTGTTATAGGTCACAGTTGCACCAACTGTATAGATTTTGGTGAATCTAGCACTTGCAGTTTTTTTACAGGGACACAAAGAAAAATTCTTTATCATTATGGCCTATGGGACCAAATTTTTAAAAGTGCGATAGCATCTAAACGCCTTATTCAATTGAGCTGAAAATTTATATGAATATTATAAATCACTGTTGCACTAACTATAAGCATTTTGGTGAATCTAGCATTTATAGGTTTTTACAGGGAAACAACAAAAATTTTTTTATCATTATGATCTATGGGCTCAAACTTTAGTAGCTTTAAACAAAACATCGTGTAATATATGGAGAAAAATACTCAAACACTCTATTATGGTTTTCTCTCTTTTGTTTGTTTAACAACTCCTCTTTCTTTCCTTTATCTACAAAACTGTTAATGACTCAATGTTCGGAAAGTCGAGTGGAGTCACTCCAGATTTTTTTTCTGGTTATATTGGGTTGTTACAATATCTACTATATAAACAATGTCGATTTTGGTTCATTCGAATTTTGTTTATTTATTTTTGTTATTCATGTACAGCTAATTAGATGGAGAGAAATTAGATATATATAAATAAGTTCATTAGATATATATATAATCTGTTAATCTACTGACATGATGTCTTTTAATAACACAATCCCTTAAAATTGTTTCTGTTAAATAATATATTGTTAATTGGCCTACGTCGCCTCAGTGCTCGATTTTTATACATACACAAATTTATTTTTCCTTTCATGTAGAACTCTCTCATGACAGTATTATTAAAAATCTGGAGTGACTCCACTCGACTTTCCTAACAGTAACTAAATAACGGTTGTACAAATAAATTAAAGTAAGAGAAGTCTTTAAACAAACAAAAGAGAAAAATATAACAGGGTGTTTGAATATTTTTTCTTATGTCGTTTAATTTAACGCTATTGCACTGCAAATAATTTGAGCCCATAGATCATAATGATAAAAAATGTTTTTGTTGTGTCCCTGTAAAAATCTGTAAGTGATAGATTCACCGCAATCTATACAGTACGTGCGATGATGACCTATAACATATGCAGTCGAACTTCGTTAACGTGAATCTCAAGGGGGATAAAAAATTTGTTCATGTTATCAGTAGTTCATGCTATTAGTAACTAATCTCCATATAACTAATCATTATTTTGATGGGGATTGTAGAAACAATTCGTGTTAAAATCAGGTTTGACTGTATATAAATCTCCAGCTCAATCGAATAAGTCATTTAGATGCTGTCGCATTTTAAATAATTTGAGCCCATAGTCCATAATAATAAAGAATTTTTTGTTGTATCCCTTAAAAAAAAAAAAAAAAAAAAAAAAGTGCTAGATTCTCCAAAATTTATACAGTTTGTGTAGCGGTGATCTATAACAGGGGTGGCCAACCCACGGTCCGCGGGCCGCATGCGGCCTACCGCGCAGTTTTTTGCGGCCCGCGAGAAGACTAACGATATTTAAAGTTTGACAACTTTGGTTAACGGATCAAAATTTAATAAATTTCGTTCTGACTTTTCGAAGTGAAAATACCTTTCAACGATTATGGTAGCTAAAAAACTGTTGTAATGAAATATTATTAGATCCATTATTCATTCTTTTTATTTTAGTTTTAATATAAAACCATAAATTTTTCACTTATTAATTTATGGATGAAAATAATTTAAACTAATGTATTCTGCTCCGAATTTTCAACCTGCCTTTCCCCGAAAAAAGTATATACATACATGAATCATCTACTGACCATCATATATGCACAGTCATAAAACAATTTCTTTCCCCGACTAATTTCACCGTAAATTATCATAGAAACTAGCAGCTGATGCCTAACGATTGGTAATATCATCTAGCTTTTAATGCAATTGCTAAATTTGCTTAGGGTGTCCTCTACATATTAAAAATTGCACAACCTTCTTCTTTTTACTTTCCGAACACTATAGTGAGGAAAGTATTGTAATCATGTCAAAAATCCGAATTCGAGATTTTGATGTTTCTATACGTTTTGAGGTCCCCTGAGTCCGTTTTCACTATTTTTACGATGATGTATGTATGTGTGTGTGTATGTGTGTATGTGTGTATGTTTGTGAACACGCTAGCGTCTAAAGGCTTTGTTCGATTAACCTGAAAGTTGGTACGTATATTGTAAGTCACCATAGTACGAACCCTATAGATTTTGGTGAATCTAGCACTTATACTTTTTTTACAGGGACACAAAGAAAAATTCTTTATCATTATGGCCTATGGGACCAAAATCTTAAAAGTGCGATAGCATCTAAACGCCTTATTCAATTGAGCAAAAATTTTATACCCATATTATAGGTCACAGATACTCAATCTGTATAGATTTTGGAGAATCTAGCACTTATAGTTTTTTTACAGGGACACAAAGAAAAATTCTTTATCATTAAGGCCAATGGGGCCAAATTTTTAAAAGTGTGATAGCGTCTAAACGCCTTATTAATCTGAGCAAAAAAATTGTACACATGTTATAGGTCGCATTTGCACCAACTGTATAGATTTTGGTGAATCTAGCACTACAGTTTTTTTACAGGGACACAAAGAAAAATTCTTTATCATTATGTCCTATGAGACCAAATTTTTAAAAGTGCGATAGCATCTAAATGCCTTATTCAATTGAGCTGAAAATTTGTATGAATATTATAAATCACTGTTGCACTAACTATAAGCATTTTGGTGAATCTAGCATCTATAGATTTTTACAGGGACAAAACGAAAAATTCTTTATCATTATGATCTAAGGGCTCAAAGTTCAGTAGCGTTAAATAAAACCTCGTGTGATATATGGAGAAAAAAACACTCTATTATGGTTTTCTCTCTTTTGTTTGTTTAGCAATTCCTCTTTCTTTATTTTATCTACAAAACTGTTAGTTACTCAATGTTCGGAAAGTCGAGTGGAGTCACTCCAGATTTTTTTCGGAAGAGTAACACCCATTTTTGATTACATATTGGAATTTCTGAGGTCAAGGTGCTTCGGAAAAAGATATAATTTATATTCTTTGTTTCAAATCTTCATAGAGTTACAAGAAAAAATTGGTCGCCAAAAAATCTCTATACTTTGAAAAAATTAAATTAAGATATCAAACAGAAAACTATTATATCCATTCAGATAATAATCGGAAAAGAAGTATAACAATTTTAAATATAAAGTAAAATAAAAGTAATGTAATGCTAATTAAGAAATGATGTGTACGTCTAAACTTACTTGAATAACTATTTTTAAATCGTGCATGCAAAGTAATATATGACACAAATGAAAACAAGTGACTGCCCCGTAAAAGAAATAAAAATTGACATATCACTATAATCCGAAAAATAATTATAGGAACGAACTGTAAATTTAGAAATCAATATTTTTTATGATGCCCATTCTGTTCGTTCAAAAATTAATGTAGGTCAATAATTCTTAATTTTTTGAAATATGAAATTATTAATAATTTTCAAAAAAAAAAAAATAAATAAATAAATAAATAAAATAAAATAAAATAAATAAATAAATAAAAATAAAAATGCAAAAATTGCTATTCAAATTACTTACTGCGTATCTCTTTTCCCTTCTCTTACTTATGTAGAAAAGAGGCGATGAAAAACAATTAAAACAGGATTCCTATTTTTACTTCCATTACCCTACTACCGTAGGTAATGGAAGTATTGTATTCGGTCTGAAAATTCGATATCGGGTTTTCACCTGATTTACACGTTTTAAGGTCCCCTGAGTCCAAAAAAGTGGTTTTTGGCAATTGGTCAGTGTGTATGTATGTGGAGAATCTTCTGGCTATTATAGCTCAGAAACTAATAAAGATAGAGCTACGAAACTTTAGAATTGAAATACGTCTGGTGTACAGATAAAATTTCCAAATTTTGGTGAAAATTGAAAAACCGGAAGGGGGACATCGGAAACCGGAAGTGCGACAGTAAGTCCGTATCTCAAAAACGGCTCTAACGATTTTCTTCAAACTTGCTATATAAACACTCTATTAGATGTCCTTTCGAATGATATAGTTGGTTAGTTCAGGAAAATTGATAGGCGTCCTGTATAAATAGCTCAATTTCAGGCCTCGCAAAGGCGTTCCTTTAAAAACGGTTCTACGGATTTTTTTCTCTTATTTTTTACCTCGCTATATGTAAGCTTCGTTTTATATGTCTTTATAAGTTTCTCTTACCGGAAAAATTTTAGGTTTCTACTTCTTTAGGTCACTTTTATGTTTTCTGATCACATTATCTCTCAAAAATACATATAATACGCGTAATAGTGGGTAATGGAAGTTGTGTGGTTGTTTCACACCAGATTTTTATTTATTTATTAAATAGTATCGTAAATTTCGTATCGTATTAAAAAGAAACATCTTGCTTTAAAATTTTGACAAGCTTATTGCGAAATATATTTTTATTATTAATTCACAATTCAATATCCGTGTTCAAATATACACATATATTATATTGTATTATAAATAAGCGAATGAATCTTGTTTTAAGGTAAATTTCAGAATTTACAAAAATGTTATAATTAATATGATTTATAAATATTACATTTTCAGAAAAAAATAAAAATAAAAAATAAAATAAAGTAAAAAAAATAATAATCATAATAATAAAAATAATAATGCTCGTGCGCATCTTCACAGTCAGATGCACGCACACAAAAAAGCTTATATGTTACATTAAACGCATGGCTGTTAGCGTAACCCGAGAAACACCACGAGGAGGTCGCCATGCATCGTTTCTCATGGGGAGTTTTGATAAGGCAGGCCCCCTTGCCTACTGCCAGAGGAGTTTTGATATTCCAGGCCCCATACGCGAACTGCAATCAAACATCCCATATGATTTTAATTCTTTACACTAGGAATGCAACAACAGCAACACCATGTTTTAAAAAATTTCCTTAATATTCGGAATTTCTTTTTCCTTTTTTTAACAAGTCGTTCTGAAATATATGCTTGTTCATTTTCATTTAGTGTTCCCATTGCCTGAGAAAGAACTGAGTCCCCTTCGATTTGAAACAAAGGTTCGTCAGTATCAGTCCCAGGCAATGAAACAGAAACATGGTTATTTTTACTGGTTGCGTCCACTGTCTGAGAAAGAACTGATTTCCCTTTCATTTCAAACGGTTCGTCATTATCAGTCTCAGACAGTGATTCAAAAATAGTGGGCAGACTTCTAAATTTCGGCAGTCTTTTTATTTTGGGATGCTTGAAAGGACGGCCCCTATTTAAAGCTGAAATATACATTTCTTTCTTTCTTTCTAAAACCCAATTTTTATTAGTATATTTTTTATTAATGATTTCGGAAATATAATTTGGCTCTTCAGTTATTGGATTGAGTTGATTTTCATTTTGATCAAAAATATCAATACTTTTAAAAGAAACATTGGCCGAAAAATTTGATTTAGAAAAAGATGGTTGAATAGTTTTCTCATCTGGAATATCATCAAACTCCAACAATCCAGCATAGAAGACTGGACATACGTAAATTTTGCGAGCATCAATATCAGTATACTCGAAAAATTGAAAAAATAGCCATGTGAGAAACTTTTTAAAAAAGTAAATCACAAAAAGCACTTCTAAGAATGGATACGCCATCTCAGATAAGGTCTATAGTTAGACTGAAGGGTAATGCTAAAAAGTTAAGCATTTGATTGTTGAAAGAAATAAAATTTCGTGCATTGTTTACATTATTTATACGCAATTGTTGCAGGTGTTCGTACAATTGTTGAATTGCAGTAATGAGTGCATTGTTCAAAAATGCTATTTATGATAAAATAATAATAATAATAATAATAATAATAATAATAATCTATATTAATAAAATCAGACTTTTGTCTGTAAATTTGTCGGAATCAAAAAATTTTGCGATATCTTCACGTTTCACACCCCATGAAAGCCGAAAATGACTTCAGAAAATTTTGCCTGTGTGTGTGTCATCGTGTCCGAATGTCGCTTTTTTTGTCCGGGCATCACTTGAGAATGGCTGGACGGAATTCAATGGCGCTTGGCAGGATTTAGGTCTTCACCCAACTTAAAATTATATCTATCAACTTTTCCAAAATTCCCCCCCCCCGTTCCCCCCCTAGGGGGTAAAAGACTAAAACACGTTTGACCGGGCATCACTCGAGAACGGCTGGGCGGAATTCAACGGCGCTTGGCAGAAACTTAGGTCTTCACCCAACTTGAAATTATATCTATAGAATTTTTCAAAATTATGATTAGTGTTTAAATTGTGGGTAAAAAACGCCTGCGCATGCGCCATAAATATTTTTTCACTAAAATGCTTTGAATGGAAAAATAAAATATAAAAATAATTTTTTAAGTTAAAGACTTTTGTATTCGCGTGATTCGCACTACAAATTATGAAAAGATTGAAATGAAGTGTTGCCATCTAAGTTTCATACTTTAGTTAATTTTAAAAAATCTAATTGTCGTATCGAAAAACTGTTTACACTCCAGGATTCAGAAAAATCACCTCTTTCATTTGGTACTGAATTTGTAATAATAGGTCTGATATTTCTAATTTATTTTTCCCTTTATCCGTTTTTCCGTTGCCACTTAAATTTCGTACTTTAGTTATTTTTTAAAAATCTAATTGTCGCATCGGAAAACTGTTTGAACCCCTGGATTCAGCAAAATCGTCCCTTTCATTCGGTATCAAATTTATAAATATAGGTCTGATATTTCTAATTTATTTTACCCTTTTTCCGTTTTCAACCCAGATTCGATATGGAACGGCTTTAGTATTGGATCCCTTTGGCAAAATTTGAAATTCGGCACCGAAGTAGCTCGGACGTTTCTCGCCAAGATCTTTAATTGCACAATTGAGATAGCCAGTTCAGTTCATCGCAAAAATGGCTTAAAATATTTAAAGTCACCAAAGGGTTCCGATACTTAAGCTGTGCTTTTTGTATTTATTTATAATACTGTCTATTAAAGACTTCTGTGGTCACGAAATTTGGTGTGTAAACTTATTGTAACTGCATTTCACGAAATTCGAAATTCCCCCTCCCTCCCTTCTCGGAGTCGGAGGGCAATAAACATATGTAAAAACACGTTTTTCCGTTTGAATTCGCTTTGAATTATCTTAGAATGGCGAATTTTGGTGTGTGGATATTGATTATGTGTACGCATTATGTACATTAGTGGGATTTTGCAAAACTTCGAACTCACCCGCTGAGGGTGGGGAAGTAAGAAGTGGGTAAGTTGTGCCGAAGACAGTGGGGACCCAGACTCCTCACATTGGGAGCGAGAAAACCGCTACCAATCACAGCGAGAACTTAGGTTATTAATAAAGATATGGCATTTTGACAACTCATTTAAGTTTAATGTCCAGCGAAGCGGGCAAAGCCTGCTAGTAATAATAATAAAGATGAAATTAAAGATAATAATTGTGTGCGTAATTCAAGCTTAAAATAATTAAACAAAAAATATTTAAAGGGGACTAATGTGCAAGTTGTACCTGACGGGACTAAAGTAAAAGTTGTACCTCAAGGGACTAATGTGCAAGTTGTACCTGACGGGACTAAAGTGAAAGTTGTACCTCAAGGGACTAATGTGAAAGTTGTACCTCACGGGACTAATGTGCAAGTTGCACCGAACGAACAAACTATTTCTTTGAACGACAATGCCTACTAACCCTGGACGATAGGTCTAATATATCGTATCATATTATATATCGTATTTATCGTAATATAACTCAATACTTATTTCGCTTCCTTCTTCGACTCGTTTTAAAACGCATTTTTTATATGCATGAGCAGCCCCCGAAAAACAAAAACATTGAATCATTAAATTCATTTTTTTACTTATTTATATTTCATACTAGCAGGCTTTGCCCGCTTCGCTGGTCACTATATTAAAAGGATTTCTTTTTAATTGAATAATTGAAACGTTTAAGTAAATATAATTCGATTGGCGACAATTTTCGCCACAGCTTTAGTATGGGATCTCCTCAAAGATATTAAATATTTTTTTTAGCTTCTCGAATCTATACAACAAAACTATTATTAAAACGAATATTCTCGAAAACAGTCCAATAGTAAAGCTTATCCTTCGACTATTCTGGAAACAGTTGAAGCTTTTACTCATATAGCAAAATCCACTATTCGATGAATGTTCTAGTGTACTCTAAAAAACAGTCACTTGTTCCACAGGAGTAAAGCAAATAACATCAAATACTCCGGAACATAAATCTTCGCAATCTCAAGAAAAATGTTCATTCGCTTAGAGCTCAATCCTTAAAGTTCAATCAATCAGAATAGGCCCCTGAATAACTCTGATTTGCAGTGAGTACATACTCTCTCGCATAAATCAACTCACTCCTATTTATAACTTTTTGCGATGATTCCATCGAGAATCCCATCCCCGATGATTCCATCGAGTCGGAAAGCTCGAGATCTGTGCTCCCGTGTGTCGGAGATCTTCGAAACTTGAGAAATTCTTAAGTACCATTTTTCCTCAAACTTGGTTGCCCTCTCACCAAATTTGGTCACCCACTCACCAAGTTTGTCGCCAAGGCAGACACAACTGAAAGTGAATGAATGAACTGCCCTTTTATTTTCACTTCGCTTGTAAAACTACTTTCATTGCAGCAGTGCTAATGATGCGGGGCAAATAACTAATCCCTAATAACAATATGCTATGAGCATTATTTCCGCCGCATTTTAGACAACTAATATTTTTATGGTTATATATATTTCCCATTAAACGTATTCTTATTTTTATTTATTTATTTAAGTATTAATTTAAATTAAACAAATATTTCTGCCGGACAGCGTGCAGGTACAGTCACACACAGCAGCACGTATATTTGTATTATAAATTAGCGTAGTGATTGGTATATAAAAAAATAAATAAATATGTAAACATTACCGCGCTACACGACTTTATTGAATCTCTCCCTTGGCGGCTTTTGAATTTTTGTCACCATATTAGTGATGATTTTTTTTCTTTAATATAATTTCTTGTATAAAAGGGGGAATTGTATTTTGGTGATATTCATGTCATGGTTGGACTCATGTCAAAGTTGTGCCTTGGGGGGGGGGGGGACTCATGTCAAAGTTGTGCCTTGGGGGGACTCATGTCAAAGTTGTGCCTTGGGGGGGACTCATGTCAAAGTTGTGCCTTGGGGAGGGGACTCATTGTCAAAGTTGTACCTTGGGGGGACTCATGTCAAAGTTGTGCCTTGGGGGGACTCATGTCATATTTGTCCCTTGGGGGGGGGGGGACTCATGTCAATGTCATTTTGAAAAGATTTTGATGAAATTCTGGCAAAAGCAGAATTTAGTTTAGGACGGAGGACTATTAGTTTTTTTTTTCTTCCTAATTATAACATCGCTTTCAAATTATTCAATTATATTTTCGATAAATTTTAGATTTCGATAAATGTCCAACTATCAAAAAATGATTTCGACAATTGTGCAACTATCGAAAACGACAACGCAAAAATCGCTGTCTGAGACTAATAGGCCCTCAGTCCTAAAAAAAAAAATCAATCCAAATTGTTCATGGTATATATTTGGAATAATTCATTCTAACGAAAAAAAAAAAAAAAAAAAATAATAATAATAATAATAATAATAATAATATATTAATTTTTTAGAAGACGTAAATTAATGTTTATTACATTTATTTAACATTAGCATCTTCATATTTTAACAAATTATAACTCTGTGAAAATTTGTGAGAAATATATAAACTATCCCATTTTCTGAGCTGTTTTGATCCAAATAATCCAAAAAGGTTGTCGAAATGGGTTGCCTTTGCAAAAAAATGAAGTTGATGCCAGTTTTAATATATATACACCCCTTAAGCAAAATCTGACTGAACTGTCTAAACTAGACCTTAGTACTAATCGATCGGCACCAGCCGCATGTCTCTACACGAATTTATGGCGAAATTAGTCGGGAAAGGAGGGGGGGGGGGGATGACTTACATACGGTGTGGCCCGAATGAATAAAATATATTTCCAATGCGGCCCACCAAGTGTTTTGGGTTGGACAGGCCTGATCTATAATATGCATATAAATTTTCAATTTATTCGAATAAAACGTTTAAATAATCTGAGTCCATAAGCCTAATGATAAAGAATTTTTCTTTGTGTCCCTGTAATATATATATATATATATATATAAGTGCTAGATTCACTAAAATCTATGCAATTAGTAAGACGAAGTCCTATAACACGTACATAAATTTTCTGTCCAATCGAATAAGGCATTTAGACGCTATCGCACTTAAAATAATTTGAGCCCATAGGCCATAATGATAAAGAAATTTTCTTTGTGTCCTTGTAAAAAAAAAAAAAAAAAAAAAAAAAAAAAAAAAATCTATTAGTGCTAGATTTAGCAAAATCATTAGGTGACCTACAACATATGTGCCAACTTTCAGCTCATGCATTTAGATGCTATCGTGTTGTTACTCATAGAAATACACATACATGCACATACACACACATACATACAACATCGTAAAAACAACAAAAATGAACTCATGGCACCTCAAAACGTGTAGATACACTAAAATCTCAAAGGCGAATTTTTGTCATGATTACAATACTTTCCACTGAGAAAAAATTCTGTAAGTGACATCTAGAATCTACATTAAGGCTCTAGAAAAAATTATTCCATGTCATCCTTATAAATTCTAGTTCCCTTTGAAAGCGAATTCTAGAAACCCCTATTAGAATTCTAGAGCGTTTGCCTATATTCTCGAGGGCAAAGTTATTTAAAAATCTCTGCAAAGAAATGAGAATACAAGAGGCGGGTTTCAGCAACTATAATCTTGATTTATTACCCAATTCTAGAAATTCAAGTGAGAATTTCTCGCAATACAAAAATTTCAGAATATTGTTTCACCATCTAGAAATGTGTAGACTAGAAATTCTCGATCATTTCGTCTATTCAGTTTATTGGCGTGGTTTATGCGCTTAGCTATGAAATCTATATTTCTAGTTAAGGGATTTAGAAAATGACCACTTATTCATTCTAGATGAAGGCGGTATATTTTTTTCTCAGTGTCCTATATAGCATGTTCGGAAATTAAAAATTGATTTCGATAATTTTTAAAAATAATGACATCATGTTTTACATCATATTTACATGTTTTCACGTCTATATGCTCCAAAAAATGAAAAAGGAGGTTATAATAATTTAATTCAAATTTTTTATAACAATGTGCCCATTTATTTATTAGGACCTGAGTCCTATTTCTTTCAGACCGGGGAAAAATGACATCACCATTTGAACACATGATTTTGCTTAACCGGAAATTCTTATTGCCAAATTTTCAGATTTTTTAACACCATTTTTTAAAGTTAAACTTTAGCTCTGACAAAAGAGCCCCATGACAATGTAGCCTTGACAAATTATCCCGTGGACAAAATAACTCCGAAAAAGTAGCCTATACAGAATAGCCCCTGGACAAATTAACCTGTGGACAAAATAGCTCGATGAAATCTCCAGAACAAAAAAGTACCGACAAAACAGAGCGACATGCCCGTGGACAAAATAGCTCCAAGAAAAATAACGCCCAGACAAAATAACCCTAGGACAAAATTCCCTCGACAAAACTGCGTTAGAACAAAATAACCCCGACAAAACAAGTTCAGTGAAATACTCCCAAAATAAAATATCCGAAGACAAAATATTCCGACAAAATTGCTCCGATATAAATGTCGTCACCAACAACCATAAGGAAGCATCACGTTGCACATCACATTGCATATTCGCCAGCTCATCAGATTTTCTAATACCACTTTTTTTTTTTTTTTTTTTTTTTTTTTTTTAAGATTAGTTATCTTTGTTAACTTAATTGCAAATTTTTCTTTAATAAATAAAGCAAAAATATTTATAATGGAATAGTGGTGTTAGAAAATCGCCAAGGTTGGTAGTTATGACTTCACTTTTAAATAATTTGAAATAGTTTATTACAGAATCTAAATATGCAATGAGGAAAAGTCTGAGTGAAAAATAGGACTCGGGTCCTAAATTAAATTCTGTCCAGTAAAAAAAAAAAAATTAAACCTTATTTTATTATTATTTTCTAGTGAAATAGCTGGACACTCTGCATATTTAATTTATTATTATTAATTTCACATGACATATCAAAATTCTGCTAGGCAACGAAAGAGAAAGTGTTTTTACTTAAGCTTTGTTTTTTGGATGAATGAATTTAAAAACTTATCTCAGGTGTTGATGGTGTTGGTGTTGGTGTTAGCATTAAGGCCGATTGACTGCACTAGGTTCTAGGTCTGTGGGGATTACCTTCCGGGGGGGTCTTTCTAAGGAGTCCTAGCAATTTGGTTTTGAAGCTTTGTTTTCTGCGATAGTAACAACAATATTATGAACTATTCAGAAATAACTTTTTAAAAAGAGATTATCTTTGTAAATGCACCAATAAATTTTGTAGGTTTAATTTATAAAGTTTAATTTATTAATTGAATTTCCTAAAACCACACAAAATAAATCATACATATAACATTTCATTTTCTCAATAACTTGTTGCAACTGTGATTTAATTTGTTCTTTTTTTGTTAAAAATTTTCCTTTACATATATATAGTTTTAAGCGTTTCTCCAATAACTTAATGCTATTCTTATTATGAAGATTAATGCAACTAAGAAAAATATCAACAAGTGTAAAGCTAGCTTTATAGTAACCCTCAATCTTGAATTTCGTAAAATATAATTTTTTTTTTAATGAAATCTGCAACTTTCTATTTTAAGACCGCTAGCTCGCTTATTATAAAATATCAACATATGGCTGGTTATTCAGTTGAAATTTTGCGATTTTTAGAAAATGTTGTTTATACCCTAATTCAAAAACCACATCAGTTATCATAAAATATGAGCTGGGGAAGACTGAGAGCTCGCAATTATTTAAATATACCAATGTAAATGTTGTTGGGGAAAATATAATAATAATAATTAATTAATTGAAAAAAAAAATCTCTCAATTAAATTTCTATTAAACATAGCTAAGAACCACCTCGATTAAACCAATGATTAAAAAAAAAAAAAAAAAAAAAAAAAAACGTATTGGAATTGGTCCAGTCATTTAGAAGCTACAGTACACAGACAGACAAAGTATTCAATTTAAAAAGCCATTATTATTATTATTTTAATCAGAGGGACGCTTTTTTCGACTTTTATAAGAAATATTTTAAAATAATCGAAATAGTCGAAGCTGTTTGTTTATGTATTTTTCCCCGTAGTTTAAAGAGTGGTTACACAATATGTTGGATGCTGGGGCAGCCGTTTGTTAAAAACAACGAAGAAATCACAGAAGGGCATTATTTAAAAAGAAAAGCTACAAAAAGACACGTAAAAGCATCTGACAGAATTACGATGCATATTTATGGCCAGTACTTGGAAAACTCAAAAAAGGACCACACACAACCAGAACCCTTCCGGCGACTGCCATGAAGCCCTTACTAAGTTCTAAGTAATGCATCAAGAAATCTAGAAGTAAGCAGATTGGTGCAAACCTGGTCCAATCAGAGAAACACCCAATAAAGAAATTACAAAATGAGACCTAAACACCCAATAAAAAAAAAAAAAAAAAAAAAAAAATACAAGAAGAGAACTCTTCTAAAATTTTAATGAGAGAGCTCAAGGAAAATAATAAAAAAAATTCTAAGTGATTTTGTCAAATATCTTCATTCTCTCAACATGTAAAGTGATTCTGCCTAATGCTCATTATTATGACTTAAGTCATCTCCTCTTGATTGGATAAAAAATTGCTCGTCACTATCAGCGTATACCACTGAAAAGGCCTAGCCCTGGCCATGATGAAATATAATAAAAATGAGTTCGGATGTATTGATTAAATGCCAAAGAAAAATATATATTAAAAAAAAAATCGTTCCATGTGATGATCAACCTCTCATGCCCTGGATGCACTTACTGTCCCATCGTCTGGTAATCTGGTGAGAAAACTTAATTTAATTCATTGGTCAGTAGTTTTAAATTTTTTTAAAAACACATTTAAATATAGACCTGACTCTATGTACTCATCCTCATCCTATTTTCGATGTAATTGATTGTAATTAAAAAGTGATTATTGAGATCCCCATATCGTTAGTATTTTGTTTGAATTATGAAGATTCTCATTTTAGCAAATATCCAAACACAGAAGTTTAATAACAAAAATTAATTAAAATTATATGAATTTGAAATTATTTGATAAGAGTAATTTTTATTTATTAATCCTCATATTCCTTTTCAGATTTAAGTTCATATACTTGACTAAGTTTTTTGGGACATTTCAAAACGCATGCCCGAATATCAATTTAATATTCAAAATGTACTGCTAAGATTCACCTTAAGGCCACGGATGGAAGAGTAGTTAGATTGTACTTGTATCCATCTGTTGCCGCTCACCTTAGTTTGGCTATATGCGCAACCTTGGCGCGCATCTCTTGTTCACTTGCATTCCCGCTTTAGCGGAGTAGTTGTATTGTTTTTCGTTATAAGAGTAACATCTCTCTTGTTTATCTTGTTCGGTGATATGGTTCACCTTTTTACTTCCTTATACAAAGTATAAGGAAGTATAGTAATCCCGATTTGCGAAATGGATTTTGTATTTCACATTGCTCGAAAACGAATGATCGCTGAATGTTGCTAATTTATACGTGTGACTTTCATGATCTCTAGTTGCACACCTGCAAGTGTCATCTTAACACGAGCTCTCGTTTTAGAGATATAAAGGATTTTACACGATTTTTCGTGACGTCTGTATGTGTGTGTGTGTGTCTGTGTGTGGGTATGTCGCATAACTCAAAAACGGTTGGACGTAGAAAGTTGCGAATTGGTACATAGGTTTGTTATAACATCTAGTTGTGCACCTCCCTTTTTGGACTTTCTATGATTTTCCGTTTTGGAGATATTTAGGAAAATTAGGTTCATAATGACAAAAATTTGGCCATAATGTATCAAAAAACGGTAATAACTCAAAAACGGTTTAGACAAATCTTGCAATTTAACTGACTTTCCGATTAGCTAGACATTTCAAACTTTCAGAAAAGCTCATAACACGTTGACAATGCATTTTTTAATATTTTTAGCCAACTGTTTCCGATACCTGCTGCCTTCAGCAGCGTTTATGCGATTCAACAGAAAATTTATTTAACTAACTTCCCGACTAGCTAGACATTTGAAACTTTCAGATTAGATCAGAACATGGTGAAAATGCATTTTTTAAATACTTTTAGCCAACTGTATAGGGTCCCTGCTGCCTTCGGCAGCGTTACCAGTTCAAATCTTGGAAACGATTTGTAACTAACTTCCGGACTAGCTAGACATTTAAAACTTCCGGAAAAGCTCAAAATACGGTGACAATGCATTTTTAAAATATTTTTGGCCAATTGTTTCGGGTCACTGCTGCCTTCGGCAGCGTTTACATGGTTCAACAGAAAATTTATTTAACTAACTTCCCGACTAGCTAGACATTTGAAACATTCAGAATAGTTCAGAACACGGTGAATATGCATCTTTTTAATACTTTTAGCCAAATGTTTCAGGTCCCTGCTGCCTTCGGCAGCGTTTATATGGTCCAACAAAAAAATTATTTAACTAACTTCCCGACTAGGTAGACATTTAAAACTTTCAGAATAGTTCAGAACATGGTAAAATTCCTTTTTTTAATACTTTTAGCCAATTTTTTCGGGTCCCTGCTGCCTTCGTCAGCGTTACCAGTACAAATCTTGCAATCGGTTTTTAGCTAACTTTCAGAAAAGCTCAGAACACGGTGATAATTCATTTTTTTTAAATATTTTTAGCCAACTGTTTCGGGTCCAATGTCAATGTTTTTTAACATTATGTATATTTCTAAAAGTGTATAAGGAAGTCATGTGGTGCCCACATCAGATTTTTTATAGTTTGCGTTGACTATGGTGTCAACATACTTGAAATACGTTAATAATACGTCCTCCAATAACTGTAAATATGTACATACGATATGTATAATACTTTATTTAAATGTTTGTGAAGTAATAGCTTCAGAATAGAATTATTGAATACAGTCCACTCATAAAGTATCGTCAACATTTGGTCTAGTAGACCCGGAGGAAGATCAATCGTTATATAATGTAAAGTAATATATCGTAAAGTAATGTAAAGTAATATCGTAATATAATGAAAAGTGGTGGTGCTCATTGATGAAAATTAATGATGGATAAAAATAAATTAGTTATCCTAAATCGACAACGTGGAACCTTGAAAGGTCAATTGACTAAGATAGTGACATATTTAGAGACTGTTAGTGACGAGGATAAAGACATTATAACTTTAGAAATAAAGAAGGATAATCTTCAAAAAATAGTAACCAAACTGGATAATTTGAAAATCCAGTATTACGAAATAGCTGATGAATCGGAACTGGAAGTCCAATTGAACGCCTTCGCAGAATTGGAAGAAGAGGCAGAAAAATTAGAGGTAAGGCTTCGAAAATTCTTACTCTCTAATAACATTAGTAAAAATGTAAATGAAATTATTTCAAATGAATCTAAAGTAGATAATCCTATTATCAATTTTCGTTTACCCAAATTTAATGGTCAATATAATGATTGGTTTAATTTTAAAGATCAATTTATAACCTTAATTGATCAGAATGATAAACTTTCGGACAATCAAAAACTATATTATCTAAAATCTACACTTAGTGGAAGAGCACTAGATGTAATTACAGAAGACGATTCATATATGTCACTTTTTAAAGCACTAGAAGACAGATTTCAAAATAAAAGAATGATTGTTAATTCTCATTTAAATGAGATATTAAACGTAGAGAATCTGTCTCAAGATGTAGTTTAAAATTTGAGAACAATTACAGATAGTTGTCAAAAAAATATTCGAGCACTCAAAAGTATAGGATTGGAAATGAATCCTTTTACAGAGGCCTTACTCATAAATGTGGTTCTTAAACAAATAGATAAAGAATCCAAAAAACAATCTGAATTATCTTTAAGTTCTACAGAATTGCCAACATGGTGCGATTTTATTAACTTTTTACAAAAAAGATGCTTGGTGTTAGAAAACTTACAATGTGTTTCGAATACGAAACCGAAATTAATGAATTCGGAAAAGAGTACTAAAATTAAAACCTTCTTTTCTAAAAATGATTCTTTTAATGATCAAAATTGTCCCCTTTGTAAAAAAAAATCATTCCTTGTCAAAATGTGGTGAATTTTTAAAATTAGATTAATACGAAAGATTCCTAACAGTAAAAAATATTTGTTATGTATTAATTGCTTGAAATCCAATCATCAGGTATCAAATTGTAAAAGTAATCAATTTTGTAATATCTGTTCTAAAAAACATAATTCACTTCTACATCGAACCTTGCCGGGAACAAAAAGTAATAATTTTCGATCCAAATCGCAAAGTCAGACGGCGACACAGATAGACGCCGCCGCGCACCTGCTCCCATCAAATGATTCATATCCTGAATTGCAGAAAGAAAAAAACAATGTTTCGATGGCATTATATAACGAGATTAATGATCCAATCTTAAAAAGTAAAAAACATATATTGCTGTCAACTGCTATAGTTTATTTGGAAAGTAGCAATAAAAAAAAAAGTTTCCGGTTCGTGTAATTCTTGATAATGGTTGCCAATGTAACATATTAGAGAGAGAACTCGCTAATTTATTGAATTTGCAAAAAAGGAAATGCGATATTCATATTTCAGGAATTAATGGTAAGATGACAAATGTGAAATCTTCAGTACGTACCATTATTTCCAATAAAGATGATTCATTTAGTGAACCAATTGAATTTTTAATTACACCTAAAATAACAGAATTCATTCCTTCACACAATATAAACATAAGAAGTTTAAATCTACCACATGACCTTGAATTAGCTGATAGTGAATTTTGGAAAAAATCTAAAATAAATGCTTTAGTTGGTGCTGAATTTTTCTATGAAATATTAAAAGCAGATAAATTTAAAATAGGACAATTCACCTTTCAGAATAGCGTTTTTGGGCATATTGTTGCGGGAACCATAGACCGCAATGTATCTGAAAATACTTTTTGCGGTTTTACTGCATGCAATGATTATCTTAATGAAACCATTCAGAAATTCTGGAAAATAGAAGCTCCTGAAATTGACTTACGTCCAATTAGTCAGGAAGAACAAGTGTGTGAGAAACATTTTTTAGAAACTTATCGGAGAGATAAATCGGGAAGATTTATGGTAGCCATGCCTTTGAAGGAAGATGCTAGTGTCCTTGGGGAGTCTAAATCTATCGCAGAAAAACGGCTCAAGCAGTTATGGAATCGTTTAGAAAAGAATCCAACCATGCGAAATCTTTATTGTGATTTTATTAAAGAATACACTAATTTGAATCATATGACAAAAATTGTTGATAATTTAAATGAATCTAGCTGTTATTATCTGCCCCATCATGGCATTTATAGGCCCGAAAAATCTACTACGAAGCTTCGCGTTGTATTTAATGCTTCGAGTCCGACAACTAGTGGAATATCATTAAACGACATAACTTATAAAGGTGTCGTTAATGAAGATTTGTATGAAATCATGTTACGCTTTCGACAACACCGATTTGTGTTTTTGGCCGATATTAAAAAAATGTATCGCCAAATAATGATTACCGAGGATCAGAGAAAATTATTAAGAATTTTATGGAAAGATAATGTGAACTCAGAAATTGAAACCTATGAACTTAATACCGTAACATACGGTACCGCTTGTGCCCCTTTTTTAGCCATTAGAACGTTGAAGCAGTTAGCCCTTGAAGAAGCCGAGAAATATCCGAAGGCATCCGATATTTTGCTACATGATTCGTACATGGATGATATAATAAGTGGGGAAGAATCGTTAGAATCTACTAGGGAGCTTCAAAAACAACTTATACACTTGTTAGAAAGCGCTGGAATGAATTTACATAAATGGAATGCAAATCATATTTCCTTACTTGACTTTTCTAAAGAGACATATTCTCTGATAAGGAAACCAAAGCCTTAGGGGTTGCCTGGAAACCCAATTTAGATGCTTTCACATTTAAAATAAATTTGTGTCAGTTAAAGTCTATGACAAAGAGAAGCATTTTATCAGATATTGCTCGTATTTTCGACCCATTGGGTCTCATCGGTCCTGTTATTGTCAAAGCCAAGTTGTTTATGCAGGAACTATGGAAATTAAAATTGGACTGGAATGACCCTATTCCAAGCCCTATTGCTCAAAATTGGCTAGAATTCGCCACTTCGTTAAAAGCTCTTGAACAACTTAGAATAAATCGCTATGTTTTAATTCCTGAAGCACAACAAATAAACTTACACGGATTCGCCGACGCATCGTCATTAGCTTTTGGAGCAGCCGTGTATATTTAGTCTATTCATAATTCTGAAACTGTCTCCAATTTGGTTAGCAGCAAATCTCAAGTTGCACCTCTAAAAACTGTTTCTATCCCTCGACTCGAGTTATCTGGTTGTGTTTTGTTATCCAAATTAATTGTGAAAATTTTGAAATCTTTGAGATTACAAATCAATAATATTTATCTCTATACAGACTCTCAAATAGCTCTTGCCTGGATCCAAACCGAGCCTTGGAAATTGAAAACATTTGTTGGCAACAGGGTTGCCAAAATTCAAGAACTGTCTAAAAACTTCACATGGAACCATGTGTCCTCTGCGGAAAATCCAGCAGACTTAATTTCACGAGGTCTAACTACCACCGATTTAATGGATAATCAGTTGTGGTGGCAGGGACCAGACTTTCTAAGTAAATCTAATAATAATATAAACAATGACTCTGACTATCTGTCCCCCAGTGATAATAGTATTGTGATGAGTGAATTGAAAAATAATCACCAGTGTGACGCTAACCCTGCAGTGTTGTGTGGATTAATTCAATCTACGGATTCCTCCCAGAACTTTTATAATCATTTGTTTTCATTAACAAATAATTTTTGTAAATTAATTAGAATATGTAGTTTTATTTTTAGATTTATTAGAAATACAAGAGCAAAGGTAAACAGAGTGATTGGACCACTCCGAAGCACCGAATTAAACGACACAGAAGTGCATTTAATTAGACAGGTACAGTATACACAGTTTGCCGCAGAATTGATCTGCTTAGAGAAAAAGAAGCCCGTATCAGGTAAATTAAATTGTTTTAATCCAATTTTAGATTCTCAGGGACTCCTAAGAGTGGGTGGAAGGCTGGAAAATGCTAATTTAAATTTTGATAGTAAACATCCCCTTTTGTTGCCCCACGACCATAAATTATCTTCCATGATTATGGAACATTTCCATAAAAAATTCTTTCATGTAGGACCTCAAGCTTTGTTATACCACGTTAGAAAAAAATATTGGATAGTTAGTGGGAGATCTTTAGCTCGGAAAATATTTCGTAACTGCATAACGTGTTATAAACTTAAACTTTTAACGGTCAATCAACTTATGGGAAATTTGCCAAAGGAACGAGTAAATGTGACTCATCCATTTTATTGTACCGGTATAGATTTCTGTGGCCCTTTTTTAATTAAATATCGGGGTCAAAGAAAAGGAATCTATAACAAAATTTTTGTTTGTATTTTTATTTGCATGCCTACTAAAGCAGTGCATCTAGAGGTAGTTAGCGATTTAACATCCGAAGCTTTTATCGCAACTTTAAAAAGATTTTTTGCTAGACGAGGCAAAGCCCAAACATTATTCAGTGATAATGCAACAAATTTTGTTAGTGCAAATAATGAATTAAAAAGGTTACATAGATTAGCTACTCAGCCTGATGAAAACCTTACTAATTTTTTAAATTCAGAGAATATTAATTGGAAATTTCTGCCACCCCGTGCCCCAAATTTTGGAGGGCTATGGGAGGCAGGCGTAAAATCGTTTAAGTATCATTTGAAACGCGCAGTAGGAAACGCTAAATTGACATATGAGGAATTCTTAACCGTTGTTTGTCAAATTGAGGGAATCCTCAATTCTCGACCCCTTACCCCCCTTTCAAACGATATCGAAGATTTGGACGTCTTGACTCCCGGCCATTTTTTAGTTGGTCGACCCATCACAGCGGTGATCGAACCCGAGTTCTCTGGCATTCCAGATAATCGATTAGATACCTGGCAAAAATTAACTAAAATAGTTCAAGGGATATGGAAAAAATGGCAATGTCATTATTTAAATACGTTACAACAAAGAAACAAATGGAAATTTGAAACAAATAACATTAAAAATGGGGATATGGTACTATTAAAGGAAGAAAACTTGCCCATATGTAGTTGGATTTTGGGTAGAATAGTAGAAATTATTCCAGGAAAGGATAACAAAATACGCGTAGTTTTGGTTAAAACAAGAAATGGGACATATAAACGACCTATTTCCAAAATTGCTCTTTTGCCTTTGGAAAAGTAAAAAAAAAAAAAATTGTTTGAAAATGAATAATGTATATAGTTAAATTTAATTTGTTTATTGTATTTCATTTGTATTATTTTATTGTTTACAATGTTATTAATATTTCTCTTGTATAAGTTTTATTATTTAAATTGCATATATAATATTTTCGTATAATTAATTATAATTATGGTATTACATATTAGAACTGTAATTTTGAAACAATGTTTCAAGGTGGGCCGGTATGTTGCCGCTCACCTTAGTTTGGCTATATGCGCAACCTTGGCGCGCATCTCTTGTTCACTTGCATTCCCGCTTTAGCGGAGTAGTTGTATTGTTTTTCGTTATAAGAGTAACATCTCTCTTGTTTATCAATCTTATAACAAAATTTTTGTTTGTATTTTTATTTGCATGCCTACTAAAGCAGTGCATCTAGAGGTAGTTAGCGATTTAACATCCGAAGCTTTTATCGCAACTTTAAAAAGATTTTTTGCTAGACGAGGCAAAGCCCAAACATTATTCAGTGATAATGCAACAAATTTTGTTAGTGCAAATAATGAATTAAAAAGGTTACATAGATTAGCTACTCAGCCTGATGAAAACCTTACTAATTTTTTAAATTCAGAGAATATTAATTGGAAATTTCTGCCACCCCGTGCCCCAAATTTTGGAGGGCTATGGGAGGCAGGCGTAAAATCGTTTAAGTATCATTTGAAACGCGCAGTAGGAAACGCTAAATTGACATATGAGGAATTCTTAACCGTTGTTTGTCAAATTGAGGGAATCCTCAATTCTCGACCCCTTACCCCCCTTTCAAACGATATCGAAGATTTGGACGTCTTGACTCCCGGCCATTTTTTAGTTGGTCGACCCATCACAGCGGTGATCGAACCCGAGTTCTCTGGCATTCCAGATAATCGATTAGATACCTGGCAAAAATTAACTAAAATAGTTCAAGGGATATGGAAAAAATGGCAATGTCATTATTTAAATACGTTACAACAAAGAAACAAATGGAAATTTGAAACAAATAACATTAAAAATGGGGATATGGTACTATTAAAGGAAGAAAACTTGCCCATATGTAGTTGGATTTTGGGTAGAATAGTAGAAATTATTCCAGGAAAGGATAACAAAATACGCGTAGTGTTCGATTTCCACCATACAGTCATATTCGATTCCTAACATATCGAACTCCGCACTCATTGACACTTTCGATTTAACTGTTTCATCTCAACTTTACTTTTTTCTGTTCAACAGGTACGAACATCTCAACTCTACTCGAACAGAAACCGAAAAGAACAGTTTATTCTTTTTTCATCCGCACGATAGCTTGCATGCTATCTTTCACATTATTCTTTCGCATTAATTCCGCATTGTTACTTCACATTATATTGTTTATTATTTATTCGAAATGATTTATCGCACCTCATGTTTTCCACGCCTATTTACATCTGTGTATTATATGTAATATAGTTTTGTGTTGTGAATGAAAAAAAGAGTGTCTTTATTATTATCTTCACATCACATCAAATTACGCAACATTTTCTGGAGGCACCGGCGAGATTTTTGGTGAACATGTGTGAATTTTCGCTAGCTAACAAATTTGGATATCCAAGCGCAGCTATTAAGGAATAAAACAGATAAGTACTTATTTTCCTATTTTACAAGTTTGACTTTGGTTTTTCGCATTACTCCATTACGTAGTAATGGCAAGCAAAAAGAACAATGACGATGACAGTAATGAAACTGTTGCTTTAGAAGATGCTGAAAAAATAGCAAAACATTATCGAGGCAGAGCGAAATCTGCGCTTACTAGAATTATGAATTTCATAAATAATGAAAATCAAATTTTTCAAAAACATGATCTCTTAAATAAACTTGAAAAGATTGAAATTATTTATTCTGATTTTGATAAAGCCGATTCTGAATTACCTGATGAAATTTCAGAAATAGAAGAATTTGAATTGAAATATTATGAAACCAAAGCCAAGCTTCAACAAAAACTTGAAAATTTATCTGTAAACATGCAAACAAATATTTTAAATTTTCAAAATCCCCCCATTAATACAAGTGCCATATCTAGTAATTTTCGGTTGCCTAAATTAAATATTTGTCCGTTTTCTGGAAATTATAAGATTGGATGTCTTTTAAGGATTTGTATATATCATTAGTTCATGAAAATGTTAATTTATGTAATGTACAAAAATTTCAATACCTAAAGGGTTTATTAAAAGACGAACCGGCTTCTATTATTAAACACATTCCAATATCTGAGAATAGTTATCTAGAAGCCTGGGAAACATTACTTACTAGGTATGATAAGAAAAAACAAATTATTTCTGCACTGATTAAAACCTTTATGGATCAACCAACTGTAAGTCATGCTACTGCATATAACTTACGTAAGATAGCAGATACTTCGGATGAAGTAATTAGGGGATTAAAAACTATTGACACTAAAGCTACTGAAAGAGATGTATGGTTAATTTATATTTTATTACAAAAACTTGACCATAAATCACGTGAAGAATGGGCACAATATTCCGCAAAAATTGATTTTCCAACTTTAGAGATCTTTTTACAATTTATTAATGATAAATGTGCATCTATGGAATTATGTAATGAAAATGAGAGTAAAGAGAATGAGTATAAACAAAATAAGGATAAACAATTTAAATTATCTAAGTTTCATTCTAACGTTAATTACAAATGTATTTTATGTAAAAACAATAATCATTTCTTGTTCAAATGCTTTAAATTTAAAGAACTTCCTGTTAAGGATAGAAAACAATTTGTTAGAAAGAACTCATTATGCAGCAACTGTTTATCTAATAAACACTCTATCGCTCAATGTAATTCCACTTATACCTGTCATTTTTGTAATGCAAAACATCATTCTAGTATATGCGATAATAATTTGAAAACTTATACAGCTTCGGCTTCATCTGCTGGTAATAATTTTGAAAACTCTGAGAATCGTACAGAGCCATCTGGCATATCTCAATTCCAAACAAGTACTCATAACCATTCTATACAAACATCTTTCGCTTTACTTCCTACAGCTAGCGCTTATATTTATGATTCAATGGGTCAGAGACATGTGCTAAAAATTTTATGCGATTCAGGCTCTGAAAGTTCTTTTATCACTGAATCATGTATGAGTATTTTAGGTTATGAGAGAAAAAATGCAAGATTTCCCGTCAAAGGGTTAGCAAATTCAAAGATTGCAATAACTAGAGGTTATACAGACATTAATTTAATTTCCATTCACGATTCCGATGTCAAGTTATCCATGCGAGTTTTTATATTAGATAAATTAACAGCTCCATTGCCATCAGAGAAAATAAACAAGGAACATTTTTCGCATTTAAAAAATATGCAACTGGCCGATCCCAAATTTGAAATTCCAAGTAAAATTGATATGATTTTGGGATCTGATTATTTTTTTTCTATTTTACTTCCTGGTCAAACAATTTGTACTGAGAATGGTTTAATTGCTCAAAATTCAATTTTTGGTTTTCTCGTATCCGGAAAATTACCTGAATCTCAGACAAAATCTAATTCGATTTCAAATTTACATATTTACGAAACTAATATTGATAGTGAGTTAAAACGTTTTTGGGAATTAGAAGAAGTTTTTAATCCAAGTGAGAAGTTACTTTCACCCGAGGAACAGTTTGTGGAGTCACATTTTCAGGAAAATTATTCAATTAATCCAGAAGGCCGTTTTGTGGTGAAACTACCATTTTATAAATGCAAATCTGAATTATGCAATACAAAACCCGCTGCACTTTCCCGATTATATGCAATGGAGAGGAAATTTTCTGAAAATCCGGAATTCGAACAACAATATAAAGATTTTTTATATGAATACGAACAATTAGGACACATGGAGTTAATTACTCAGAATTCACTGAATATTTCTCAAAGGGAACAATATTTCCTACCTCATCACGCAGTTATTAAACCTTCTAGCACTACCACTAAATTAAGAGTCGTTTTTGACGGTTCCTGTAAAACTTCTGATGGTAAATCATTGAATTCAGTTTTAGGTGTTGGCCCTAAATTACAACGAGACATTTTTGAGATCTTACTTAATTTTCGATTACCGGAGATAGTTTTTTCTGCAGACGTGGAGAAAATGTACCGCCAGGTTTTAATTTCTGAGGACGATCAAAATTATCAAAAACTCCTTTGGAGATACAACCCTAATGAGGAAATAAAGGAATATAAATTGAAGACAGTTACATATGGCCTTGCTCCAGCATCCTTTTTGGCCACTAGGTGCATTAAGCAAATCGCTATAGATTATAATCAAAATACACACGTCTCGCGTACTTTGTTGAAAGATATATATATGGATGACTTGATATCTGGTTCAAACTCAGTTAATAGCGCAATATCAATTGCTAAGGAAACTGCTAATGTTTTGGAAGAACATGGGTTTCATTTGAGAAAGTGGAATTCCAATTCGAATGAATTCCTTGCGGAATTTCGAGAAAATTGCATCACAGATACAGACTTTAAAATAATACCAAACAACAATGAAAGTTCTAAAGTTCTAGGGCTTTACTGGAACTCTTTAGCAGATACATTTATTTTCAAAACCGCACTTACTCTCAAACCACCACTAACAAAAAGACGCATTTTGTCTGAATCCGCACGCATTTTTGATCCTCTAGGGTTAATTTCACCTTGTACAGTAGTGTTAAAAATATTTTATCAAAAGCTATGGTTAACAAAAGGAGACTGGGATTCTCCTACTTCGCAACAATTTGAAGCGGAGCTCATTAAATATGAGAATTCATTCAATAAAATTAGCCAATTTTCTGTTCCTAGATGCGTCACGCTTTCATCCGATAGTACATTTGAATTACATGGTTTCAGCGATGCGTCAACACATGCTTACGCCGCTGCAATCTATTGTCGACAGACTCATGATAACAAATCAAAAGTCTCACTCTTAGTTGCCAAAACTAAAGTAGCTCCTATCAAGCAAATTTCCGTTCCCAAATTGGAACTTTGTGGTGCTTATTTATTATCTAAGTTATTTTCTTCAGTCATAAAAATATTAGAAAATTATGACTTTGACATTTACGCATGGACAGATTCAACAGTTGTTCTTTCTTGGTTATCCGCACATCCACGTAAGTGGAAAACTTTTGTTGCAAATAGAACGTCACAAATATTAGATGTTCTTCCCACAAAACATTGGAGACACGTTCCATCTAAAGAAAACCCCGCTGATATCGCTTCTCGGGGCATAGATCCTAAAAGTTTACCTGAATGCAACTTGTGGTGGAATGGCCCAAGTTGGCTACTTTTGGATCCCACACATTGGCCAAATGACGCACCTAAGTCCAAGGAAATCGAGTATCAAATTTCGGCTGAAAAGAAAACTGATCCCATTTTGTCTTACCATATTGATACATCTAATGATCTTTATGATCAACTATTCAATAAATTTTCTTCATTTTTTAAAATCAAACGCATTCTGGCATATTGCCTAAGATTCATAAATAACTGCAAGTCAGCAAGTAAATTTCATGTCTCAACAGATGATTCTTACTCCCCTCTTACATGTAGGGAAGCTAAACACGCCGAAGAGAACATCATTCGATGGGTACAAAATAAATACTTTCACGAAGACTTAAAACGCATCAAGAATCAAAACATTTTGTCTAGAAAAAGTCCTTTACACTCTCTACATCCATTCATTGACCAGAACGGTCTGTTACGGGTGGGAGGTCGCTTACAAAACGCCCAATTATCATTTAACGAAAAGCATCCGGTAATATTGCCGTCTAAACACAAATTGAGCGACCTTATTATACAAGAGAAACATATTGCACACTTGCATGCAGGACCATCATTGTTATCCCACATTATAAAACAGGCATATTGGATCATTGGTGGAAAAAGATTAATCAATAAGCTTGTTAATAAATGCTTGAAATGCTTCCGTTTCAAAGCTACTTCTACACCCCAGCTCATGGGAAACTTACCACCACATCGAGTAAATCTCGAGCGACCTTTCTTTGCATGTGGTGTGGACTATGCTGGTCCAATGTATATAAAATTTAACAAGGGTCGTGGCTCTAAAACAACAAAAGGATACATAGCTGTATTCATTTGCCTTGCTACAAAAGCAGTACACATCGAAGCTGTCAGCGATTTGACGACTGACGCATTTATAGCTGCCTTACGACGTTTCAGTGCTAGACGTGGTTCACCTAGTCATATTTACAGTGATAACGCAACCAATTTTGTTGGTGCTAAAAGGAAACTCGATGAAATAAAACAAATATTGTCTTTACCAAGAAATGAATGCGTAGCACATTATTTAACACAAGCCGCAATAGAGTGGCATTTTATTCCTCCCGCATCACCTCATTTCGGAGGAATTTGGGAAGCTGCAGTACGATCCTGTAAATTTCACATTAAACGAGTAATCGGTGATACACGGTTGACATTTGAGGAACTGAGCACTTTATTAACCCAAATAGAATCCTTATTAAATTCACGTCCTCTCTTTAAAAGTACTGATTCTGATACAGACTCTATTAATGTTCTCACCCCATCACATTTTCTTACAGGTGATGTCATGCTTTCACCTGCAGACGAGCCATTGTCTTGTGGCAGGAATCTCAAGAACCGATGGCAAATGGTACAAAAATTGAGACGAGATATTTCTAGAGCTTGGAAAAAGGAGTATCTCAGCTCCTTACAATCAAGGAATAAGTGGCAACATCCTGCATCGAATATCAAGGAAGGAGAAATAGTGATTATTATGGACAACAGCTGCTCACCTTTATCCTGGCCAATAGGTCGAATTACAAAGGTTCACACCGGTACCGACGGACTGGTAAGAGTGGTCTCCATAAAAACTAAAGACTGTGTTATTAAAAGAACAGTTAACAAAATTGCTGTTCTCCCTTTATATCAGGACTAGCGCCCTGATAGGGTGGGAGTCATGTTCGATTTCCACCATACAGTCATATTCGATTCCTAACATATCGAACTCCGCACTCATTGACACTTTCGATTTAACTGTTTCATCTCAACTTTACTTTTTTCTGTTCAACAGGTACGAACATCTCAACTCTACTCGAACAGAAACCGAAAAGAACAGTTTATTCTTTTTTCATCCGCACGATAGCTTGCATGCTATCTTTCACATTATTCTTTCGCATTAATTCCGCATTGTTACTTCACATTATATTGTTTATTATTTATTCGAAATGATTTATCGCACCTCATGTTTTCCACGCCTATTTACATCTGTGTATTATATGTAATATAGTTTTGTGTTGTGAATGAAAAAAAGAGTGTCTTTATTATTATCTTCACATCACATCAAATTACGCAACACGTAGTTTCGGTTAAAACAAGAAATGGGACATATAAACGACCTATTTCCAAAATTGCTCTTTTGCCTTTGGAAAAGTAAAAAAAAAAAATTGTTTGAAAATGAATAATGTATATAGTTAAATTTAATTTGTTTATTGTATTTCATTTGTATTATTTTATTGTTTACAATGTTATTAATATTTCTCTTGTATAAGTTTTATTATTTAAATTGCATATATAATATTTTCGTATAATTAATTATAATTATGGTATTACATATTAGAACTGTAATTTTGAAACAATGTTTCAAGGTGGGCCGGTATGTTGCCGCTCACCTTAGTTTGGCTATATGCAGGGGTGGCGCCAGCTAGGGGGCCGGGGGAGCACAGGCCCCCCCGTCGGGGAGTCTGTGACCCCCCATCGGGGCATACTCCTAAAATCTCTCGGGGGTAAAATACAAAATTTTCAGTTTTTTACTTTTGGCAGCATTTTACTTTCCTTGTACAAATTTGAAGCATTCCAGTTTTTCCATTCTATATTGAATAGAAGAAAGTATTGGATTCGTTAAAATTTTCAGCTACCAGTTTTTCATGAATATACACGTTTTGAGAGTTCCAGAACATGTTTAGACCACAATATTTTTTGAAAATGTCTGTCTGTGGCACGATGATCTCCAAAACCACGAGGAGTACTAACAAGTGGAATGGTACAAATATTAACAGTAATATTATTAACAGTATTGCAGTTTTTGATAAATACTTATGTAATAAACTCTCTTTGTGTAGTGCCCCCCTGTCGGGGAGGTGGTGTCCCCCCGTCGGGGAATTTCTGGTGCCACTACTGGCTATATGCGCAACCTTGGCGCGCATCTCTTGTTCACTTGCATTCCCGCTTTAGCGGAGTAGTTGTATTGTTTTTCGTTATAAGAGTAACATCTCTCTTGTTTATCTTGTTCGGTGATATGGTTCACCTTTTTTATAGTTTGCGTTGACTATGGTGTCAACATACTTGAAATACGTTAATAATACGTCCTCCAATAACTGTAAATATGTACATACGATATGTATAATACTTTAATTAAATGTTTGTGAAGTAATAGCTTCAGAATAGTAATTATTGAATACAGTCCACTCATAAAGTATCGTCAACACCATCCAACATTGGAAAATACGATGATTTTTCATTTGAGATTTTACCAAAGCCCGACTCAGATTAAATGAAGACTGCAATAGATATTTCTTCTGCCATCACTTATATTTACAAAAAAAAAAAAGAATATTGGAGTAAGTTTTAGAATTGAATTGAGAAAAAGGCTATTTCAGTGAGGGAGCCAGGCCAGTTTAATTGCTCCTGTCTCAGTAAGGTCTTAGTTTTCATTTTTTTCATTTCATTTCATTTATTTATTTATTTGAGAGAGAGAGAGAATTCATATGGGAAAAAAATGTCTTCTTACGGTTTCTTTGTTGGAGATGAATATTTAAAGCATCTAGTCAAGTTTCCCTTCGCTTTCTCTAGACGGTAGAGTCTATTCAAGCGTATCTTATCCATGTAACTTTCGCCTTCAAAGACTCTTTGAAATTCACGATCAAAATAACCATCTTGATTGCCAGCTTTGATCTTACTGCAACATGTCACCATTTGTTTGTCTTTTCTTGATGCGTCATTAAAAGCTAAAAAGAAAAAAAAGTGCTTTTTAAAGTATTTTCTCAATACTCATTCATTATCAAGCTAAATAACTATATCCCCTGCAGAGGTTTCCCCCCCCCCCCTTTTAATAAATTAGAGAAACTAAAGCAGTCAGTAAAATAATTTATCAGAAAATGCAGTTTGTACAGTGTCATGTACTGCCAAAAATATAAATAAGAATTTTAGGTACTTCATTGTTATAGAAGCTTCATTATTGCAAAGTGTTTACTATGGGTAATATTCTTTTATAGAGGCCCTTGTGAAAATCACAAAAAATCAAAAAACTTAACAAAGCAGTAATAATTGCAACAAAGCACGTATAATTACCACAGCACAATTTCGATGAAGGTTTGTTCAATCACAAAAAAAAGAAAAAAAAAAAAAAAAATGAAAATCGACAATGCAACAGTCGATGTACATTTTTGTAAGCTTAAGTGAAGAACTCTAAACCGATTTTTGTTTTCTAAGTAATAAATGTAAAATTTTGCACAAAACAGAATTTAATTTGGAACGACAGGTAGTGTTGTCAGATGGAAACTTTAAAATTTCCCTCATTTCGCTAAAAAATTTCTTTCTTTGTCATAAAATTTCCCTTAATTGCGCAACATGCAAGGTAGAGGTCTGCGCCGGGCCGGGCTCGGGCTTAAAAATTTTCAGGCTCGGGCCGGGCCGGGCCTGAATGAAATTTTCTCCGGGCCAGGCCGGGCCTGAATAAAATTTTCTCCGGGCCGTGTCGGCCCAAATCTTTTTCTGGTTTCCTCGTTAATGAACGAAAAAGGAAAATGACAAAATATTTCTTCAGTCATTTATTTTACGTAATTTTACAGGTTTGTATGTCACATAGAGTTCAATTTCGTTAAAAAAGTGTCTGTAACGTCAATTTAATTGTCTATCAGTCTGTCTGTCCGAAATCTCATTTTTCGCAAATATTTTTAGCATGCCTCGAAATTAATATATTTTATTTAAAGTAATATTAGATGATTTCCTATTCAAAATAGTATGCATGTCACTACCAGTTTGCGTACATGTACATAGCAAAAGAAATTAGATACATTACTGTGTATAAGGGTTTGTTTCTTATGATCTGTTGAGTTTAGATGGTATAAAGGCTATAAAAATCTTTCCGCTGTAACTTTTTCTCTAAGGCTCCTTTTTCTTTTCTCCAGTGGACGAAAGTAGCATCATTTTTATCATGGGCAAAAGCAACTTTTCTATTGAATATGGTTGGCTTAACATTAAAGTTTTGTTTACCGGAGCACATGAAAGATTCGGATACATTATGGTATATAAGAGAAAATGGTTGAAAGTGCATTTTCAGTAGTATTAACCATTTTAAATACCTTCCTATATTGTTTGATGAATGCTAATATTTTCGATTTGACTTTCTGTTTGTCTTTGTGCCTTGTCTATAATAATGAATTTCTGTTTATATATAATTGTCTTGTAAAATTTCAGCAGTTTTGTTAAAGAACGTACTATTGTTTGGTTATATAAAACCTCTGCAAAACACATACTCAAAATCTTTTTTATAAAAAGGCATTTTTTTTTTGTTTTGTTATTTTACATAATTTTGAATCGGGCCGGGCCGGGTCGGGCCATAAACCGTTAAAAAATAAACGGTCCAGGCCAGGCCCGGGCCGCATTTTTTGACTTCATAACGGGCCGGGCCGGGCCGGGTAAGTAAAGTTTTCGTACGGGCTGGGCGGGTCCGGGCCTCGAAATCCCGGCCCGTGCAGACCTCTAATGCAAGGCTTTGAAGACATTCAGAGTAAATCAATCGCATTGAATGTGGTGCTGTTGTTGTTGTTGTTGTCTTGTCCAAGAAGTTGGCGCAGAGGAGTCAAATAAGACCAAAGGTATCTAGGATAGCCGTAGCAACATCAACGACTCTTGAAGAATAGAGGAGTTGATGCGAGGGAGCTAGATGGATACTCAAGAGCTTGGCCAATATAGCAGGACAATCGAAAAGGCGGTCAGGAGAAAGTTGAATGTCAGAACAGTGAGGGCAGTAGATATAACTTCGTTGACCATCAGGGGAAATTTTCATTCCCCTGAAGTGCTTTGTCCTCAGTCTGGCAGTAGCAGAAGAAATTGCACCGTTACAATTTAGGACAGGAATAGGATTCCTCTTGGTTGGCTGGGAGGAAAGTCTACGTCTGGCTGTTGTGTCAGTATCGGGGAGAGTTAAGCTGTTGGAAACTTAAGAACTATTTCTTGCTTCCTTGGTGAGGCTGTCAGCCTGCTCATTTCCGTAAATATCGACATGTGCTGGTATCCACTGCAGTATGCATGTCTTCTGGGCTGCAATAGTTTTGTTCATGAGCACAATAATATCCTGGGTAAGTTGAGAGTTGCCCTGTAGGATGGCCTGGAGCGCAGATTTAGATACAGAGAATAATAAGAGGCCATTAGAATTCTGTATTGCCTTGGAGTGGTAAATTTCTAGAGCTTTTTTGATGTCTGCAGGCTCGCTGGTGTAATTTGAGGCGATTTTACCAATAGGTAATTTGTGATTTTCAGAATCGCCATTTGCATGAGTGAAAAAGATGCCAGCGCTACCTTTGTCGAGGTCAAAGTCGGAGGAACCATCCGTAAATGCAATAGCCAGATTTTGCGCCGAGTTCGAGAGTTCATTGATGGTGTGGATACCCTTTTCCTTGATTATTGTGGCTGGCTCCTTTTTAGTTTCCGATCATACTATATGTATGGGGAACTAAGTAATCGTGAAAATTTTCGACTTCGGTTTTTTGACTTTTTTACACGTTTTCAGGTGTGAGGATTCCGAAATTGACAAAATTTTTATGGTGTCCGTCTGTAGGGTTGTCTGTTAGTTTGTTAGTCCGTTGTCCGTTAGTTAGTTTGTTAGTCTGTGTACTCGATATCACAAGAACAAATTGTCGCAGAGCAGTCAAATCAGTTTTAAAATATTACTTTAGACACTGGCAAGAACCCTATTAATCTGCAACTTCCGAATTAAAAAACTTCGTAAGTTATTTGAAATTTACGATTTTCATAACATGGGAGAATAGGGCAAAATTTCACTTAAACGTGCATTAAATGAAATTTTTTTACTCTAAAAATGTCAGACCAGTTTTAAAATATCAGTTTTGATGCCGGAATGAACATCAGTAACTGTAAAAATTGTTTCACCCTCAAGTTAGTTTCCTTGCAATACAAAGTTTTTCCTTTTGAAAATATTCGTCCAACAGATGGCGATAGTTACGATTTTTAAAGCCTTCCGTTCTTTATTATTAGAGATTCTTTGGCTTTAGTATGGATTCCCTTGGTGAAATTTCAAATTTCGTACGGAAATAGTTCGGACGTTTCTCGATAAGGTCTTTTTTATGCAATTGCGATAACCATTTCAATTCGTCGCCAAAAGGGCAAAAAATATTTAAAGTCGCCAAGGGGCTCCCATACTAAAGCTCTGCCTAAAGTGAATTGTTCCAAATAAATAAATTTAAAACGATAAATTGTCTTTTTATGGGACAGGTTTGGTATAGAACCATCTTGACGAAATTTTAAAGTTGGCACCGAAGTAGCTCAGACATTTTTCGCCAACATCTTTACTTACGCTACTGCAATAGCTGTTTTAATTTAACACCAAATCGGTGACAGTGTCCTATATACCAAAGCTGTACCCTTTTTTATGGTAACTAAACTAGAACGAAGCTACTGTCATCCCAGTTAAAAGAGAGATTGATTACCTAGGAGTGTAAGTATTTCATGCAAAAAAAAAAAAAAAAAAAAAAAAAATCAAAAGTCTAGCACATCTATTTTGAACTTTGTTTCCTTCAGAGATTAATCAATCAATTATGTAAAACTGTATTCTTATATCACAATTTTACTTACAAATTTTTGCTGGTACATATTCATGAATGTAACCCATTTCTTTAAAAAGACCTATTCTGTCCAGATCTGGGCCTATATTTTCTTTTAATTTTTCCATTTTGATTATAAATTTTGTCCCCAGTGAAATTAAGATGAAAATTCACTATTTTAAAAATGCTTGCTTGATCTTGATTTCAGTTGACTATGCATTTTTTATAAACGCTGTCGCGAGATATAAGTTTCGCAATAAAATATATAAAGGGAAAACTCAAGACAATAATTCGTGTTTTAAAACATTTTCCGCTTAAGAATGATTAGCGTCGTAAATAGAAGGTGCAAAGCATCGGCCTCAGTACAAAACTTCTCATTTCTAAAGTTTTCGCAACTACTTAATTTAAGTAATAAATTGAGCACTAATAGGTCTCCTGTTGCTTCTCGATATCTTGTTAGCACTGACCATAGTAGTGGCTGCAGAAGTAGTATTTACAGTTGTTTATGCGTTGAGGATGCTGTAATGCATATTATTAAGTTAAAATATCAGTGAGCGGACAGTACCACTGAAGTCAAAAGTACTTCAACAATGATGAAAAGCATAAAAAAAGGAAATAATAAATAGAATGCAGAATTTTATAAAAACAATGTAGTCATAATTTCAAGTTTAAATAAATAAATTATTTTTTTTCTTTTTGAGCAATTTGTCTACAGTTAATCCGCGTTTGTAATGATCGATAGATGGCGCTTTCTCAACTGCAGTTGTTAGTAAATATTGCCACGTGTAATAATTGCCACATGTATTTATTATTGTGCTTTCTTGTTGTTCTATCATTGTTTCAGCGTGAAAGCTATCAGTGGTATGATAATTTCACCTTAGCCCACCAGAGGGCGAGCATTTCATTACAATCTCGGATTGTAATATTCAAGAGAGAGCATATCTCGCATAGAGATATTATTTAAAAACACGCTTCTCGTTCTAACTTCATGAAAAAAAAAAGACACTTTAGAACATGTAAAAATTTTAAAAGCATATTTAATTAAAAAAGAGACATATGCAATATAATGGATAAAAAAGAGGTAAGAATTAATATTTTTATATTTTTAATTATTATTTTCATATTTTCAGGGTATCCGCGATTGTAATGAAATGCTCGCCCTCTGGTGGGCTAAGGTGAAATTATCACACAACTGCATATCCTCATATTATGCAATCGACTTTCCATGATGAAATGGCGGAGAAAGAATAATAATTACACGTGGCTGTTATATTTACTAACAACTGCAGTGTTCAGAGAGCGCCATCTATCGATCATTACAAACGCGGATTCTTTTTATATTTCAGAGTAATATTGCAAAATGAATTAAAAGAGATTTAAGCATAAAAAATAACGAACGGAAATTGCAATCGCGACCACTTGAAATAAACAAGTTAATCATTCAAGACATTTTGATATCTAGGAATACTCTATAAATAAGTTTAATGAGCAATAAAAAAGTATTTAGCGCCGGAAAGATTCAATACAAAAATTAAATTAGCGATGTTAAAAGAAATAAAAGATTATTTATGAATCTAAATTAGTGTTTCATTACTTATGTCAAAGATAAAGCAATAAATAATTGTATTAATGACTTCGCAAATTGGCGGGTTAATGCTCCAGACGGTCTGGAAAAAACGAAAGCACAACCAATAAGGAACAAAAAGAAGGCGTGTTATTAAATGGGTAGCCAATAAAAGGAAATAGGGAGGGGATTAGAAATATGCCAAATTACACCAAAAATTAAGGGTTTAAAAGATGGAACTCGCCAAAATGTGGGATCTTCTTTGATTAGCTCTTCTTGCCAGTAAAATCTAGTAAATCTGCGTCACCGAATTTGAAAGTTAACGTGCGAGGCCGCGCCGGGTGCCGGAAAATTCCATTTAACACGGCGGAACCGCCTTCAAGACCCCATCAATTTTCCTTGCCCTACCAGACTCGGATCCCCAGCCCTGAAATGGATTTTAAATAAAGACTTTTCCAGTTAACCTGACTAGATTACTTTTGTGTTCCACGACTGTCACATAGGAATACGTCTCATATATTTCTAAGCTTTTCACCCTGATTAACAGGACATCATCAGGAAATCTACATATTGTGGTTCGACAAAATGTGCAGTTATATATATATATATATAATTTGAATTATTTAGTACCATTGTAACACTCAGCAGACAAAAGATAGATGAAGATATCATCATAAAATTAAATTTTAATTGAGATTTAATTCGATTAAAAATAGTCACGGTATTAATTTAATTTGAGTAACAATGATTAGTAAAAACATGATAAAGTACTTACGCAGAAGAGAAATGACACTAACATAACACATAAGCCTAACGATGAGAGAATTTGCAAAAACTATGAATTATTAGTAACAGTCAACATTTTAGAGAAAAGAGAAAGGATAAAATTACCAAAGAGTTCCGTCAAAAGGAAAAAAGAAAAAGGAATTCACGAATTGAAAATTGGAATTTTAAATGCTGAAAAATAGAAATGTTTACTCATCAGGAAACTTGCATTTCTATCAGCATATGCAAGATTTCGGAAAACTGTATAGCTAATTCCAGCAAATATACAGCTCAAGTCTCTATCTTGCAACAAAACAAAATAAAAAATTAATTTAAATTAATCAATAACACAAACCAAAATTTAAACAAGGAATAAGTAATTTAAGCAATCCACATGTTAAACGACACTTACGGAGATAGTAGAAATAAACAGGTTGCCAAACGAAGATTAGTAAAAAGAAAAGATTTATGGCTAGTCGTATTATGATAGGTAATCAGAAGGACTTTAACATTCATCACACACTAATTATAAAACACGATACTAACCATAACAATATTTAATTAATAACAAAGCAACGCAAAACAATATATGTGTGTTACAATGGCGCCGATCGAATACAAACCAAAACTGTTTAGATACGAAACAGTTAATATGACAGTTAGCTGCCAAGAGAGCTACACCTACGCAGAGGTGTGTTCAGTAGTTCAGTTCGGGGTGCGTTCAGTTTCTGTATTGGGAGCGATTCGATCCCCACACCATCTCCCCTCCTGGAAGAAGCAGAGTCTAAAAAAAATAATAAAAAAGTTAATAGTTGATATATACAGTTTCAGTATATTTCCTTGGGAAATGAACACGACGTCCACAACGTGTCTGTACGACGGGTTTTGGTATGTCCGGAGGATCCACTGATTGTTTTGGCAAAGTCTCATCTGCAGAGGGATCAGGTTCCTGGCTAACAGGTGTAGTGTCCAGTTTGTCATCCGTAGAAACAGATGTAGGTTTAAGCTGATCATCTGAGATAAGATGTGCAGGTTTCAGCCTGTCAATTGAGACAGTGACTACTTTGTGGTTGATGCGGAGGGTATACGTTTTTGCTCCACGTTTAATCACCTCATGAGGGCCTGTATATGGAGTATGTAATGATTGTTTAACTGCATCAACTCTAAGAAAAACATGGGAACATGTTTTTAAATCTTTAAATATGAAAACTTGTTTCTTGCTGTGATTTGAAGTGGGCTTGGAACTAAGTTGATGAAAATGATTATTTAATTTTTGGAGAAAGTCATTGTCAACGTGGATGTTGTCATTTGCCGTAAAAAATTGTCCTGGCACACGCAGATTCTGTCCATAAACTAATTCAGCTGATGAACAATTAAGGTCTTTTTTGAAGACAGTGCGTAACCCTAATAAAACAGCAGGTAAAGCAAGTGTCCAATGGACGGAGGCGTGGCACATGATGGCTTGTTTTAAAGTGCGGTGCCAACTCTCTATAATTCCATTCGATTGTGGGTGGTACGCAATTGTGCGAGTAAGTCTAGTACCAAAATTTTTTGATAGAGCTCTAAACAAATCTCCACGAAATTGAGGTCCTTGATCTGTAGTTATACTTTCTGGTATTCCAAATCTTGCGAACCATCCGGAATCCGGTGTAGAGTGCCTGAGCTACCGTGTCAGTTTTTATATCCGAAATTGGAAAAGCTTCAGGCCACCGTGTACATCTATCAATACAGGTAAGGCAGTATGTAAAGCCCTGTGAAGATGGCAATGGTCCAATGAGATCGATGTTTATGTGTGAGAAACGTGCATTTGGTACTTTAAATTCCTCTAAGGGTGCAGATACATGGCGAGAAATTTTTGCTTTTTGACAAGCGATGCAAGATTTAGCCATTAATGCAACCTCTTTTTTTATACCTGGCCAAATAAAACGTTCTGTAATTAGTTTAACTGTTGTTTTTACACCTGGGTGAGCTAACCCATGTATGGCATTGAAAACAGACTTACGGAATTCTTGAGGAATATAGGGTCGGACGTTACTAGTTGATGTGTCACAAAAAAGTTGCAAATCACTGTTTGGGATGTGTAATTTTTGAAATTTAAGATTAAATTCATTATTTTCAAGAATTTTTTAAAGTTCTGGATCGTTATCTTGACTTTTTGCAATTAAATTAAAATCAATGGCATCAGGATATTTAACGTTGCATATTCTAGAAAACGTATCAGCTACAATATTTTCTTGACCGCTCACATGGCGGATGTCAGTAGTAAATTGAGCAATGAAGTTTAATTGATTGACCTGTCTGGGTGAAAGGGTGTCATATTGCTTAGTAAAAGCTTTTAGTAAGGGTCTATGATCAGTGAAAATAGTGAAATTTCTCCCCTCTAGTAAATAGCGAAAATATTTTACTGCCGCAAATATTGCCAAAAGTTCTCTGTCGTATGCACTATACTTAATTTCAGTTTCACTCAGTTTCCTAGAGAAAAAACCTAAAGGTTCCCAAGCTTCTCCCGTGTGTTGCTGAACACAAGCCCCAACTGCTTTATCCGAAGCATCACACATTAGTGCAATAGGTTTGCTAAGATCCGGGTGAGCTAAATTAACAACCTGAGTAAGTGTTTGTTTACACTGTTGATATTCAGAGTTAGTAATGTCGGACCATACCAAAGGTGTTTTATCATTTTTCTTGCTAGTACCTAGCATGGCATGTAAATGAAGCTGCATTTCGGCTGCATGAGGCAAAAAACGTCTATAGAAATTTAAAATTCCCAGAAATCGACGCAATTCATTTACAGTTTGGGGTTTTGGGTAATCTACGATAGTTTGAACCTTTTCAGGCAAAGGAGCTATACCAGATTTATCAATAAAGATGTCCAAGAAATGTAACTTTGTCTGAAGCGAATGTGCATTTGGATAAATTTACAGTTAAATTATGATCCGCAAGCCGTTTTAGAATAGTATTAAGATGATTAAAGTGTTCTTCAACTGAGGAGGATGCGACAAGTAGATCATCGATGTATACAAAACAAAAATCGAGATCAGAGAGTATTTGGTCCATATAACGCTGCATAGTCTGCGCCGCATTGCGTAGGCCAAAAGTCATGAAGTTAAACTCGTATAAACCAAAAGGGGTAATTATTGCAGTTTTGGGAATGTCTTCCTTATTCATTGGGATTTGGTGAAAAGCTATCTTCAAATCCAATGTGGAAAAAATTACTTTGCCGTGTAAATTCGAAGTAAAGTCATGAATATGGCGAATTGGGTATTTGTCGGATACTGTTATAGCGTTTAAAGCACGGTAGTCGCCGCATGGGCGCCATGAACCGTCCGGTTTCCGAACCATGTGTAATGGACTGCTCCAACAACTTTTTGATGGGCTACAAATTCCCTTTTGCACTAAATATGTAAATTCGGATTTTGCAGCGGCTAATTTGTCAGGAGCTAAACGTCTGGCTCTAGCAGCAACCGGAGAACCTTTAGTTTCGATAACATGCATTACATTAACACATTCAGAATCACTCGGTGATTTAGGAACATCTTCAAATACAGAATGGTACTTCCTTAATAATTTATCAAATTGAATGGTATCATGCAGAACAGTTATTTTTGGGACGGGTTCTGAAGAAATTTTGCCGATAGAAGTGACTTGTGTTAGGCCATCTATGAGTTTTTTTTATTTTAAGTCAACAATAATTCCATAATGATGTAGGAAATCAGCCCCTAAAATTGGTCGGGAGACCTCCGCAACAGTAAACGTCCATGGCAAAATTCGACGTAAACCTAAATTTAAATTTTCCATATACGTTAATTTTTGTGCCATTTGCAGCAGCTAACTGAAAAACTGAAACTGGTTTACGGCGTTCATCGGCTGTCGGTGGCAAAACTGATAAATCGGCGCCTGTGTCAATCAGCAGGTTTATACCCAAAGTTTTTTCAAAAACCACTAGGCGACAAATGTTCTGGCCATAGGCGTTTGTCGCCGCCCACGCTTGACCTTCTAGTTTTCCTTCGACTTAAAATGGCATGGCTGCGAACATTTCGTGGATTTATCACCGAATTTCTTATGATACCAACAAATAACTTCACGCCTAGGGGAATGAGATTTTGAATCGGAATTTCGACTACGTGTTCTATTTTGCAAACAAATTTTAAAGAGTTTATCAATTTTTTTATTGATTTCATGAATTTGTTGTTGCAAGTCATTTACTGCATTATTTATAGCAAGATCATTTCCTGTTTTAGGCTGTGTTTCGGCTAAGTTAATTGAGTTAGAATATGTAACGTCGGCTATCCTGTCTGCTACTACAGCTAATTTTGATAGCTCAATATCCGAAGTAGCTAAAATTGCTTGCATTTGTGATGGCAAGCGCTGAAGCCAAAGAGATTTTAATAGATCATTCCCCACCTTATTGCCGGCTAAATCCTGCATCTGCCGAAGTAACACTGACGGACGTTTATCGCCTAAGTCAAGATCTTGTAACAGCTTTTTTAATCGACGTTCTTCGGAGTCAGTGTAAACTTCAATTAATCTCGACTTTAGTGCCTCATAAGAATTAGAAGAAGGAGGAGAAGTGATAATATCACTGACCTGGCTGAGTATATCCGTCTCAATATTTCCGACTACGGTATGATATTTAGTAGTATCCGCTGTGATTCCAGCATTTACGAATTGGCTCTCTATTTGCGTGAACCAAATTCGCACGTTCTCTTTCCAGAATGGAGGTACCTTTACCGAAACTCTATTTACTGAAGGCGGTGTAACACCTTCGTTGTCGGATGGCATCTTGAATAGCGAATACAATAGAAAACAATATGAATGATGTTCAAAATATGCGGGTCACCACTTATGGCTAGTCGTATTATGATAGGTAATCAGAAGTACTTTAACATTCATCACACACTAATTATAAAACACGATACTAACCATAACAATATTTAATTAATAACAAAGCAACGCAAAACAATATATGTGTGTTACAATGGCGCCGATCGAATACAAACCAAAACTGTTTAGATACGAAACAGTTAATATGACAGTTAGCTGCCAAGAGAGCTACACCTACGCAGAGGTGTGTTCAGTAGTTCAGTTCGGGGTGCGTTCAGTTTCTGTATTGGGAGCGATTCGATCCCCACATATTAAAAGTTTAAAAACGATTAATCGATTTAGGTGCTACTGAAATGCTTTAATTGACTGCATTATTTGTTAGTTATTAATCTTTAAAAGCTTTTAACAAGTTTAAAAAGGTGATTTTTAATTGTAACGTTAACCTTTATAAAGTTCAGTTTATTTTTAACTTTCAACGTAGCGTGAGCAAGCGCCATCTCACGTGAAAAAAGAGATTTACTTTTAGGTAAATACTTAAAATGTACGGTTTAACTTAGAATTTTTATTTAGTTGAGTTAAATTTTTAGTCTTAAGCAATCTCATCCAAAGGCCAACATGTCATGATTAAGACATTATGATTATTGGTGAATTAATTATTATTTATTTTATTTTATTTTATTTTATTTTTTAATTTTTAGATTGTAATCTTTTTAATGAAACCACCAAATTTGATTATTCATGCAATTAAATCTGAAGTGTGAATAATTAAACAAATTTTAAGTAGGAAAAGTTGAATCTTTTATAATATCAGCCAGAAAAAGAATATGTATCCTGCAATTGCAATAATACTATGCTTCCTTTTTTTTTTTTTAATTAAATTCATCATCTCTCCCAAGTCCCAACCATCCAACACCAGCCTTCCTCCCTAATCAAACATCTTCCCTCCCAACCTCCACATTTTTTTATTTTATATATATATATAGTGTTTATTTAATATATATTAAATAAGCACTATACATGGTTTTTTTTTTTTTTTTTTTTTTTTTTTTAGACAGTGACATTTATTGATAGATAATAGAATAAATAAATCGCTTGGGATAACCCAATATATATATATATATATTCATATATACTATAATATCAGGTGAAAAATACAGTTAAGTCCCTCTGGAAAACAGTCAAAACGTTAAAATTGTTGAATTATACGTTAAAAAAATTCTGGAGTCCGTCGGTTGGAGCTGCACTGTGTTCCCAAAGAGGCAACGTTCGATTGCCGGAATCATTAAGTAGCTTGCGCAGGAAAAATCAGTTGGATGGTAACTGGAAAAGCTCTGTTGTCGGTAATAACTACTCGAACAAACTTGTAGGAAACTTGCAGTAAATAGGAATCATAATCTTTTGGGGAAGTCAGTGGATGCGGATGGGAACTTTAAAAGCTGGACTGGCGGTAACAGCTGTTGGAGAATGATGTAGAATAGTCCACAAAAAAATTTGTATGGAATTTGCGACAATTAGGAGTCATATAATCTACTGAAAAATAAATGAAAGTTAAATATCTGGTTGTATAAGAAAATCCCAAATTTTTGGCAGCAATGCTGAATTTTTAGAATTAATAGCATTGTGACATTTTATAATACTTACCGCTTCCGAAATTAACAATTCTGTTGTATTTTGTGGAGATGCAATAATTTCTGCTTGATCCCAGAGGGGTATAGCACCGCAGTTATTGTAAATGAAAATAACTAATGCCGAACCGAAAAGAAGAAAAATGTTCGGCAATTCGTTAATTTCATTTACAATAACTCCTGTGCTATACCCCTCTGAGATCAAGCAGAAATTGTTGCAACGCCACAAAGTACAACAGAACTGTTAATTTCGGAAGCGGTAAATTCTTTCAAATGTCGTAATGCTATCACTTCTAAAGACTCAGCAATGCTACCAAAAATTTGGAATTTTCTTATACAACCAGTCTGGTTGTATAAGAAAGTTTCAGTCATCATCATCACGGGAGCTTTGGGAGTGCCTGCAGTGATAGAAACTACCGCTTACCTCTACTTGAATTAGTAAGCATGAGGAGATGTTGCATGATCAAGCACGTAGTCGGTCTTCTTAACTGAAGTGATCTCAGGGAGAGCTCGATGTGATGATATGATCAAACCATTTTATACCAAAATTTCGTGAAAATTTTAAATTATTATGGATTTGTGAAAATATGAGCTGAAATTAGCCAGATTGGAAATTTTGGTATAAAATGTTTTGAGCCGCCCTTTTCTTCGTTTGAGGTGCAATTTTATTGGAATAGTAGTAAAATGCAAGTATTCAGATCGGCGGTACTGAGCTGAAAAAGTTATTTTGTTCTTTTTAGTGCATTAAGAAAAGGCCATTTTATTTTTTTTAAATAAATGTTATTTATGTTTGGTGTATTTTAACGCAAAAATTTAAGAAATCGCCCAGGAGGATCTATAAAAATAACTGATTTTAGTACAACGTATACTATTAGCATTTTACCAATGTGTAAAAAATTTTTTAAAGTGATAATGACGTCATTTTTTGGGAGATGCATAATTTATTTATTTTTTATAATTTTTTATTGTTCACGTTTAGATAAATGTATTTATTTCACCGTCGGGGAAAAAAAATGAACTCGTAAATTTTTTTGGCAACAATTAAATTATGGATAAAATTTAAATGGCTAATTTTTTGCTATTATTATCTTATTATTTTCATATTTTTATTAATTAAAAGAAAACTAATCAAAAATTCGAAAGTGTTAAATTGTAGTGTCAGACAGGACTAATATTTTAGTGAAAATCCGAAGTCTTTAGGTCGTCTGATTGCTGAGATATAAGCAAAAAGATGTGACACATTCGGACAAACGCCGGTAACAGACAGAGCGGGTATAAGAAAAGGTCTTAAAAAAACACCAAGCCAGCCTGAGGAAGGCAGTAAACTAAAGGGGGCGGGAAAGATCTGGAAGCTATCTCGTACTTAATGGAATTTCGAGACTCGCTCTGTCAATATATATATACATTTTTTTTCCTTCTTTTATATTAACATGAGTGGATTACACACAGTCCTGACCCAGGGCCCCCTCGGCCTGTCTAAGACAGATTTGCCTTGAAAAAGGTACCTTTGGACCCTCCTGGGTGGTAAGGAACTGCATGCTTTCTGAATTTTGCCTGACAATTAATACTAAGAATTGATTATTTACAATATTTACAATTTATATAAAAAAAATTACTTAAAATTACAAAAAAGAAAAAAGTTACGTTACACTTTAAGTGCAGAAAATTACAAAAAAAAAAAAAAAAAAAAAAAAACTATATACAATAATTAGACGCATCCCTACAAGTAAGATAACAGGCAGGAGGTTGATTGTACGCGACTGTGGAAAACACAGAAGGTTGCAGACTTCGGGTGGGGGTGAGGGTGACCGAAGTACAAGAATCGAGATTCATTCTGCGGATAAGCTAATTTGGAGCTAGAATGCTGTGCTAAGTAACCCCAGAGGGATCACGCCTCCGACACTTAGAGGTGGGTACAAACCCATCCTCTCTATAAATAATGACAAGTGGTTATTTTTCAGTACTATATGACTCCTAATCGTATGCAAGTTTCATGCAAGTTTTTTTTGTGGACTATTCTACAGCCTTCTTCAATCTTTGTCGAGTCATGCTCTTAAACTGACTTAGGCTGGGATTGCGGTGCCTCACTTAAAACTACCTTAAGTCCAGTGGCGGCTCGTAAATGACGTATTGGGGGTGCTGCATCGAAACGTCTAGAAAAAGTACATAGAAGGTAATATTTATTCACCTTATTGGCTGATTCGCTTATTTCGACAATCAACGTAAATATGTTGACATTTCAAGAGCCAGTTAAACGATAAAGCTTTCCATGTTTACGTACTGCTTTTAGTCACTAGCTTGCAGCCATCCCAAAACGCCACTCACGAGCCGCCACTGCTTAAGTCCAAATACTGTCTTAAGATGTAAACAACACGCAAGTCGTATTGCAGTGTCTCACTATCTTACGACAAACTCAGAGCTATCTTAAGTCGAATCGTAACTGGATGCGCGCGCAATCACAACATAGCTCGCTTTGCGTCTGCAATTGGCTGACTCGTTTCTCCCGCCGTATCAGACTTAAGAACGAGGCACCTAATGACCACATTTGGGCTGGGATTGCGGCGCCTCGCTCAACACTATCTTACGCACAAACTATGTCTTAAGATGTAAACAAAACGCAAGTCGTATTGCAGTGCCTCACTATCTTATGACAACCTCAGAGCTATCTTAAGTCGAATCGTAACTGGATGCGCACGCAATCACAACATAGCGCGCTCTGCGTCTCCCATTGGTTGGCTGGCTTTCTCTTACGAGGACACGCGGAGGACTTACAGTTGAGGCACCGCAATACCAAGTTAAGATCGTTCTTAACCACGCCCATTCTACGAAAATTCGTAACATTTAAGATAAGACTTAAGAACGAGGCACCGCAATCCCAGCCTTAGAACAGGATTTGACAAGGATTTATTTAACAAAACTTTATTAAGTTTACTTTTTTTATTTAGGAAATTTTGCTAGTGATCGGATACTTTTGCTGCCGACTGTATATATAAATATATATTTCGGATATTAATATAATAAATTCTTAAAATGATTTCGAATGTGGATTTTTTTCTTCAAGCACAATCTATAATATTAAAACACAAGGGTATTTCTTTAAGACCAAAATTGTCCGATCTGGGCATGCGCGAGAAAATTATGAACCAATTCGTAACGAGAATATTCCTTCCCCTTGATGCAGTGCAATATGAACATCGATGATAGAACTCGAGCAGACGACAATGATATTTCGCATGTCTATGGCAGACGCCTGATTAAAGCTCAATAATAAAAACAATTCACACGATTAATTCATTGATTCATATTTTCCAAGGAAGTATATTAAAAATAAAGCAATTCGCGAATACTTATCGGCTATCGCCGTATGCATTTTCATTTCACCGAAAATTTTCCTACACAGGATAATATTTTAAGAGTTTTGTGGCGCCATCTTTTATCATATAAACCTACCATACCATATTCCTAATATCCTAATATTATTTTTTTCAGTTTCTTAAAAAAAAAAAAAAATCTTTTAAATTTAATAAATTGTCGGTGTTTATCGTTCTTTAAAAGTTAACTTTTATCAATTAAAAACTTAGTTTAGAAAAAATGAAGGTAGATGTTTAAAATCAAAGGAAGTTTTATTTTATTTTATTTATTTATTATTTTAATCTAATTTTAAATTGATCTCTTATAATTTCTGTGCTATATTACAAAAAAAAAAAAAATAAATAAATAAAAATAAAAAAATAAAAAATAAAAAAAAATAACCTTAAAAAATATTAATATTTTATACGAGTAAAAATATGCATAGAATAATTTATTATTAAAAATTAATGAGCAAATTAACTTGCTATAGTATTAAATGCATTCTTACTTATTCGGGCCCTGAGTAGTATATTCTATTTCTAAGGGAAAATAAATTGCAATTATAGAATGTAAAGAAAACACAAAACACTTTTAAAATTTGTTTTAAATTAAATTATTTTGCCTTATAAATTTATGTGATTTTAAAAGTATTTTTATTTAAAAAAAAAATCTCAGATTTTTTTTAAATAAAAATATTATTGAATTTAATAAAAATATTATATCTATCATTATTATTGGCAGATTATAGATGGCGCCACTGTCATATTGTACTGAAATGGAATATTATAGATGCGAGCAAATTAAAATAGTATATATGAAAAACATTAAATATTTATGTGTGCTTTCTTTCTTCATTCTTATCATAATTTATAAATTCTGTCTCTCCTTTAATTACTCCAAACATTCTTTTGGTCATATTTAGAGTAAAATTGGAAAAAAAATCTTCGGATTTTAATTTTATTATAAGGATTAAGCTTAAATTTTGCGTATTGAAATTTCATGAAATTTATTCCCCCTTCCCCTCCAACCAAAAAATAATTGATTACAGCAGTAGATTTTAAACTGGTTAAGAGCAATGTGGATTATTAAAATAGGGATGTTTAAAATTTTATGCCGTGAAAAGATTTAAAATGCACATGCTCCGTCAAATTTTGACGGGTATTAACTAGTTATTAAATATTCCTTATATGTACAATTCCCTCTTGGCTCCATTATTATTATTGTTTGGCTTATTTGAAACAGGTTTTTCCTATTTATAATTAATGATTTTTTTTTTTAAAGAAATACAAGATTTTTTTTTTAAATATTTGTTTATTTATTTTAAATTTGTTAAAACATTTTTAGCAGACATTTTTTAAATAGCTGAACTTTCGCGAATAAATGTAGAAATAAATCATTATTTATTAACAAATAATCTGCTTAAAACATTCCGAATTATACATTCGGCATTCGGACAATACATTCCGAATTATACAACAGTTTTGTGCCTTAAAAGATAGTCTTAATAAAAATAATTCTTTAAATTTTCAATCCGCGATTGTAATGAAATGCTCGCCTTCTGGTGGGCTAAGGTGAAATTACAATTGACATGATAGTTTTCGGCTTTCGAATAGACGCCATTGCTTGCCGATGTTTAGTTTCACATATATTTATTGAATAAAAATGAATAAATCCGGTAAAAAAGATAACACTTACTGTTGTGTGCCACAGTGTAACTCCAAAAAATCAAGAAATCCAGAATTAAGCTTCCATTTATTTCCAAATGACAAATTTAAAATTTCAGTTACTTCGGCTAATGGAAGTAAAGAATTAATCCACTGATCTCTATAGGGTTACTGGATTGACGAATGCTCCGTTTCGCCAATAGACCAGGTGAAGGCCTGCCCACGCCCCTACTACACCCGAGGAAGCAATTCTAAGCGCTTTCTCAATGGGAATTTCTATAATGATATGACTTTATTTTCTTACTTTTTGCGGTTTATTTCTTTTATTTTTCATAGAGCAAAAAATTTTCACAGATAGATGTAAAAGTAGATTGATTATTCTTGAAATTTTTTAGAACATTAATATAATTAGAAGGCAAAATATATTGTTAATATTTAATATATCATGACAAGAACACCGGGAAGGAATTGTACCTCCTTAACTTAAAAAATAAATAAATAATAAAATGGAAAATTTATGTAAAAAGTTTGAAATACATAATGGAAAGTACTATTTTATTAATTTTATATTTTTATAAAATTAGAATCTATTAAACAGAGTAATATATTGTCTATCTTATTTCAGGAATTACTTGTAAGCAGTTTCTAAATCAACTATAGTTAAATGTATTGCATTATGTTATTACAGGAGAATGCTTTACTTTCTGTTGAAAGCAGGGAGTGAAAAAAAAAAAAAAAAAAAAAAAGACAATTATTACGTTCATCGTTGTTTTCATTGAATTTCATTAATTTTAATTATGCTAGTTTTTTTTCTTCTTAAGGGTAAGTTAATTACAGCTTTCCTTAGTTAAATTTCCAATTAATATAGCTTTCTAGTTAAAAATAATCTGGTGTGTCACTCACACGACTTTCTCTTACCCTGAAATTTAATACTATAAATACAGGTTGGAGATTAAGAGGTAAGATAACGGGAACTGTTATGTAGACCTATGTTAAACAATTCAAATTAGGCTTCGGGAGACTTTTATATGATAATTAGTTCTGTGTGAGGGGGGCTACCGCCCCCCTCAACCCCCCGTTTCATTAATGCACCTACATTTATATAGAATTTAATTCGGTTATTAAAAAATAATTCTGTTTTTTTTTAAAAAATTATTTAAATTATTATTTAAAAACATTATTTTTTATGATAATGCAGACGATTTCCATATTAGAGAAGTAGTATAACACCAAATATCCAAAAAAGAGTCCATTTTATTCTCAATAAAAAAAAAAAAAAAAATCTTTTTTTTTTTTTTTTTTGTTAAAAGTAAATAAAATAGATAACTTTGTTTTAAATCATCGCAGATCAATGGTTCAACCATTCGTTTTAAAGGTATTGGCGAGCTCTTTTGTAAGATACCCATCATGAAAATTTACTCCCCTCGAGGGGGACTTCCCCGCCCCGGGGGGGGGGAGGCAAAGCTCCTACATATACAAAAAAAAATTTCCCAGTTGTCTATCTCTATTAAAAAAAATATATATTCGTTTCATTTGGTTTAGTGCAGTCTATAGACGTTAAACTCTACTTACCTTCAATTTCCCCCCATAGACGTAATGTATTAGAATTCTCTTGATTATCTCTGTACAAGAACCATTTGCTTGATCTTAACGAAAAGCTTACTGTACATACACATTTAGAATACCAAGTTTGGAATATCTGCTACTATTTGTTCTTGAGATATGCTGATAACAGACAGACACACACACACAGACCAACCGCTAAAAACATGATTTTCGTATTCAAGAGACCTCAAAACGTGTAAATATGACAAAGTCTCGCTCTCGAAAATTTGACCCAAAAACAGTACTTTCTCTACCTTATGGGTAAGAGAAAGTAATAGATAAATGATTTTTTTTTCTTTAAGGGTAATTTAATTAAAGCTTTCCTTATTTGAATTTCCAGTTAATTTAGCTTTCTACTTTAAAATAGATAAACGATGCTTTTTTTTTGGTTACAATACAGAAATGCTGAAGGAATATTTCATGCATTCATTATTTAAAAAAAAAAAAAAAAAAGAGTGAATCTTAGAGTATTATGTTTAAGCAAACAATATCAAGTCCCCCCCCCCCATTTGCCAGCTGTAGTCCCAGAAAACACGTTAGCTATTCAAAAAATTTATTCTTTGACTACTAAATTCCATTTACTGCCGCAAAATATTGTTGTATTTTTTATCACCTGAAAATTTATGCAATATATTTAAGTGTATAATATGCACTTAAGCATACAGAGTATTTCAATTTGTTTGAATAATTCAATATCCCACGCTGTATAAGATTTCTACACAAATCTGGAAAAAAAAAAAAAAAATTCCTTCCCCTGAATTTTCCCTGTCTCTTTTTAGAGAAAAAAAATAGATGACATGCAGTTTTAGACCCTAAGAAGTTAAGAAGTTAATTGAACATATCTAAGGCAAATTAATTTTATTAACTTACCAAAAATCATATAATTGCAAAAATAATAACTTTGCAAAAATCATATAATTGATTTTTGTTCTTAATTATAAAACACTGAAAAAAAAAAAAAAAAAAATCTCTAAACTGTATAACTAGATAGTTCAAAATTAAAATTTGGAAATAAAACTACTACTAATAATTCTTCATAATAATTATGTTTTACGAAAAAATATTAAGTCCCCCCTCCCTCAAAAATAAAATTAATAGTATGTATAAATAACGTCATAATTTCACATATTCTTAATTTATTCTTGTATAGTTTTTTTATTCAAGAAGAATAAAAGGTATTTATTTTAAATATTCGAATAAATGCTTTTATTTTCAATAAATGTTTGAAGTCGGAACAAAATCTGAAAAATATATTTGAAATAATATAAAAATCAACATTAGCATAAGCGTAAACAACACAGAGTAAATCAAAATTCAAAATAATGAATGAGGATATAATTTCGCCAACTGAGTTAAAACAGAGTAAAAACAACATAAAAAGAAGCGATATAGTCGCCAATCTGGACCAAACTACACCCTAAAATTCCTCCTTGTAGGCTTCACTTCGGCAGCACGGGATCCGTCATCCAGATTACTATAGAGATCAGTGAATTAATCAGATGATTTGGAACTAATACTTGTTCATCTTCTGTTAAATATCTACTTCCGATCGAACTTTGAATAAACTGAAATATTTTTTCCAAAAGCAATCAATTTTCCATGATGTAATGGCGGAGAAATTATAACACGAATATTAAGTGGTAACACATATAGAACAAAAATAAATACACGTGGCTATTATATTTACTAACAACAAAAGCTGAAAAAGCGCCATCTATCGATCATTACAAACGCGGATAAACTTCGGTTGCGCAAGTAAGTACGTAAATACATATTCTAAATATGGGACGCGAAAGTAGCGCACCAAACGGAGAAAACAGTAACTATGACGTGTACGTTATTTCTATTGTTCAAGTTTGTATTATATCGCAGAGAGCCATGGCACACTCTACTCTCACGGATTGGCGTGGCTTAAGTTCCATAAACAACTGCTAACCAATCAGCTTACAAGTTTACTACTGTCAAAAGAGGATCTTTAAGCATTTATTGTTTATTTACATTGAATAGAGATGTGCTTCATCCAATCAACCTACCTATTAATGTACATGTGGTGGATTAATTTTAATGAGTTGTTTTGTTACATCATTAATTTAAAGATCCATTCTGTATGGTTTTTCATTAAAAAAAATAAATAATTAAAAGTCCAGTCCAGGTAATGCCTTATTTATATTTATTGTACTAGTATATTTACTGAATGGCGATATGAAGTCTAAGAACTTAGTATGAAAACATCACGAAACGACGAAATCCTGTTTCTTTACCAATTTCTTACTCTTCAAGATTCAATTCCATATTTTTGGAACTTTTTACTGCAAAAGAAGATATGCATTTTTGTTATAAGTTTATTGAAATTTATATTAAAAATTTTATGATACGTATTATTATTCTGGTTCCACCGAATGTGTCGGAAATTTAGCTTAATTTTATTTAAATAAAGAAAACGTCCAGTTAATACCCTTCTTTGTTTTTGCAGGGATAATGTGCCAAATTGAGTGCAATTTTTATTTACATATTCTTTAGCACTAACTTTCAAACTAGCTAATTCATTTTTGGGTTTACATAAAACAACTGTCTGTGTATTTATTTATGAAATAATTGACATTTTATATTATAACATTTATTAAGTTTTAAATTGTAAAATAAAGGAATACGAAGTTTAATGAAACGAAATGTGCTAATTTTTTTCCTCTGTCCGCAATTTATTGGTTTCTCAACACTATCTTTAAACTTGAAAAAATAAATAAATGTCTACAGAGTTTCACCTGGGTTTAAAAAAGGGCAGGGCATAGCTAGTTTAAAAAAAAAAAAAAAAAAACATTTTTTAAGAGCAGTTTGGTATTCTTAAGTCCATATATAACATTTTAAATCCACATTCATTACAAAATTCTAGTATAAGTATGCATCGTATAATAAATTTATTGATTGTTTTCTCCTAAATTTGTGCTCTAATATAAAAAGGCATTAAGGATGTAATTTTTTTTTTCCTTTCAAATAAGAGGCATGAAGGGTGCATTTTTTTTTTTTTTTTTTTTTTTTTAGGAGCAAGGGCACTATTTTTGCAACCTAAGGGCAGGCAGGGTGGAACACCCTCCTCAAACTATCTGGGAAAAATTCTGTGTGTAACCATGTTTCATTGTAACCTGTTCTCCTAGGGTACTCTACTCTCCAAATAATGCAAGAAAAATTCAATTTTTCCCAAATATCGATCAGTTATGTACTTTTTACATCACAAATAAATACGAAAAAAAGAACTTGATTCATAAAATACAAAAAAGGAACTTGATTTAAATATTATAGTCTTGGATGAAAATCATGATGTTTCTATTAAGAAATATTTCATTATACGGCTGAATATCACATAAATGTGCATTTTAGTGTTTCAGGTCTTTATTATTAATTTTAAGCAAATAAATTGTAAAATTTTATTATTATTCTTTAGAAGTACCTTCAAATCATAAAATGTGATTTTATAGCAATTTCAGTATTTTTAAAAAAATTTTAAACCTTAAAATCGTCATTTTCGTGACTGTATCCAAGACCAAATGTTTACATACAAAGTATGTTTTTTTCTAACAAAAATAAAATGATAATTATAATAATTGTTAATTCTTGTAAAAAAAACTATTTGTTTTCAAAGGAAATTTTTTTTCTTTTTAATTACATTAATTTTCATGCATGAGTAATTAAAATGCTTGTATGCAAGTCTTGACGTCATTTTCGTGACACGTGAAAATAACTTCATATATCATCAAGGGATGGTGCCACCATTCACTTTTTTTAAAGTTTGCAATCAGAAATCAACATTGACGATATGTGGGGAAAATAAATCTCAAGAAAATCAAAAACAGGTAAGAGTTAACATTATTTTTATTGTTTACATGCTGTGCATATTTTTATTGCTTGTCATTTTCGAGATGCATAAAAAATAAAAAATATATTATTATAAAATTTAGAACAAAGTTTTATTTTAATATAGAATGACGACCAGAAGAAGGCAATGTGACGATATCGGCTTAGTGAAAGCATGTTTTTCAGTACAGAACTAATTATTGACGATCTGTCATTTTCGTGACGTCACGATAATGACAAACGTCACCTGGAATGACTATGTAATCGCGAAAATGACATTTGTTGCAGATTTACTATTTTGTAAGCCCTGGATTTAAATAATTTTTTATTTTGAGTTAAAAGATTTGTTGGTGTAGGATAAGCTTTATATTTAAAGTACTTTCCGGTATCCAGGTAAATATAAAAAAAATTACATACGACATTAATATTAAGATACGATTAAAAAAGCAAACTTTTAATTTTTTTTTTCCTTTAAGGTGTCATTGAGAATGTTACTCAAAATATTTTACTTGTGTCATTTATGGCAAGATGCGGAAAAAATAAGTTTGCATGGCCTGAGAAAGAGGATATCCATGAAATTCAAATGCCACATATTCTGTGCAAAATTATGAATTCTCCTGAACCTGCTTCAAATAGATATTTTAAACTTCAGGATGAAGATTTTAATAATGTTCAAAATGCTTTTTGTGAATTTAATTCAGTTAATCATTAAACTTGTAACTACAAGGATTTTAATACAATAAAATTGCTTGATATTCTCATTATTGCTCTTTCTTTTCCCTTCACAATCTTTTCTCTATTGTTCTAATATGTTCCATTTTTAATATTATATGGTCCTATTTCATTAACAAACAATGTTATTTCAGTGAAAAATAGTCATTTTGACAAATATTGTCATTTCAGTGACAAACCAGTCATTTCAGTGACATCATTTTTTGACATCTTTAAATGCTATAATTAAAAATTTAATGCAAGTAAACTAATTATTTCCAGTTTATAGTCAAGTGGTATGCAGTCTATCATATTTCCCATTGATATAATTTATGTTTATAAAAAATTAAATTAATTTTTTTTTTTTTTTTTTTTTTTTTTTTTTTTTTTTAATTTAAAATTTTTTTTTTTTTTTTTTTTTTTTATTTTTTTTTTTTTAAATGAGAAGAACTTCTTAGAAAAGCCAAAGTCTTGTATTTTTTAATGAATCTGAACCACAAAAAAAAAAAAAAATTGGTAATTTTGATTTTATAAGATAATTAAAATTATAAATTTTTATTGAAAAATTTCAATAAAATTTTAAAAAATTATGATCAATCTCTGTCAAACTCGGAATTTATTTAAGATGTACTTATGGACTTATTTAAAAAAATTAAAATTAAAATACAAAGTTAAAAAAAAAAAAAAAAAAATCCAAAATGCACACTTATGTGATATTCAGCCATACAGTTGGGAAGAGTGGGAGCTAATGGGACAATTTTAAAGTATTAATTATTCTGAAAAGACACCAACTAATTTCTGTGTGATTTTTATATGCATAATAAGAAAGAAAAAAAAAATAGAAGAGATAGCATTTCTTGTTTATTATATATAGTGACATTTATGCACTTACTTGTCCCATTAGTCCCCTGGGTCGAAGTATATTAGGACACTGTATTTCTAATGGGACATCACAATTAGCGCTGACTCTAGAATAAAAGCTAGCCAGGGGAGTTCAATAAAAAGGGCATAATTTGCAGTCTTCTATGTTGTGATTTTTGTACGTAACAAAAGTAAATTATTAATTTTATGTGTATACATATAGGCTATACGCATTTGTTCTTCCAGGAATGTTGTAGAACTATTACTAGAAAGTTGAAAAGTGAGGAAGAAAAGTATCTAAAGGCCTCTGAACATTTAAAATATTAGAAAAGGCTACTTGGTACCAAAATGTTTTTAAAGGGACCACCAGGTACTAAAATGAGTTGAAAAAGGGATGCAGGAGGCTAAAATGTATTTAAAAAAGCAGCAGGGTGGAGCATCCTGCCAATTTAGCCTAGAGTCAGCACTATTAATAAACACAAAAAGTAGAGTTGCAGTACCTATATAAAGACAGCACATTTTAATTTAAAACACAGTATTCATAAGCAGTATAGTATTAATTATTTCATATTAAATTTGAAAAATTAAAATCAAAAGACATTAAAGTTGAAGAACAAGAAGAAATAGTTTTCTGATCGATTATTGGCTGAGGCAATTTCATTACAAAATGTACTTTCTGATCAGTATTTTTCTTTTCAGGACATCCAAACTTTTGTGAAGTAATTTAGAGAAAGTTCTTGGATTCCATGGTTTATTTCAATAACAACCACCATATAATGATACATTTCCCTTCAAATTTTGCTAAGACAAAATCATTTCCAGATATTTGCTCTAAGAGAGCGTTCTCTTCAACATCAATATTTTATGGAAAGTCTGTCTTCATTACTTGAAGAATCACTCAGTGCAAAACTGCTTTTAGAATTAGAACTTTCTGAAACAGAAATATGCTTTCTATATATACAGGGTTTAAACTGCCATTAGTTTTTTTAGCATTTTGCTAAAAGGTATCATATTTTGCTAAAACATGTTGGTCAGAATTTCGCTAAAAAGCTAAAACTGGATAACTGTATAAAATATCTCTATAATAACTCAGATTTTTTTTTTTTTTTTTTTTGTAATATTTGCAGGCAAAAACTACGAAAGTACTTAAATTTTTGGGAATGATTATTTATGTAGTAATTTGGATTTATTTTTAATTTTTAATGATTGAATTTAAATGCAAAAATATTTAAAAGTATGTCAGAATTCATAATTTGATTCATAGAAGCATTCCTAGCACTAGTATTTCACGATTATCTACCACTACACTTTACTTAATTTTTCAATTGCTTTTTCATTTTACACATATGATATGAGTACCTCTTTTTATATTGTTAAAATCAAAACATAGTTTCCCTGATTCATATTTTTAAAGTCACAAATAGGGATGCTTGGTTAAAATCATCAATGAATAAAAGAATATAAAATAAAACTGAGGATAACAAAGCTAAGTAAAAGAAATCAATGGTATCCAAAGAATTAACTTTTGAAAAAGCTAAAATAGTGTTTGCCTATTTTCGCTAAAATGCTAAAGTAATTTTTTTGCCAGGTTAAACCCTGTATATATATATATATATTTTTCTATTTAGGTATTTGTGAAAATTTTTTCTGCGTTATTTTAGTATTATCCACTTCTCTTTCAGATCTTTTTGTCAAAATTTTAATAAATTCTGATTATTACTAATGATAAGTGTCTGTGCTTCATCAATCCACTTGTCTTATTAAACCCCAATTTGTTTGTCCAATTAGTCCCCATATGCTGATTATTTTTTTTATATTTTTCTAATTTACATAGCACATGTTTTATCCAAAGACAACTTAACAAAGTCTCATGTGAAATGGAATATTTGTTTTATATACATTAGTAATCTCATCAATTATTTCAGGTAATAAATAAGGAATTGTAAATATCATTGAAAGTAAAAATATCAAACTTACTTTTAATGGTTGAAAACAGACTTTCTTTATTCATTCTTTCAAACAATTGCAAATGGCTGATTTTTTGTTATTGGAGATAACAGCTTTAGTGTTGCCATTTAGGTGTCACACTATTTTCTAAAAAATAATATTGACACTAAAATTTGACTACTGTCCCATTAACCCCCACTCTCCCTTTAATTCCCTAAAGGCAGTTTTCTCAAACATTAGCATCTCAGCTTTTCTTACAGTTGCTTCTGAAGGGATTAAGGGTGGTAGTTTAAGTGTAATTTGAGATTTTTTCAAATATGTATGCTTCTGCATAATGCATAAATTTAAAATTAAAATGAATTTTTTAAAAAGTTTTGAAACAGTAAATAACTTTAACATTAATTTACTTAAAAATTCCTATTTAATTCTTCTACTCAAGTATTTCCAGTTTGTGCTCCCCAACCTTCATCATAGTCTTGGTGAATGTGGTCAAAACGTCTGCTTCTCTTCATCTTTACTTTGTTATCTAGAAGGTGGTAACATCATTATGACAACCTTGGATGATTCTGCATCATTATAGAGACTATTATTAGTTAAGATGTCAACTGATTTACGATTTATGGCATAGGAAAAATTAATGTTCAATGTAATATTCCATATAAATGTAAACTTGTAGCTATTCAATCTATAATAATAAAAGAAGATGTTTGTCTGTCTCTCTGTCTGACTGTGCATCTATACGTTCAGCCCCTACTGAACGCAGAAGTATAAAATTTGACATACGGGTGCTCAGAAGCCTTCCCGAGTTGATAGTGAAAACAGAATTTAAAAATTTTAATTAGTTCCGGAGATATTAATTAAAACGTCGACCAATGCCTAATTAAAAAGCGAGCGGATCGTAATTTTCGCCCTTCAGCGTGTTCCTGAAAAGAGAAAGCAGAGAGAGAAAAATTCGTCGGGTTTTTCTAAAGCGATCGCTGCCGATCTGTTGGAAATATCGAAAATACACCTGTACCATGAGAAAGAGCATTTATTACCGATTCTTACGGTACAATTTTTTAAAAAAAATACGGATTTTTTATATTTTTAAAAAAAGTTTTAAAAAGGGTCGAAAATTTCTCTTTTTCTCGATTGTCTTTTTTGAAACGCCCTGTACGACCGAGTAACTGTTCCATTTATTAAAAACTGGTATATTTGGAAAGGACATTTAATCCTCTTTCGAACCATATAAACATTTTTACAAAATACGGATTAGCGATCCATATTTTTAGATTTTACGAAACATCGATTTTTTTACAAAACATTTTACAACTCAAAAGCGTTTAGAGATAAATCATTTCTTTTTCTTTTGTATATAGATCTCGCTTCAACAATTGAATATCCAAAAGATTGAGCGAAAATTTCAAAAACTGAATGAGTTATAATTTTTTTAATTTTTAGTATCGCGGCAGTTTTCGATTAAATTCTGAAACTCTTGCAACTGACCTTGACAGAGAAGAGAGAATAAGATTCTTCAGTGCCAGGTGCTAGAGGTCGGGAAAAATTGCTTTTTTGTTTTTCGCCCGAGTTACTTTTAACAGAATAATATTGATTTTTTTTTTTTTTTCCCTTTTTTTTTTCTTTTATGAATTCGGTTGTAAAAAAGCAGTTTTGGAATTCTTAAATTTTAGATGGATTTCAATAGAAATCGTTAATCGCCCTTGATAGATTAGCCATTTTGAGTCTAAAATACATCATAGATATTCATTATTGTAATACATAGTACATCAGTCAAAAGATATTTTAAAGTATTTTTATTGCAGGCTATTAAAATGATATAAGCCGTTCAAATTCTGTACGAAACTTTCAGAGAAAACTACGGAAAAACCAGAAAATTTTTATTCTTTTATATTTTACAGAGTTTCAAATTTAGATTTTCGCTCACATTTCGTACTAATAATTTTTAACGATATATAGCTCGGAATTAAGCAAGTTTTGGAGAAAACCACAGGTAAGTCAGACACAAATCTTTTTAAAAAAATGTTATACGGCGCCGCAGGCGCAACCGAGCGGGACTTAGCTAAAGTCAGAAATTTGAAAGATCATAACATGGTGAGCGAACAGGCTGTTTCAGATATTTAAAAAGGAAGAGGGCGCCGAAGGCGCTACTGCACAGGAATTTACTACGCTTTCAATAAGCTATTTTCACGATATATCGATAAGCTGTTATTAGACCTGAAACGGGAAAAAGGCGCCGCGGGCGCCACCGAGCGTGAGTTTCGTAAAGTCGGATTTTTCAGGGATCGCGAACCAGCTGGTCGCCGAAGGCGGCTAGTTTTATATAAATTGCACTATTGACATATGCTGAAATGAATTATTACTAAAACAAGAACTAGATAATATAAATAAAATCTATCAGAATGCAAACTAGAGTAAGAGTAATAACTAAACTAATAAAAATAAGATTTAAAACTAAACTAAGTCATACAGAAAATGGAAACTGCAGGTATATACCAAATTAATTTTCTAAACAAAGAAAATAAGGCTAGAGAAAGTATATGCATATACATCATTTAAATACTATACATTTGATGTACACTTGTAAAAGTTATGTATTATTCTATTAGAAAATTATACCGTATATACTTGCGTATAAGCCGACCCCTAAATTCGAAGAAAAAACTTGGGTAATACCTGTATTGTGTATTTCAGATCAGTTTTCTTTCCCTTATTTTATCATGTTTAATTTTGTGATTCTGATTGTACAAGGTGAAGAAAACAAGTTTAAAATACTGGTGCAAAACAAGTTTTCCTTTCAATTTAGGGGGTCAACTTATACATGAGTATATATGGTAATTGATGCTAAAAAAAGTGATTAATTTATTTAATTATGCAGTTGTCAGTCCAGGTTTAGATATTATTAGGGCCAAGTAATGGGAAATTTTTATTTTGCTTTGGAAAAAGAAAAAAAATGTGTAAAACCTCCTATTTTACCTGTAATGTTTAATATCAAGTTGATAATGTTTCATTAAACCAAATATAGACAATGATACTCAAAACATGGAAAAATATTATAAAAGGATAATTTTTATTTAATAAAATCTTGTGAAAGGGCTATTTTTATTGAATTGTGAGAAGGTTACCTTTTTATGGGTTTGAATTTTCTAAAGGAGCCCTTTTTATGATGTGGAATGGTAGCTGAAGGACCTAAATTTTTACCTGGAACCACCTCTGCAAGGATCGATCCAGGCAAAAATTGCTTTTGCTGCCCCTTCACAAGATTTTGTTTTATAGAAATGATCCTTTTATAAAATATTTCCATGTTTTCAGTATTATTTTTAATTAATTGGTTCAACAAAATTCTTTTAACTTGATATTAAACACTATACAGAATCAGAGTTAAAAATGAAAGGTTTTACATGATACTTTTTTTGTTTGTACAAAAAAGGGACCAAAATTAAAACTTGAATTGACCTCTGCTCTGTTAAGCAGTCAGTTTTATTATTTGACAGGTAATAATTCTTTTTCAAACATATACAAAGACTATTTTGTATTATTTATATTTTCTTTTCATTTTAGCATGGCTGAGCTACCCTCAGAAAGTAAAAAGTTAGATTTTAGCAGCTTACCTCGAGGAGCTATTGGTATTAGAGGGTTACCAGTCAGTCGAAATACAAGGTAAATGTGTAACAGTTGTTTTTAATGTTTTTACTGATGTAAAATTTGATACTTATATTATGAGTGCGTATGTCTTTAAATCCCTTGACATTACAATGTCCAGAACAAATAACTTAATTAGCTATGCAGTCAAAGTGACTATGAGGTCATTTTAGTATGAAATATATTACTATATGCTGTTGCTGTTATCCTTTGTTTTATCATGATCCATTTATGCTTTCTGCAACAGGCCTATTTAATGCAAATTTTTTATGCAAGACAATATTGTTTAAAATTATAACACTCTATCTAGTTTATATGTAAAATGTACATTTAATTATAAAAATACCGATATTATTAGTGTACATTAGTAGAATTCTTAAATAAGATAACCAGTTTCAGTTTTTCACTAAAGTCTAGGAATATCTATATAAATTTTATGAACAAGTATTTCTATAAGGGGCAGTTTCTTTCCTGTGACATTGTTGCTATTCTGCCACAGGTATGGTTATTTGAAAGAAAAAAAAAAAAAAAACTAATGGAAAACTGAAAAGACTGTTTGTAAAATTAGTGCATGTTTTGAAGAGTTAGAGCTTTAAAGAGACTTCATTAATTGCAAAAAGCACACTACAACTGTTTTACATTGAAATAAGGAGAAAATCTAGAGCAGGTGTCTACTTAGCATGTTTTCTAAACATTCACCAAATTTGTTACTTTCCATATAATGTCCTGATTTGCAATCTTCACACCTATATAAGTAAGCAGGGTTTAATCCAGCTTTTTAAAAATGGTACCCCATTTGTGAATTTATAAAATAATTTGTGAAAACATCAAATAAGTTTGTGAAAATAATGCTTCAGAACAATTAACCAAAATGCGCAAAGAAAAAGGGTTTTTTTAAATTTTAAAATACATTTAAAAAATAAAATGGAACAGTTGTAAAGTTGGCCAGTTATTTCTTATGTGTAAGATAAAAAGGTGTTTACTTAGATATTTACCATTTTCTTCAGTAAATATTCAAACTGAGGGTATTTTTATATGTTTGATGCAGGGAAGCTTAAAAAAATATTGCTGAGAATTGAATTTGTGAAGGTGCTGCTTTGCTGAAAGTTGATTTTGTGAAGGTGTCTCTGCTGAAAATTGATTTTGTGAAGGTACCTCATTGCCAAAAGTTGACTTTGTGAAGGTACCTCATTGCCATAATTTGACTTTGTGAAGGTACCTCATTGCCATAATTTGACTTTGTGAAGGTACCTCATTGCCAAAAGTTGACTTTGTGAAGGTACCTCATTGCCATAATTTGACTTTGTGAAGGTACCTCATTGCCAAAAGTTGACTTTGTGAAAGTACCTCAATGGGGTACTAAATTTGTTCTGGATTAACCTCTGGTAAGTGTATTTTTTTTAGCGAACAAAACAAATTGCTAAATACAGGAAAAACAGATAATTTCAAAGGATAAAATCATCACAAAACACAGTTTTAATAAACATTGCACCTCAAAAATAATATATAAATTCCACAGATATTGATACAAGAAAATATCATCAAAAACAGTGAATATCTAAAGACTAGATATAAAATAATCAAAAGTACTGATTAAAAATCTTTTTGTGAAGTTATCTCTAGCTTTTTTGTGTAATTAAAGATTTGAGAATAAATTTATTTATTTTAAATATGCATATTTCCTTTATTTTATATTTATTATTATCTATATATTAATCATTTCTGCATTGTGTAAGTTATAAATTTACTGGAATTATATTTTTTGCTTTCTTAGATTACCTTCAATTCGAAGTCCTAGAGACTTGACATTAGGGGCACCCCCTAAAAGAACTTTTATGCCAAATATACCAGTTCGCAGAGAAAAGAAATCTCAGTCGTAAGTCAAACTCTTAAACTATGATTTATTATTATTATTATTTATTAAAAAAAATGTTTTTTAAGTTAAGTTTTTTTTTTTTTTTTTTTTTTTTTTTTTTTTTTTCCACCTTGATAGTTAATTTTTTTTTTTCTTTTCTTTTTTTAATACTACAAAAATAATTTGATTCATATCTTTGAGTTTCGGTATTTTCTCTCTACCATACACTACCATCTTAATTGATAAATCTGTGAGGCCTAAAATTTAAATAGAGAAATAAATAAATATATATTTAGGGTAAACTTTTACTTTTTTTATAAAATAAAGATAAATTAAAATGCAAACTTTTACATTAACTTTTAATTTATTAATTAAATCAAAAAGATTACAGCTAACATTTTTTGGGGAAAAAAAACTCTTAATGGTTATATACAGAAAAAAAAAAAAAAAAAGCAGAAAGCAAGCAATAATTTAATTGACTTTAATCGCCCCCCCTTTTTTAAAAAAACAAACAAAAGAAACCTTTAGTTTATAATAAATAATGTTCTTATTGTAGAACCAGGGGTCTGTCCAGAGGTAAAACTGTTCGTTAAAAGACCCTTCACAAAATTTTTTATCCTTAGAAAGGACCCTTCACAAAAGGTTTTCTCTTAAAAACAGACCTTTGAAAAATTTCTTTCATTTGAAACTTAATTTTCCATAGAGCGAAAGGCCGCTTGAGTAATCAGATATGCTTTGCTGTATTTCCCCCAAAAAGCTGCTATTCAATTTCTAATTTATAAAAGGTTTCTGTGCGTGTGTGTGAGTTTAATTCTATAAAAGTGAACTGCCATTGTCTAAAATGAAACCTTACTTTAACTGTAATTTTATTTTGCAAAAGTATATTAAAGAAAAAAGAGAACCCTAGCCGAAATGTTCAGTAGCACTTGATTTTCATATTAATATTTGATTCACAAAATTATGTGTAGATTTTTCACAATTTCTCCAAAACAGGACCCTGTCTGAAAAGTCTGGACAGACCCCTAAGAACATGGTAACAGAAGCTTGTATATAGTCATATTGACCTTGCAATAGTAGTAGCCCAGTGGCAGAAAGTTTTGTAGCTGTCTGTGACAGGCTTTTAAAATTTCATAATCCGCCTGCAAAATTTGCATGTAATCAGAGGTGAAAATGGCTTACACTCAAAAAGCCTGAAAGCTGATAGTGGCAATCTTGGGGGGGGGGGGGGGGGGGAGAGAGCTTAACAACAGTGGTGATCTCATGCAATAATACACAGATACAATTTTACTACAGAACAATATAGTATAAACAATTATACAAAAATAAGTTCAACACATTCAGTTAAATATTTTATAGTAATGTTTGATTCAACACAATATAAATTATTATAAATAATAAAAGTATTACTAATACGATAATTTAGTAATGAGGTAAACGCTATAATTAATATTGCTAAAAACACATATCAATGCTTCACATATTCTAAAATCAAAAAGTCACTGGATGCATGAGACTTAGTATGCAACAACCTGGGACTGCAGGGGGATGCCCTCCATGGAGGTCTTTTTAAAAGAATCTTTTGAGGAGCTATCTGATGAATTTTGGTTGCTTCTTTCAGTAATATTCAGACTATCATTGTTTTTGTTACTTTCAAGAGGTTTTCAAGAGGCTCGTCTCATCAGCTTCAGAACCAGAACCGATTTATTTTATTTTAGAATTGGAATGTTCCGGTTTTTTAAAAATGTTATCCACATTTTTAGCCCAAGGCAATTTCCATTTAATAGTTTTATCAGGGTGGCGTCTTTGAAAAAGTGCACTCAATTTTTTTTTTTTTTTTTTTTTTTTTTTTCTATTTCTAAATCACACACACCACAAATAACCTTTTACCAAGACGACATTTTAAGAAGCACATGTTTTCAATATAATGTCAGTTGTTCTTTCCGGGCACAGAACACAAAGGGGAAGAATGAATGATGTCTGAAGAATGCTCAGAATCTGAAGAAAACAGGAATGAACGTGAAGGATCTGGTATGAGTACGTTCCCGTAGAATCTCAGTAACAGGTAACAGGTAAAAAAAATACACACATAACGCTGCCTATCAAGGGAGATCTAGGCTTCCTAGGTCGCCGTTGGGAAGCACTGTTTTGTGCATTCCTACCAAGGCACCTATGGGGGCTCTAGAGTTCCTACCAGAGAGTGTCTAAGACGTCATACATTGGTTGGTAGGGCATTGTCATAGGTGAAAATTGTTCGTAAATTGCAGAAAGTTTTAATATGACTACAGACAAAGATTGACCAAAAGTTGCGGGCAATTTTTTTTATTAGTGCAGACAAAGACTGCCCAAAAGTTGTGGACAAATTTTTTTATTAGTGCAGACAAAAACTGCCCATAAGCCGTTTTTCTGTGTCCGCGACTACATCGTCATATTGCAGTGTTTCTGCCACTGGGCGTAGCAGTAAGTTTTATAGTAAACATGTTGGCTAATTTCTCCTTTCTTCACTCCTAAAATCATTGCATGTATGGTTATTATTATTATATATTTTTTGCATTAGGTATTTGTATTTTTTTCTATTATAATAATTTTAAAGTTAATTATATTGCTGCAGATTTCTTTATATATTTACAGTGTACCCAATGGTTCTCAAATCAAACAAGAAAATATCAAAACTGAAGTTAAAAATAGTCCTCCTGTAAATGATCGTGGCAAAGGAAGAGGTCGTGGTAAAACAATTATACAGACTCAAGGAGCAATATTTTCTGAGGGTATTGCTGCAGATGCTGCTCGGAAAGGTATAAGATGAATTTTTTATCCCTTCTGTGTTATATTGTTTTTATAGTATTTTGCACATTGTACTTTTCATTAATTAATCTTTTTTTTCCCCTTTACTGCCAATTGTTTTGCCTTTATTACTAACACTGAAAGTTTCTTATATAAATATGTTGTTTATTGTCACTAAATAAACAAAAGAATGAATGAAAAGAATAAAAAATTTCAGAATTTTAGGGAATCCACGATGGGCTATTATGAATATTTTCATTAACTAATATTTAACTCGTGAGCTTCGTCCACTAGCAGTTCACTATTTTTAAATGAATCACTATAATTAATGAATCACTTATTAATTTTTATTTTGGGCATATTTAATTTTAAAATACAATTCCTTGCTATTTTTACACTGATAATGAGACTGATTTTTTCCAAATTTTTTCTAATAAGTTGTGATTGAGTAGCTTGTCATAAAATTTGTGCAGGGATATATTTTTCTTTATCTACTAACTTGAGAGAGATCGCCTTTGAAAAATTATGTGAGGAAAAAAGAATGCAAAAAAGAGATTGACTCTGGAGTGAAAGAAAGCAGTATCTAGACAGACAATCTAAAAGGAGAAAAAGCATGCATCAGTGTCCTTTATCCTTGATGAAATCAGTAATAGTTTTGCATCTGGATGTAATGCTGCCTTGCTGCCATACTGTTAGGTCACCCTAAAGATCGTTTAGGGTCGAAGTTGCATTTATGTTATTGACAGCCAAACTGAGCTGAGTTTAACCATTGAAAAACTCAAAGTGATAGGTTTTTAAATGATCTGGCAGTGATTTTGTACCGCGCTGCAAGAAAATTAATGTTCTAAAATTTTGCATTTCTCCACTCTTTTTGCTTTATCACTGGAGATCTCCTATACTTTAAGCATTGAGTTTTGTTAAATAATACATTATTCTCATATGAAAAATGGACCTGAAATAATACTTATTGTGTTGTAAGCATTATTTAAGTGAAATCTTAAGTTGAATTATCTGTATGGCATTATATTTTTGTTTTAATTCAGTAACTTGTGCGCATTTAATAAATTTTCTTCCAGTTTAATTGTCACAAGAAGCTTGTGATACTTTAATGATATTCATTTGTCAACAAGACAACTGGTGCATGTTGACTGGTCACCTAATCATTTTATCTCAGTGAGTGATATTTCAGTTTAAAAGAACAGAATTAATTAAACTTGTTTTTTGTATACTTTGAAGTTTTTTATAATGCATATTTATAGTGAAAGATAATAAATGAAAAATTTGCAATAAAAAAAGAAAAGGGTTTGAAGCTTTTATGCATATGTGTTATCTGGAGTGACTCCACTCAACTTTTCGAGTATTTAGTAAAATATCGTTTAAATAAATTTAAATAAGAGAAGTCATTAAATAAGCAAATAAGAGAAAAGTATAATAGGATGTTTGAGCATTTTTATACAAATTGTATATTGTTTAATGGATTGTAATGTATCCAGATTCTTTTGTGCATCCCTGTGAAAGAATTATAAATGATAAGCTCGCAATCTCATTAATAAAAGTGAAATTGCATCTTTATTTCTGTCTTTCCCTCTGTTAGTTATCTCCAGAAAAATTTACCACAGTTATAGATGTGACATTTGGCACACATGGACTCTAGAATGTCTCCATCTGTACCTGGAAGCTGAATTTTCAAATTTTTAATTAAGAAGCAAGTTATTAATTAAAAACTTTGTTTTTATGTGATATATTGCATTTTCCCACAGCATTTTCCTTTGAATTGCAATTTCAACTGTTGCCAATAAAATTAAATGCTTACAACATTTTATATCATTAATTTTTTTAAAATATAAAAAGAAACATTTCTTTACGCATGAATTAAAAAAAAAAAAAGAAAAGAAACCCACATAACTATTGAATTGGCAAGAAAGTAATTTCAGTTTTTTAGTGTGAAATAAAACACAATTTTCTCTATACAAAAAATGAACTTAAATCAGTCAAATATCTTCCATTCTATTCAATGACTTTTTGCCATCTTTCTGGTATCTTCATGATCCCATTGAACTTCTGGTCCTTATTAGCAAAAAACTCAACCAAGTGTGATTTGAGGTCATTGTTATTACTGAAATTTTTACCTTTTAAGAAGTTTTGTAAACTTCAAAATAAATGATAATCCAATTGTGCAAGGTTGACACTGTATGGAGGATGTGACATCACTTCCCAACCAAGCTCCAATAGTTTCGTACGTGTTGCTAAAGATGTGTGGAGTCCTCACATTGTCATGTGGAACATTATTCCTTTGCAATTTGCCAGTTCTGTCCTTTTCTCTTTGATTCCTTCCTCCAATTTCATAATTTGTTGCTAGTAAACATCTGAGTTGGTTGTTTGGAAGCAGCTCAAAATACACAACACCTTTGTAATCCCACCAATTTGACAGCATGATCTATATCTGATGCAATTCAGCTTTTGATATGGTTTGTGCTGGTTCACCATGCTTGGATTGGACCATGATCTTTTTCAATTAACGTTATTGTAGAAGATTAATTTTTCATAGCCAGTGATAATTTGTTTAAAAAAAGGGTCGATTGCATTACGTTTCAAATGCGCATATCACAAATATTGATTTGTTGTATTAGGTGAATTTCTTTCAACTCTTGCGGAACCCAAATATCGAGCTTCTTAACAAGTCCAAGACGTCTTATATGATTTTCGATTGTTGTGTGTGATACATTTAACTGTTTTGTTGCAGCCTCTTGCACAGTTATATGACAATTCTATTCATTTATGGCTTTCATTTTGTCATCATCAACTTCAGAAGGTTGACCAGATCGTTGGTTATCTTTCAGTGAAAAATCTCCAGAACGAAACTTTTTAAACCAGTTCTGCTAAACAATCAACACCATAAATTTTGCGTATCACTTTGTGGGCTTCAGCCGTTTTCTTGCCTTTATGAAAATAAAAAAGTAAAATGTGTCGAAAATGCTCATTTTTGCACTTCATGTTAAAACTGACCATAAACTGACATTTGCAAACAAAATTGCACAGAATTTTTTTCTCTAGCAACCTAAAGGTATCGACTACCGACTACCAAATTTCAAAAGAAAAAAGTTCTAACATTGACAAAAGAATAACGAAACAAACATAATGCTGTCTACTGGTACAAACCAAAATTACTTTTTTGCTAACCCAATAAATGCATATAAACCTGTATCATAAAAGATTTTTGATAAAAATGACGTCATAATAGATTTAAAATTTTTATTTATATATTTTTAAAATATTAATTTCAATTAATCAAATAGTTTTATAAGTTTTTTCCTTGATTTTTCTCTTCTGTAAAGTAATTGTGGGTACAGTTTTTATATAGGACCCCCATGGCAGCTTTTGATATTTTTTGCCATTTGGGTGATGAATTAAAATGGTTATGATTGCATAAGTAAAGACTTTGATGAAAAGCATCTGAGCTACTCAATGCCAAATTTCAAGTTTTGCCAAGGGGATCCTGTACTAAATCGGTACCCTAATGTGAATGCATATTTAGCTTATTTTAAATGTTTCAATTTTATTTTATTTATGTTTCTAATCAACATAATGAAACTCTAATAATTAAATGTCATTTACATTTCATTGACGTCTGTATATCCCAGTTTTTGGGCATGGTTTGATTAGCTGAAAAAAATCGTCAATCAAAATACAGTAAAACCCTATTAATCTGAAAAAATTGGGGGCCTATTCCAGACCTAGGACCCTAGGAGTGGCTAGCTATTTGTCTCTTTTAGTCTCCTTTTTGTTCAATTAGTCTCTTTTCTAGCTTTTTTTTCATGCTTTTTCCAATGATATTTTTTCTTTACCCATTTTTCCTCAAAGATTCACTTTCAGATCAATGTAATAGATTTTAACTCTTAAAGTGGAATGTCACCAGTATTATATAGAATGTAAAATATAGTATAAAAATAAAAACAACAACAACATTAGATTCAAGAAAAAAGGTTGTACGTTGGGGGCACATCATACATATTTTTTAATGTAAACTCAAAATTGCTATTCTTTTATTTGCGATACTTCTTGTCATGGTGCGATATGTTTGTTCATTCACCACATGCAAAGGACAATGAAGTAATCATGAAATTTAAGTTCATTTTCTTCATTGCACTTCTTAGACAGGAATCTACAACTTAAAAGGGAATTGAAGCAAAAACAATAATGGCATGACAGCTTCACCACATATGTATACTTAAAGATTTAGTTTCTTCGAAGACCTCCCCCACCCCCTCATGATCGGATTCCCAGGGTGGTCACTCCCTCCACCTTCCCCTTGGTATGCCACTGCAGTATATACATTAATTTTACATCTTTGTTTGTAATATTCATTTATAAGGAAAAAAACTTGTCTCTTTTCAGTCTCTGTTTTAAATATTTTAGTCTCTTTTCAGTCTCTATTTTAAACATTATAGTCTCTTTTCTCTCTTTTTCAAGAGTGTTTTACCACTCCTAGGCCTGCTATTCGGATTACTCAAAATTCTGATAAAAATAGAAAAGAAAAAGATGTGTGCTAAAAAAAATGTAAGTTAATGTGAGTAAAAATGTAAGTACTGAAACATATTATTTGATGATTTGATTGATTTCATCCGAAAATTATTTGCCGCAGCTAGTGTACAACTGCGATAAAAGTGGCCTAAATTTGTCAGTTTTTCTACCTCTTTATGTAATAGTTTTATTACAGCTTATGAACCAAGGAATGTTACAAAATGTAAAATGCAGCTGCAGAAAGATGCACCTTCAAAAACTGATTGAAAGTTGAAAGAGATGGTAATTCTGTCTCCGTACTGCATCTTATAAAGCATGTCATGATCGAAAATTTCTTGGTATCAGAGTCATTGAACAATGTTACTCAAAATTGTTTAGTAAAGTTGTGAAAGAAGTTATGGCAAAATTTAGATGATTCTAACGATGTTAAACATGGGAAGCAAATAAAAGCAAAATTCTCTTCTTTAATAAATGTATTCTAGGCTGTGAAGATGCAACTGAACACACTGTAACTAAGTGGTTGTCTTGTGATACTGAAGCCAACCAGTTATGTAAATATGTATGTGATGTGTTAATGTTATGTATTTTTATTAACTGTAAATGTGATCCTTGAATTATTGCATTAGTGCCTCTAATGTGTACAACATTATGCATGCTGAAAAAGCACTTTTTTTGTTTTTTTACAATATTTAAATTTTTTCTGGTAATCTTTTCAAATATAATTTTTGAAAATAAAATTAGAATAGACTAACCAAAATTTTGGATTAGTGGGTTTTTTCTGCATACTTATTTAATGGTATTATTCATTTTTTTTAAAAGAAAAAAAATCATTTAAATATACTGACTAAATACGATTAACTTGAGATTTTTTTGTAAAGTTTTTCACTATGAGTCATTCTATAAAGTTTGTACGACAGTAACCTGTAACATACCTATCAACTGTTAGCTGAATCGATCAAACATGTGTTTAGACGTTATTATATTCACTTACATACATACATGTACCTATATATAAATCCCCAAATAAATTAATTTGGGAGACTCTCAAAATGAATAGATACACCAAAATCTCACAGTCTAATTTTTTCATGATTACTATACTTTCTTTAAATATTTACACAAAACACAAAGCTTTAAACTAATAGATAAAATAAAAAGTAACCTTTTTTTCTTGCTTCATAATACAGGCGTAATATTTTCGCCAGGGTACCCCAGTGAAAATATTATGGCCGCATCATTAAGTGAGAAAAAAGTTTAATTTTTATTTTATTTATTACTATATTTTTCTTGCATAATGTATGTTTGGGAAGTAAAAAATCTGAAGTGACTCCACTCTACTTTTCGAAACATTAAGTAAGTAATAATTCTAAATAAATTTGAATTGCAGAAGTCTTTAAATATGAAGAAGAAAATTCATAATAGGTGTTTAAGTATTTCCCCCCCAAGTTCTATGTCATTTAAATGAGCTTAATGTATCTAAATTCTTTTGTGCATCTAGTGAAAAAATAAGAATGATGAGCTCACAATATCAAATATTTACTTTTTTTGTGTGTGTGTGTTTTAAACTATTTAACATTACTAAAGTGAACTTTAAATAGCTTTAGTTCATAGACGGCAATGTATAAAAATTCTACTTTGTGTGCCGGTAAAAAAGAAATATAAGTCTTACACTCATGTAAATTGGTATGGTTCTTGCAGTAGTAAACTGTATACATGCCTACCAATTTATATCTTATTCAAATATAGAGTTTACTGTCACACTTAAAATAATTTGAGTACATTATTATAATGATGAATTTTTTTTTTCTTTTTTGCATCCCTGTAAAAGAACTATAAGTATTGTCCCCATTAAAATCTATAGAAATCTTGCAATGGTGAACTATAACCTACCTACAAATAGGTAGGATTGGATAATGTTTTTAGATGTTATCGACTTCAAGTAATTTGAAATCATTTGCTTTGATGATAAAGATTCTTTCTTTGTGTCCTTATAAAAAAAAACTATAAGTTCCAGACTTATCAGAATCTATGCAGTTCATACGACGGTGACCTTTAACATACCTGCAAACTTTCAGCTCAATCGAATAAATTGTTTAGACATTATCACACTTTAAATAATTTGAGTCCATTGGCCATAATGATAAACAATTTTTCTTTGTGTCCCTGTTAAAAAAAACTGTAAGTGCTAAAGTAATCAAAATCTAGAGTTTGTGTGAAGATGACCTATAACATACCTACCAACTTTTAGCTCAATCCTTCAAACCATTTAAATGTTATGGTATTTACTCACATACACACACATGCATACATCATCGTAGAAGTAGCAGAAATGATTCAAAATCTCAAAGTCGAATTTTTTTTATAATCACAATACTTACATAATGTATATTTAGAAAGTAAAAACGAATGAAGATTAAAAAAACTGGAGTGACTCCGCTCGACTTTCCAAACATTGAGTAATTAACCGTTTTGTAGATAAAGTTGTTGTTGCTGCCATTCCCCATTTGCCAGCAAAGCTAAACAAAGTCTATGACTCCAGCAACTCTGATCATATCAGGTACATAGAGCGGATATTCATAGAGATCCCCTCTAGTTAGGTTAAGGCAGTCAAGGATATGGTCAGGCGTAGCCTGGCAAGTAGCACACTTAGAGCAAGTAGAGAAAACCTTTACTCTATCTTTGTATATCATAGACCTCAGATGACCACTGCGAAAATGAGAAATGACTGTCTGCTGCACTGGAGGAACAAGGAACCACCAGGGCGATTACCCTGATACCAGTAATGAGCAGGAGGGACAGTGGGACCTCGTAGATTGATAAAGCGGGAATACAATCCTGAAAAAATCAGAGATGCCTAAGAAATCAGGGGTAGATCTGCACCACTTTTAGCAAGGGAGTCTGCAGTCTCATTGCCAGCAATGTCTACATGGGAAGGTATCCAGTGCAAGTGAATCTCACGAAAGATTGAAAGACTTTTCAGCTTGTTCAAAATAGCCACTATAACATTGTCTCCCACATTATGCCAATTTGAAAGATGTTGGATGGCACCCTGGCTGTCACTCAAAATCCAGATATCCTTTGAACTAGGAAGTGTAAGTACTCTATTGAGGCCAGCTTCAATTCACGGCTATCAATTGACTGCGAAAAACAGAGCAGCCGTCAGGATTTCTTAATTTGATATGTCATGAGGTATATTTGGATCTAATGTAGACTCCACTACCAGAACAAGAATTTTCATTCTTTCTACCATCTGTATAAATAAGAGTAGCCTCCTTTGGTATATTAGTGATTTATTTGAGAGCAATTTGCCTCAGATATGCCGGGATATCAGAAGATTTGTTGACATGAATAGGAAGATTTGGATGGAAAAACACCCTTGGAAGACCTTCAGATGGATCAATACATGAATTCAAGCAATATGGTTCTACAGCTCTGTATATCAAATCCTCCCCAACCACCTGGCTAAATGGCTATTTTTCCTGAGTCTCTGATTATTACACCAACCCCGAATGTAAGCAGAAGTTCGATTGCTGGAACCAAAGCTGAGTAATTTGTTAAAATGTTTTACTAGATTTGAGTTTCTTAATGTCAATAGGCAACTGTTACGTAGTTCTGTAATAATATGAACAGCACTAAGCTGGACCTGCTCAAGCTTTTGGAGCTTAGTCTTAGAAGCACAACAATATACTGGGTAGCCATATTCCAGGATTGGTCTAATAAGTGCCAAATAAGTATTATGAAGGGTAGTAGCATCGGCACCCCAGTTGCACCCAGAGATGTACTTTAAAATGTTCAGGCGCTTTCTGCTCTTCAACACCAGATGGTCAATGTGTTTACAGCTGGAAATCTCCGGATAGATAAAGTAAAGTAAGAAGAGTTGTTAAATAAACAAAAGAGAGAAATTTATAATAGGGTGTTTGAGTATTTTTCTCCATATAGAACACAATGTTTAATTTAACGCTACTGAATTTTGAGCCCATAGATCATAATGATAAAGAATTTTTCGTTGTGTCCCTGTAAAAACCTATAAATGCTAGATTCACCAAAATGCTTATAGTTAATGCAACAGTGACTTATAATATTCATATAAATTTTCATCTCAATTGAATAAGGCATTTAGACGCTATCGCATTTTTAAAAATTTGGTCCGATACGCCATAATGATAAAGAATTTTCCTTTGCATCCCAGTAAAAAAATTGTAAGTGCTAAATTCACCAAAATCTATACAGTTCATGCAACTGTGACCTATAACATGTGTATAAATTTTTTGCTCAGTTTAATAAGGCGTTTAGACGCTATCGCACTTTTAATAATTTGGCCCCATAGGCCATAATGATAAAGAATTTTTTTGGGTGTCCCTGTAAAAAAACTATAAGTGTTAGATTCACCAAAATCAATAGGATTCGTGCTATGGTGACTTACAACATATGTACCAACTTTCAGCTCATTCGAGCAAATTGTTTAGACGCTAGCATATTCACTTGCACACATACATACATCATCATAAAAATAGTGAAAATGAACTCAGGGCACCTCAAAACATATAGAAACATCAAAATCTCAAATTTGGATTTTTGACATGATTACAATATTTTCCTTACATATGTATGTTCGGAAAGTAAAAATATGTGTAGAAATCTTCAATAAAAACAGATTAGAATTAGAATTTTTTTCTTTAATTTTGAATAAATTATTAAATGAATGTTTTAATTGAATGATGTAAACTTTAAGTAATTTAGAAACATAGTCTCATCTTCAGTGTAAAAATATCAAAGAGTTGTATTTAAAAATTAAAGGCACCAAAATTTAAGTAATCTTTTAAATTAAAAAAAAAAATACATTACAATTAAATCAATAACATAATTAAAATCTCCTTTATAATATCTTCAGGCCTAGAAGTGTGTTACTTTTCTCGAGTTTTAGTCACTTTTTTCTTTCTTTCTTTCTCTCTCTTTTTTTTTTTTTTTTTTTTTTTCAAGAAAAAGTTACTTTTTGATCAAATTTTTTATAATTAGAAGATATTCAAGAAGATTTTCTTCAAAAGCAATTGTATAAATAATCGTATCTGGCTTTTTTGGGAGGGGATTTTTATATGAGAAAACATAAATGTGTTACTTACATAATTTACATTAAAAATCAACTAAAAGAGAAATTCATCAGAAAAGAATTCCCATATGGTTTACCATTCAAGTCATTTATTTGTTATTTTATCCAAACACATTATTTTACTTGCATTCATGTATCTTTAAAAGGATTCCAAATTTAATAACAGCATTTTAAATTTATTTCACATAAAATTATTTATATTTTCATCATTTAATGATTAATATTAATTACTGCATAACGATGATAAAAAATTAAATGAAGAATTTTAAGTTTTTAAATCTTTAACTATCTTTATATAATCATTATATTATGGTATTATTCTCAAAATTTTGTCTCAAAATATACATGAAAGGGATATATATAAAAAAGTATATTATTCAACCTTAAAAAGAATTGCTGGTCTTTCATGTGATAAAAATAAATTAGGCTTTTGTTTACAAAAATAATTGGTATTCTAAAACTTTGAGTCAATAAATTACTGTTAATGATACAAAAAGCAAAGGTAAATTTCCTATTTCACTCTGTAATGCTATAAGCAAATCAATAAATTATACTCCAATGAAAATATTGGAAGTAATAAATGGATAGAAATTATTCTATAAAATAATACATAGTGAAATTAAATTACCCAATAAAAATAAACTCCTAAAATGATGTAAATATATATCAATAAATTAGTTTTAATGATTATGTGGTAAAAAGATCTATCTTTAATGAGGTTTAAAGTAAACAATATAATTTTTTATAATATGATTAAATAAACATTAATTAAATGATTTAGTACAAAACCTATGGATACTCTAGCTTAAGACTCATTCTTGTTAATAAAGATGATTAGAAGTTTAAACAGTTTATTTACTTAACATTGATGATTATATCTTCAAGTCATTACGCATATATAAATAAAGAGATCATATCATATATAAATAAAGAGAAGTAGTATTATAATATTTTCAAGTCAAATAGTCAGTCAAACATCTAAAAGTATTTTAAAAACATTAAAACCTTTAAAATTACCATCACACAAGCACTTTCAGCTGCTTCAACAGCCTTCTTCAGGTGTGTCTTGCTGAATTTGATCGTCGGGCGTTTCCGCTATCTGCTGATAGCGGAAACGCTTGACGATCGAGTTCAGCAAGACACACCTGAAGAAGGCTGCGGAAGCAGCTGAAAGCGCTTGTGTGATGGTAATTTTAAAGGTTTTAATGTTTTTAATGTAATTTTAGACTTTACCTTTTACCTAATTTTAAATATAAAAGTATGATTTTGGTTAGGAATACAATAAGAAGGATCAATCCCGGTTTTAATTTTTGACGCCTTTTTTTTTTGTGAAAAGTAAATATTTTTGTAAAATACGAATTATTTTAAAAAAAGGAAATTGTGCAAAAACTTCTGTTGTTCTGTAGGAATTACTATTTAACATTTAATGTCAAGTTAATTAATGTTTCATCGAACAAAGTATATTCAGTCATTTGAAATAATAGTATTATAAACATGAAGAAATTTTATTGAAAGATCAATTTTATAAAACAATATATTGTGAATGATGGGTTATTTTTAGGAGTTTGAATTTTCTGAAAGAACCCATTTCATGAATCTGAATTTTGTGAAAGAGACCATTTTATGAAATTGGATTTTGTGAAGGAACCCTTTTTATGATGCAGAATTTTGTAAAGGACAGTCAATAAAATAAATTTTTAATCAATCATCTGATTTTGTAAGTTTTCTGATAAGCAAGATTTATAAATTTTGTAAGTCTCTGAAAAAAAAAAAAAAAAAAAAAAAAAAACTGTAATTTTCTTGAAGAACTCCAAAAGTTGTTAAATTACTTTGGTAAAAATATAGTCTCTTTTTGTAGGAGGAGTATTTATTGAGTTGTAATAAATAAATATTTGATAAAGTGATATTTATTAATATGCAGTTGAATTGTTTTATAGAAAATTGTTCAATAAGATGTTTAACTGAAATGTATATTTTGCATTTGCAGAAAAACGTGCACGGGAGGCCTATTCAAAGTCAGATTTTTCTGCTTCTGTAAAAGGAGTAACTATCAAAAAGGAAGTTGATGATAAAGTTATTGCTGGTGTTAGCTCTAAACTGGACAATCTTTTTAGAGATGATGTAAGTAGATTGAAGTTGTTTTTATTTCCAATATCTCGTACAAGAATTAGAAAATATGCTTAGAAAATACCTTAAATTAATTGTAAAAAATAGAAGAATTTTGGTAGTAGCTATTGTTTGTTCGTATTAAGATTAATTAAAAAAAAAAAAAAAAATGAATGATACATATAAATGTATTTTTTACAATTCTGATTTCAGTTTATAGATGATGGTGATGATTATGAATGTTCTTCTTTGAAACCTATTATTTTCCCTCCTGTTGCTACAATCAAAAAAGAAGAAGATAAATGTGAAGTAAAAGAACCTGCTGTTAATTTTGATCCTGATATTGCTAAAGGTACAAGTGTCATTCATCTTATCTTTTGGTATTTGTCTACTTATTTACAGTGGTTGGTGTAAAAGGTGAATAAATTTTAAGAAATGTGAAAAGTTACAAGGCCTGGATTTGGACCGATTTAATATTCTAATTATTAGGGTTTAATCTGGCAAAAAAATTTCTCTAGCATTTGTGATATATTCAGTAACAGGTTCAGAAGGAATCACTTGAATTGCAACTTTTGTTAAAATTTGAACTTATTATTTTAGTGAAACTAAAAAATAAATACTCTAGTGAAATAACAAAGTTTTAATAATAAGACAAAATAGTACATAACCATTCTATTTAACCTCCTGTTCATACAGGATAATCATAAAAACTTGCACCACATATATATGTGATTCCTAGCATGTGTAAAAATTATAGAGATGTTCAGGAGAACAACTTCTGTCTACACTGTGCATAATCCAAGTCTCTAGAGTTTTTTTCTGCTTTTTCAGTCCTCCAAAATTTTGATGAGATGCAAAGCGGGGAAAAACTATTTTCCCACAAGATGACAACAAATCAGAAAGTTTTTGGTCACATGAGATACATAAGTTCACACCTAGTTTAATAGTTCATTGGTGTTTGCTAGGTGTCAAAATTTCTGGGTACAACCTTCACCTGGGAGTGCAAGACGGCATTATCAGAGTCGAGTGTGAAATTGCGGCGACTTTGCATCTGAGAGTGTGAAAGGATACACAGAATGTCCGTTTTCATGATTTCGCGGACAGAGAGGTACCTCGGACCTCACACTGGCAGTCGAGTACAAAAGAAGAAAACCATGATGATGTCACACATTTTAGCTGAAATGCACAAGGGTCATTCTCAGATAATGGTAAATATTGGTTTCAGAAAAAAAAAAAAAAAAAAATGTTTTAATTCCTGATTTTTTTACATTAATGCAATTATCCATGTCTGCTATAGAGGAAAAAATTACCAGCAGAGGTCGTTTGCCTTAATTACAGATTAATTAATTTTTTAATTGCCATTGCAACATGGTAATGACATTTGTGAACATGGTAATGACAGACAGAACCACAGAAATGACCAATGGTGAAATAATTACACATTTATATATGGGTAGCGGTATTTATCATTCTAATTTGTAACAGAAAAATTAAAATCTCTAGACGATATATAGCGGCGAGATTTTTTGGAATAATTTTCACTATACGAATCCTATAGCTGTCTGTTTTAACAGGCGACATAAAGTGATTTACACTTTACTGCCCAGCAGTCATTACCATGTTCCTAGACATCATTACCATGTTCCTAGATATCATTACCATGTTTTCAGAACACCTTGGTAATGATCACCTTGGTAATGACTTTTTTAATGTTAAGCCTATTTATGGCTAAATTATAGCAATTAAAAGCTAATGCAATATTCATTCTGTATGTGGTCCCAAAGATCTTTATAAATCATTCAGTAAATTTAAATTTATTAATTGCGTATTTCCGTAATAATGGACTTTGTAATGACACAGAATAAGTACACTGACTATAATTTTAGAACAAAAACAGCAAAATGAAATAATTTGTATTTACTTAAACTAAAAAAAACTTGTCTGCTTGTAAGGGCATGAAACACTTTACATTTGACAGGTTGATAATTATGACAGCACCATCTAGTAGTGAGGTACTGAAAAAAAACTTACACATCTTGGTAATGACAATTACCCTTAGGGACAAATTTTAAATAAGAATAATTAATAGATTTCTTTTTTTTATGCCTAAAATTCCAAAGATATTAAAAGTAGAAAAGTGAAATATACCTAGCAAATTGTTAGCTTTGTTTAATTTTTTTTTCAATTCTTTAAAATAAAGGTTCAAATAAAAAGTTTGGAGTTTGGGACAAGCCTTGGTAATGACATTTACAACTTTAAAATTTTTTTAAATATTGAAATTTTACTTTTTTTGGTATTCAAATTACTGCACAGTGTAATGCTTGAAAAGAATTGTTGAAAAAAATTTTTGATTTTCATAGCTGACTTGCTCAAGTAACGTTTTTTAGCCAAGGACACAAAATTTACCATTATGTGAGAATGACCCACAAGCAGTATTTTATCTTTATCGAAAGTTAATTCTTTGGATACTATTGATTTCTTTTTTTTTTTTTTGGTTATCCACAATTTTGTTTTCTATTTCTTTTGTTCTCTGATGGTTATAACTGAGTATCCATACTTGTGATTTAAGAATCATAAATCAGCAAAACTTTATTTTGATTTCTACAAGTGCTGTACTAGGACTGAGAACACATCTATGAAGCAAATTCTAAAAACCGGCATACTTTTAAATAATTTTGCATTTGAATTCAACTGCTAAAAGTTGAAATTAAATTCAGATATACTAAATGAATAATGATTCCCAATATTTTCAGCAGTTTTGTTATTTTCGCCCACAAATATTTGAATAAAAATTAGAAATAGTTATATAGAAATATTTTATGAAATAACCCAGTTTTAGCTTTTAGCGAAATTCTGATTGACATATTTTAGCAAAATACAATATTTTTTAGAAAAATGCTAAAAAAAAAAAAAAAACTAATGGCTGTTATATTTTAGGCATTTTAATATTTTCTGTTTTAAAATATATTATTTTGTTACAGATTTAAAAAAAATAAACTGCAGCAAATTATTTTAATTATGCCCCAACCCCCTAAAAAAAAAAAAAAAAAAAAACATAGTTGACTTTAGATAAAATGTACTATAATATTGTTTTCTTTTTTTTTTTTTAGTAGTTAACCATACCTTTTATTAATATTTTTTATTTTTTCAGAAATGGACTTTGATGTAAATCGTGTTGCTAAATTCATAAAGAAAGAAAAAGGGACTGAAACAGAAGCAGAAGAAGTAAAAGCTAATGAATCGCCTCATATATCATCAAATGAAATAAATAGCTTATTTAATACAGGTAAAAAGTCTTTTTTTAAAAATGTTATTGGTGTAAATTATCTATATACAGTTAAAGATCTTTTTACCCGCACAACTTGGTTTTAGAACTAGTGCAGATTATAGATTTTTGCAAATTATAGATCAATGATGCCATTTCCTTGCTATAAGAATTCTAGTATAATATACATAAAACAATAAACTTTAATGAAGCTAGAATTAGAATTGTTTGTTTTTATATAATGCAATGAAGATAATAAATATATAAAACAAAATTTATTTAATGAAGAAGAAGCAATGTATAGTTTAAACCTTTAAATGAATAATTAATTAAAAAAAAAAAAAAACTCTATTTTTGCTTTGGGACTGTGATTAGCAGTATGCAGCCATATACTTGCAGTGTGATTAGTTTGATGCAGTTTTTAATGACTTTATTGTAGATCTTATCCTCAAAACAAATGCTGGTATAATTTTTTTAAAATAGTTTTGTGTATTTTGAAATAATACCCTAAAAAGAACATTTACACTAATGGTCCTTAAACATCTGTGAAAATAAGCAATCCCACCAACTCATATCATGTGATTTTTTTCAACCAATGAACAATGCTGTTACTGGCAGGAGTTAGAAAACTGCACTTGCATGTGTTTTATTTGATCACTAACTGAATAGTATTCAGACGATGTTCCAATTCACTAAAAAAGTATAAGGCAATAAAAGTATAATTATTTTTTTTTCCTTTTAAAATTAATTATGTATATCTAAATTAAATTTTACTTTTTTTTTTTTTTATACTTACACAGTTTTTTTTTTTTTTTTTTTCACAAGTATGGACTATTTTCTAGTATATGTTGATTCAAATATAAAGCCATTGTACTGTACACTTAACTTTATTTATTTTTTTTTTTTTTTTCAAAATTAGTGAATAGAGCTTTTAATCTGTTAATAAATACTCTTGAAAGGGTTAAAATTTGGTAGGCTCAAAATTAAACTTTAATATTGTTTTAGTTTTAAATGTGTATACCCAGAGATTACATTTATTTGCATTTTACACATAGGTTCTGAAAACTGCACAATTAGTGACTTTCAAATTTTAGGCAGTGAATGACTAATTGACTCACTAACGGCACAATTAGTGACTTTCAAATTTTAGGGTAGTGAGTGAATAACTGACTCAGTATTTGACTTGCTGGATTTTTCTCCACTTCAAAAAAAATATATACAATATATTCACAAAACACAAATATTTTAGTGATTTCTCATATTTTCCAACTTTTTATACTCTTTTTGAAAGCCCCTGTCTTTCTTTTATGAGCTCATTATATATATATACAGTAACTGCTGCTTAATAAATTCATTGGTTAATAAAATCAGCCGCTTCTTCTGATTAAATTGTGAGGACCGGAATAAAATCAATACAAACTTCTCGTAAAACCGCCATTTTATAAAATCTGCATCGTTGGTTAGTAAACTCAAAGAAAAATTTTTGCAGCAAAAATGTCATTTATGCACGTTAAACAATTTTTTTTGAATGAAAAAGAAAATGAAACACAGCAATCCCTGTGTTATCTCTCTCTGTGGAAAATGTTACCCTTGGAGCATAGTAAAAAATTAAACACGCCCTGTCACTTGTTTCAGTAGCAATTTCAAGGAACCTATTCTTCAAAGCTCAGTAATAAGTTACAAATTTGATTTGATTCACAAATGATATATATATTTTAAATTTTTAATTATTAAAAAAAAAAACTAGTTCTTATTTTGAAATAATTAAGAAGCAAGAGGTTTAAATGGAAAGATTTTAAATTTGAGAAAAAAGCGTGAACTTTTGGCAAACTAATGATGCTTTTCCTAAAAGAATAGGGCATTGAAACTTGGGATGCATTTAATTTAATTTTTTTGGAGGAACAATTAATCAATTATCGTTCAAAAATTAATTTATATTGTTTATTAATTCCATTATTAGTTACCTTTTGAAATTTTATCCAAAATTCAATAAAGTAATATTTTTTTCTTGAGTGCAAGAACGTTTTCCGGATATAAAAATCAGCCGCTTAATAAAATCACTTTAACTCAGAACGAATGTGATTTTAATAAGTGGCGGGTACTGTATATATATTTTAAATCAAACTAACTCCCAGATTTTTTTTTTTTTTTTTTTTAATTTGACTCTCATTTTTCGATCAATTGACTCCCAGTTTTATCACCAGTGATTCAAGCTTACTTACCAAAGGTGAAATGAAACACAAAACCTGGTATTTTATTCTGTTTGATCTTGTTTATTATAGTTTACAGATTAACTTTATTATAAAGTAAAAGTAATGTCTTAATTTCTTTCTTTCTTTTTTTTTTTTTTTTTTTTTAAATAAAGAAAAGTATTTTTAGTTTAAAAAATGTAATTTTTTCTATTATAATATGTATTTTCCTTTTGGCAAAGCTTATAAAGTTTGAGATGAAATCTCATTTTTATAAGCGTACTTTTGGAAAACAGTTTTGTTGAGTGGAGTAAGTTACAAATACCTATATTTTTAATTGTTTGTTATCATTAATTATATTTCCACAGTAATTTTATGTATTGTTAAAACACTAGTGAGGCTTTCTTCTTGATGGTCAAAAAGTTTTTGGTGTCTATGTCTTAACTACATGAAAATCGCCCAAAAGACTTCAAATTTGTTATAAATATCTATGTGTTATGTAGAATAAGTTTTTTTTTTTTTTTTTTTTTTGTATTTAATATTTATAGTTAATGTGCAAAAATGCATAAAAGAATTTTGATACACTATGGTCTGTAGACATAATTTTTTTAAGTGCATTATAACATTACTTCACTGCATTTTTCATAATGGGATTAATGTGCATTGTTAAGATGCTTAAAAGATGATTTATGTAGAATTAATAATTAGTTTATAAAGCTACACAAAATAATTCAAAAAATTTTATATATTATGTGTAGTAACTAAACTATTCATAACTGCATATTTTTATAGTAGTATATTCGTATCGGGTGAAGAAATCGAATATTCAATGAGGGTGGTTGATCGAGCAGTAACCATACAAAACTGTATTTCATTATTAAGCAGCATAATATTAGAATAAATAAAAATAATTTATCAGTAATTAGTAATACAAACTAGCGAGCTTCGCCCGCTAGCGGGTCAGTATTTTCAAATGAATCACTATAATTAATGAATCACTAACAGTAACTTTTAGTCTTAAGAAAAGAAATTAAAAAAAAAAAATCATTTCTGATCGGGCAAAGTGTCGTCCTGGGTCCCCACTGCCTTCGGCAGCGCAGTCCCGTGCGCGCTGCGCGTGCACAAGTTAAGGGATACACGCGCTGCGCGCGCGTATTCCTTCCCTGACCCTTCGTGCCCCCCCCCAAAAAAAAAAATCATTTCTGATCGGGTAAAAACTCACACAGGGTCCCCACTGCCTTCGGCAGCGCAGACCCATGCGCGCTGCGCGCGCACGTGTGAAGGTATATGTGCGCAGCTCGCAAATATTTCTTCTCGAATTAAATTTTTATTCTTAAGAAAAGAAAAGAAAAAAAATCATTTCTCATGGGGTACAAAGTCGGCCCGGGTCCCCACTGCCTTCGGCAGCGTAGTCCCGTGCGCGCTGCGCGCGCACCAGTTAAAGAATATACGCGCTGCACGCCCGCATTCCTTCCCTGACACTTCGTGCCCCCTAATAAAATCATTTCTGATCGGGAAAAAAATCACACCGGGTCCCCACTGCCTTTGGCAGCGCAGACCCATGCGCGCTGCGCGCACACGTGTGAGGGTATACGCACGCTGCGCACACGTATTGCTTCTCGAATCAAATTTTTATTCTTAAGAAAAGAAAATTAAAAAAATTATTTCTCATCGGTTAAAAAGTCGGACTGGGTCAGCGCAGTCCCGTGCGCGCTGCGCACGCACAAGTTAGGGGATACGCGCGCAGTGCACGCCTATTTCATCCCCACCCTTTCAGCCCCTTCTAATAAACCTACGTATACCAGTTTCGAACGGTCTTACTCAATTAGCTGAGATGCAAAAGAACACCTAATCAGGACGCCTCAAAACGTGTAAATCTGCTGATTTCGATAATATAAAAGAACTTTAAAATATCTTTCGAATGACGTATTAAAAATAATTTAATCATGATTAGAAATTGAAATATGGAAATTTGAAAACATTACAGCGCCATCTGGCGGTAGAAATTTCTGTATTCCACTGTTCGATCCCAAATCAACAAAGCTTTCTAATGATGTATTACTTATAAAATTATTTTAATTAGTAGTTGAGATACAAAAGAAAACTGATTCAGGAGACCTCAAAACGTGTAAATCTATTGAAATCTTGAATTAATTTTCGATAATGTAAAAGTACTTTAAAATGTGTATCGAATGACGCATTAAAAAAAAAATAATAATCATGATTAGAAATAGAAATATTGTAATTTAAAAATATTACAGCGCCATCTGGCGGTAGAAATTTCTGTAATCTACTGTTCGATTCCAACTCAACAAAGCTTTCAAATGATGCATTACTTATGAAATTTTTTTAATTAGTAACTGAGACAAAAGAGAAACCTATTCAGGACACCTCAAAACGTTTAAATCAGGAGAAATGTCGAAATATCGAATTTCTGTAATCTACTGTTCAATTCCAAATTAACAAAGCTTTCAAATGATGTATTACTTATGAAATTATTTTAATTAGCAATTGTTTTAATTAGCAGAAAACCCATTCAGAACACCTCAAAACGTGTAAATCAGGTGAAATCTCTAATTCCACTTTCGACACTTTAATTAGTAGCTGAGATACAAAAGAAAACCCATTCAGGAGACCTCGAAACGTGTAAATAAGCTGAAATCTCGAATTCCACTATTGCGATGCAAAAGAAAACCTAATCAGGAGACCTCAAAACGTGTAAATCGGGTGGAATCTCGAATTCCCCTTTCGATAATGTAACCGTACTTTAAAATGTGTATCGAATGACATATTAAAAAAATATAAAAAAGTTAAACATAATTAGAATTTTAAATATTGAAATTTTAAATTATTACAGAGCCATGACACCTCAAAACGTGTAAGTCAGGTGAAATTTCGAATTCCATTATCTACGGTTGTCGGTTAATGGAAGTAAATAGAAAAAGAAATATTTTTACCTAGTTTAGTACTAAGTTTATTTGTGTCGTTTTGAAACTCGCATCCTCTTTCGACAGATAAAATGTGATTCGATTAAAGATAAAATTTAATTTGCAATTAAAATGTAAATCTTTTGTTTATTGACGAAAATCGATGAAATTTTAACAGGAAGTTAGTTTTGTGGTGTTAAGATTGTATACTAATTCAAATGTGCGAATTTTGAAAAATTGAAGAAAATAGAAAATTGTAATTTTTAATCCCAGTACAAAAATACATGACCTCATTAAAACACCAGATGTTTTTTCTTTCCGTTCAAGATCGTCTGCCAAGTTAAAATGCTTGTGATTTGTTGCCACCATTTTTGTTTAGTTTAGTTAATTTAAAAAAATCTAATTGTCCGATAAATAAGCCGTTTACACCATCGGATTGAGAAAAAAAAGCCCTTTCCAATGGTATCTTGTTTGTAACAATACGACTGATATTTCTAATTTATTTTCTACTTTTTCCGTAAAAATGTCGCTTTTTTTAAGCATTTAATCATGAATTCTGGGTCATTTTTCGGTAGACATGGGTGGACATTTTAATTAATATCTCCGCTAATTAGGGTCGCATCGCTTAGCGAAATATCGCGATGTCGAGATGAAGAAATTCTGCGTCTGTCGACACCGGTTTCGAAGCGCTGCGACCATTAGCGCCGGAGCTTTAGCTATGACAAGGCATTTCTCACAGACAGACAGACAGACAGACAGACAGACAAACGCGCACAGATTTTAATAATATAAGGAGATAGAACGTTGAGGCTCCTGATTTTTAGCTCCATTATTTATAGATTACACATGTCTACAAAAATTAAGTTGACAAAGTTTGATTTGATGATTTTAGCTGACCTTTATGTTTTTTTGATGTGCTGAAACCAAAAATGCAGCCCATTTTTTTCTATCATGTATAGATTTTTGTCAATACAGGGTGTTTACCGACACAATTTCTTACATATACCGCCATAACAATAGGTTGGTTGGTTGATATGGTTTTACGTCGCACTAGTGTTGCACTATTACAACAATAGGTATTCATGATTAATTAATCATGGAAACATACTATAAAACTTACTATACAATTATATTGGTGGAAGAGTAATTGAAAAAATTGTATTGATAGGCCCCTGTATTGATAAAAATCTATACGGGATAGAGAAAAACTGGCTTCATTTTCGGTTTCACCACATGAAAAAACATAAAGATCAGCCAAAATTATAAAATCAAAATTTTACATGTTGACCTGTGTTATTATTTATAAGGAACATTCAAGAACTGTGACACACCGATTGTAACCAAACTTTACAGGCAGTTAAAAGGTATGAAGATATACACTCCTACCAATTTATATCGACAAACGTCACTTCAGAACTGACATATTGGTGTTTGGAATCGGAACTATTTTTTTCCAATATTGTGACAGCATTCAATTTATCTATTTGACTTTTCTATTTCTTTTCTTACCAAACACACACTGTTGATTTATTTATTTAAATTGTATTTTTTAATCATCTGCTTGTGCATATTTTTCTTGCTCTGGAATTCAGTTTTTTTAAAAGATTTGTAAAATAACACTGTGTTAAAATAAGAGAGATTTCAATTAAAATTTTTAATAGTTTATTTAATTCTGGCTTTAATATGTAACATGGTTACGTGGAGTGTACCAAGCAATTAATAATCCATGGCGAGTGGATATTTTCAGGAGTATTTCGATAGAATTTTACAAACATATGCGTCTGCATTCTTTCTTGCAGGCAATCTGAAATACAATTTAAATAAATAAATAAATTAACAGTGCATGTTTAGTGGGTGAAAAAATAGAAAAGTGAAATAGATAAATTGAATGACGTCACAATATTGGAAAAAAAATAATAGTTCCAACTTCGAACATCAATACCTTTGTTCTGAAGTAACGTTTGTTGATATAAATTGCTAGGAGTGTATATCTTCGTACCTTTTAACTACCTGTAAAGTTTGGTTATGATTGGTGTGCTACACTTTGTGAGTTTCCTTGTTAAATGTATTCATAATTAACTGAACTTTATTATCAAAAGTGGGCAAAATTTGCATTGTTTACTGACATATACATATTTTAATGTTGTTTCTACTTATCAAATACATATTTACTTATTATAATGGATTGTACTATCTGTTTACAAGTGTAAATTGTACCACTTTGGAATAATCTACTCCCCCCCCCCCCCCCATAAAAAAAATAAATAAAAATGTTACCGTGTGATTCTTTAAAAGCATGACAAAAGAAAGCAGCTGATAAGAAGTACATACATCTCCTTTTGACTTCTTTGTCCTTTATTTGATAAAATCACAGTAGACATGCACAATAGTACAGAAATGGCTAAAAAACAAAAATAATTTAGAAAAAACGGTATATCAACACCACCTGTTGGGCTATTTTCACCAAAAGTTGGTAGGCACTGATTTATGTCTATAAAATTTTAAGTATTAGTTCTAGAGCTAGAGTTTTTTTTCACACACAGACATGCATTTTCTTGTCATCATTTTTTGGATAAAAATAAAAATGCATTAATGTTATTTAAAGCATTGTTTTAATTTTGATTAAATTGAATTGCTAATTAAGATTTTCTCTCTGAATATTTTACAAAAAATGTGCAATTTTTCATTTAATAACACTATTTAATGGTTTAATTTTAACAAACATAATCTTTTTTTAATAAATGCATTATTATAAAAATATTATTACTATTATATTATAATCTGTATAACATTGCATTTAGATTCAGAATCCTCTAAATTGGTTTTGCTGAAATTACCCCAGTTCCTGAATGTGGCACACAAAATAGATGAAGCCGAATCTTCCCAGAGACGATTTACAAATACAGATAAAACTGTCGAAAATCAGGTATATTTAGTGTATTTCGAAAATTATTTAAAAATTTTTATTTTGTTATATCTCATCGTCCATTTGTTTGTTAACATTAAAAATAAATGTTTCCTGTAAATATGTTGTCAGGTTTTCCTGATATGTTAATATTGCTTTTATGCATCTTTTTAACAAATAATTGATTTATTTGTAATTTGTTGCCACTTGATCTAATTGCTATTAACTCCGTAATCATCATGGCGTCCTCTTATACAGGCAGCCAATTTAAACAGTTTTCATTGCATCCTCATCATACACAGGCTGTACTTTAGTAATGAAAGGCCATAGAAATTTCAAATTTTTTTGTTACTTATGGCGAGGTTAGCTTTCAGCAGCACACTGAGGTCAGGGCACATTGACCAAGGGATTATTGTACCCTAACTTTGAATCATCCTTAAAAAGAAAGTCTCGTAGATGAAGTAAAGTTCAGCAGACACTTGACAGGAATATCCTGCAGTTCCCAAGGCTCATTAACAAACATACCGACCAGGATGTTCAAACCTATGAGCAGAAAAGGCCTCACAGTCACATAAAATGTGTTGAGTAGTCTGCACGTCTAGACTTCTCTTCAACCACCACTAGAAATGGGATCGTAACTGATATTCTTAATGTCCAGTTACCTCTTAAGGGTACAGTGACCAGTAAAAAAGCCAATTACCTTTCTCAAACTATTTCTGTTCAGGTCTGGTTTTTTGCCGGAAGAAAGTAGTTTCTGCCCTGCTGGTAGCAGAAAGTGTTTATAACTGGTTTAAACTGCCAATAAATGGCAAAAACTAATTTCATGACATTATTTATATAAGACTATAAATAGTACTAAATTTCTAAATACATTTTACTTAGAATAAATTGAAAAGTTGTGGATAATTTTGATATTTATAGTGAATAATGTTATAAATTTTTTGATTGATAGGTACAATATGGTTGTACGATTTTGTGTATACAATTAGAGCAATTTGCATTTTACAGTATGCTCTGTTGAAAAAGTAACAAATGTGTGATCTGGATGATGTTATTCTTTCTATAACATGAATTAATAATTGTATAACATATTTAATTAAAATTTATTTCTATGTAATTTTTTGCGCTTCAATTATCTACTTATATATTTTAACAGGAATCATTTCTATATGCACACAGTAGAAAAATTATTCATTGCATTATTCAGAGTTGCCACACTACCTGGAGAACCTTGAAAACCTGGAATAGTCGGGGAATTCGAAAATTGACCGAAAAAGTCAGGGAATTTGAATATTTTATCCAGAATCTGAAAAAGTCGAGGAATTTCACATGATTGCTAAAGAAAAAACAATTTTTGCGCCAACGTAGGGTCTTTTTTTTTCCCTTAGCTTCCATTATTTTTTTAAACATCGCCAGCCTTCCTTTCCGCTCGTTAAAGAAATTTCTTATTCTGCTTATAAGCGACAGATGCTATCACTGTATGTAACTTTTGTCATATGTATTTTTTGTGTTTTCAAGTAGTACCATAATTATTTTGCCCTCAACGCAACCAGTGCTCAATATATGGTTAGACTGGAATTTTCTTAGAATGAACCTGGAAATGTCAGGTAATTTCATTCTATTGTTTGAGTGACAACCCTGATTACATTATTTATATAAAAATACTCTAAATGTAACTTGTTAACTTGTTTTAAATCTTTTTGTAAAAATTTTATAAGTACTTTTAACTTACTATTGTATAGTGTTGAATTTCTCTATAAACATGTTCAGTGCAAGACTACCATATAAAAATATCAAATTTTAGAGTGAAAGAAAGTGAGGGTTCAATCTTGAAGATGCTAGATATATTTGTAATACAAGCAAAATATATTTATAGAATCATCTTGAAATTCTTTGCTTCTTTGAATAGCAATCATAATGAATCTTTAGATTAAAAAAAAGAATTTTTTTAAATTTTCGATTTAATTGTTTACAAATCAAATATTTATGTGAATTTTATCGATTATTACAGATTAAAGTTCTTATTAGCATTTTTCCTTAGTTTCTGCCAGTTATTGCTACTTACTGGCAGAAACTAGTTTTCACCATGGCGGTTTTAACCGGTTACTACCAACTGTTTTAACTGCTCCGGCAGAAACTTGCCATTGCCAGTCCTGTTTCTGTTAAGTTTTAAAATATTTTTAAGATGCAGACCAGGACAATCTTGATTGTGGTCCTTTCACTTGACGTTGACCATCAAAACTGCATCATTGCCTATAATACTATTTACAAAATAGAGTTTTCTTATTTACACCCATATCATTTCCATCCTCTGTTCTATTCTTAATGGCTTTCTTATTCTTATTGGTTAAGACATTCTCTCAGTTTAGTTTAACATATTCTTTTTAATTATTACGGATTATTCTTTAGCCTATTGATAAGAAAATGTTCTTTACATGGTACTTTTAATGAATTGAGTTACATTAAATGTATCATCCTGTTAAGTAATATATATTCTTAAGAGCACACAATACTTATCCCCACCAACAACTAAAGCCTATTTTATACTATGGTGAAATTTGTTTACAGAATTACTCAATACTGAATGTATTTATTTAAATTCTCTTTTCACATTCATATTTTTTTTAGTTATTATTTTCAGTGGTAAGGCAATACAAAGGAAAAGGAAAAAAGTAAAACAACAAAGTAAAAAAAAAAAATTGAACAAAATAGGCCATAAGTTTCTGGTTTGTCTGTATTTCGCTATGTCAGAATTACTATAAAGTGCTATGAAATTTATCTTCAAGGGCTAATAATATCTTTGGAGCAATTTGAATAGCTTCCACCTCTCCGTCGAAAGCTGTTTTATATTTCCCTACAGAAATATAAAAAGAAAATGGACTTAAAAAAAAAAACCCTGTGCCTGCAGTCATATAATCTCCAAATAGGGAACCAACCATATAAATCCAGAGTCACTCTGGATTTGGGTACCACAAACTAATTGTTTCCAAGCCGTAAAATCTTAGAACATCTGGAGATATTTCTTTCTTGTATAAAAACTCCACTGAGATTCAAATTTATTTCAGCCAAGTTTAGTGGATTTAATGGCTCTGTGATTTCCTGAATATTGCTAGGTAACTCAAATTCCTTCCTGATATCTAGAACAAACTGAATAAAGCCGTTTTTTGTTTACAAATTTTTAGCCTTAATTGGATAATTACACCTATAAGGATCGTCCATTCTAATTGATTTCTCATAAAGAAGTAGAGTCTTTTCTTCAATAATAACTCCAATGGGCTTATTTTGTCAATAGAAGAATAGCATCATTGGGTGTCGATTTATCAGCTCTGATTATGAACCTCAGTGATTGATTTTATAAAATTTCTAGCTTCTTTAACATGTTGAACGCCATGCAAATTCTTAAAATTCATTAAAATTCCATAATGATTTCTCCTGTAATAAATAAAAATTAAGCAAATTTTTAATAAATTTTCAGTCATTAAATGTAATATTTTTAGTTTTATATCCACCACCAATAGTTGACTCGGCTTTACATCATATTTGACACTGTCAGCCATCAATGGCTGACAGGGCACTCAACGTTTTAATTTTTTATTGGTACTGCTTTAACTTTCTGGGTAAAACTTTCACCGAAATGTTTGAAGTATAACATGTTCTGCACCAAGGTTTAAACTGGCAAAAAAAATTACTTTAGCATTTTAGCGAAAATAGGCAAGCACTATTTTAGCTTTTTCAAAAGTTAATTAATTCTTTGGATATCATTGATTTCTTTTACTTACAAGGAACATCACCCAAGTGTCCGGCTCGGATTTCAATGAGAGAGAGGTGTTTCTTTTCTAGAGGCGTTTCTTTCATATTTGATATGCTATCAAATTTTACTCAAAACTATGCGAAAAATTTGTATTTATACAGCAAGTGAATACTCAAATGAATAATTTAGTTGAAATAATTTTCAGTACTACTATAAATTTTCATTTGTAACTTAAACATGAAAGCGCAAAATCATTTTGCTAAATCATTTAGTATTTTTAAGTCACACCCAAAGGCGGAACTTACTGTTGATATGTGGCTGATGTGGTTTTTAACATTTTAAAAATTCAATAAATAGAGAAAACATGGATGATAGCAAAAATTTCTGTGATCAAAAATATTTGGTACATGTCCTCTATCAGAAATTAAAGTTTCATTAAAATCACAGCCAGACACGATGTTCCTTGTTAGCTTTGTTATCCTCAGTTTTGTTTTCTATTCCTTTTGTTCATTGCATTGATGATTTTAACCAAGCATCCATATTTGTGACTTTAAAAATATGAATCAAGGAAACTATGTTTTGATTTTAACAATAGAAAAAGAGGTACTCATATCATACGTGTAAAATGAAAAAGAAATTTAAAAATTAAATAAAGTGTAGTGGTAGATAATCGTGAAATACTAGTGCTAAGAATGCTTCTATGAAGCAAATTCTGAATTCTGACATACTTTTAAATATTTTTGCATTTAAGTTCAATCATTACAAATTAAAAATAAATCCAAATTACTATATAAATAATGATTCCCAAAAATTTCAGTTCTTTCGTAGTTTTTGCCTGCAAATATTACAAAAAAAAAATAAAAAAAATCGGAGTTATTATATAGAGATATTTTATATAGTTATCCAGTTTTAGCTTTTTAGCGAAATTCTAACCAACATGTTTTACCAAAATATGATACCTTTTAGCAAAATGCTAAAAAAAACTAATGGCAGTTTAAACACTGTTCTGCACACTCCTAAAGTTTCAAGATAATTCCTTCAGTACTTAGTGATATATGACAAAATGTCTAGAATCTAGAATGGCTGACATGGCGCTCAACGTGTTAAAACAGAAGCTGGAAATTTTACGAAATCAATCACTGAGGGTCATAATTCAGACTCGCATTCAGAAAAATTACATCCATTATATATTTTTTCAATTTTTGGTATTTCATTTTACAGAAAAAAAAAAAAAAAAAAAAACGCAAATAATACACCTAATTTATTTTTCACATTTTAAAACTCAAAAGTAAAATATTAAAAATAAAACTTTTCTTTTTTTTTTAACTGATTGAAAATTAAATAATGTGTACATTTTCTGAAAGTGAAAACAGAATTTAAATAAATGTATTAGGCAATGAGTAATTTACTAAGCAAATTTCCTCATAGAATAACATGAGCTTTTGGTATGGATAGGTATTGTACATTCTAAAAAGGTTTTTTACACAACGCACACATATATATGCAAAAAGAAAAAAAAAGTAAAATAATACACATTCATGAATTTTTAAATATTTTGTCATATTTATTAGGAAAGAAATAATGATTGTGGTTAAAACACCTAAAATTTATAGCAGAAATCTGTTGATTTCTTTTCATTACATTTAATATATTTTTTTATAAACTATATTTAATTTTCTCTTTTCTTTTTTTAGAGTGTAAGTCTGTCCTCTGTTAAATCTCTGCCTGAAGGCCACATTGGAAAGTTAAAGATCATGAAATCTGGCAAAACAAAATTATTTATAGGGCCTGTAGAGTACACCTTAGATTCATCTAGTTCAACGAGAAATTCAAAGCATGAATTAGTTTCTATCACCACAAACTCTAATACTGGCGAACTGTGTGTTTTAGGTTGTGTTAATGATATTCTTAATTTTGTGCCAAATGATGCTCATTTACTAGGGCAATGCTAGTGAAATTTTTGTAGATAATTTATCTATGTTATATTTATAAGTTACAGCAATAATGGTATTGTAAAAACTCATGTTTCATGTTATATGATTTTAAGATTTGAAAAGTAAGTTTTCAACTCATTATTTTTAAATTGTACTCATTAGTTTAAAATTATTAAAAAAAAAAAAAAAAATCATTTAAATTTGTTTAGTCATTATGTGATTTTATGATACCATGGCAAAATTGTGTTATGTAAATTAATTATGGTAGTCTCATATTTATGCTTTATTTAAATTGTTTTTCCTTGTTTCCTTGTCAAGTGTATAGTATACCACATAAATTTATTCATGTATTGTAAAAATTCATTTTGAAAATTTTTAGTCGTTTTATCTTGTTTATATTTTAAACTTTTCTTTTGGTCTTCATAAAGAAAAATGCATATTATTTTTAGTGCAATGTATTCTTCATTTCCATTTGCAATAAATTTGTTATTATATTTTACACATATCTTCTTTATCTGATGTGCTATATATCTCAAGTAATTGTCTTTCAAAGCTGTTCAGTGATAGATTTAAGTTTAATTTCATCCTAGGCCCATTTCACTAACATACATACATACTATATTTTGAAATATGATGGATAAATTTCATAATAATAACAAATGCAACATAACTACAGAAAATTATATTACTCTTCTACACATCAACCACTGCACATCATTGCATATAACAACTATTAAAAAAAAAAAAAAATCAGTATGATCATTAAAATCAATTATGTATTTATTTGATTTTTTCTATGAAAGTGTGATTTACTGGGCTAAATTTAAATTTTTATTTAAAATCAGCTGGATTTATTCTGTAAGAAAGTAACACTACCCCATAGCTTCATATTGTCATAGTGATCAACAGTACAAATAGGGTGTTACACAGCATACACAATATTTTGTGTTTTGATACCGGTACAAAAAAATTTGTAATGTATCAAAAGTGTCTCAAAGTCAACGAAAGATCCTATCAATCTCCAGTTTTAATCACTTTTTAAATAGAAGTTCCTTTTCAGTTTTTACTGATTTCAAATTTTAATCACTACTACCGTTCAAGTTTAAATACTTTTAAAATTTTGGCAGCCCCTAAAACACTGAAGCCCGTAGACCCCGGGCCTCACAGGCCTAAGCCTAATCCAACACTGAAGCTGTTACAATTCCTTAAAACTTTGTATTGTAAATAAGCAATTAATTTTGGCACTTATGCTTAAATTTTATTCATTAAATATGCATGTGAAATTGTTTTTATATACTATATGTAAGGCATTAAAAAAAAAGTTTACAAAATTTAAATGTTTGCATATCCATTGGAAAAAAACAAAAACAAAAACTTATGGAATATTTATGAATTATACACAGGTTGCAATGGGAGATAATCATAATCTACATAAATAATCATATTTCCTATTATTTTCATTGAAGGAAAAAATGTTTTGTAGTGGAAATTGTAAATTGTTAGATAATAATTTGTGCAATTAAAATATTGAAATGCCCTAGAAGATGATGAAAGGAAGCTATTTTTACTGAAATAATTTTTTTTTTGTTGAGTTCATTAAAGAAAAAGTTAAAAAAAAAAAAAAATCATAAAAAGATTTTGAAGCTTTTAATTATACAAATCTTAACTCACAAAACATGGATGGAAATTGCACATGATTTTTGAAGCGCTAAAACAGTGTTTTTATAAAAGAAATTTTAATTTATAAAAGAAATTTTAATTACATTTTAAAATGTATGTCAAAATTTAGCACATTAGGCCTTAAAAAATGAAATTTAATTAGTAATAACTTTTTATCTTCACATAATGATTATTTTATTTAAAAATGACTAAGAAATGAGTAATTTCTGATTTTTTTCCTTTTTTCTAAATAATTTTCTCTATTTATGTACTTTATTTATTTTTCTCTTTTTTATAAGGTTTATCAGTTTCATCTGTTACAGCAATTAAAATGTGCTGTCAAGATTTATTTGCCAAAAAGTAGATCTTATTTCAGTCTAAATGAATAATAATAATAATAATTGCAGGCATTTTTAGCAAGAGTGAAGAATGGTCAGGATTGTATTTGAATCTTTTAGATTTAAAACATGATGCACTAGTGTTCTATCATCTGATTCATCTGGTGGATATCTGACTTGCATTATCTTTTGTGTGAAAGATGGAAATTTTCAACTATACTACAAATACAGATGCAATCCAACACATGAATCCGTGTCATAGATCTCTGGTTTTAATCTTGGTCTGATCACTTTTTGCTCTTGTTAAAATTGAGCCTTTTCATCAAAAATGTATGTAATACATAGTCTTGAAATTAAAAAAAAAAAAAAAAAAAAAAAAATTCTGTTTTCATTTCTGTAGAGTATTTTTTGTGACAATTGCCTGTGCATAAGTACTCTCAGCTTTTCCTCTTAAAAGGGATATTTATTTTTATTATTCAAACATTAATGTGTTTAATTAATTATTATTATTATTTTTGGACATTGTGATGATATAAAATAGTAAATGAAGATATATCTATAATTAAAACTGCTATTTATATATCTGTTCTAAGAATGTTAGATATGATATAGGATGAGTTAAAATGCTTTTATTTATATGGAAATAATTTATTTTATAAAAAAGAAACACCTTAAAATTGCAGTTTATATGAAAATACGTATATTGGAAGCTAGTATGTTTTTCTGACAATTTCCTTCCTTTGTTAGTAGTAACAACGATTGCAGTTTTTTTTTTTTTTTTTTTTTTGTATTATTATCAGTTTTGTATTTGTGTATATACATGTAAAAAAATGAATGAAGGTAGTGGGTTTGCAGCTATGAAATAATATCATAGAATTTTATTATATAATGAATTAATTTTTCCTTAATTCAAAGCATAAACATTTTTAGTATTGACATCTTTATTTACCTGTTTTCACATAGGTAGCTTTAGCTGTTTTCTGATGGTGCTGTTACACATGGTAATTTATGCACAACTTTTGAGTCAATTGTTAATTTGAGCGAATTTTGTAGGCTTAAATTGCCTTAACCCCCAGTATGTTAGTTTTGGGAGTATGAACAATTATTTCTGGCTAGTCATGAAAATTTTTTTCGACAAGCAACAATTTCTCCTACTAGTAACCAATGAAAATAAAGCTATTTTCTATGCACCGTGAAAAGAATAATAAACAGGAGATCCTTGACATGTACTAAGCAGTTTTTTGTGCGATCTTTGACTCAACATTTGCAGTTCTCTTTTGGATTTCAGCCTATTGGCTCAAATGAAAGCTGTGCGAAAAGTTGTGTGTAATAGTGCCATTAAGGTTATTTTACAAATAAAACCAACTATTATTTAAAGTATATTTCAAATAAATTTGTCCTTGTTTGTATGTCATATTTGTTTATTATGCAAAACTTTAACGTGAAAGAAAAAATATAAAAATAATTTCATAGATTAAATTTGTATTAAAAATTTAAAAATAAGCTCTTAAAGTGATTATCAATTTTATCATAAGATGTTGTAGATGCTAAAATATTTTGGTTCTTATTTAAACATACATTAAACATAACATACTTTTCTATAGAAATGACTGTGATAGATTTTCTTATTTATTTTTTGTAAACGGGTTCATTATTTAGTAATGTGAAATTATATATGTGTTAAATGAAATATATTGCAATACAATATTATTCATAGATATATTTTTAATGCATCATAGATTATCTAAATGAGATTAAATGGTATTTCTTTTTTTTTTTTTTTTTTTTTTTTTTTCCTTTAAGTTTTGGGTGTTATTTTTGTTTATTTATATCTTGAACTAAAATAGTTTTGTTTTTATGCCTTTCTTTATTATTATTAAGAAATTTAATCATAAGTACTTCGATTGCATAAAAATGATACTTTGCTGAATAAATGTTAATTTTACAGTATTTCAGCTGCAAAATACTGTTTTTTAAATTTTGGGATTATTAATGAAATAAAATTTTCTCTCTCTCTTCAGTACTATAATTTTAAAGGAAATAAGAAAGTGAAAAGAAAATTAACTTATATTTTATTTATGATATAATTTAAAAATATGACAATAAGCTCAAATTTTGTTTGTTGATACATTATGATATAAACATGAAATAGTTTTTTATAGCATTGTAAATATGTACATTTGTTTACTTTGTAATAATTTCTTATATATATTTAATAAACTATTTTAAAAACCATTTTTGTCATTTTTTTATTTTTATAAATATGTATTTGTGTGCATTATGTAAAGTATCTAAACTTAAAAAAAACTTCTTCACACACCATAAAATTTAAGAAAGCACTACCAGTTTCGAAAGGACATGGCCTTTCTTCTTCAGGTGCAAAATACGTTTTACTGCTTTGGAGACAAAAGCAAGACTGAAAGCAGGGCAAAATTGAAAGGGGGGGGGGGGCAACATATCAACCAATAAGAAGCAGCCTGCAAAACCAATCGGAGAGGAACACTACCAAAAAACATGAAACTAGAGAAACAAACACAAAAAATGGGGGGAAGGAATTTACAATTAATTAATTTATAAATTTTTATTTTATTTTAAAAATACCTTAAATTCGCTTTTTTTTTTTTTTTTTTTAATTGATATATATAATTTTAATTTATATTTCTTTCTTTGCTTCTTTTACATTATTTTATTTTACGAAATGAAGAAATTATTTAATTGAATTAAAAAAAGTTTTCCAAGCTGTAGACAGCAAAGTGAAATTAGATTTTTCATTAACAATTTTATCTACCCTAGATAGCTAAATTTTCCAAAAAATCCAACTCAGAAATGCATTTGGCATAAAAGATAATTTTGGCTTGCTGAAAATTAAATTTTCCAGCAAGCCAAAATTATAAATTTACATAAACTTTTTGTAAAATAATAATATTAATAATAAATCAAAACATGATATTTGAAAAGGCACTTTTTCCTTAATTACTAGCGTGAACTTAATATATATATATATATATATATATATGATATCATTATGCCAAAGAATATTGAATAAATTTAACTTATTTTGAAAATATTTCTATGACATTACTTTCTAACTTAAATTGTTATGATTTGTATCCAAATTGTTTAAAATAATCACTTTTTTATTTATCTCTCTAATTATTCAAAAGAAAATTATTAAAAAAAGTTTTCATTATGCATAGTTTTCAACTCATCTAGAAAAGTTTAAATAAAACACTGAAATTGTTTTGAAAAATACTATACATTAATCAAAGGGTTTACAACGAAATAAAAATTTATCGGAGGGGAAAAAAATGAATAAATAAATAAATAAAAATAAAAGTCACAATGTGAAATACATTAGCTGTAAACAGAAATCATTACAAATCAAATAAAAAATTAGAACTAATGATGCAAAGTATTATTTTACAAAAATCAATCACTATATATAAAATTGAACAGTGTTGTAATTTGGAATTGGAATATAAGAGCATAATTCTCTCAGAAAAAAAAAAAAAGTGTACAGTCATCCCCATTAAACAAATATTGATGGTTCCGACAAGTTGTATTCGCTTAAGCAGGGGATTAAAATATCCAGGAAAACAAATGTACAACAATAGCCCACTGAAATTGAGTTTAGTTCTAACGAATTTTATAATATAAGTGATGTATTCAATTATTCATTACTCGATTAATTGAAGACGACTGTATATATTTATATATATATATATTATAATGATGATCTAGTAAGCATAGTAGGAGCCAAGCAACAGATACAAGATCACTGAAACCAATGACCAATAAGATTAAAAATTTCTTTGAGAAGTTCAGAAAGATGATTTTTTTTTTTTTTTTTTTCTTTCAGGGGATGAAATACACAAATTTAAAGAATCCAGATTTATTAATTAACAGCCTGCAAAACAAACAAATCAATAAACTAACGCAACAAATCTTTACTTAAAACGTTAAACTATATCAAAATTTATGAAAAAATAATTTAAGAAACTTAAGTTATGTAGGAAGGAGGCAGGTGGCAAGACTTGTGACTTGCCTGTGGGGTTAAACTAGTTTCACGCCGGCAACACTCTCCCAGATTGCCAATACCAGAATAAGAGTCATATGGATTTAAAAAAGCAAAATTTCAAAGCAGATAAATAACAGTGAAACCACGAAGCAACAATGAAATTCACTGATTGATTACAATGTGCTTAATAGTATGATTAGAATTTTAAGAATAGTTGACAGCTCAAAAAAGAAGAAACTGATATTTTAATGGAAAAAGAAAGTTTGCATAGTAATACAAAGTAAATGCAACAAGACTTCTGCTTTTTTTTTTTTCTTCACAATCCCACCTAACCATCCAGCCTTACAACACCACCACACCTCCGTAATCCAACACCTGCCCACAAAACTGCCACCTTTTTTATTGTCTTTTAATATTTTATATATTTTTTTAATATACACTAAAGTGTACACATTTTTTTTTTTTTTTTTTTTTTTTTTATGTACTGAAAGAGACATGGTTAAGGATATAAAATAGAAAATATATAGTTTTTAGGAAAACCCATTTTAGCAGTGGCCGTGATCAGTTTATTAATATTCTTGTTTTTAAATTTCACAGAGCATAAATTATTAATTTGAAATAAATGGTTAATGATGATGTTTCTAAATACCGAAAGATGCAGACAGGAATTAAAATGTGTAAATAAGTTTACTTTAAAACTAAAACCTTGCCGTTTGTTATAGATATCTGTGTAAATTTTATTACCATCAATGATTATTTTGAGATCTAAAAAGCTGATTGATTAGTGAGAGTATTTTGAGTTAGCTTTAAATTAGGTGGGTAATTTAAGGAAAAGTCATTTTGTGAGTTCTTGTTGAGACAAAATTCAATAATATCATCTATGTAATGATAAAATCGAACATCATCATGGCAAAATTGCTTTTCATAATAATAAAGATAGAGATCTGCCAAAATACTGGAGCTACTACCTCCTTGTGGGATTCCTAATTGTTGTAAATAGATGTTGTTGTGGAAGATATAATTATTATGGATAACAAAGTTAAGAAGTGTTTTAAATTTTTCTGCTTTAAAATTGTGAGGATGATTAATTTGAGTTTTATATTCTTGAGAAAAAGACTGTAAATGATATTACTAAGAATTGATAACTCAATATTATTGAAAAGATCTTGAAAGTCAAAAGTCATAATATTATCTATTGAATCGAGCGATTTGATGTATTGAATTAATTGAAAGCTATTTTTAAGACAGTGTAAATTATCAACTTTGCAAGTACAATTGTAAATTTGTTTTAGAATATCCAGTAGAGCTTTATTAGAATTGTTGTTATAAGTGTTGCACCCAACTGTGACACTGCGAAATTTAATTGGAGATTTGTGAAACTTAGGTATGAGAACTATATAAGGATAATTAAAATTATTGAAGGGAAGTTGAAGTAGTTTATAGTAATTATGTATTTTTCAGTTATTAATAAAAAGGTTATTATTAGTTAAACTGAAGATGTTACTGTTAGTTACTGAAGAGTTTAAAATAGAGATAGTAGGATTTACATATAATGACATAATTATTAGGTGATTTGTCAACATAAGTTATCACAATGTCATCCTGTAGTGATTTGATTGAGTTAAGAAGTACAGATTTTTTAAAAAAAAACCAGATTTGAATAATTGAGAAATAATGCATTTTTAATTTTTTGTAACACTAAAACTTTCCATTGAGTAAAGTAGGCAATAGGTTTATTATGAGTATTAGATATTTATAAATAAATAAATCTAAGTCATAAGAAAACTGTTGAAAGATTTGTGGAATGCTAGTTTTAATTGAAAGTCTAAATTTGGTGCCAAATTCCATGAATTTTTTTAATTGATAATTATCAATAATTTTGAGATTACCAGTGATAATGTGTCCATGGTCTTTGTCAATATATTTTGAGAAAGAAGGATCGTTGCATTTACATGTTACAGTGTTGTTAAAAGAGGTAGACTTAGATACAGAATTACAATTGAATATCTTTCTGCCAAGAGGAAGAAGATATTTAAAGGTACGAGATAGATTTCAATCTTTAATTGGAAACAAACATTCTTTGTCATTTATGATAGATGTAATGTTAATACTATTCAATATTTGATTTGTAAAAGTGACAATTAATTGAGTATTTGTTTTAATTTTGTTGGGCTTTTTATTAATTTTTAAATTAAATTGTTTGATTTTGTACATTATAATATCATAAAAAATGTCTGAAAAATGTTTATTATATGATTGGCTTTGAAAGAAATTCAGAAAATTCACTAAGTATTTCTTTTTAATTGCAAAAATAAATTTTCGAATAATGAACCAGTTGTAGTTAGATAAGTAATTAGTCTGTAGATTTGAAATAATTTAATAATGGCACTTTTAGAAAAGATTAAATCTGTTTTTTTATTACCTCTTTTAGTTCTAGATGTTTTATTGTTAATTTTGTGATTGAGTTGTGCATAAATAGTCGGATAGTCATGTAGAGGGTTGATGTCAGAATATGCTTTAATAGTTTTATTAAAGTATTCAGAATTTAGGCCATATGGATAAATTGTATTGCAATATTGCATACATTTTTATTCGAGAAATAGACGCTCACTTTTATTTTTATGAATTTTGATAATTTCTATGGTATATGAATTAAAATTGTGTGATTTAAAGTGTTGTAGTTCTATTCTATAGTTGATTTAGAAGGTGCTGCTGAAGATGAAAGGTTTTTTGAATCAGTGCGATGCTGATTAATTCGTAGATGTAGAGGAGTGGAAGTTTCACCAATGTAATTGAGTTTACAAAGACCACATCTGATTTTATAAATAACGTATGCCTGACAAAATGGAACCAAAGAGTGATTATTATTTAATTGTGTGTGAGAGGCCATAGGGCAAGTTTTACAGCGATTAGAACCGCATGTTCTAAATTTAAGCAAAGGAGGAGGAGAAGATAGGTAACAGGTTGTCGATCCAAGGATATCCCTATAAATATCCTTGTACCGGGCACAATACTGCTGTGAAGCTAAGTATTTTTTACCAGGATGCCATCAAGTTGAGCAAATTCACGTTATAATAGAGTTTATCACTAGACAGTTTACTATACTTGTATAACACAAATATTAAGTTAGGCAATGAGATAAAGATTTATTTAATAAACTGTACATGTGTAAAATTCATAAGTTTTTTTGAGAGTTGTTACATTATAAAAATCACAGAAATGTTGTTAATAAAAAATGATAATCTATGTATACTCTGTTAGGTGCAAACGGGTCATTCCATTCTGACCATCATAATATTTAAAATAAGTAAATACAATCATTATATACCCACAGATAGTGTGGAATTTCAGCATATGGCCAATAAGAGTCAATCCAAGAAAACAATTTAGTTGGGGTTAAAAATAAAATGGTAGGGATTCATTTTTTTTTTCCATTTTCACCCCTTCCCTTTTCTGCACATATTTATACCAGCTTAGAATGTTCATGCTTTTCGAAAGTATGATCAGATCTCCTATTATCTATATTAAATTATAATCAATAGTATATAGTATTATAGTAAATATTTTCTTTAAATATAAAAGACACTAGAAATTATATATGAAGTTATGAAGACTGAATTATAAAAGAGTAACACCTCTTTTAAATTTTAAAGATTGGGAAAAATTGAAGCATGTACTATATTTTATCAAATAGATAAAGAAATAAAAGAAATAATATTAATAATGAAAACTTTTTTTTTTTTAATTTAATATTAATGTTCTAGTAGTATCTACTTGCTTGACAGAAGTATTTTCAATTCTTAATCAAGTTTTTATACATAATTTTTTTCATCATTTGACTGAAATTCAACAAATAAAATATTATTGATATTAAGTTACACCATTCCTTTAATTTAGTAACATCTTTTACATTACTGAGTTTATGTCTGAAAATGACAGGAGGACTTTTTTTCTTTGTATGATTGTGTGTACTTACTTCAGTATCAGTTGCAATGTGGAAGAGGAAGTTCTTCCTAAGCATACTATAAATGGGATGGTCTCAGGCGTGAATCAATGTAATTGTCTGGATAGAATTTAAACCAAAACTGTTTGTTTGTCTATTTTTATTCTTTCTTTAGTTGTCTTTGCTTTGTCCACTCATACCTCCTTAACAGATGCCCCAATTTTGATACTTATTTGTTGTTGGAAAGGTCGTAGCTTAAGGAAGATTTCATTATAAAATCATGAAGATCTAAACAAAAGATGTCTGTTTATTTTATTTTTATTTTTTGGGGGTATATATGTATATACACTAAGCGACAAAAAAAAAAGCCGCACTTGGACATTTTCCTTTTCCTTTTCTGCAACCACCAATTTTATCGTTTAAAAAGCAAATTTTCGAATAGATTTTATTATGTTGTCCTCCACATACACTTTAGCATTGAGTCTAGCGTTAAAAACAAAATGCAATTGTCAGAAAAACTGTAATTTTAGAAATTATATCAAAAATGGTCAGAATAAGGCAGTTAACGATGCCACGAAAAGTATTAATTTTTGAACAAAAATCAAAAAATATTTTAATACGTGAGATGGCAAAATAATTAAATGTTAAAGAAATATTGGTAAAATGATTTTTAGCAAAATATAAAATTTTTTGCCTGTTTAAACTGGAAATTTGGCTTTAGGCGGCCACGTTGCTCATCCAAGCAAAATAACTGCAAGTTAAAGAGCAAAGGTTTAAAAAACCGATTTGTATCATGTTCAGTGTTGCCAGATTTGGGGACTTTTTTATTCAACATCCACCATTCAATTTTTATAGCAACAGTTGCCTAATCACATCGAAGATTAATTGTCTATTATGTATGCCAAATTTTACTTCACAAAATTATTGGTGGAAGTTGAATAGAAAAGTCCCCAAGTCTGGCAACACTGATCATGTTCAGAACTTTAAAAAGATAAGAAAAAAAGTGTATAGTAAATTACTTTCTTCAAAACCAATGCGGGAACAATTAAACAAAGCAGGTTAAAGAATAGAAGATCTGTGAAAAAAGTCATTATTAAGGAAAAGAGTTAGAAAAAACAATACTTTAGTTGACCAAAAATTTAAAAACATTATTAGTTAATTATTAGGCTGAACTGGTTTTCTCTGATGAATCAAGTTTACTTTATTTCGAGCAGATGAAAAAAGCTAGAATGAGGACGAAAATGTGACCAACTTAATGAAAATCGCACTCTTAAAACAGTGACATTTTCTCTGTTCATTATGGTACGGAGGTACACAATTTTTCCAGGAATCAGGCAAATTTTCCTGCTCAAAGGATCAATTAACTCACAATAAAAAATGGTGATTATAAAAGTGGTGCCTGACAGACTATTTTGTAGATATTTCAGACTTTTCTTCAGATAGCATTTCAAGATGATAATGCACCTTGCTGTACAGCGTCTGTGGTATGTCAGTTTGAATCAAATTATTAAAATTACCTATCCATTCCCATGAACACCTATAATTCTGTAAGTAATAATATCTTTTTTCACTCTAAGTTAAGTCCTACAAAGAATATAGTAGAATTTCTTCTTTATTAGACTTGGAAACAGTCCTTGTCTCAATTCGCTCGAAAATGTTTAGTTATAAAAAGGCGCGGGGAGAGAGACGAGGATTCGAAATTTGCAGCCTACAACTTTGCAAGAACTAGAAAAATTATTTAAAATATTTAGCACAGTGGAATTTTTGAGATTTATATGAAAAAACAGTATAATACTATGCCACTGTGCATTAAAGCAGTAATTTCATATAAAGGTGGAACTAACCCAATGCGGAATACATATTTTCAGTAAAAAATTGCTTAAATCTAACAAATAAATAGTTTTATTTCATATATTAAAATATAACTTGTTTATTTCATATAATAAATCATAATAGAATACAAAGTGTAGGGTTACTGCATTATCTTTAAAAAGAAAGTTTTATGTAGATTTTTATAAAGTACTTCGTAGAGTGTAAGCGAATTATTAAATCGAAAATGTACATAGGTATCATTTTATCCCTTTGGTATTATGCAAACATGACAGTCTTATTTGTTTCAACCATTAATTTTAAAGTTATTACAAATAAAAAAGGTTTATGTCATTTTTTCTGTAGTGCAGCTTTTTTTTCTTTTTTTTTTTTTTTTCTTTTCTTTTTTTTTTTGCTTAGTGTATATACCCCATATAACTGTTTAATGGATACTCAAAGTTTGATACATTTTTTGTTTGAAGGTCTTGGTTTGAAGTATGTCCCATTATAATATCGTTAAATTCTAAACAAAGGGATATGGTTTCATAATATGGTTTCTACATCTCTTTTAATTTATTAAAAACATACACTGTTGCTTTTCCTCTAGAGCCTCATTTGATAACCTAGTATGCATAACAGAGAATTATTGCTTCTTTACAAGCTCTATCTCTTTTGAAAGTTTATATTTCATATATTTATTGACATTGGATACTCATATATTATGTGCCTCATAGGATTATTGGTTGGTTACAAATACTGCACATCCATTCTTTATACTTTTTAAGCATTTTTAATTTAATGTATGTGGACATAGGCCATTATTTTTCTCATATCATACACTGGCGTGAAACGTAACACAACTCAAAAATGCAGTGTTTGAAAAAAATCAACTTAAAAATAAGATTTGACAAGCATTATAATAAAACTGACACAACTTCCTCTCAGATTTATAATTTTCAAGATAGAGATGTAATGATTTTTATGCTCATTAGGACAATTCATATACAGTAGAGAGTCAAAAATCTGCACAGCTCGGGACCAGAGGTTGTGCGGATTTTAGGATTTTGCAGATTTCGTAGTTCTTCCTTACAAATTATGCCTGCATCAGAAAGCATTTTAAAAAATTAGTTTGTTATTATTTACCTGATTGGTATCATCATATCACAATAATCATTATTTTCTTTTGATGAATTTAATATACTGTCAATAATTTCATTAGCAGCAACTTGGCTCTTGCAGTCTTTCCTATTATTATTATTTTGTTCTTCTTTTTCGTAATCATAAAATGCAAACAAAAAATCTGTATTCAAGATCTTTTTCAAAAATTCTGATTTGCAGTTTTGTAACTTATTAATAGCGAATTTTATTATTTGTATCTGACAAGCTGTGCGGATTTTGGGTCGGCAGATTTCCGGCTCTCTACTGTATATTTTTCAATGACATACACTCCAAATTGCCATTTTTTGAGTTGTGTCACTTTTCATGCTGAGATGTGATATGTGAAACCACCTTTGCATTTCTTCCTATGTTCTGTAATATGAATATATTTTCATTGAAAAAAAAAAAATAGAATGAACTCCAAAAAGAAATTATAATTTTTTTCAAACTACTAAAAATAAATGGAAAATTAACATAAAATGAAATTGTAAATTGCATCTAAAAGTATAAAATAAATTCCTTCACCAGACAATATAAACTCTGCTATTAATCATAACTTTAAAGTCGGCAAAAAAATAAATAACAATTGATACTTTTTGTATTCAATACACATATTAAATTAAATTCAAAATATACATCTCTCTTTGGCATCTGCAAAGCGTAGCAGAAAACTATATAGATTCAAATGAAACAAGATTTCTCCAGCAGCAGAAGTTCGCAACGAAAACTTTAGTAAATTCGTATAAACATAAATACCAAATTACGAAGGATGTTTATTTCTCTACATGGGTTTTATTAGTGGATCAATTTTATACAGTGATAAAGGAATATGATTTTATACAGTAATAAAGGAAAAAAATGAAACAATAAAGGAAGCTATGAAGATGGATCATATTATGAGACAATGGTGTTTCTAGTTATCAGTCTCAAAGCAATTATGTAAAAAAAAAAATATATATATATATACATATAAAATTTAATTTAATTTTGCACTATCGTCAAAGGTTATGATTAATAGTAGTATTTATCTTGTCTAACGAAGGGATTTATTTCACACTTTTAGGTGCAATTTACAATTTTTAATTTATTTTTAGTAATTTGACTAGTATTTATAATTGTTTTTTTTCAGTTGGTTCTATTTTTTTTTCCCCCAAAAAAGTTTTTATATTAAACAATGACTCAATGACTGTCATATGAAGCTGTTAAAATTTGATGGACAGACTTTGCAGGCTGTTTTCAAAACTCAATTTCACATCATAAGTTCCGCAAATGGATGAATATAGTTAAGCAAGCCAATTGGTTACTGCTCTTAGATGGCCTGCGGCAGAAATTCTCCAAAATATCGACCAGATAAACTGATTAAACCATTGTAGAGAAGACTTGGAAAATCCAATTTAGGAATGCAGCCACAACATTTGAAGTCAGGTATGGGAAATTTAGATGGATTTAATGAAAATAAACTGATGGTAGTATGAAATTTATTGAATGATTTTAAGAACATTTCCTTGAGATGTCGTATTAATGTTGGTCACTTCAAAATTATACAACATAAATTTGATACTGTAGGTCATCCACCTATAAAGCAACATATAAGACTGACTACTTATCGTTAAGGCAGATAAAGTTCAGAAGCTGATAAAGGAACTGAAAGAGGAGGTCATTAGGACCCTAGGCTTCTTAGGCCATAGTTTCTGTCAAGAGAAAGAATAGAACAATGCAATTCTGAATCGATTATAGGAAACTTAATAATATAAAGAAGAAAGACCCATCCCCTTACCCCGTCTTGATGATATAGTAGATGTGCTGAGTAGTAGCCAGTGGTTCTCCACATTTGACCTAAAGAGTGGATACTGACAACGCAGCTGAACCCTTGGTCTTCTGCTGAGTTCCAAAAATCGAAATTACATGATACAGACATCAAACCCACTCTAGAAATGATTTTAAGATCTGCTAGCCAACCATTTTGGGAAGAAATAGCTCTATATAGTCCCACGGCAAAGTGATATTGGGCATTCTGATATTCCTTATATCCTACAGATGGATTCGAGTGCTAAACTGCGAGTGAGAGAATGATGACGGTAAAATATTTTGATGGAAGTTAATCCTCCGGAAATGCAAAGTTAATGATGGCTTGGAAAAAGTACATGACAGCGCGAGTGGAGAACACTTCGGAGTTTTGGAAATCCCGAGTAAGACCAAAGAACGATTCTTCTATAATCGATTTCGAAGTAATATAGAAAACCAGTATAGGAAATGTCATGCCTGTGGAGCAAGGAAAGGATGAAAGACTCAAACTAAAAGACATTTGCAGTGTTATAACGTTGGTAAGCCTATCGAAAATATTATCCAGCAAATACATAAGTATTAGAATTCTGTTCTGATATCAGATGTATCAAATTTGTCAGGTATGTTGATTTTCATAATAAATAAGCTTGTATCACAAAAGAGGTGTCTGTATGGTACCAAAAGTATGATACTTTTACGTAGTATAATAGAAATATCAAATAGTTTACAGGTAGGTATCCACACTTTACAGTTTTACGATGCGCTGCTAATGTATCTAATGCAAGATATTATCCTGATATGCAAAATATTATCCTAATATCAGAAACATGATAACTTTTAACATCAGATTTAAAGAACTGAAATGTTACTAATATTGTGTCGTTATTCTGGATCGATTTTGTTCACTGCCACTATAACTAAAATAATTTTCCTTTATATAATTATAGAAAGCAAGTTACACTCCAGATACCGTTAAACTAAATATTTGTAAATGAACTTGCTTGTATGCTAGGAAATTGTTCATTTACAGTAGTACATAAGGGCAATATCAGGAGAGATAAAGGTCATCACCCCTTATTAATTATTGGTCAAATCTAAAACCTGTAGATGGCGCTGCGCGCCGATATTAATGTTTTTGTTTGTTATTTTCTCTTCAGTGTGATCTTCGTGTTCGTCTTTGTTGTAATAAATGTATGTCTCAGTAATTGATATCCTATTATTTCCGATTCATGTATTCAATCGACACCAATGAATAGAAATGAACCAACAGTGGCCTGCAGTCCCCACGACTCTGGACCGATAAGGTAAGCCATTTACCTTATTTCAATTTAATATTCTGAAAATGACTACTAATGACTATTTATGAAAAGATATATCTAAAATACGTCGCCAAAGTAGCGACATGGTTTTGAATGATAATTTTTATAACGTCGTTAAAAGTTTAATGACATAAATTATGGTGCCCATAACAGGGACTGCCAGGCCCTTAAAATGTGAGTTAGCGTTGTTCTTTATTCTATAGTCCAAATTTCTAAATTGAATCAATATGGCAACCGAACTCGAAAAATTAAAGAAAAAACGTTCTACCCTAAAGGGTTTGTGTACGAAATTGATGAACACGATAAACGTAAAGTTAAATGAACCCGACGAAGGGTTAAATGTTTTCGAATTTGAATCCCAGTTAGAAAAACTGCAAGTCAAGAATAACGAAATTATAGAAGTTGAAGATCAAATTGAGGCCAAAATCACGGATCTCAACGAGCTACAAACTGAAATAGAATCGAGACAAGAATATAGGGATTCAATTATTGATGTAAAAGCTCAAATTATGAATAAGATAGAGAAAATTAAAAATTTAAATGTCACTCCGATCTTATCACAGCCAAGAAATGAGCAAACACCCAATTTGCATTTAGAAAGAAGTAATGCAAGTTCCGTGAGATTGCCCAAGATATCAATTCCTGTTTATGAGGGTTCTCCGGAAAACTGGATCGAGTTCTGGAACCAGTATGAAGTAACAATACATGAAAACAAGGATATATCTAATGTTCACAAATTCGTATATTTACGCAGCTTTTTGAAAGCCCAAGCTTTAACAGCTATTCAGGGTTTAGCACTCTCAGATCAAAATTACAATACTGCAATTGATTTATTAAAATCTAGATTTGGAAAAAAAGATATTATTGACGAGATAAGTTATAAAATTGACGCGTTATTAAATTTGAACCCTGTTAAATCTCCAAATGAAATTAAAGAATTACGCTTACTGCACGACGCCCTTGACGTTAATATTAAATCTCTCGAAAATTTAGGAGTTGATTTAAAATCCTACGGAAATTTGTTATTTCCAGTTGTTACAAAATTAATACCTACCAGTATTATGATAGACTATAATAAAATGAAAACAGAATCCGAGGAATGGGATGTACAAGATTTGTTAAAACATTTAAAATTAGAAGTTCAGACTAGCGAAAAAACCTTTTTATTTTTAAAACGCGAAGTAGAAACTCACAATAGCGGGTATAAAAACTCAAATTCCAGATTTGATTCAAAATCATCGGAAAATAATAATTATGCTTCCTACCGGAAATCTGGTTCGGGATATAAAAATTCTAACACAATGCAAAAAGCATCAGCCTTTAAATTAACTGTTAGTAAATGTATATTTTGTGTTGATGCAGTAAATGATCATGACAGTAAAATGTGTAAATTAAATTTAGAGGACAAAAAATTGTCTTTACGCAAACAGGGAATCTGTTATTTATGTTTCAAAAGAGGTAAACATACAGCTAAATTTTGTTTATCGGGTCTCAAATGTGACACATGTTCAGGAAAACACAATACATTAATTTGCTATAAGCAAAAATCGGAAATTCCAACGGCTCAAATGAAAGATAAAAATCACATCGAACATACCCAAACAAATACTTCTGAGAACAGTGCTTACGAAAATGATAATTCTGTATTGTCCTATAAGTGTCCTGTACAAAATCCGCTTGAGAATAATGAAATATATTTACAAACTTGCTTCGCAAGAATAACAAATAATTCTAATTTAAACTCTCTAAAGTGTGCCATATTATTTGATAATGCGTCTCAACGAAACTTCATAAACATATCACTCGCGCGTGAATTAAAATTGCCGGTGATTAGAAAAGAAACTCTAATCATATATCCGTTTTCTTGTGATCAACCCCAATCAAATGAATATTCAGTCGTAAATTTCGAATTGTCTCATTTAAAAAACCACAAACAGAAATGTTATGTAGAGGCATTGGTCGTAAATCAAATATCTTTTACGAAGTTAAAGATACTAGATGACGCATCATTTCGGAAACTTTTGGTTTCGAGTCAGGAGGAAGGAAATAAATTTTCGCAATTGCATTCGAAGGCTCCAGAGATATTAATCGGCGGGGGGTTATTTTGGAAACTGCAAAAAAATAAAAAGAAAATTAATCGTTCGTTGTTTCCTGTAAATAAGATTAAAAGCGGATAAATGGATTTTTGAGCAATATAGGCAGATAATCACAGAACAAGAACAACGAGGGATAGTTGAAGAATGCGGTCGCTCTCAAAGGGAGTATTTCGCCCCACATCGTGCGATTATTAGAAAGGAAAAACAAACATCAAAGGTACGAATTGTTTTTAATTGTTCCAGTAGAGTTTCGGGGTGTAAATCTTTAAATGATTGTCTCGTAAAAGGGCCATGTCTTACACCACCAATTTTGGATGTAATTAATAGATTTCGAATGTTTAAAATTGCGTTTTGCGCAGATATTGAAAAAGCGTTTCTAATGATAGAAATCGCGGAATCCGATAGAAATTTTCTGAAGTTTTTATGGTTTGACGAGGACACCCAGAATTATAAAATAATGCGAATGACCAGAGCGACATTTGGTTGTACAACTTCTCCTTTCTTTTTAACGGCAACAATTAAGAAACACATTAAGGAATATAGGGAAATTTATCCGGATAAGTTATGAAATGTTAAATTCAGCTCTGTTTGTGGACGATTTGCTTTATGGCTCCGATACCGTAAACGGTGCCTATGAATTAACTTCTACTGCGGTAAATATTTTAGCAAAGGCTGGAATGAAATTAAGAAAGTTTAGTACGAATTCACAGAAATTAAAGAACATGTGGGATAAAAATGATTGTTTTTCGGAGGTAAACAATGATAGTGTAATAAATATTCTTGGATTGGTGTGGCATAAAGATAGTGATAAATTAGGATTAGCTTTGAAATCTATAGTTGAAAATTTGGATATATCGGTATGTACGAAAAGATATGTATTGCATACAGCTGCAAAATTTTTTGATCCTATTGGTATTATATCTCCCTTTTTAAATAGGATAAAGTGTTTTCTTCAAAGAATGTGGGAAAGAGGTATGGATTGGGATCACAAATTGCCGGATGATCTTAAGGGAATTTGGATAAAGTGGTGTAACGAAATTAAGGATTTATTAGAAATTCGAATAGATAGATGCTATTTCACGTATGTTGATTTGAAAAATTCGTGTGTAGAACTACACATTTTTTCAGATGCTTCACCACTTGCATATGGTTGTGTTGCATATTTTAGGGTTATCAGTAATGATAAAAAATGTTATGTAAGCATGATTATGTCGAAGGCTAGAGTTGCGCCGCTAAAGAAACTAACGTTACCAAGATTGGAGTTAATGGGAGCGGTGATAGCTGCTAGAGTAGCGAAATATATTTGTGATGTATTTAAAGAAATTAACATCGAGAAATTTTATTGGACAGATTCTACTATTGTTTTACACTGGGTGAAGGGATCGGCGAAACAGTGGAAACCCTTTGTTTAAAATAGAGTAGTTGAAATTCAGGAATTGTCAGTACCCGAAAATTGGTCATATTGTAATACAAAGGATAATCCCGCAGATTTAGTTACTCGTGGTATTAGCGCAAATGCGTTAGTTAATAATGATTTTTGGTTTAAAGGTCCAAAATGGTTATCTGAGCTAAATGGTAAAGGTAAAGATATTGGGGAAAAGGTAGACACGCAATATATTACCGAAGAAAAAAGGAAAACACCTGAAAAAATAATTCAGTTCAAAATCTCTATAGAAACAGTTGAACCAATATTGGATCTTGAAAAATATAGTAACATTTTAAGAGTCCTCAGAATTACGGCATGGATAAAGAGATTTCTTAATAACGCGAATCCTAAAAACGAGAAAGTTAAGGGTCCATTATCGGCAGAAGAAATTGGTAGTGCGCAAACAATGTGGGTTAAATATACACAGAAAATTGGTTTTCCGAATGAATTAAACTGTTTGATAAATGGGGAACCTATTTTGAAAAATTCAAATTTAATTGAGTTCTCACCTTTTTTGGATTCCGAGGGAATAATGCGTATCGGAGGAAGGCTTCAGAAATCAAATTATTCTTTTAACGAAAAACACCCGATCCTGTTGCCTCCAAAGGGTAAATTAATTCATTTGTTAATTAAAAATGCGCATGAACGAGTTTTTCATTTTGGCATTAATGATACATTAGTTCAATTACGGGAGGAAGTTTGGGTAATCAAGGGCAGACAGGCAGTAAAAAGCGTATTAAGAAGATGCAGAATTTGCATAAAATTTAATTCTAGAGCTGGAGCCCAGATATCAGCTCCGTTACCTGCAGATCGCATCAATGAACAAAAGCCCTTTGCAGCGATAGGCCTTGATTTTGCAGGCCCCTTATACATCCGAAATAATGATAGCAAATACTACATATTGTTGTGCACATGCGCGATAACTAGAGCAGTGCACCTAGAATTGGTAGAGAACCTATCTACCGAAACATTCTTATTGGCCTTCAGAAGAATAGTAGCAAGGCGTGGTCTTTGCCATACAGTATACTCCGATAACGCACGAACATTTCATCGAGCTGATATAGAGTTAAAGCACATCTGGAAAATAATCAGCCATCCCGACGTTAAAGATTACTATAGTAGTAATAAAATACTATGGAAATATATCATGGAAATGTCGCCATGGTGGGGAGGCTTCTATGAAAGACTGGTGCGATCCGTAAAAACTGCATTAAGAAAGGTGGTTGGCAAAACAACTTTAACACACACACAACTACATACAGTTATATGTGAAATTGAAGCTTCAATAAATTCGCGACCCATTTCATATATATATGCAGACTCAGGAGAACCTTCTCCAATTACGCCAGCACACTTCTTGGTAGGTCAACGACTAACTACCCTACCTATCGTGCATATGAAACCCCATGTCCTTCCTGGAACTTCTCTAACATATGTAAAACGTTTCAACCAAAAAGAACGAATATTGGACCAGTTCTGGTCAAGATGGAAGAAGGAATACCTTCTTCAGCTGAAAAACGCCATGACAAGTCGACACTCCAGTATTCGAGAGTATTCGCCAAACGATGTTGTTTTAATCCCCGATGCTAAGTTGCCAAGACACTTGTGGAAATTAGGAGTAGTAACTCAAGTGTTTCCCGGTAGAGATGGAATGGTACGATCTTGTGAGATAAAAACAGCTACAGGTACATTTAGACGTCCTTTCCAGTTGATTTATCCAGTTGAAATTTTTGAAAGAGACTAAAATAAACTTTAAAAACTTATATTTACAAACTATGACTTTTGGGTGAACTTTAAATTCTCTTTGATAATTACAATTAGAAATGAACATAAAGTTAATGTTCATCCGGGGGCCAATGTATTAATTATTGGTCAAATCTAAAACCTGTAGATGGCGCTGCGCGCCGATATTAATGTTTTTGTTTGTTATTTTCTCTTCAGTGTGATCTTCGTGTTCGTCTTTGTTGTAATAAATGTATGTCTCAGTAATTGATATCCTATTATTTCCGATTCATGTATTCAATCGACACCAATGAATAGAAATGAACCAACAGTGGCCTGCAGTCCCCACGACTCTGGACCGATAAGGTAAGCCATTTACCTTATTTCAATTTAATATTCTGAAAATGACTACTAATGACTATTTATGAAAAGATATATCTAAAATACGTCGCCAAAGTAGCGACATGGTTTTGAATGATAATTTTTTTAACGTCGTTAAAAGTTTAACGACACCCCTTTAATTGAGGAGGGTCCAGCAATTTAGAATCAGATCTCAGAATCGCCAGTATACGTATAAATTTCGGTAGACGCAACAGTTTTTAATAATTATCATATATGCATCGAAAGTGATATTCAAAATTATAGTAGTAAAACACCAGTAAAAACAAATTTGTGTGCCTTTTTTCCAACATTTTCGTGCAAAAGTATCAAGTTTCGTCCATATTTGTATCACGTAAGTGCAAAATGTTCGTTTTATTGGACTTCTTGTACCGAATTGATAACTCTTTCGCGCATGGCATCGTTAATGGTACCTTTTTTACTTACATTTTTGAACCAGAGATGTTATGATTTTCTGGAATCGAAATGGTACATCTCATCTTTCTGCTATATGACGAACGACTTTTTTTGTACCAATACGTCAGTTGTGTATTTGTTGGGTTGGTTTGTAAATATCAGGACCATTGCCTCAGATTTCTAGAGAGAATCGTTACATCCTTTGATAATCGAATGTTTCACAAAATAACCTGAAGAATATATATTTCCATACCACATAAAGAAACGTCAACTGATGCAGATATCCTTGTAGAAAATTTAATGTTACGTTTCGGAGGAACTTTGATTGTGCATTCAGATCAAAGTACTAATTTCAACTCAGCACTTTTTATTGAGCTTTCAGATATCTTGATATACGGAAGATTATGACAATATCCTTCTATTCTGAATCTGGTGGCATGGTGATGGTCGAGCGATTGAATCACACTCTTCTAAATTATCTGTCTCTGTTCCTTTCGAATAATGAAGCTGACTGGTGATTACCCTTTTTGGTGGTTCTACTTGCCTATAAGGAAAGGTCACGTGACGTTACTTGCAGTTATGTGTCGAGTGGCAAAACGCTGGTATTTCTACTAATACAGGTTGATCTTTTGCCACTCGAGAGTGGCAAAGATTGATTGACGGAGCGTTTGTTTATAAACATGCCCTTTCCTTACAGAAGCGTTCTGCGTGAAACCACGGGATGACACCATTCAAAATATTTTTTGAGCGAACATTTTACCTACCTTTGGAGAATTATTTGATAAGTTGTCTTAGGCCAGTGATAACTTAATGACTATCTACGGAATTTGGAGACACGTTTGTAAAACGTGTCGCCGTTCGCTAGAAAAAAGGTTTAAACTGGTCAGCAACCGATTGAAGACGATGACACGCTACGGCTCGGCGTAAAAGTGACAGGAAATTGTCGGTAGATATATGACCGTGTGTTGTTTCACAACCCCAAGCGTCAGAAATGCCAATGTCCAAAGTAAAATTACAACAAAACTGGGATGGATGGATGGATGGTTGGGTTTTAGGTCGCACTAGCGCTGCGCAGATGAGCAATGGGCGACGGTCTGGGACACACCCCTAGAGATGGTCCGGAGACATGCCATCACAATTTTGATCCTCCACGGAAGGGATGTCTCTCCCTCTTCGGTGCCCCCCAGAGGTATAATTTTTGATGGAAACATGAAGGACATTGCGGCCACGACAGATTTTACGTGCACCAGCCACCATTAGTGTACACGACGGTCAACCCGCAATCTTCAAATTACGAGGCTGGCGCTCTACCGACTGGGCTACTGAGGCCCTAACAAAACTGGGATAACACATTGTGACATAATTAAGAAACTAAATTACGTCATTGTGAGGTAATAGAAAGTGTCAAGAAGAGAAAGCCGAAATTGATTCAGATCAATAGACGCTACCACTGTATCATGTAACAAATCATGATGTAAAGATATGTAAAGAATCATGATGTAAAGAATCAATGTAAAGATACCCGAGACGTGCAGTGTTTGAATATGGGAGTAATGTTGCAAAGGATTAAACCTCTTTCCTGCATAAAATGTAATTCTGCAGTAAAAATAAATTTACAGTTAAGTAAAAAAGGACAGTCTGTTCTCTCCTATTAAGGTCGGCCAAAGGCGACAAACTTAGCGATTTGCGACGAACTTGGCTACCAAATTCTACCAGAAATGATAGTTTCGGATTGCCAAAGTTCTGAAGCTCTATCTTCATTAGGAACCGAGTTCTGGAATTTTCCATTAAACTCAAGCGCGGAATTAGCTAGAATTTTTGCTAAATTGCGGTCAAGAGTATAAAAGGAGCAGATTAATCCCCATGGAGTTCTGTTTGTGTTCAGCCTTCAAGCTCAGCGATCGTATCTTAGAGATTGTTCTTCAAGCAGTTAACCATTGTTTCCGAAATAGCGAAGTTTCTGTTTTGTAGTGTATTTAATGCTGTTTACTTGACTTTTGGGATACAAGTTACTGTCTTATTAGACTGTTTTGAGAATGTTCATTGAATAATGTCTTTTGTGGTACAAGAAACAGTTTTTTTTTTTTCCTTTTCTTTTCTTTTTTTTTTTTTTTTTTTTTTTTTTTTTGACCGTTTTTGAGAATTTTCTTTGAATAAAGTGCATTTATAGTTTAGAACCTTCTGTTTATTTACAAATTGCTTTCTTTAAACAAAAAACTTGACATTTTCGTTACAATATATATAGTGAAAACCTTTTCATATTCGGAAAATCCTAATATCTATATTAGAGTTTTCTCGTCAATTCGGCACGTGTTAACATTGTCCCAGAGAGCTGATATTTTGCTAAATAGTGTTTAGGATAGAGTGACCATATTTTTTTCGTTGAATTTCGGGACAAAGATGGCGGTGTCCTCGAATTTCGAGGACAAAAAAAAAAAAAAAAAAAAAAAAAAAAAGAAATAATTAAATTACCTTAAATTGTAAAATTTCAGTAATTTTTATGTATAAAGTACGTAAAAGAACTTATTTCAGCTTATTTATTATACATATAATAAATTATTATAATAAAACATTAATAACATTATAACCGGCGTCCCCAAATGTGTTGTAATTTTTTGGGGACGAAGGTAGTTTTCGGGGACTGTCCTCGAGATTCGAGGACATATGGTCTGCCTAGTTTAGGATCAAATAGAAAAAAAAGAAATTAGAGAATATGCGTATCGGACTTAAAAAAAAAAAAAAAAAAAAAAAAAAAAGGGAAAAAAAATTCCCATTTATTTAAGGGACATGCTATTATATATACAAGATAAAATATTTATTAATGTTTTTGACATTTTTTAAAGAATTTCATTTATCTTTTTTCTTAAAGGATACCTTAGTACAAGCTTACCTAAATCTGTTTTTTTCCCCCGAAACTGCTGACCGTCGACTAGTCAACCCTATATTTAGTTACTTGCTTTACTCATCGGGAAGGGGATAGTTGAGTTAAAAATGTCAGCAATGTTCTATTTCTTGTCACGTCACATTTATTTCAGGCTTTATAATAAAAGCTCACATACGGCAAGAAATTCGAAATATTTTTGCAACTGCTTAGCCGATTGTAGAGTAAGAGTGTTGCGTCATCAGTTATCATAAGTCATATCTCGCTGAGGCGATCAGGAAGCAGTTGTCTCACAGAGAAAGTGTGGGGGGGGGGGGGACGCTGAAAGTTTAGCTTTTTTTTCCTCTATGTTTTTCTCTCATCTTTTCTTTCACTTACTAGAAAAAGAAATCTGGAGTGACTCCACTCGACTTTCAGAACATTGAGTAATTAACGGTTTTGTAGATAAAGTTAATTAAGAGTAGTTGTTAAATAAACAAAAGAGAAAATTATAATAGGGTGTTTGAGTATTTTTCTTCATATAGTACACAATGTTTAATTTAACGCTATTGTACTTTGAACCCATAGATCATAATGGTAAGAAAATATTTCGTTTTGTCCCTGTAAAAACCTATAAATGCTAGATTCCCCAAAATGCTTATAGCTAGTGCAACAGTGACTTATAATATTTATATAAATTTTCAGCTCTATCGGATAAGGCATTTAGACGCTATCGCACTTTAAAATTTGAGCCCATACGCCACAGTGATAAAGAAATTGGTATTTTGTCCCTGTAAAGAGAATCATAAGTGTTAGATTCTATAAAGTTCCTTAAATTTGTGTGACGGTGACCAATAACATGTCTATAAATTTTCAGTTCATTTGAGTAAGACGTTTAGTCGCTATCACACTTTAAATAATTTGAGCCTATAAGTCCTAAAAATTTTCAACTCAAACGGATAAGCCATTTAGATGCTATCGCACTTTAAATAATTTTACCCCATAGGCCATAATGATAAGGAATTATGTTTTGTGTTCCTGTACATAAACTATAAATGCTAGATTCACTAAAATCTATACAGTTTGAGTAACTGTGACCTATAATATGTGTATAAATTTTTTGCTCAACTGAATAAGGCGTTTAGACGCTATCGCACTTTTAAGATTTTGGTCCCATAGGCCATAATGATTAGGAATTTTTCTTTGTGTCCCTGTAAAAAAAAAAAAAAACTATAAGTGCCAGATTCACCAAAATGAATAGGGTTCGTGCTACGGTGACTTGCAACATGTGTATCAACTTACAGTTAATTCTAGCAAAGCATTTAGACGCTAGCGTGTTCACTCACACATATACACTTTCTCACACACGCATACATACATCATCGTAAAAATAGTGAAAACGGAATCGGGGGGGGGCCTCAAAACGTATAGAAACACCAAAATCTCGAATTCGGATTTTTGACATGATTGCAATACTTTTCTTACATATATTATGTTCGGAAAGTAAAAATGTAAAAAAAGTAGGGATAAGAGAAGGTAGTGTACCACTTACCCTATGTTCTATAACTCTGCTAGATTTGGAAACATGTTATATTTGAATAATAACAGGAGACTTGGCGTTGGAATATTAAAACCCCGAATAAACTACAACGTCAGAAACGCCAAAGGAAAAATATTGAAAATGCATACAGCTGTTTCGGTAGCCTAAAGCGTCTGCGTCTTCAGTGCAAAAAGGACGTCTTTTTGCACTTTTAGATCTCAAAATTTTCAAAATCTGGGCAAATATGAATTTTTCAAATTTAAATCTCCACGAGAAGCCAAATGTTTTCCAAAAGGTTCTTGATAACAATATTTGACGGCGAACAAGAATGTAATGCAATTAATTGTGGTCAATTTTCTTTTATGTCTTGTGCTCCTTGTGAAAAATGCTTATACTTTCATTAAATTTCTACTTCTAATCGTAGTCACTATAAATTAAAAAATAAATTTGTAAGTTTAAACATGATTTTCTTTTTTATGATTAAATAAACGTATATATTTAAATTCCTAATTAATATTTTATTAACTGGTGCACTCATAAAAAAGTCTTTATATAATAAATATTTTCTCTTAAACTAATAATTTAATTTAATTAGAAATGTAAAATTTTTTTTCTCTTGCAAGGGGAAAAAAAAGAGAGAGAGAGAGAGAGAGAGAGAGAGAGACTTGTCGGGACTCGTACACATTACCTTCCTTTCCCAAACCAAATGCGCTACCACGGTACCATGCTTTCTTTTTTCCTGCTTCTATTTTGTTGGTTTTTATCAGAACAGCTAAAACGTCTAGGGTCATATCTTGGAAAATTGTTGCAGAAGATTTGCACGCTACCCTGTGTATTTTCGACCATGATCTTTAATTTAAGCCTGGTTTGGTTTCAAAAAGAATTTTATTGATTCACGTTTCCCCTGTTAGAGTGGCCGAGAGGTTCTACTCTGGAAGCAGGTAGACAGAAAGTGCCGGGTTCGAAGTCATGTCATACTCGTCAAACTAGCCCATTGAAATTTTTCGCGTTTTTTTTTCGACACTCGCGTAAATACGGGCTAGAACTCCTTAGAGAAATCACCCAGATCTAGCAGCCTCGTGTAGCCATTTGGCCATAATCCTAACACCAACACTGCATTTACTTTAATTCCGCAAAGCGCTATCTGTTGGCAAAATGTAAAAGCAATTTTCCCACGTAATCCTCGGCCCATGATCTATGCATATAGCGCACATCTGAAGTTTCACTTGTATCCGACCAATACAACCGGATAAGAGTCCTACTCTGGGTCGGGTAATCCGAGGTTAACCGCGGTCACCTGCTTTGCGGGTCGAGTTTGCATTAATTTTTCATCTGTGGTTAAAACCGCGGGTCTACCCCAAAATATTTTTCTTCGAAGGTTTGGATGTCATTCTCCTTCTCCATGACAATTTAACCCTTTATAGGGCCATTTTTGTCGAGTAATGTTATGTTAAAATATTTTTGGGATTGAGATTGATTTATAAAAAGAAATTCATTTAGCTTATTACTTAAAATTAAATTGATTTTTAAGATTTTTTTTTTTTTTTTTTTAGGGAGGGGGGTAAATATGTTTCCCACCGCCCATTGGGAGCTATTCAAAGGTAAGACATAATATATTTTGCATCTATTTTTATTTCGCATTGCATTATACATTTTTTGTAAAGTTGGCATCTGGTCACCAACTTTAGTCAATCGTACGTCATCTGGAACAGTTTTCTTGCTGCTCAGGACACTTACAGGCCGTCCTTTGCGTTTACGACTTGAAAATCTAGAAATCAGTTGTCGTACTAGCCGAAGTAGAAAATGTAATTGGTCTCAAAGTCCCGAATCTCTTCTACTTACTTTCCAGAGACTGAAGGCATTTGCAATTGCCAGATCAATTAGGAAGTATAGGATTCGACATTTAAAAAGTAATAAAGTTGGTGAGAAGTATACTTCCCACTGCCTTATAAAGGGTTAAAGGCTCATAAATTTAGTTACAATTTCGTAAATACTAAAACTTAGTGTTTAAAATTTTATATGCCTTGGAAGGCAAATAATATTTTATAAAATATTATTTGTCTTCCAATGTATATTTGCTTCCTTATTTTACATTTCTTTGCATACTTTCAAATCTGCAACGGTGAATTTTTTAAAAGTAATTTTCAATTCGTTTGAAATTTTGCTATATTAGACACTAAAATTTTCTTTTCTTTAATTAGACTAGTACTTTTTAATATACAAGTCTAATACTAGTTTAATATACTAGTTTTAATATACGTATTTATATACTAGTTTTAATATATAGTTATATAATAGTAATTTTTTATGTAATATTTATTTCTCTAAAAGGTCTGTTAAATAATATAAATGTATTTTGTGTAATAGACCTTTAATTCAGTTTGTGGCCCAACATGAATTTAATAATACTTTGTTGTAGGTCACGATTCAGGTTGCGTGTCTGAAGCTACAGGTTGGGTGCAGGTCAAGTTTGTTCGACACGCGCAGGATTCTATAAACTGGATCTATCAGCCTACGAATGCCGTAAATTTAACACACCAGATAATAATGAATTTAAAGCAATCATAGTTAGTCAATAGACAAGATCAAAACAAACTAAGTTTTTAAAACTACTCTTATTCAAATAGTCGTTTTATTTTCTTTGAAATTCATAAATCTGTACTCCGGAGGTAAAAGACACCATGTCCATTTTGTAAAAAGAGTTAGCACCCTGTCCTTTAAGTGCATTTTTTGATTTATATAGAGGCATTAAGCACTAACGTCCAAAAGGAGGTAAGACAGTGGAAAATAAAACCATGTCCATTTTCTTTATTCAGGACAAATCTATTTCATTGTAGTACATCAAAGATATGGTAGTAACTCTTTTCACAAAATGAACATGGCGTTCTTTACTTCCGGGGCACAGAAATATTGTAGCTCTATTGAAAACTCTCCACTTTATATTGTAATTGCTTCATATAATGAAACAATGCATGTTCATCGAAATGATGATATAATTACGGAATTTCTAGAAATTGTTTGAAATAAAAAACAGATCTAATTTTTTTTAATCTGTAAATGTTTGTGTATAAGATAATTTACGATTTAAGATCATATTTAATAGATTTAAGATTGATTACAATTCAAGATTGATATTACCCTACACTTATCCCTAGTAGAAAGATAAATGAATAAACTTGAAAATGCTTATTCAAATGTGTCTAAAACTAAATTTTAGGAAAGAGAACATATTGAATTGTTGCACTTTTGAATTGTTTTGTTTTAAAATATATTTTATGTTAGATAGAAATTTTAAAATGGGTGTTAAACAGTATATCAGAATGATTTGGAACATTCAGGACTATCAGGAGTCACATATTTGCTGGCCGATATTACATTCAGGAGATACAAGTGAAACATCTTAACAAAATTTTTCTACTGTGTTATGCTTTCAGGATATTTAGACAGGAAACATTCCAAAATCTAATAGTATCTGCTTTAACAAACGTTGACTGTTCGTGTGTCATCCATTAGAATGTGAATTTTTGTTTATTCCTGGCTGTATACAAGCGTTTTAAGCAAAGATCACGTAGAAAATATATTTTGAAAAAATAATTACATTTTTTTTTTCTTGTCAATTTTAATAAAAGTTTTGTAGTAGTACGAATAAAATTGGATCTTGATTTGTAGATTCTCCCTCAGTGGAGAAAGAGCCTACAAGCAACCTTGAACAGTGTCAACAATACAGATATAGAAAACCTTGGCATTAATGCAAGTTTATATTCCAAATCACTTACTTTAGATTACGTTAATGAAATTAACACAACGAAATTCGTTCTAAACTATTGTCTATAATATGGTAGTATTAATACAAGATAACAGTTCTTAGAATTTGCTTAACTCAAAAATATCCTGCAATATTTTCGCTTTTTTTTTCATTTTTCCTTTGTGGTGGTTGGATCACAATCAAAAAACCACCCTGTAAAAAAGTATTCTCTTTCTTAGCTGTTAGGTGCTAGACGATTTCTGGAAACAATTACGGTCATTTCGAAAACAACAGATTACGATTGCAGTGCTGCTTTACGAATTTGTGCAAACTAACGCAGAGTTAGTTCACTTGGCTCATATTGTTTTCGCTGGTAAGTTCTGCTATATGATTTCTTTCATTTCACGTAATATTTTTTGAAAGGGACAAGGTTTAAATTGAATATTGTGAAAGATGAAACAATTGTGCACTAATCTTTCTTTTTTATTTAAAACTAGTTTTAGAAAAAAATGTTAAATCAGACATTCAATTTAACTAAAATAATTGATTTTTGATTTAAGCAAATCCTCATGTTAGATTCTCATGCTATATAAAAATGAATGTTTTTTAAGGAAATGTGTATCAAATAGTTTTTGCTTAGCTGTGCTGTGGTTAATATTTGATGGAGTTTGTCACTCGAACTTTTTTGTTTTTATGAGCGGACGGCAGCCATGTTCATTTCATTCTTATTTATTTTTAAAAACATGGTTATTATTATTTTCTTAAGTTGGAAAAACGTTGTTTTACTGAAAATTTTAAGACATTCGACTTATGAAAAAAATTTCAAATTCAAATGCATATTTATTGGTGACGTAGTTAGTTTATTTTAGTCTGTTTAATACATTTTTATGTGAGATATTTGCTGCAGTATTTATACGTATTCGGTATATTTATGCATTGTATCCTGTCATATGTTGTAAGAAATTGGTTACGAATAAAATTAACTAATTGATTTAAAATTTTAAAATTATGTGATTTAGCCACTCAAGTACATAAATAAAATATTCATCTAAAATAGGTTTGAATAATTTTCGCCCTGTATTATCTGATACATTCTACTGCTAGTTTATTCACGTTATTTCTTTTACTGGTGTTATTCAAGCTAAAAACGTAAAGTGAGCGCTCTGATGTAGTAATTTGAAATACTCTGGTTGTGTTTTTTTTACTAGATTTTATCTTACGTACGGGGATTTCCAAGAAGAAAAATAATTTCTAGAAATTAAAAAATTCCAGATTTATTTTATATAAAGTATATATTACAAAGATCAACATGAATTATTATTCATAATTTTATTTATCATTTTGCACCACAAAGTATTTTTACAAGTCTATAAAACACTGTGCATCAAAAGCTATTAAATATTGTTTTCATTGCATGATCCCAAAGAAATTGCATCAAAAGTGATTAAATATTATTTTTACTGCATGGCTTTGTGAAATACTCTGTTACATTGAAATTTTTATAGATTTATAAAGCACTATATACATATATACATACTGACTTTTATTAACTATATTTTGTTTCTAGTTCAAACTGTGTATAATTTTTTTTTCTGTTATTTGTAGTAGTTCATGACGGTCATAGTTACTGTTTTCCGTACAAGACATAGATTATAATACCCGATGCAATTTTTTGCACACCTCTGTATGTGTGTATGTATGTTTATGTGCATTTGCGCTTTTAATGTTATCATTTTTGCTTTCTTACTTTTATTCACCTTAGTAAGAAACGAACTTAGTAAGACTTGAAAATGCATGAACACATTTTCCGATAATATCATAATAATTTGATTTAATCTTAAAGTAGATGAAATAACAGTAATAAATAATATTGCAGAATACAGTCAATAGTGCAGAAATAATAATAAGTGAAGTTTTTTAAACTACACAGTGATATACATTGATTATTTATATGCATTGTGTACAGTAATATATGATTTTCAAGGCAAAAACCATCTCGTTCCTGAAAATTGCTTAAATGAATGAGATGATGGTTGGTTGGTTGGTTATTGGCTTTTTATGACGCAAGGTCTAAAATAGGGCATTCTGTGATGAAAATGCAATAAAATTTAATTTCTTTTTAGTCTTGCGCAAAAGTTCTGCTCTCCTACCTTTGGCAAAAATATCGTGCACAAATCAAATTTCTCTGCTCCCTATATCAAAACCATAAGCAAATGACGAAGTCAAACTTCCTCTTTGCCAATTTATCTCTTTTTATTTTTTTCGTTTATGAAAGGAATCAAGTACGACTTCTACCTTGACTTTTCTCTGAATCTTTGTTGTGATATAAGCAGATTCAGCAAGATTCACTTTGACTTCGTCAGGTTTTATTATAATTGTACGATGAATTGAGAAAATTTAATCTGAACTTCAGCAGGTGAGTCTCTAATTTTTTTTTTTTTATATTAACAATTTTAAGGAAGTGCGATTGTAATTCCAAGAATATTAATTTAAGGCTTATGTAAGATTTATTGTCAAAAATAAATGAGGAGTCAATGTTTTAAATGTTTATTCAATACGTGCAAAAAGAAAGAAAGAAATATTCTTAAATGCACTTTCCGATCATACATATGTAAGGAATGTATTGTAATCATGTCGAAAATCCGAGTTTGAGATTTTGGTGTTTCTACACTTTTTGAGGTCACTTGAATTCATATTTACTATTTTTACGATGTTATATGTATGTGTTTATGTATGTGAGTGAACACGATAGCGCCAAACGAATGAGCTCAAAACTAGCACGTATGTTATAGGTCACTGTAGGACGAATCCTATTGATTTTCATGATTCTAGCACTTATAGTTTTTTTACAGGGACACAAAGAGAAAAACTTTATCATTATGGTCTGTGAGCCTAAATTTTTTAAAGTGCAATAGTGTCTAAATGCCTTACTCGAGTGAGCAGAAAATTTATTTACATATTATGAGTCACCGTCGCACGAATTGTATAAATTTTGGTGAATCTAGCATTTATAGTTCTTTTACAGGAACACAAAGAAAAATTCTTTATCATTATGGTCTATACGGGTCCAAATTCTTTAAAGTGCGATAGCGTCTAATCGCCTTATTCTGTTGAGCTCAAACTTTATACGCATACTATAGGTCACCGTTGAGCAAACTGCAGAGATTTTGGTGAATATAGCATTTATAGTTTCTTTTATTGGGACACAACAAGACATTTCTTTATCGTTATCTCCTATGGGCTCAATTTCTCTAAAGTGCGATAGCCTTTAAACGCATTTTCTGACTCAGCGGAAAATTTATATGCATATTATAAATCGCTGTCACATGAGTTGTATGAATTTTGGTGAATCTAGCTCTCACATTTTTTCTACAGAGGCACAAAGAAAATTTCTTTATCTTTGTGTCTTGTGGGCTCAAATTATTTAAAGTGCTATAACATTTAAACGCCTCATCCGAATAAGCTGAAAATTTATAGACATATTATAGATTACCATCGCACTGTATAGATTTTGGGATGTCTAGCACTTATAGAGATTTACAGGGACATAACGAAAATTTCTTTATCATTATGATCTATGGGCTCAAATCATTTGAAAGGCAATAGAACTAAATTAAAGAACATGTTATGCACAGAAATATACTCAAATACCCTATTATAATATCCTTTTTTATTTATTTAACGACTTCTCTTACTTTATTATACAATCGTTAATTACTTAATGTTAGGAGAGTCGAGTGGAGTCACTCCAGATTTTTTTTTTTTTTTTTTGTCTATTAAGGCACACAATATATATATATGCGTGTGTAAATTTTGATATGTGTTCTAGTATATGCTCTAATATACTAGATATGTGTTCTAGTATGTTTTTATCAAATTCTGCTTCGAATGTCTGATGATCTTTCAATTTTATATCCTTTTGAATACGTCATATATATGCATTGGTAATCTTTATATATATAAAAGGCAATGTTTGTGTGTCTGTGTGTGGACAGCGTAGCGCAAAGACGGTAGCTCGGACAGTCACGTGTTTCGACACGAAGGTGCCCTTCGAGGGTTCCTTGTGCACCTCGAAGCCCGATTTTCGTATTTTTAATTTTTTTTTTTTTTTGTAATTAGTTAAAATATGAAAATATTAACTATTTAACATCCGTGTTTTGGTGCTTTTACTGTAATATATGTTGCATTTGCAGTATTTGTATATATATATATATATATATATATATATATATAATTGCAGATAGATGCAATAGCCTAGCATATTGATGTTTTAAAGGTTTAAAATCTCTTTTCTCAGTGTTTGTGTGTTAGTGTGCTTGGTTTCAATGCAGTGTCCAGGTAAAAATCTTAGGTAGCCCTCCCGTAAAAAGTTTGGAGAGTCTTAACTGAAAATTTAATATCTGTGACGTTTCTAATAATTAATGTTGAGCTTTTTTTAATTTAGCAAATTGTAGATTAATCCTTTAAGAAATAACTTAATACAATTATATTAGGGTTGTGGGCGTGCATGGATGTTAACTGTTAAGGCCGACTGACAACCACTGAGCTCCATTCTTAAGATTGGAGCTCAGTGCTGACAGCACGTGGGTCCTGACCTGGATGGAATGCATTCCGTGGAGACCTTTTTAAAGTGTCCTAACCGTTTTGTTGTGAAGCACTCGTGCCTACTTTGTTACTTTTTGCGGTTTACATGACTAAGGGACGTATTTTATTTATTTTTCCGAATTAATTGTTGTAAGTTTTTTTGCATTCTGTGGTGTTTATTCAAAGATTTTTACTCATTAAGGGGTCCTAGCCTGTATTTACACCAGTTTCGGAGAAAACTCCAAAGCTATAGGTCGACGAGTGCGACTTGCGATCGAACCCGGCTCTTCTTGGCTATCAATTTATGCAGCCAATTATTCTGAAAATTGTTATGCGATGCTCAAAGTTTGACAAACTTTACTAATATTATATAGCTGATTAATTTAGTACATATATTTTAACTTTCCATCGTAAGCTCAACAAATTATCAAAGTGAAAAGCTTCTACAGTTTTATGGCTAACATAGTTGCTTATAAAAATATTTTTTATTTGGAAAAACTATCACTTTTTGGTCTCCTATCGGTAGCCTCTTAAATTCCCTCACGGGTCCTTTATCCGTTGCCAGTGGTTGCGTGGGTGGAAGAAAGTGACTCAAACTTGAATAAGTCATTGATTCAACAGTTTTCTGTTCCTATTCTCATTCTTATAAGTTGTCTTTCATAGCCAATCTGTCTATAAATTTATGTATTTTGGAACGAATATGTGATGGGAAAAAAATCGTTTGGTTACACTAAGTATTTATAATTGTTATTCAAAATTTCGATATTATACAGAATACTGAATGCAAACATTTTAATAAGCTATTTCTAAGATGAATTAATTAATATTATCGGTCATTCTGACTTAAAAAAAAGAAAAAAAAAAAAGAAAATGCCTGAAAAAAGTTCAGAAATCATTGACCTGGACTTAAGAATCTCACAATTTAAACAAATATAAAATTAATATTTAATGTTCAATGCAAATAAACTGATATAACATGTGCTATTAAATTTCTGAAAAAATTCAGAAGCTATTGACCCGGACTTAAGAATCTCACAATTTGAACAAATTTAAAATTCAAATTTAATGCAAATAATGTAGTATAACATATGCTACTTTTGTTTTACTACACATTTTAGTAGAAATCATATTTCATTTAACAGCTATACATTCATATTTAAACCTTGTTGCAAATAAAAACTTTTGTCGATAATTATCTAGTATCTCAGAAAAAAAAAAAAAAAAAAAAAAAAAAATCATTACATTAATTAAAAGTTTAAGAATTATATAAATATGGATATATATATACAGTGTTCCCACGGCCCGAATTTTTATAAGCACTCTTCCACACTATTATCTTAAAATAAATTTCTCCTCAAATGTACAGTGTACATTTAAGAAGAAATTTATTTTAAGATAATAGTAGTGGAAGAATTCTTATAAAAATTCGGGCAGTGGGAACCCTGATATACTATATGTAAAAGAAAAAATGTTGGTATTCTAATTGTAACTATTGATAATATATATATAGAATTTTCCTACCTAAAATAAAACTGTATACGGTTAAATAACAACACCCTTACAGTCATCATCCCCAAGTCCGCCCCCCCCCTCTCTTTTTTTAGAGCGTCCTTTCTAAAGACATTCCAGTCAGTGGCGGATCCAGAACTTGACTTTTGGGGGGGGCTGAGATTTTTCAAAGTGTTATTCTAGACCTATAAAAAATTTACAATTGCAATATTCAATAGTGAATGTAAGTGTTTTTTTTTTTGGGGGGGGGGCTTCAGCCCCCTAGCCCCCCCTTAAATCCGCCACTGATTCCAGTACTGTATAATGATAGAAAAGAGTGCTTGTTTAATTAATCTATATAATATTTCTCTCTAACGTGGACCATTTGCGATTATATTTTGTAGAAACGATACGATAGTGACAATAAAATATGCAAGGATAAAAAATAATATAGAAGTAACATTTAAGCACGCGGACTCAGTTCAGTGATAAAATAAATAAATAAATAAAAATGACGACATTTGTTTGATTAGATCATTTTACAGAAAAATTTATTTTTAAAAGTTGCATCTTTAATATCCTTGCAAGCGTCATTTTAAACCCAGCAATACTTTAAAGATATAAACAAAACATGAAATCTTGTCATAAATTGCCTGAAAAACGCAATAATAAAAATTATAATCAAAACAGGTACTAAGTGTTTTAAAAAAATATATATATGCCAAAATGAATGAATAATAAAGAAATAAAATAAAAGGGATCTCGCCAACATGGCGACACACATTTAAAAGTCGCCATAGGGGTCCTCTATTAAAGTTGTCTTGCCTGGGAAAATATGAAAAATGGGTCGTCAAACATGAATTTTATTTTAAAACTTATCTTTGAAAGATTTAGTTTAACTATCATTAGCGTTTATCCCACAAATTTAAAAATAATTTGGCTTGTGGTGAATTAAAATTTTAATTAGATGGTGAAATTGGTATAAGACTTATAAGTTTCAAATTTTAAAGGTAAAAAAAAAAAAGAAAAAGAAAGAAAGAAAGCGCATGGGTTTGCTAGCCATCTATAATCATCTATAACTTTTTTACTTTCTCTTACCCATAAGGCAGAGAAAGTATTGTTTTTGGGTCAAATTTTCGATCGCGAGATTTTGTTATATTTACACGTTTTGAGGTCCCCTGAATACGAAAATCATGTTTTTAGCAAATGGTCTGTGTGTCTGTGTGTGTGTCTGTGTGTGTGTATCTGTGTGTGTCTGTGTGTGTGTGTGTATCTGTGTGTCTGTCTGTTATCAGCATATCTCAAAAACAAATTATGGCAGAAAGTTCAAACTTGGCATTCTAAATGTGTATCATATAGGGATGCTACAGTAAACTTTTCGTTAAGATCAAGCAAATGGTTCGTGTACAGGGACAATTAAGAGAATTCTAATACATTACGTCTATGGGGGAAATTGCAGGTAAGTAAAGTTTAACGTCTATAGACTGCACTAAACCAAATGAAACGAATATATATATTTTGTAATAGAGATAGTAAACTGGAAAAATTTTTTTGTGTATGTAGGAGCCTCGTCTCCCCCCTGGGGGGGAAGTCCCCCCTCGAGGGAAGTAAATTTTCATGATGGGTATCTTTCAAAAGAGCTCGCCAATACCTTTAAAACGAATGGTTGAACCATCGATCTGCGATAATTGACAACAAAGTTATCGATTTTTTTCACTTTAAACAAACAAACAAAAAAAACTGTGTGAGGGGGGCGGTAGCCCCCCTCACACAGAATTAATTATCATATAAAATTCTTCCGAAGCCTAATTTGAATTGTTTAACATAGGTTTATATAACATCGTTATCTTACCTCTTAATCTCCAACCTGTATTTATAGTATTAAATTTCAGGGTAAGAGAAAGTCGTGTGAGTGACACACCACATTATTTGATGTATTAAGAATTAAGGAATGATTAAAAGACTTGAATAAGAATTTTATTAGAGAAATTCCACGAAAAAAAAAATCAAGCACCAATCATGAATCCTAAAGCACTTTCCAACATTACAAGATTTAGTAAACATGGAAGTATGTATACCAGCGAATGTTTGACTGAGTGTTGTACTCTACATTTCTTTTTTCTTTATCTAATTATGTGCAGTCGGTAAGACTGACTAAGAACATGATTCGACAAGGATTTATTTAACAAAACAGTATTAACTCTACTTTTTTTATATAGGAATTTTTGCTAGCGTTCGGATACTATTGTTACCGATTGTATGTTCACGTCTAACTTTTGAATAGATGCTTTGAATTTGGTCATTTTTTTATTGCTCTTGGAAGGGTTTGTCTTGTGATGATGGTGATGCCACTATAATTTTTTTTTAAATTATTATTAGGGTTTGGGCTTGGGGAGCCAGTCTACAGTAACATTTTGCACACAAAGGCTCACTAAAACAAAATTTTACTACACTGGTGTACAAAATCAAAGCAATAACCAATTTTTTCATTATTTTTCTTTTGCACGTAATTTTTAAACAAATAAACACATGAATATAAAATTTGGATGGCATGTTCGTTATTACATCATTAATCGAATTTTATACAACTTTAGCATAAGTAATATATTTTAAACTAATAATTATTCAATTTTTCTCAAAAGTAAACTTTGGAAAAAATGAAAAATTTCAACAATTTTAGAAAAGACAATTCAATGAAAGATGGTCGTAAGCATGCATTACATATAGGTGAAGATTGTATCCATGTGTTAGATTGAAATCGGATTTTTCTTCCTGGATTCAATTTTTTGTTTCTTCTTTTCCCTTCTTTCTTTCGCATGTGAAAAACTTTTTTAAAAATATACATACAAACTTGAAAATTAGATAAGACATTCATTATAAAACTATTTATCGACATTTTGATTATTCTGGTGATGCTCATAGTTTATAAATTAGTAATTATATATATTTCTAAAATTCCATTATATATATATATATATATATATATATGTGTATAAAAAAAGAAAGTGATTACAGAAAGAAAAATCGGGATTTAATTTAACATTTGAAGGCATGTGCGTTTTCACCTATATTTAATGCATCTTTAACACCATTGTTCATTAAATTTTCTTTTTTAAAATTGTTGAAATTTTTCCTTTTTTCTAAAGCTTACTTTTGAGAAAATTGGATAATTAACAGTTTAAAAATTATTACTTATGCTAAAGTTATATAAGATTCGATTATGATATTATAACGATCACGCCATCCAAAATTTATGTTTGTTTGTTTAAAAGTTATACGCAAAAGAAGAAAATGGGAAAGCAGGTTGTTTCTTTAATTTTGGACGCCAGTGTAGGGTCTGAAAAAATATATGTTTGTCTGTCTAGCTGTCTTTGTGAACTTTGACTTTCGAAAGATAATCCAATTGCTATTTGGATAGAATACTAAGTTATATAATATCACTTATTAAAAAAGTGATGTTATCACTTATTAATTAAAAAAAAAAAAAAAAAAAAAAAGAAGAAGAAGAAGAAAAATCATTATATCGTACTTAGATTTTCAAAGCGCATATAAAAGTTGTAATATTTTTTTTCTTCATAAAATGTTTTGGTTAATTATGGAATTTTGTTAGATTTCTAATATACGCTCAGCTCAGTAGCGTATATTCTCAGCTCAGCTCAGATTTCTAATATACGCTCAGCTACGAATTAATCACATTTTCCATTTTCTAAATTGCCCACTTGATAATATGTTCTTAAATTTTGGAGAGAGAAAAACCAGGAGTTTCCTCATATTTTTTCAGTGAAGATCGGGTTACGTCAAATTTACGGGGGCCAACAACAAATTGAATAAAAAAATAATATTTGCTATCATTCTGCATTTTCAAAACAGTGAAATAAACCCTGTAACAAATGTTAATAGGGAACTTTCCTGATGTATATGCATGAGAGCAAAATGTCAAATTAAAAAGGTATAGGTATTTTTACTCTCCTCTCTTATCAGTATAGTGACAGAGGAAAAATTGTTTTGGGATTAAATTTTCGAAATTAAATTTTTGATATATTTACATGTATCCGTATATTCACGTCTCCTGAATCCATAAATAATCTTTTTAGTGGTTGATCTGAATGTGCCTGTCTGCCTCTGGGTGTGAGAGACAGAGTCTTTTATTAGCATAGCTTAAAAACAGATAATCGCATGTAGTCCAAACTCGTTATTCTAAATCTGTACTATATAAGGACATTACATGAAGCCTTTTATTGAAATCAGACAAATAGTTCATATACAGAGACATTCAAAAGTAATCAAATGCCTTAAACCTATGAGCGAAATTTCTTGTCGGTACATTTTAATATTATTTATTAGACTGCACAAACAAAATAAAATAATAATATATTTCTTATAAAAATGTGAGCACGTTTCATATAGAATATGATATGAAAAACGTTCACCATTTGCTTACAGGGACACACAAAAGAATTCGGATTTATTAGCAGCTATATTTGGAAGTTCCTCGAAGTCCGTTTTAAATGGTATTATGTGTTTCTCTTGCTGTACTATATTTAGTACACATTTATGGTGCGGTTCATAAACAATATACAGGGTTACCCAAAATTAAACGAACACATTCTTTTGTATTCGATATAACTGATGAAAGTGCTTTAGCAAATTATACCATGTCCATTGAAATTACTTGAGACAGATAATTACATTTTCTTACTCATATGGTAGACAATATATCGTTTTCGAGTCCATTTCACGCTGAGTTTTGCTATAACTGCAAGTCCTTAGTTCTTCTGAAAAAAGATATGAGATTTTAGATGTGATCTTTGTATCTCTTATCATTTTAATTTGAAAACAAATAAATGGAAAAAGTTCAAATATGGTATTTTGAAGATTGTATGGAAATACCGCTTAAAATTTTTGATTAAGATCGGTATATTTCAAAGAGTGATATTCATAAAAATTTTTTGAATAATTTGGAAAGATATTTTTAACTTTAATAATGAACTTACATTTTTTTAAATGTTGGTACAGTATTCAAGAAGGCTATTGAGGACGATGGTAGCTCCTCATACTGAAGTGTATGCCGCATGAAAGTATTTCTATATCAAGCAATATAAAGAAAAATAAAAATAAAAAAGTAGTGTGAGGGCCACAACAACTTATTTTTTAAACATAAAAAATATTTTTCAAAAAGTTCAAATTTTTTTTTTTTTTTAATCAAGAAGAAAAAAAAGTTCATAACTTTTTAATTTGACACATTATTCTTACACAAATGTGTCAAAAAATTAGTTTATATTAACATTGGTTACAGTCAAGTTTTTTTTTTTTTTTTTTTGCCTTTTCATCCTTTTAACGATACAGTGTGGTCGCAAACACTAATTTTTTTTCTTAATTTGTTGTTGTTTCTTAAATTATTTTCAAGACTAAATACTAAATCGTCATTGAAAAATATTAAGACGATTATGTTCCTTACATCTTCAAAGTTTAAAAATATTTCATCTAGTCGGTGATTTATAAATTGAAAAATAAATAAATGAATAAATAATAAAGTACTCGTTGGTAAATCTTGTTAAATATTTGAGCAGAAGTGTAGATAGAGATAGCAATAATTTCTCTTTTAAAAATAATTCCAATCACATACGCTTTTCTTTTCTTTTCTTTTACAAATGTAGATGAAAAATCCAAATGTAATATTAATTATAGGAAGTTTTTTTTTAATGATAATTTAATTGCTAATTGTTAAAGATATCCCACCCCCCTTTTTTTTTTCTTTGACTGCACTTTGTGTACAACGTATTCGAATTTCGGACTGTTGCTGTATTAGTGTAAATCTGAAGATCGTCTTCGATCTGCCAATGGTTTCAAAAGATGTTCGATATTCCTTATTTATATATAAAATAAAAATGAAAAAATCTTTTTTGAGAATAAGCAGAAGATGGTTTTTATTTTTAAGTATAATTACTTGCGTAGTGTATATTTATGTTTGTCGACTGAAGATAAATAGAAAAATTTTCTGTAAAATTGGCGTAATACAGAGCGCAATGTTTGAACGATCCCCATTTCATTCATCCGGCGTAGGCAGCTGGGAGAAAGAGTGAGGAGACGATTATATTCTGAGCCCAAATTGGCATCAAGAAAACGTAAACCACGAGGAGTTCCCTCTACGCCGGGTGATCCAAACTTACTCAGCAATTGTGAGCTTTTTTGCGAACTTCTCCAGAAACAGAAAGAATTGACTGAAATCGAAAATTTCTCGAAATATAATAACGAAACAAAGCGAAAATAATCTTTTTATTAAATGATTTTTCCTAAATTGAAAAATCGTTGTTTTTTCGTTGTAGAATAAAAATTGAAATGAAGTGATACAGTTAACATTTTCTTTGAGAAAATAAACAAAAGAACATGTTTATCGATTATTGAAGAAATTTTTGATTTAAGAATGTATTAATTTATTAAGGGTTTATTTCTCAGTAAAAAAATTATCTGCGTCGCTTGTTTGTGTTGATATCGCGAAAATAACAGTCATGACAGGTAAAGAAGAAAGAGTACTAGTGAGTTTAAGTGGAGGATGTCCATGGGGATTTCGCTTACAAGGGGGTGCCGGAACTGGATTACCCCTGATTGTTTCTAAAGTAAGTGGAATACTGTTTATTAGCCTCTTATTTTAAATATTTTATATTATTACTTTAAAAGCTTGTTTGACAATGAAAAAAATATGTTTAAAAAATCATAAACGCTGCTATTAATATTACATGGGTCACAGCCTCCTACAATTTGAACACCACTATTTTTGAATAAAGCATTTTACAATAAATGATTGTCGAATTTCTGCAATTAAATAGGAAAAAATATACTGCAAAAAATAATTGATAATTAAAATATAATAGGCTGCAATCTCTGGTATTACAATTATTATTAATGCCCTCCACCCCCCCCCCCCTTACATAAAAAAAAAAGCATTTAAAGTTAATATAATAAATGATATATTACTATATTTAATTCTGTATTATATATGCTGATATATCACAAATTTTAACTTTCGCCAAATAGAATAATAAATTATTTATATTAATCATCTGGATATCATTTAATAAATATTTACCTTCTCGCCACGAAAATTACCTGTATGTTACAATTAATGGAAATTTGCCAACCTTTCAGAGACTGGTGATAACATGTCGCAAATCAAACGTCATTTCCGGCTTTCCTTCCAAAGAACCGTTTGACAACGGAAACCACTTCCAATTAAAAAAAAAAAAATAATAATTTAAAGTAAATTTTAATTTAAAAGAAAATTAAATTTTAGCAGAATGTTATAAAAAATGGAATATGTAAGGCAGATGTTTTGATTGTCTATTTATTTATGCTTGGACGTTTATCGCCAGTAATATAACTTTTGAAAATTTCTTAAGAAATAATTATACTAATTCAAAATTTATTTTGTTTTAATGATTGGTAAGTGTATAATGCAAATTAGTTTCTCACATTAGTCATAGAAAATTTCTTTAAAAATTTTAAATTCAAAATCTGTTCTTTTACTATGTATATAATTTTTATACCGTGAAAACTAATAGTACTCAAATCAGAATAATGAAAAGAAAGGATTCGATTTAAGTCCCTTCATTAATTTCTTATGATTTGTGCAGTGGAAAGATAAATATGAAAAAAAAAAAAAAAAGGTAAACGCACCAGTAGTGGACACTTTTAATTTTAAACTCGGAAAATAAGCTACCTAAAAATTCTGAAGATTCGAGCAATGTTCAGGAAGGGAGTTATAGTCCTTTACTGTTAAACCGTTTAACAAAAATTAATATCGGCCATTAGTTTTAAAATAATGTTAGTTTAACTAAAAAAAATTGCACCTTTTGTGATTTTGCCGTTTTCTTCTGATCACTTTGAATAAGGAAATGAAATTTTATTTACTCGCTGTCTGCTTATTTTTAACTGATTTCTTCTACCTTTTGCTTTCATATGACTAAAGCAAGTATGCAGAATTCATTTATTGTGCTATTTTTTAAATCTTGTATTAACACATAGTATATTTATGGGTGTCCACTACTGGTGCCAAAAAAAGTCACCATGACAAATAATGGACAGCCCTGTCCACTACTGGCTCATGTGACTTTTAATGCCAGATCCAGTAGTGGACACAATTCTGTAATTTAGCAATCTTAGAGTTGAAATTTAAAGCAAAAATTCAAAGGGGTCCACTACTGGAACAAAAAAAGGGTCCACTACAGGGTTTTTAGTGTGTCCACTACTGGCTCATTTTATGCTTTTCAGATTTTTGATTTTTTACATATACAAATGCTACAATTAGCAATTTTCATAATACTGTCGTGTTAAGAAAGAGTTAGTAAAGGTCTGAAATATTAATTATTTTTTGAAACTCTAAAATTTCGGAAATTACATAAAAAAATAGCTGGAAAATGACCTTAAAGTGTCCACTACTGGTGCGTTTACCTTATGAGGTAAACAGAAATCATTCAGCTAAATCGGGAACATGCCATAGTGAGCTTGAATATCATGTATCAGTTTAAAGAGAATCTGTAAATATTTACGAATGATAAAGCGCGGACAGACAGAAAATTAAACCGATGTCAAAAATACCTCTCAACTTTGTTGGGAAAAAAAAAAAAAAAAAAAGCCCACATTCTTTTTATTTGAAATTTTGACACTTATGTATATACGTAATTTCTCTCACGGTTTTTTCCATTTCATAAATTTATTATGAAAAAATTAGTGTTTGAAGTTTAATATGTTTGTTTCTTTCTTGGTTTTTTCCCATTTCATAAGTTTGTTTCTAACTTGGTTTTTTCCACATATTGTTTGAAATTATTTTCAAGTCTTTTAGGTCATGCTGTAAGTTTTTAGCAGTTTGCATACAGCATGACAGAAAGATTACCTAATTTGCATACAGCATTCTTTCAATGCCCTTGAAAAAGTGGTGAATTTGTATGCTTCAATATCGGGTTGCTTATTTTTTCCTTTCGACAACTTCATTCATTTTTATATTTCTTCATGTGATACTTGGTTTCATATGACTGAAAGGGTTTTCAATATATATATATATATATATATATATATATATATATATATATATATAAGGGGCTGTGACAGCAGTTGTTTCCCATTTTAGTATAGGAATTTAAAAGAGCCCCTTTGTAAGGGCTATAAAGGGGGTCCAACATTTTTGGAAACTTCTAAATTACTTACGTTTTAACTCTTGTCATGTTAAAAATCATTAAACCATATTTGAAGGAACTTTTATGTTTATTTGAACATTAATTTTTTGAATTTTTATTTTAAAGTAAATATGAGTTGATTTTATTAATTTTAAATCATAAATAGATGTTTATGCTTTTAAGATTTCATGTATTACACGCAGGATATATTTGAGTATGTTATTGGGTACGTAGCAACATTTTTTAATCATCAACATTAATTTTCAGCATTTTCTAATAATCTGTAAATTACGAATTTATATGCACCATTAAAATAAAAACAATTATAAGATTAAAAAAAAGTTTTATATACCATGTTTTTAAATTTTCTGTTGAATCATAGCTATAGCACTTCATCAATGTGTATAAAATTTTTAAAGTGATAATGACGTCAATTTTTGTGAGATGCATAATTTATTTTTTTTTACAATTTGTTATTGTTCACGTTAAATATGGGTTGGAACATCTCTGGTTGTTTCAGGAAAAGAATTTTCTAACAAAGGTGACCTAATTTATTACAGCGTCAATGGGTAGACAACTGAAAAATAAAATTATTAGCATTTTAAATGTCTCCTAAAATCCACCGCGTATAATTCAGCATTTCCGACAATTGGATTAAATTCTTCATCTTTTATAAGTCTAAATTGCTCTTAAATAACATTTCCTGGAGAAGTTGGCTTTAAGATAACTTCTTGGGTTGTAAACTGGATGAATTCCAAACTGAGTCTTTTCTCTCTCTCTCTCTCTTTTTTAATATAACATATCTTCTCAGGGTAGTAGAATTATGTAACATCATTTATCCTTCTGAAAGGTTAAAAGTATTATGAGATTATAAGGGAAAAAAAACCCTTCTTATTTTAGTTCCTTTGTTATTTTTAATTTTAAAAATAAAAATATACAGTTCATATGCTCTTTTGACATGTGATTTTTAACTTTTTTTTTTTTTAATTTTCAAAATTGTGTTTTTTATAAGTCGAATTATGAATTCGTTCCTTTTATAAGAATTATTAGCAAGTATTGAATTATTCTTAATGACAAGTAAATAACGTAAAATGCGAAATATGGCATGCTTTAATGGTTAAAAAAAAAAAAGATTGTATGATTTAACTGTTAAAAATTATTTATTAATGTATTTTATTTTTTATATATTGGGAATATTTTAAAAGTTATTACATTGTTAATAAGTAAACAGATAGAAAAATAAAAAAAATGTGCTTTCAAAAATTTTCGTCAATTCTTCATTCGCAAGTATGTTACGCATAACTAATACATATATTAATTGAAAGTTTAAATTTTTCAAATTCATATGTTTTAAGATAGCACATTGCCTTTTTAAGCCACAGGAGATACATTATTTCACGTTATATTTAGGAGAAAAAAATTCATAATATAGTCTTAAATTGTTTGCATTTTCAAAAACTTAAATATAATTGTTTCTTCTGTATTCTGTCTTTTAATTAAAAAACAAAGTTTATAAATTTAAGGATTTTAAACATATTTCGTTCAGAATTTTTTATGCATATATAGCTTTTCCCCCCCAAGTTTTAGATGAGAAAAAATTTTACTTTGCGTCATTTTATCCAAATTAATTGAAAATGCATCCAAATAGATAGTGTGCTGCAAAGAAAACCTATGCGATTTTTTTTTTTTTTTTAAGTTTTGGATGGTGGGACGCAGAAGATAAAATAATTCATTGAAATAAATACATTTCAATACGTAATATAAGCTTAATGAAAGTGATATATTTGACAGCGTATTTGAAAATTAAAAGAAATATTTCAATGTACAAATATACTTTAATATACAAAACAAAATAAATGCAATGGAATTTAAAAACAAATAATTTAATGTAACATCACTGCGTTGCTGGAATTTCATAACATTCCTATTTAAAACATAATATTTTGATATTATAAGAGATGTGAATGAAAAGGTATCAGTGAGTAAATGTTATATATTATTTTATGTTGAAAATAACGTTTACACTGTAAATATAAATAGAAGAAAAAAGCTAATTCAAATAAGAAAATCTGTATATTTTAATTAATAGCAAAGCGTCACTGAAAATTAGATATCATTATTTTTAAGGTCCATATTTATAATTCTTATAGCCATAAAGTACAGTACTGCGTCACAAACTTTTAACCTGTTAAATGTTTTTTGTATATATATATATATATATATATATATATATATATATATATATATGTATATAATATAAATGATAGTTATCGTAATAAAATTTAACCTTAAAATTTAGCAATTAATAGATACAAAACAATACCAACACAATAAAAATAGAACTGATTGTAACATATAGGTAAGACTGACACAAAAATGTTGCAATACAGATTAAGAACCAATAAGAGACAAAAACAATTTAAATTACTTACGCCGACATGAATAATAATAATAATAAAGGACCATTAAATTTAATGACGGAGAAAAGGACCACAGAAATAATAATTGGATAAAAATGCTTAAAAATTGAAGTATAAACTCTTCAGGGGGCATGTACTTCATGAAGTTGAGAGAGCTGCATCAATTTCGTAAAACAATATAGCTAATTATAGTAATTTATATTGTTTCAGCCCCAATCGAAGCAGCAAAACCATTTTGAATGAGAAATTAAATAATTTATTAAATAAAATCCTCAAAGAATCCAGAGAGAAAACTAGAAAAAAGCAGAGTAGCCACATGTAAAACTTTTACACATTATATATATATATAAAGGATAATAAAAGTACACTATCTACCAACAAGTATTTGGACACTTTCGAATTTAGACGTTTTGTCAAATATTTTGAAACTTCCGGAGATTGAAGAATATGTTATACTTCATATATTCCATCAAAAGTTTTGCGTCGAAAGCAAAAAAGGGATTAGTAAAAAAATTAAACAAAAATCAAAATGTTTTGAATCACCCTGTAAAATGTAACGCCTGAAATGCTTTTTGGCTGTAGCACGTGATTAAGAGAAATTTTCTAATTATCTCTATAAATATTTATGAAGATACCATATATATTCATGAAGATATAACATTTTCGATAAAAAATTGAAAAAAAAAAAAAAAAAAAAAAAAAAAAAAAGCCACTTTTTAATTATAACGCATAAAGTATTAGACCCAGTGCAAAGCCATTTTAAAGAAACTTGGCATACTACATTAGACACAGCATATTGCAATCAGAATGCGAAAATGTTAAATATCTTACGAAATATGAGCATTTTTACTAAATAATTTTTAATTATGCATGCGCAAACCTTTAAAAAATTTCATTTGCATATTTTAATAGCCAAAAGCATTGAGCAACTTAGATAAAAAACCCAAGACAAATATCGCGTGAATTCAAAAATTTATGAGTTATAAAAAGAACAGAATTTCAGTTCTTCTCAAAAAAAAAAAAAAAAAAAAAAAGTAAGAAAAGAAAGAAAGAAAGAAAGATGTTAGGGGTTTTATCAATATTTATTTACAATCAGCGGACACTGTATTACCACTGGGCATTGAATGAATCAAAATAAAAATGTGAGTAAAACCCTTTATAGTTTAGTTTTTATCTTGAGAGGAACTCGAATTCTGCCCATTGTGTCTCTCATAACTTTTTGAATTTACACGATATTTGTTTACATATAAGTAGTTTTGGCTTTTAAATTATGCAAATGAATTTTTTAAAAGCTTGCGCATGCGTAGTTTAAAATTATTTAGTAAAAATGCTTTTATTTCGTGAGATATTTAACATCTTTGAATTCTGATTGCAATATGCTTTGTCTAATGTAGTATGCTAAGTTTCCTAAAAACAGCTTTGCACTGGATCTAATATCTTACGTGTTATAATTAAATAATTATAAGATAAAAAACTTTTTATAAACCATGTTTTTAAATTTTCTGTTGAATCATAGCTATAGAACTAACTACATTAGCACTTTATCAATGCGTATGAAATCTTTAAACAGATAGTGACGTCAATTTTCGTGAAATACATAATTTAACTTTTTGCAATTTCTTAAAGCTCGCGTTTAATTAATATTTATTTAATCACGTTTATTTATTTTTATGTCGAAAGAAAATGAGCGCGTACATTTTTTTGGCAACAATTAAATTATAGCTAATATTTTAATGGCTATTTATAAGGTATTAGGAGGTTATTATTTTCATATTTTAATTAATTATAAGAAAACTATTCGAAAATTCGAAAATCGGATTTCAAAGTATTGTGTTGTCATCGGGTTCTGAGCTATTCTAAAAGTTTCAAATGTCTAGCTAGTAGGGAAGTTAGTTAAAAATCTATTGCAAGATTTGTACCGGACAAATAAACAAACAAGAATCGAAGTTAATAAAAACATGGTAAAAAAAAAAACTAGTATGTTGTGGCCACCACATGACTTTCTTCTATATTTTCCTATACAAATTCCGATTTTCAGTAGATTTAAACGTTTTGATAGGTCTGAACATGATTTGACCATTTTTAGAAAATATCTATCTGGGTGAAAACTGTATATCGCAGGAACTTTATATCTTGACATAAATTAGTGCTTATTAATTTACAGAGCATAAAGTTAACTTTTTTTGTACTTTTTGTGTTATACTTCTCTGAGATAAAAATCGTATGCATTCATCACGTAAAATAGTTTTAACAGATAAAAATTTTGATAAATAATTTGTACTGAGTAAGTTTGTATAAGACAGTATAGAAAAAATTTTGTGGTGGCTACAACATACTAGTTTCTTATGTGGAGCAAATTCTTAATGTATGTTCTTTCTTAAATTCTGATTATCGTGAATCACTTAATTGTTATTTTTAAACATATTTTTATTCATTTATTTATTTTTTAAGGGGGGGGGGGTTATATAAAAATAAATAAATAAATTAGCTTCCAGAAAAGTATTTGTTAGGAGTTGTTTGGGGCTGTATTTTTATGTGTGAAGTTTTTTGCGGCTTTATTTTTAACACGCTTTTATTAGCTTCACCTGTATGTATGTTTGTATGTATGTTTGTAACCGCTCTGGAAGCAAACAAAAAATCTATATTGCAAAAAAAGACTTTCCCTACGTGCACGCTGTGGCTGTGAGGTAAAGTTCCGGGCTATGAACCTAAAAGTCTAAGATTCGGGCCCAGTCAAGGGAGATTTTTTAAAAATGGCTTTTGTTTAATTCTAAATTATTTATTTATTAAAGATGTAAATATTATAGTGTGTCAATGACACGATTTTTTTCTTACCCTGCATTTTAATACTATAAAAATAGATATTTTGTGATTTTTAGTTCACATTTCAATAAAAGTGTGTTCTTTAATTTTTTAAAAGTATAATATCATTATGTGTGGAATTCTTTGTGGCTGTTTCAACCTCGATAAATTTATTTGAAACCTTTTCTGAAAAACATACAGAAAAATACCATTAACTATTTCAATAATTGTAATATTTACACATACGAACCCTGTATATATATATTACCAACATTGAATAAGCGTATTTTCTTATAAAGAAAAATCTTACATTTAATATTTAGCGCAATTCAGTGCTATAAAGGTTGAATAATGACTGATATGCTAATTGTAAATGTGGAACATGATAGACGTGTCTTTTTTTAGATGACACGTAACAAAATCTAATTAGCAATAATTTATGGACTGAAAGTCGGAAATATCCACGAATCCAGCTTCTTTCTTTCTTTCTTTCTTTTTTTTTTTCTCTTATAAATATCGAAGTAAGGTGAAAAATTATAATTTTGTTATGCTCGCATTGACTAACATAATTTCTTTCAATTTATAAATTTTAGATATAATTTGACGCTCTTAAATTCCAAGAGTAATATTTCCTTTATGAATGTGTTAGTTCAGCGCAAAGGGTTCTAGACCCCATTCTAAGTCACTAAAGCGTTTCTAAAATTGTCTACCACCTACGTCGAATGCTGAGCCGGCAAAAATATTGCCAAATTATCAGCTTGTAGCGAACCCCGCTCAAGTTAGAGCAAATTAAAATAATGAAACATATCGTGCCAAGACTTTCAGAATTTCAAAATGAAAGAAAAGCTTTTTTGTAGAAACTGTCAAAAACTTTTAGTTACTTTCACATTTTTTCACGTTCATTAAATAAATATTCTTAGAACGCGGTTATCTGACAGATTTTTAAATGTTGTTAATTATCATGATTTGGTGATATATTGATAAAAATGTTTATACTTTTTCAAAATTTCTCTGGTGTGTTATAAGCTTTTGTTCAAATTAAAAATTTTATTCAAATAACTACTTACATAACAATTCTCTCACTCTTCTTTCTTTCTTTTTTTTCTTTTTCTTTTTTTTTTTTTAAGTTTACCTTCATAAAATGTACCAATTTGGGAAAATGTGTCCGGTTCTACTCAAATGAACTCGAATACTAAAATGTGGATTTTTTTTTACAATCTTTGTGTCTGACCTGAATTTTTCTGTTCAACTAAAAAATAGGAAAAAAAAAAGAAAAACTGTTTAATTTCTATAATTTTAATAATTGCATAAAAGTATAAATTGTATAATTTTTAACATTATATAAAACTTAAAAAATACTCCAAATCCTTCAATTTATTGCGGGGGAAAAAATAGTCATAACAACTTACTTAAACTTATCAAACACTTGAATTAGTTGAATTTTTAAATGTAAATCTGAATTAGGTCGATTATAATTTACAAGTAAATTCGTGTTTTAAACGTTCATTTCGATAACGCATATTTTTATCTAATTTTCTGCGTTATAATTTTCTTGTCAATAATGCTATTTGCAATATTGCATTTATTGCATTCCTCATTAACAGCTTCCATAATTTAGAAAAACTTTATTGGTCGACGTTCAAAAACGGGAAAATTCATGGATGATATAGCGTACGATTTAGGAGCAATATTAGTGAAGGGTTTAAAAAAAAATTACTTGATTATCTCTTTTTATTCAGGAAATTAACAGTAAATTGTATTGCATGGCTGCATCTTTTGCCTTGATGCAGTTTTGAAGGTTGGGGGTAAAATTTGTTCTTGATAGTATATCTAAGAACACGGTAGCGTTCCGCCCCGCCAAGCCAAGACAAACATTTAGAAAAACAAATGAAATTTACAAAGTAGGAAAGTAAATGGCGAAACGCTATAAGTGTACATAGCATCTGGGACTTTTCGACTACTTGTATCTCATCTTCCTGGTCGCCAAGATCTATGATTTTTTGTACAGGCCTTGAGTATACCTTAAGACAAAACATACAAACTTGCACGTCGATTCAAATTAAGGGCCCTGAATAATATAACTTTGAAAACCCGAAATTTACCGGTTACTTTCTTCTTCTTCTTCTTCTCCTTGTTAAGTTTGACAAGCATAGAGCTTAGAGCTCTACAGCTATTGAGTTAAAATTTATACGGACATTCCTTCTGGCCTGTATTTTGCAATCAAAAAAAATTTTTGGTTAATATACAGGGTAGTATCTTTGAATTTTATAATACTTAACGCAAAAATTTCGTGAAATCATCAAGAGATGGCGCTCGTTTCCAATAAATTTAATTTTGACATTTAATGAGACATTAAGTAGTAATAAATACTATTTTTTGTTTTATATTTTATTTATTTACTTTTATTTTTATATATATATTAAAAAAAGTTGCTGTCACTGGCGTCAAATTTTTTTTTGACTGCGACAGCATCTCCTAGCGGACGGCAGGGTCCTTCGCGTCATGAGAAGTATCGGTATCAATGTGTTCCGAATACTCCAAGGAAGACATTTCAGCTGCTTAGAAACTTCTATCATTTTAATTAAAGAAGTTATTAACTAAAAACGACAAGTTTATGAAGGTACTCTATTTGACATTTTGAAAAAAGTTTCTCCCAGTGACGTTGTTCTTCTGTCATGAAGTCATTTTGCACGGGAAAATTAAATTATGATTCATGGTTGTACGTAGGTAGGCTGGATTTAACGTCGTACCAGTACTGCTCTATGGGTAATTGGCGACGGTCTGGGACGCTTGATAGGAACTAATTTATATCAAATTACATCTATAAATGAATTTATATGCATTTTTGTGCAGTAGTTTCTGAGATAAGCCTTCCCTGAAATTGTGGAAATCGCTGCATAGCAGCGCCACCTGTTGAGCGGTTGGCACCAAAAGTTGGTAGGCACTAATTTAGGTCAAGGTGCATCTACATATAAATTTATATGATATTCTGAGCAGTAGTTCCGGAGATACAGTCGCCACAAAATTTTTGTCACACACACACAGACAGACATTTTCTAAAAATGGTCCAATCATGTTCTAGACTTCTCAAAAGGTGTAAATCCACCGAAAACCGGAAGTCGAAAATTTTTACGAATCCAATATTTTCTTCTATTTAATATAGAAGAAAGTTAAAATCAAAGCAGACCTAATGAGAAAAAGGAATAAAATAAAACATTATGAAGAAAGGCTTTAAAAGAAAATAATGCTTTAGTATGAAAATCAGCGCACATTTAAGATTTAGGCTTAAATTATGCTTAAATAAATTCAAATAATTGCTGACAATGGAATATTAATTTAAAATCTTGAACATGACCAATACAGGATTTAAAACATTTTGGGAAGTTGTTTTCTGCATTTATAAAAAAATATTAATTTCGGTAGAAAGGTTTTTCTCTTCCAGAGGATTAATGCAATAAAAAAACTAGTATGTTGTGGCCACCACATGACTTTCCTCTATATTTTCCTATACAAATTCACTCAGTAAAAATAATTTATTAAAATTATTATATTTAAAAAAATTATCTTCCATGATAATGCAGACGATTCCCATATTAGAGCAGTAGTATAACACTAAATATAAAAATAAAGTCAATTTTATTGTCAACATTACATTTAATTTTTTTTTTAATGTAAAAAATAGATAACTTCATTTTAAATTATTGCAGATCTATGGTTCAACCATTCGTTTTAAAGGTACTGGCGAGCTCTTTTGAAAGATACCCATCATGAAAATTTACTCCCCTCGAGGGGGGACTTCCCCCCAAGGGGGGAGGCGAGGCTCCTACACATGCAAAAAAACATTTCCCAGTTGACTATCTCTATTATAAATAATTCTGGTAAATTTCATAATGATTATTAAAAAATAATTCTCTTTATGCATATTTATACAAAATTTTGCCCTATACCGCCATGTTAAAAATTTAGAAAAAGCGGGATGGCAACGCAACCTGTAAGACAATTTTTACCAAAAGTTCATAGGCACTAATTTATATCAAGGTGCAACGACATACCAATTTGTATGAAATTCTGTGCATTAGTTGATACAGCTGCCACAAAATTTTGTCATACACACACACACACAGACAGACAGACGGACAGACAGACATTTTCTAAAAATGGTCAAATCGTGTTCTACAGCTCTCAAAACGTGTAAATTCTTCAAAATCCCGCGGTCGAAATTTTTTACGAATCCAATACTTTCTTCTATTGAATATAGAAGAAAGTAATTAAATAGTTTGCGTCAGTGATATTTTGATCTTCCAAGACCAACACAGCACTTTCTTGTAGTCTCAAATCCACCCCTTAGGTGAGCTAGTGTCACTCTTACGGGTTTCGAAATATGTACTATCCTCAGTTGAATATCAGCCTTCTCCGCATATTGCAGCTACAATAATCCTTCATAGTGATCCCCGACGTTCTAAAAAAAAACTTTCTATTTCTAGAATCATAAAAGAAAAAGCACAGTTGACTTTATTTTCATATATTGACTCGTGGGTCTGAGTAAGTATGGGACACCCCGAAAAATCGTCTGCTTCTTTGAGGGCTACGACCGCAAAACATTTCATGAGAGACAAGAAATTAAAATAAATAATTTCACTTTCAGAAAATAGTAATGCAAAGTGCATTCGTTAGCAACGCGTTCTTTTTTATTTAAATCCAAGAGATGTGCCAGGAACAGAGTTAAAGGTCGCGGTATGTTTTGAAATAATCCCAGATTTTTAAAAATAACAGAACATTAGATGACTTTTTATGAAAGGATGGTAATAAATTCAAAAGCAATTATTAATTACAAAAGTCTTTTATAAAAGCATCTAGGGGAAATGGCAGACGTTCTAAATATTTTTTTGTAAATTACTGTCTTAGAATTGTAAAATTTTACCACGTACGCATTAAAATATAACAATAATAAGCATATTAAAACCTCCAAAAACTTAAAAAAAAAAAAAAAAAAAAAAAAAAAAACTAGTATGTTGTGGGCACTACAAGACTTTCTTCTATATTTTCCTATACAAATTCACTCAGCAACAGTATTAAAAAAAAGTTACGATTTTTTTTTCTGTTTTTTTTTTTTCCCCCGTTAAAAGTAAAAAAAAAAAAAAAAAAATCTATAACTTTGTTTTAAATTATCACAGATTTATATTTCTATGATTCGTTTTGAAGCGTTTCGGAAGCGATGCCCCCAACATGCACAGAATTTTTTTCATAGTTAACTACTACTATTATCAATAATTCATTTTAATTTTACAATCACAAGTTAAAAATAACTCTCATTATGCACATTTACACGAAATTTTGTCCTATACTGCCATGTTAAAATTTTTGAAAAATGCGATCGCAGCGCCACCTGTTGAGCGAATGATCCTCAAATCTAATCAGCACCAGTTTATGTCAGGGTGCAACTAAATACCAAGTCTGGTTAAATTTCATTCATTGGTTCGTGTGATACAGCTTCCACAAAAAACGTGATACACACAGAGAGGCAGACATTTTCTAAAAACTATCAATTCGTGTTTAGGATATCCCAAAACGTGTAAATCCATCAAAAAATGGAGATCGAAAAATTTCACGAATCCAATATTTTCTCTATATTACATATAGAAGAAAGTAAAAAAATTAAAAATTGATTTTTTTTTTTTTTTTTAGACATTTTAAAATGTTTTCTGAAACAAATATCTCCCCCCTACCTCAAGTTTACATTACAATAGTTGATCAAATTATTAGATTTTTTTTTTTTTGGACATTTTTTTCGACTATCTAAAAGAATACTAGACGAAATGGCCTGAAACTTCATACATGCAAAGAACATTTAAAAACTCATATTTTCCAATATCGATTTAGCCCAGAGTGCAATTAGGGAACCAACCATAAATTGAAGAAGAGTGAAAATACTTTGGATCACCCTGTATTACAAAAGGATACAAATTACTTGTGACTTACATTGCTGCACGTACTATGAACAATATATGTATGTTTTGGTGCGGAAATTGCGCAATTATTTAGGCAGATACAATTTTTTTTTTCCAAAATTACTAATATTTTTAACAAGTGTTTTGCTTATAACTAG